>JAHXZK010000006.1:0-600000 GCA_020975415.1 Calonectria hawksworthii
GGCGATTCAAGCCAAGCCTATGGCCAATAGCTGTTTGACTGGTACACACGGCACCATGCTGCATGACAAGACCCTTGGGAACACCTGTGCTGCCAGAGGTAAATAGGACATATGATGCGTGCTCTGGTGTGACTTGAGAGACCGGCGTCAGGCTTGATTTCTTATCAGTTATCAGCTGTTGATCCAAAGCAGATGTGACTAATACTGCATTTGGAGTTATATTGCCACATTTCTCATGCGTTTCGGCGGATACTAAAATAAGGCGAGCTTGAGTCAACTGTACAATTTGCTGCTGCCTTTGGAGCGGGTGAGAGGGATCCAATGGAATCCATGCCGCGCCTGCTTTATTAATGGCAAGAATTGCAACAAAGAACCACACTGACTTTTCAAAGCATACATGGATAAATTCTCCAAGTTGAACTTTGTACTCATCTTGTAGATGGTGGGCCAGTCTGTTTGCTGCCATATTCAGCTGCGAGTACGTAAGCCGGCCATCCCAGGCATCAATAGCACAAGCATTGGGATGGATCTCAGCTTCCTTTTCTATGAGCTGGTGAACGCATGACCGAATGATCTGTGGATCTTCGGGGTTGTATTTCAGGGCAACCTGCAAGTCCCAATCGCTTGTAAGTGAAACGCTTGCAAGTTCTTGATCCTTTTGTGCCAGTAATTGATCAACAGCACAGGTGAAATGGTGAGATAATGCTTCCAGCTGGGATTCCGGTACAATATCAGGATTAAAGATGAGGAGTAGTTCAACAAAGTCGTCATGTGTAAGGCATTGAATGACTAAGGGGTATGTGAAATATCCCTTAAGTGCCTCATCATTCTGATAAGCTCCCTGGCTGGTTGATAGCAGTGTATCTGACGGCTGGTTTTCGCCCTTTGTAGTCAGATGCTGCACAGGTTGAATGACTAGCAGACTGTTAAGGTCGCAGGCTTCCTGAGCTTCTGGGCTGATCTTTGAGATGTTTCGGAGGCCATATTGCTCGTACGCCACCATGTCTGTTGCTTGCTGCTGTATACCATCGAGAAATTTCGAGATAGAGGCTTGCAAATCCAATTGAACTCGCACTGGGATAGTAGCAACAGCTGGTCCAGCCATTCTATCTATACCCTGTACTGCGGCGTGACGACCAGAGACAGTAGTACCAAAGCAAACGTTGTTAGAGTCGCAGTATTTAGCAAGAACTAGAGCCCAGGCAGCGCGAAGAACAGTTGCCTTTGTCATTGACCCACAGCTTGTGGAGGAGAGTGAGAACTGAGTTTGGATAGTGCGGCTAGCTGGTCTTGATTGAATCGAAGTATCTCTGCGTGGGAAGATGGATCGTTGGGCGCCTTCCAGCTGTTTCTGCCAATAGTTATGAGCCTCGTCTTGATTGACATCTTGTGTATACTTGATGAAATGAGAGTATGGCTTCAGTTCCAGGACAGGCTGCTTGGTGAAAAGGCCATTAAGTGTGCCAAGTGCAAGATTCAAGCTCCAGCCATCGAAGATGGCATGATGAATTATCAGCACAAAGTATGAGTCGCCATTTGCCTGAGAAATGAAAGCATAACGACATAATCGCGATCCATATTTCATTTCAAGACCAGCGCAATTGTTCATAAAAGATTGCAGATCAAGGCCATCGGTATATTCCCATGAAACTTGTTCGTGAATAATAGCTTGCAGAGATGCTCCATCTTGGGCAACAATGCGAGTGCGTAAATTAGTGCAAAGGTTGAGGGTCTCGCCCCAAGCGGCTTCAAATCGTAGTTTGTCAACGTCATTGGGAAGACGGTAGACATATTGGGCGATATAGGAACCAGGTTGCTTGACTGCGAGCGCCATAAGACCTTCTTGCAAGCTTGTGCAAGGATATGCGTCATCAATGCCTTCATCAGCGGATAAATCGCACACATCACGGATTGTTGATTTTACATTTTCGATGGTATGTTCCGGGAGGAGGCTGAAGGGCTCTACTACAAGCCTCGCATCATCCTCAGAAGCCGTCATTTTAGCTGCGACCGCGTGCAACCGAGGATCGGAGAAAATGTCCTTGACTGTAATGTATAATCCAGCCTCTCGAGCAGTGGTAACAAATTGAATGGCTGTGATCGAGTCGCCTCCAATACGCAGAAAGCTGTCGTCGCGACCAATAGACTCTCTCGGAAGATTGATAATGTTTGCCCAAATCTGTTGGACGTGTTCTTCCATTTCGGTAATAGGAGCACGCTTGTTACCATCTGCGAGCAAGTATGCGGCTAGAGATTCGTGGCTAAGACCTGCTGCCAGGCGCTTAAGAGTACTTCTATCCAGCTTAGTAGACGTAATAGAAGGCATGAATCTGCAAGGGAAGAAGATGCTAGGAACCATATAGCTAGGCAGGCTGACAGACATATGGCTTATAGCTGATATAATTTTGTCTTTGAGGTCTGCAGTTAAAGGAAGTAGGACATCATTCGAGCTCATTGCATTGCTTGAGAGCCGAGTTTCGTCATTCAAGCAAAGGTAGACAGCAAGAGAAGTATTGTTATCGGCTTTGAATACTTCAGCAACAATCTGTTGTGCGTCAGGGAATACAGTGCGGAAATGGTGCTCCACTTCACCAAGCTCAACACGAAGTCCACGGATTTTGACTTGCGTATCTTTGCGACTGACAAACTCAATCGTTCCATCAGCGTTGTAATAACAAAGATCGCCAGACTTGAAAAATCGGTTCCAGTGCGGCAGAGTACCCTTTGGCGCCCATTGAGGAAGTTCAGCGACAGTGGCAGCTGCCGTTTTGACTGGGTCATCGAGATATTCTCTCAAAATCGTCGGTCCTTGGATGACTACTTCGCCAATACAACCAACCGGGGCGAGCTTCTGGGGGTCTTGAGGGTCTACGATCCAGCAATATCCACCCACGGGCCGACCAACAGTTTGAGGAGACTCATCCTTGCTGTGCCACTCGTGGAGTGTGCTAAACACGCAGGTCTCGGCAGGGCCCCAGCCGGTAACAAGGCGCGTCTTACCAACCCAGTTCTCAAACACATCTCGCCCAACCGCCTCACCAGTGAGTAGCAATAGCTCGAGACCAGGCATATCTTCCGGCTTAAAGGTGCGTGTGAATGATGGCGTTAGATATGCCCAGTTGATCCTCATTGTGTTGACAAAGTCTTGTAGACCGTTCATACGGGTCTCTTCAGACGGTATACACAGTGTAGCACCTGTGATCAGAGGCCCGATGATTTCACCAATGCAAAGATCAAAAACAAAGGATGCAAACTGAAGCATCCTCACATCTGAAGTCAATCCCAGGCGTTTTGCAATGGCCGTCTGGCTTGTGCACAAAGCACCATGCTGCATGACTAGGCCTTTAGGTGTGCCTGTGCTGCCAGAGGTAAAGAGTACATATGCTGCATGCCTCGGTGTAACATTACAGGCTGGTGCCATCGATGGTGTTGCTTTGGCAATAAGTTGCTTATCAAGAACAGAGCTGACTTCCACAATGGTAGGCACCAATTTTGCGCACTTTTGAGCATTAAGTGGTGATGTCAGCAAAATTCGGGCGCCAGTTTGTTGAACAATCTGCTGCTGCCGCTGAGTTGGATGAGATGGATCCAATGGCACCCATGCAGCACCTGCCTTATTAATAGCAAGAATGGCAACAAAAAACCAAAGAGATTTTTCAAAGCATACATGGATGAAATCTCCTGTTTTAACATGGTGAGTATGCTGAAGAAAGTAAGATAATCTATTTGCAGCTGAGTTCAGTTCAAAATAGGACAATTTGCCATCCCATGAATCAATTGCAATTGCCTGTGGTTTTCTTATACCTTGCCCCTCGATAAGCTCATGAACACAGGATTGAACTATTTCGGGTTCTTCGGGGTTGTATTTTTGAGATTGTTGTAGATCCCACTCACTTGCCAGAGAAAGTTGGCTCAGTTTGTTGTCTTGCCCAAGTGAAAGATATTGGACTGCATGGTCAAAATGATGGGATAATGCCTCCAGTTGAGATTCGGGCAGAATGTTTGGGTTGAAGATAAGAAGCAACTCGACGTGGTCGCTGTGAGTAAAGCACTGAATAACCAAAGGATAAGTAAAGTATCCTTCAACAGCCTCCTCAGCTTGGTAGGATTCTGGGCCAGCCGAAAGCAAGACTTCGGATGGTTTTGATGCTCCTGAGTTTGCCATATGATGCACAGGTTGAATCACCAGCAGACTATTAAAATCACAAGCTTCCTTGGCTGTCTGGCTGATTTTAGAAATATTTCTGAGGCCAAACTGTTCGTAAGCTACCATCTCAGCAGCCTGGCGTTGTGCATTCTCCAGGAATTCATGAGTGCTCATCTCACTGTCTAGCTTCATTCGAATGGGAATCGTAGCAATAGCTGGGCCAGCCATTCCATCAATTCCAGGAACTGGAGCATGACGACCAGAAACAGTTGTTCCAAAGCAAACTTCATTTGAGTCACAATATCGGGCAAGGACTATAGCCCAAGCAGCACGAAGAATAGTGGCTTGGGTAATAGAATCACCCCTTGCAGCCACCGATATTTTATGCTTNGTAGCAATAGCTGGGCCAGCCATTCCATCAATTCCAGGAACTGGAGCATGACGACCAGAAACAGTTGTTCCAAAGCAAACTTCATTTGAGTCACAATATCGGGCAAGGACTATAGCCCAAGCAGCACGAAGAATAGTGGCTTGGGTAATAGAATCACCCCTTGCAGCCACCGATATTTTATGCTTCAAGATTGCACTAGCAGGCTTTATATCTGTGGTAAGGTCAGTTCGAGGGAAAAGCGAGCGTTGAGCCCCATCGAGCTGGTCCTCCCAGTAACTTTTAGCCGCATCCTGATCGATTTGATGAGTATACTTTATAAATCCAGCATACGGCTTAGGTGCTGATACTGGCTTTTTCATGAAGATGGAATAAAGAGTGCCAAGAACTAGGTTCAAACTCCAACCATCGAAAATGGAATGGTGAATTATCAGCACAAAGTATTGGTCACCGCTCTCTTCAGAAATGAGTGCATAGCGACATAATCGCGAGCCATACTGCATTTGGAAAGATTTGGTTGCGTTCATAAATGATAAGAGATTATGTCCATCTGTTGGCTCCCAGAAAGAGTTCTCTTGGATAACTGCTTGGATGGATACGCCATCTCGAGCTACAATTCTGGTGCGCAGATTATTGCAGAGACGAATGGTCTCGCTCCATGCGGCCTTGAATTTCAGCTTATCAATGTCATTCGGAAGTCGGTAAACATATTTGGCAATATATGAGCCAGGCTGCTTTACTGCTAAAGCCAGAAGGCCTTCTTGGAGGCTGGTGCAGGGGTAAGCATCATCAATAACCTGATCATCTGCTAATTGGCAAATTTCTCGAATAATCGATTTGGTATTGTCGATTGTATCTTGTGGTAAGAGACTGAAGGGCTCGGTGCTAAATGGAGTGACGTCTTCGGTCTCAACCACAGCGGCAGCTATGGCGCATAATCGAGGATCAGCAAAGATATCTTTGACTGTAATAACAAGCCCAGTCTCTCGTGCAGATGTCACGAACTGGATGGCCGTAATGGAGTCTCCTCCAATGCGTAAGAAGCTGTCATCGCGACCAATATTATCAGTTGAAATGTTTAATATTGTCGACCACATCTTTTGGATGCGTTCTTCCATTGGTGTAGCTGGGGCTCTCTTTTCGGTATCAACAAGAGCATACTTGTTTAATTCCTCTCGACTTAGCCGGGCAGTAACGCGCTTTAATCCACCTCTATCCAGCTTTGTAGAAGTAATAGATGGCATGAATTTGCAAGGGAAGAAGAGCGTCGGGACCATGTAACTCGGCAAAGTTACTCCAAGTTGCCCAACAACAGCTATTAACTGGTTTCTCAGGGCAATAGTAATAGGAAGAAATGGTTCATCTTCCATGCTGATACCTCTTCGGGTATCATCGCTAAAGCAGTAGTATGCCACAAGATTGGTCCCAGCATCATCTCGGTGCACATCAACCACAACCTGCTTGACACCAGGAAGAGAGGCACGCAAGTGATGCTCTACCTCGCCGAGTTCCACTCGGAGACCACGGATCTTAACTTGCGTGTCCTTTCGAGATACAAACTCAATGGTGCCGTCTGCGTTGTAATAACACAGATCACCAGACTTGAAAAAGCGGTTCCAGTTGGCTACAGAGCGACGAGGGGCCCACTTTGGAAGTGAGGTCACAGTCGATGCCGCAGTTCTAACAGGGTCATCAAGATACTCTCGGAGTAAAGTTGGACCTTGGATAACAACCTCACCAATACAGCCAATCGGGGCCAGTCGTTGTGGGTCTTCTGGATCAACAATCCAGCAGTAACCACCCACTGACGTACCGACTGTCTGTGGGGATTCATCCTTGTGATACCATTCATGGAGGGTGCTAAATACGCATGTCTCTGCTGGGCCCCAGCCTGTGACAAGACGTAGTTTTCCAACCCAGGTCTCGAAGACATCTCGGCTGACAGCTTCGCCAGTGAGAAGTAGGAGTTCAAGACCAGGCATCTCATCGGGACTTAGAGTCCGAGCAAATGAGGGTGTAAGGAATGCCCAGTTGACATTCATTTCTCGAATGAAAATTCCAAGTCCAGTCATCCGGCTCTCTTCTGAAGGAACACATATCGTAGCTCCGGATATTAGTGGTGCAACGATCTCGCCAATGCAAAGGTCGAAAACAAAAGAGGCAAACTGTAGGATTCTGACATGAGATGTTAAGCCGAGTCTCTTGCTGATAGCAGTCTGGCTAGTACAGACAGCACCATGCTCCATCACAAGACCCTTGGGTATTCCAGTACTGCCTGAAGTAAATAGAACATAGGCAGCATGGTGAGGAGTGACATTTCGGACAGGAGGTTGAGGTGCGAAACCAAATTCGTCCACTAACTCCTGGTCTAGCGCTGAGGAGACCTCTATAACACTGGTTACGAGTTCAGAGCACCTGGAAAAGTTGGCTGGAGATGTTAAAGCAAGAGTAGCTTTGGACTGCTCAACAATCTGTCGCTGACGCTGGATAGGATGCGACGGATCCAATGGAACCCACGCAGCGCCTGCCTTATTTACGGCCAAAAGTGAGACAAAGAACCAGATAGACTTTTCGAAACAAAGATGTACCATATCTCCCATGCTGATACTGCTTGCTAAATAGGTTGCAAGTCTATTTGCAGCACTAACAAGCTCGGAATATGTTAGTTTTCCATCCCATGATTCGATGGCAATTGCATCAGGCCGGTGTTGTGCTTGTCTGTCGATGAGTTGATGCAGGCAGGAACTAATAATCTCTGGGCCTTCGGAATTAAAGGCTATAGCTTTCTCCAGATCCCATTCGCTAGCAATGGCTATGCTATCCATTAAAGCGCTGCTCTTGGCTTGTAGTTGTTCGATAACTCGCTGAAGGTGATGAGCGAAGCCTTTTAGTTTGGGCTCGGGCATAATGATCGGGTTGTAAAGGAACATTAGTTCAACATGCTCAGCATGAGTTATTGCCTGCAAAACCAGAGGATATGTGAAATAACCCCGGAGTGCTTCATCATCTAGGTCCTTTGTTTGAACTGGTAGCATCATCGCCTTGCTCTCGTCTCCATCTCCAGTAATATGCTGCACAGGTTGGATTACCAGCAAGCTTGTAAAATCACAAGCCTCTTGGATCTCTCGTCCAAGCCTTGAGATGTTGTGCAATCCAAACTGTTCATAGGCTACCATATCATTGGCTTGGTCCTGAACATTATGAAGAAAGCTCGAAATAGAAACCTTGCCATCTAAGCGCATTCGCACAGGCACTGTAGCTACAATCGGTCCAGGCATGTTGTCAATTCCTGGCACCGGAGCTTGACGCCCAGACACAGCTGTTGCAAAACAGATGTCATTCGTATCGCAATACCGTGCAAGGACGATTGCCCAAGCAGCACGCAGAAAAGTTGCTCTTGTAATCGAATTATCTGATGTCTTTGAAAAAGGGATATTGATCTTTGTGATCTGACTTGCTGGGGCAGCAGATTGAGTGGGATCAGCCAATGGGAAAATCGCGCGCTGGCTTCCATCGAGCTGTTCCTTCCAGTATTTCTTTGCTGCATTATGATCGATCTTCATATTATAATTAATAAATCTTGAGTATGGCTGCAGGCTTAAGTTCAAATTGCCCTGGTATATACCATGTAGAACACCAAAAACGAGATTTAAACTCCAGCCATCAAAAACAGCATGATGAATGACAAGGACAAAGTATCTTTGTCCCATATCGTCATTGATATAAGTATAACGACAAAGTCGGGAGCCATATTCCATGGTAATGTTTTTGATATTATCCATAACACTTTGGAGACTTCCTGTGGAATCCCATGTTGCCTTTTGGCGTATAACAGCTTGGATTGCCATGCCATCTTGTACTATAATGCGAGTGCGCAGGTTCTCACATAGCTTTACTGTGTGTTCCCATGCTGCCTTGAAACCATCTTCGCTGATATGCTCAGGAATGCGATAGACGTACTTTGCAATATAGGATCCCGGTTGCTTGACGGCCAGAGCCATAAGGCCTTCCTGCAGACTTGTACAAGGGTATGCGTCTTCAATCTCATCAGAAGAAAGATTGAGTCTATCTTGAATAGTCGATTGGACAGTATCAAGCTTGTAGTTGGGTAGCAACCCGAACGCAGTTGCCTCATATGAAGCAACCTCAACCTCAACAACCTTGGCGGCTACAGCCCGCAGTCGGGGGTCGGCAAAGATGTCCTTCACGGAGATCTTTAAGCCAAGTTGGCGTGCAGCAGTAGAAAATTGAATAGCAGTAATAGAATCACCGCCAATTCTCAAGAAACTATCGTCTCTTCCAATAGATTCCAAGGGAATCTTGAGAATTGCAGACCACATTTCCTGCAATGCTTTTTCCCTTGGCGTGGCCGGCGCACGCTTTTCCCCATCCGAAAGAGAATATGCGGAGACCTGCTCCCGGGATAGAGTAGCAACCATTCGACTAAGACCAGTACGATCAATCTTTGTTGACGTGATAGAGGGCATGTATCTACATGGCAGAAGCATTGTCGGTACCATATAGTTTGGTAGTGTCACAGCTAGTCGGCCCATAACATCTATCATTTGTGCTTTGAGCTCAGGTGTGAGAGGAAGAATCATCGTTGAGGCGTCAGGGTCAACTCCGGCACCGGTGGTTTTTGTATTTTCGCTGAATGAGTAGTACCCGACGAGACTTTTTCCAGATTCCCCCTGGAAAACGTCTACCACAACCTGCCGGACCCCCTCGAGTGACTCTCGTAAATGATGTTCGACTTCCCCAAGCTCAACCCGGAGACCGCGAATCTTGACCTGGGTATCCTTTCGACTGACAAACTCGATGGTTCCATTATCGTTATAATAGCATAAATCCCCAGATTTGAAAAACCGGTTCCAGTATGATGAGGATTTTTGTGGTGCCCACTGCGGTAAATCAATCATTGTTGCTGCGGCAGTTTTCACGGGGTCGTCCAAATACTCCCGCAAGATTGTTGGTCCTTGAATAAAGACCTCTCCGGTGCAGCCTATGGGACACAGCTTCTGAGGATCTTCCTGATTTACGATCCAACAGAACCCTCCTACTGCCTGACCAATAGTCTGAGGCGATTCGTCCTTCGTATACCATTCGTGTAATGTGCTGAATACGCACGTTTCGGCAGGACCCCAGCCAGTAGTAAGGCGTATTTTGCCAACCCAAGTCTCAAACACATCTCGACCAACAGCCTCTCCGGTGAGCAACAAAAGCTCTAGGCCTGGTATGTTTTCTGGCTTCAAGGTACGTGCGAAGCTTGGCGTAAGAAAGGCCCAGTTGACCCTCCTCTCATTAATAAACTCGACTAAGCCACTCATTCGTGCATCTTCGGAGGGAACACAAATAGTAGCTCCAGTAATCAGAGGAGCCACAATCTCACCAATGCAAAGATCAAAAACATATGACGCAAATTGGAGGATTCTGACACTGGAAGTCATCTTTAGTCGGTCACTAATGGCAGTTTGGCTAGTGCAGACAGATACGTGCTCCATTACAAATCCCTTAGGAGTTCCTGTGCTTCCAGAGGTAAACAGAACATAGGCTGCATGCTCGGGGGTGATGGTAACATCTGGCGACTGTGGAGCAAGTCCGAATTGGCCAACGAGTTCGCGATCAAGGGCAGGCGTTACTTCCAAAATTCTTGAGATCAACCCAATGCATATATCGCGGTTATTTGGTGAAACTAGTGCCAATTTGGCGCGGGTTTGTTGGATGATTTGTTGTTGGCGCTGGCGAGGATGTCCGGGATCGAGTGGGACCCATGCTGCTCCAGCTTTGTTAATCGCAAGAATCGAAACAAAAACCCAGACAGATTTTTCGAAACATAAATGTACTAAGTCATGTGGTCTAACGCCAAATTGATTCACCAAATGATGGCTCAGTCGATTAGCAGCATGATCCAGGTCTGAATATGTGAAATGACCGTCCCAAGAATCGATTGCAGTAGCGTCTGGATGTCTCGCTGCCTGGTTCTCGAAAAGCTGGTGCACGCTACTGCGAATCAAGTTGGGTGGCTCGCCGTTGAACTTCCTTGCTTGTTCCAGATCCCAGCCGTTGTCCAGTGACAAGAGGCCAAGCGGCATGTCGTCGTCTTCGTCATCTTCAAGGCTGTCAAAATATTCGTCACTAGCTCGCTCTATCAGCAAAATAAGGCTCGTATTCTTCTCGGTTCGCATGATCGTGCCTTTCATCATAATATTGGCTATCGTCGGAAATCGGCGAATAATCGTGTTCGTCAGACATTGTCGAAATTTTAGAGCCAAAAGTATCGGCAGTTTAAAGCCAGAACAAGTTTGCGATTGACGATGGTTTAACGTGCCTGTCGTTGAAAGTCCAGGTTTGAATAATAGTCGTGAACCGTGCAAGCGGGTGATGACGTAGCTCTACCGATATTTTCGAAGTCGCACTGTGGTGGAAATTAGTATTAAACCAGACTCAATATACTACCTGTTTTGCTTTTCATGGCGATACTGCCGTAGTCGTTGGTGCCTTTGGTTTCAAATTCACAAACGGCCAAATTCAATTAAAACTGTCACCCAAAAGAAGCAAAAATGAGGCAAGGGAAGAGAAAGAAAACGCAAAGCTTTCTGAGAACTAAGATCGATCTGCTTAGTCTCAGGCTCTAGGCCTGCTTAGTCGTAACCCCTGTCATCCAGTATCTCGGTGTTGGACCAGTGTCCTTCTACCCCCTCATGTCACGTCAGACATGCGTGGAAGCTCAGGGCACATAACATAAGGCTCGTGGGTACAAAATTCCCCCGGCCCCTGTTTAGAACAGGCTTCTAGAACCCAGATGAAAGCTAATCACAAAATGAACTAGCATGAACTAGAATTTACCATGGTTCTATTGGGCTGCTAAAACAAAAAGGCCTGCATTATTAGTCACCCATAATGGCATAAGTTCATTTCCGTGCTCCCAAGTTCCTGGCCTCCACCAGGCCCTCTTTCGTTTGTTGGCTCGTTAAAAGGCACGTGTGGACTTTTTGACTCGTTTAAATAAGCTTTGACTTGTTAAAAAGTGGTACCATCTCATAAATGTGGCCTTCAGAGTCACATTGATATGCCAATTGTCGTGTTTTTTTCGTTTTTTTCTCCCCAGTTCGTTCAATGTTACTGGCCAATAGGATGGAAACTTGCTAACCCTTGCTCATTTACATATGGATTCCTCCTGTAACGCGCGCCATACAAGCTAATTATTCGTCATTGAAAGGTGCCAGTAGGCACCTTTCACAATATATACATAGATGGCTTTCAGCCATCTTGGGACCCGTGGAATTATCAGTTTTTTTATTGTTTTTTGAACTGTCGCGCTTCAAGTGCTGACATCAATAAAATCCTTTTCTCATGCGCTTTTTTGGAAATTATCCATTGATCAGTTCTTTTATTCTGCCAGGTTATCATTCCTTCCACTACTCTCAATGAGGCCTAATAAAGTGGAGAAGAATGAATTTCAGGAGTTCGCATCATAACATTGGAGAAGCACGTGCAAAGGCTACTGGGCCTCTGATTGGCCTGCTAAGGCAGGCATTTCGGCAAATCGGCAAGCGTCTCACCAAATTGATTACTAACCCTTGAAAATTTTGAGACGTGTGGAACCCTGGTTTTTAAAACAGAATTCATTTATTGGCCACTTGCACACGGCCTGCAATCCATTGGCTTGATATTATTGCCGCACATAATTGGCCAGCAAAGTATGCATTCAAACACCCAGCGAGAGCTTCGAAGTGCGGCTTTTCCTGAATCAAATTTTGAAATGACAGAATCGACTTTGCTTCGGAAGATACTATACTCTTTCTTGTTAGTTGTTTTTTTTTTCGTTATGCTACTACCGCTGATGCAACAAAATTGATCACAAACTGGCACTTCGTATCTGGAGCACTATGGAGCCGGTACGGAATCGCAGGCTTGCACCAATGAAATGGACACGGAGTCTCTGTGTGGCACGAGCTTCTAGGCAGACCGGGCGTGTCACCTTGGCGGGGCATCGGTTAGTTATACAGAAACCGGTTAGTAACCAATACATGGGATAAATGGCAAATGGCAAACCCGACTGATCCAATCAACTTGTCCACGTGCTTTCATCTTTCCACCAGCCACCAAAATTCCGGTTGCATTATTTCACCGAACAATGGAGAGCCCGCAAGCGTTTAGAAGTACGTTAAACTCAGCATTGCGGAATGAGCTCACGGCTGGGGCTAGGCTCAGAGCTGCTGGGAAGAAGGGCCGTTCGCACAGAAAACGCTCTCGGAACGAGAGTGTATGACGACAGTCGATGATTGGATGGGAATGGCCAAGCCCATGATGACTTATGGTTGGCTGACCTTCTTGACCCTAACGTTATCCTTTGTCTTTAGCATCATGTAAATTCAAAAGGTTACCTAAGAATAATCTAGAACATACAAAACCTATATGTTGGGATCGCAAGGGATAATAACTGCACTAGTGCACGTACGGGTCGGTTCAAAGGTGTGTTGTTTCTTGTATCATCTAACTGAGCTATGTGCCTCCTCTCTTGTTGTTGTGTTGACAAATATGTGCACGTGGTCCTTCCATTCACTCAGTCATAGGGGTCATATGTGGCCGTTTGTTGCCGTTTCCAACACTATACTTCCTATAAAATTGTATTGAGTTGAGAGGATTCCAGAAATCACCGAAACCGCATTACCAAAACGCGATATGAAGTACAGCCTATGGCAATTGTCGAGTCGGTGATTGCTGATTTGCCAGAACGATATCCTGGAGGTAACCAAAGAACTCTTTCTACACCTTTCAAAACCCATGCACCATCATCACTGATCCCATATCCTACACGACTAGAATAAGGATGTAGGCTATTGTCTGTTGGTTGTATAGCCTTACTAGAAGGCAAGGATAGATCAAATATACCAACTTCTGTAGATAAATAGGCCTTATTTGTATGGTCAAATGAGAGGGAGAATATTGGACGGCCGACCGAGAGAGTCTGGATGCAGCTGCCCGATGTAGCATCCCAGATCTTGATTGTCTTATCGTAGGAGCCTGATGCAAGTCGCGTGCCGTCGTTGGAGAATACCACCGATCTCACTGAACCATTATGGCCCTCGAGAGTCTGCATGCAGCTGCCCGATGTAGCATCCCAGATCTTGATTGTCTTATCGTGTGAGCCTGATGCAAGTCGCGTGCCGTCATTGGAGAACACCACCGATGCCACCCAATCATTATGGCCCTCGAGAGTCTGCATGCAGCTGCCCGATGTAGCATCCCAGATCTTGATTGTCTTATCGTAGGAGCCTGATATAAGTTGCGTGCCATCGTTGGAGAACACCACCGATGTCACATAACTATTATGGCCCTCGAGAGTCTGGAGACATGCATTCCAATTCACTTCAACCCTTGGCTTTAGCTTTATCCAATCAGGCTCTTCTTTAGAGAATGATTGTCTTATAAGACTGTTGGTAGGGCTGAATAGAAGGGCTGAGGCATAAACTTGTAATGGGGCAATCTCAATAATTCCTTTGTGCGAGAGTATAAAACGCCGAGCATCTTGGGTAAGGTCTTGTAATCCCTGTAAACTAGCTTTCTCCTATATACTATTAGTTAAACTTTTTTTTAGAAAGATTATTTGTTTAAGATAAATAAAAACATACCAAGAGCACACCTAGTTTCTCGATAGCCTTTACCCCTGCTGGAATGTTGTGTAGTAAACTAAGGGCTTCAAGCCATTGGAGGTATTTCTCTTTGAATAAGGCCTGAATAATGCCTTGTTCTTTCGAGTTTTTGTTATTTAGCCACTCTATTGGTTCTGACTCATTAAGATGGTCAATCCAGAAAACACAGGAGTATCGAATCTTGGCTAATAGACTATTATCCAAGGTCATACTCTGATTAATAAGATACCCTGGGGTACTTAAGCCACAAATATCGCGCTTTAATGTTTTATACAAAAGTTCTAGCGACTTGTAGAATACCATATAGTGCTGATGTGCAATACTAAAAGGTAAGATATAATTGCTAGCTTCTTTTAGAAGGTAATCCTTTGCAGACTGGTGCACAAAAGAAATGGTATTGTTCTGGAGAGTTAGAAATGAGCCACATGACCCAATGACTTCTTTTAACTCATCCAAGTCAAGATCCTCACAAGATTCAACAAGAACCTTTAGCTCTTCTAACATGATAGGTCGATAGACAACCGAAACAAGAGCTAAGATCTCCTTACATAGTTCGGCATCATTTGAATTAGAGATGGTTGTTATCATTTGCTTATAAAGCGAATTGAGACCTGGTGGAAATAGCTTTAGCTTAGCGAGTGTATGTCGTGGTCGAACCTCGGGATATGCTAGTTCTTGACAAACTAAAGCTACCCAAAGAAAAGTTCCATTTGCATTATTAGCCAAATATCGTTGGACATAATTCTTCATTCCCTCAGGATAGCGTTTATCCTCAGCTAATTGGTTCACCTTATGTTGAATATACATATCAACAGCTCGCGAGATCGAGTTCTTGTTTAACTCAAGATGTAGCCTAACCTTTTGTTTGGCTTTATTTAGCTGCTCCTCAATCTCTACCCAGTTGCGACTGGATACAATCCATTTCGCTCGAGATGGCTGGGTGATAAAGTTAAGAAGTCGATTTCGATCAACTTTACACTCATCAAGAGCATCGATGATAAAAATTGGATGATCTAATTCTGGGTCCTTTAGAATAGTGGTGAGTAATTTTGATAAGGCTTCCCAGGCATTTCTATCTTCAAAAAGCTGGTTGCCTGCATGGTTGTGCTTTGCCTGAATATGTGAGATTAATGCTGGCTTTTGGTCGACAAGAAGGTAGATTAGACCCCGTAGCACAGCTGTTGCACTACTTAGCTGTACCTCTGTAGCCTGACAGAAAAAATATGATAAGTGCTTATCACATTCCTTCTGAAGCTCATCAATAATACCACATAGTAGCATTGTCTTGCCTTTGCCAGGGTCACCCTTGATCCATAAAAGCTTGCTCTGCGGGTCATCCCGCCATTGGCAAAAGTCGGAATGGTTAAGTATCCATTTATAGGAGTCTTTGAGAAGACCGCCTTTTGCATTCTCAATGCGTGTTTTATCATCGCGAGGATCGGTCGATCGTAGGTCGGCAAGGCATCGGTTGGTTGATTCGGTGTGGTTGATAGTGATAGTTCCACCTGAGATAGTATTTCCTACCCAATTCTTGTCACCTTCAATCGGTGCGTAAAACGATTGCCCGCTCATCGTCGGTCGGTAGGCTCTGCATGGATTAATGGTTGTTAGGTTTGAGAACGTCAGGAAGTCAGCAGCAGCCCAGCTACGCCATTAGGCTGCAAGTCATGTGTCACGTGCCCTCGATGGAGCTTAGAGAGTGGCATAAGTTAAATTTACAATCTAACATCTAGGGTGTATATACTTCTTAGCCTTATATATATTTAATATTCAAATTGAAATAAGGATCCAAAACCCATATATTTACTATTCAGACTTGTTATCTTTCTGTACAAAAGAGAGTTTCGATTCTTCTAAAAATCAATCCCTCCCTCCCAAAAATAGCACCCTAATCCCTGACCCTTGTCATTGGTCTGCGGGTTAGAGGATTATAGATTTCCCGGTTGGTAGGCAGACTCCCATTGGGTTCAATCTGCCAAAAATCTCCCCTAGCAATTTTTCAACCCATCTCCACACACCAGCCACTAAGCCTAGACCCACATTACTCTTGGGTGGATAACTAACCCACCTTACCTAGAGCACAAGAAAAGATCACACATTTTCTTTCAAGTCCTAAAAAACGCGCAAAAGAAGTAGCAAAACGCGAAAATGACACGATCACATGAATATCAGGTGATCTAGAACCAATAGGAAAGGAGAGAGAGAGAGCAACACCTTCTTCCAAGCCCTTTTGTAACCTCTAAGCACCAGCCACCACCAGCCACAACCAGCGAAGCTAACCCACAGCTACCCTACACCCACCTACCTTACCCACCCTCGCGCGAAAGACAGGGAATCCGCGCGTCCGCCGGGGCAAGCTGGAAGCTAGAGCTGGGCAAGTTGGCGGCTCCCGTGCGCGCAGTAGTCTTTCGGTACAAGGCTTGAAAATTAGTGCCTGTTTTGCATTTGGAGACACATACCGTGGTGGCAACGGGATAAAGCTGGCATAATTCTTAGTGATTGGTTTTAGTGGGTAAGCGGGAATATGAAGCCAATGATGTGGAGGTGTGGGTAGTATTTTATCTCTAGGGTAAGTGCTAGGCGAAAGATCTGGCTGAAAGATGACCAATTACAGAGTAAGTCATTCAATTTAGTGCTAACTAAAAAAGAAAAACATAGCTTATAAAGCTGCCCTGGTGTTGAGACCGCTGGGCTATGGTTGTTAATCCCATTATTGGAATGGATCCATTTCATCTCCCTCTCTGGCACATATCAATCTGTCAAACTCCACGTTCAATCCACATTCACTCCACATTCATATTCATATCCACATTCAGGACCCAAACACACTGCAAATATCATCACCAAATCCTTCCTAGAACTTCTTTGTTGGGTGTCTCTTTTTCTTGCCACTTGGTTCAGTGGTCGATGATCTTGTATGAGAACGAGCTGATGCTCTAGTTGTGGCTGACGTATCAGGTGACTGTGGACTCTTTTCTTCCTTCACTTCACCTTCCTCCTCCGTAGGCTCCATATCAGAGTCTACCGCGGTTAGTGGGGACACCGGTGAGTCTTCAATGATTTGTGGCGGTGCGGTAGCTACACTGGATGCTCTGACTCGCTTGGGCGCGGAGCTATCTGAAATCGATGGAGATGTGGCTGCTGCAGGCCTTTTGTTCTGGGTTGGAGTAGCAGGCGGTTGTGGTGGTTGCGAGGGCTGAGCTTGTGACGATTCCCCTGACTGTGACTGTTTCTTTGATGGTGTTACCGATTGCTGGGCCTGCGATGGTTTCTTTGATGGAGACTTGAACATCGACCTTGCTGCCGCGAAGCCACTGGCCTGGGATGAGCTGGGTTGTTCTTGAGGAAGACCTTTGCCGGAGGTGGGTATAGATGGTGTGCTCTTGTCTGGGAATGTCCACGAGTCAGGGACAATAATAAAAACATAGTCCTTCTCGTCAGCTGGAGGATTCACCATTAGGCTATGGTCAAGCAGTCCAGCCACTTTGCCCACGCAGTGGAAGGGGACACCTGGAACAAACTGAGTATCTTTCCTATCTGCCATCTTCTTGCAGATGAGAGAAAATGGGAGAGCATGAATTGGAAAGAGGATGAAGACCTGATAGGGGTGAAAACCTTTGTAGGGGGTCTTTGCTGGCTGACCTGGAATAATGTAGGTACAGCACTGGACAAACGCACAGCATCTCAACTGCACGTCATCAAACAGTGGAATGGACTTCTTTACCAAGTGGGTTTGACCTGTCCCAATAATTTGCCCAGTAAGAGAGATGAAAGGCGGGATAAGGGGGAAGCCTTCACCGCCTTCAAGAGTTCGCGGACAAATGCTAGTGGTTACATCAGTAAGAGGTATAGAAGGGGATGGGCTTGCTCACGCTTGGTATCCAGAGTCGCGCACAAGAACAACTGGAACTTTGTATACTTCCCCATCATCGTCCGCTTCACTGAAAACATCAGGTTCCCGTAGTACCCATTCAAGTACATAGGGGTGCACTTTGCCATTGAACTGAAACCATAGGTTCTCCCATTGTGAGTCAATAATTTGCTGGTTATAAATGGATAGGTTAAGACTGAAGTAGATGGGGACGGGATCGGGGGATCGGTGCTCCTGAGGACGCAGCACAGAATATTCTGGAAGTGTCATGTAAGGGGGTGGCGGAAGAAAAACTCTACAAAGAGTCTCAACATTGAGACTCCTAATAAGCTGGGCATCTGATGCAGAAAAACGTGTTGGAGTATCAGGCTGACCAAAAAAGAACATGGTCATATCACTGCCAAGGTTTTTCTGAGAATCACTAGGCCTACGGGTAGGAGGGAGGCCAGTTATAGTGGACGCCGAGGCGGAAGTAGACATAGAATTGGAAGAAGACATGATAAATTAGTGCATAGAAGTAAAAGGAGAAAAGCTTCCAAGGCTAAATACAAAGATAATAAGTTAATCAATAGAATGATAAATGGGAAAAGGTAATTGTAAACAAGGTTGGTTTGCTGGTATGCAAAACGAGGAGGGGATATGTCTTGTATTTATAACAAATAAAAAAGGTAGGGGAGCAATTTGGATTATTTAGCAAATAGGGAATATTTTTTTTTGCACCAAAGAACCATGCATCTCCCATACTTTTTCCAAGGCCCTTGGTCCTGGCGCATTTGTCTTGGACCGGCAAACCAGTCCACTGGGCAATGATCAAGCTGAACAGAATTGCTTTTTCCATCAGCACAGGCCACAGTCATATCGCCGATATCGCCGATCATGCTGAGTTACGATCCATGATCCTTGTCAAGGTGCATACCCACATTTTGGAATTGATCAATCAACGTGGTGATTGAATATAATTGCTTTTTCGGGCAACCACCCACAACATAAAATAAAATCAAGGCCTAGATGATGGAACTGGTCCTTTGGGTCAGCAATACGATGGGTGGGTGTATTGGTGTAACTGGTACCATATTCAGCGTCTATTGTTGCGATGGACTAGAGTAATAAGACAATCGGAGTTCATGATTTGATCAGTAATACGGCTTGATGTAGTGAAAGCATGAGGGTGGATGGCTGCGACGCTTCGTTGGCATATCGGCATGATATCGACCCGGCTCCGGGGCTGATGTATAATCAAGATTGATATATTTGGCTTTATGAGAACTCTTTGAGAAGAAGGAGGTGAATAATCATGGTATCCGATTGGCATACCGGCATAATAACGAGCCGAGTCAATGGCTAAAGAAATAATCAAGCTTGAAATCAGTAAATATACGAAAGAAAGGGTGTGGGAATGTCATGCTCCATTGGTATACCGGCGTGATAATGGTCCGAGTTGATGATTCATTTAGTAATCCAGTATGAGGCTGTTGATGTTATTGGAATAAGAGGGTGGGAGATTACGGTTCTTTATTTGAGTTTGTGGTAAGGGAACTCCCCTGCCTCTTAGTAGATAACTTAAGATCATTCATTCCAATGAAACTGCACGTTATTTGGCATGTATAACATGGAGGGGAATGATCTCAGAGTATTAGGCCACCATTTGAACAAGAGACCAAATTTGCAAGAGTTGGAAAGTTTGCCCTGGGTTGTACAGACAAGAATAAACATCATCAGGAACAGTATCAATGGATTCACCACCGTCTATTTTATTTGAGAGATTACTTGGTCGAAGACCTGGTAGTACACTTGGCCATCTTGGATTGAGAACTTACAATGATGTGTACAATGCGGCCAATGCAATTACACGTCCATCACCAATAACACCACGTCGTATTGCTCCACTTCGCATATCTGATCATACTCTTCAAACCCAATCTATGAACCCAGTATCGCACACGCCATGTTCTGATACTGAATTTAATGCGCCTGGTAATGCCATGGAATCTATACCTATAGATCCAGCGCTAGGAGAATCATCAACTTTCCAATTCGGCCCTGCAAACATAACGCCAAGCATGACATACTCCGGTGTTCAACCTGATACATCAATTGATCCTACAGAACCTGCGTTTAGAGATCTGGCAGGAGAAGAACCGCCATCAAATTGCCGTTTTATATCTACGGATGCGGTATCAGAAGGTTCATATTCTGATGATCAATTGAGCACGCTCAGTGATTCTACGAATAACACATCCAGATATCCAGAGCCAGAGGAACCGCCAGCAGTTGCTAATCTAAGCAACCTGGCCACTGGCCCTCAATACCAAACAACTGCACAAGCGGCTCGAAGATCAAGAGGTAGACCGCGGGGCTCTGGTAAGGGGGTTCAGAAACAACAATACCAAGGACCTCCACGACCAAGGGGCAGACCACGAGGTTCTGGCAAGGGGAGTCAAGTGAAAAAGTACGAAGGACCTCCACGGCCGAGAGGAAGACCGCGAGGATCTCGCAGCAAACAGAAAGGGATTCCGGAGCAACGCCAGGAGCATAGATATTGGGCGGCCACGGTCGCAGAGAAACCTACCGACATTCAAGTACAAGCGTCTGATAGTTGGATAATTAGCCCACCGCCCACGAGAACTCTACCAATACTGCCGCCTATGCAATCAAAGGGCTCGCCACGAACACCCCGTGAATTGAGACGGAGAGAAGCGAGGGAAAGAACGTGGCAAAAAAGGGGAGAGAACCCACAGCAAACATCATTAGTTGCTCTTGGAGATCCGACACCTTCCCGGAGAAACGGGTCAGAACAAGACCAACAGCTTGCACCCACACCACAGCAGGAGTATATTGCCTCAAAGGCTCCGGAAATTGCACAAGCTACATCTGCATCAGAGGGTATTAAGCAGGCCACGACGGCAAGTGAACCAAGACCGAATAAAACAACAACACCACCAGTATATCCATGGTCAAGAGGCAGATCTCGGGGTACTTCTAATAGATCTATGGCAAGTACGTTGCAGAGCAACCAGGTCAAGGAATGTCAGGTGATTGCAAACCAAGCCAATCATATAAACGCTCAGATACAACCAGCTGACACCTGGATGACTAAAGCACCACCAAGGATTGCGGCCTCAATGCAAGCGACTCCATCGGAGCTATCTCATACATCAAAACGGAGAAATGCCAGGGAGAAAATGTGGGAGCAAAGGAGGTCTAGGCAGGAGCAAAGACAGTTGGTTGCCATTGGAACCTCCGCGCATTCTGAAACCCTGTCGCAGCAAATACAGCAACAAGTACAGCAACCAAAGCCTATACTAACACAACTCCCCATAACGCCAACTCCTACCCAAGGTGCTCAGGCTGCAGATTCGGAGAAACATCACGCACATGATCCCTTTCATATTCGTCAGTGTATGGGGAGATTTAGGCTTTCAAATGATCATTCGCTTGGCAATCCAAGCCAGGGGATCCAGCAAGAAAGCGGAGAGCGCATCAACTTATTACGGCATTTGCCACCAGAAATGCATACCAATTCATCACAACGTTCATTACCAGAAATAATACCTCAACTATCAACTGATCAACAACAGGTTGGCACGAAGCGTGGGTTTGAACCTTACAAACAAGGGCAGAGGAAACGGCAAAAACTAGGAGAAAAACAAAGCCACATGCGGCAGCCGGGGCGTGTCCAGATGTTCGACAACAACAGCTCCGACGAGCAAACCCGAGCATTAGGAGCGGCTATTCAGCATTTGGAAGATGAGTTTCAAGAAAAGGAGAGGTTGTCATACACAAAGGCTTGGTGTAAGCCAATCCCACACGAGAGGAATGTATCCACGGTGATGGACTTTTATCGAGCATTACACAATATGGATACGCTTCCAATACATACTTGTATGATGTGCTATAAAAAGATCAGCGCCGTGGAGGCAAGGAAACTTAGCTGGGAAGAGTGGACAAATAGCTTCGCAAAGGATAGCTGCCGTACCTATTCTTGTCCAGATTGCTTTCGTCCTGGCAAGACCGTATCCGCTTGCGAGCGATGTGCAGATAAGATACGGGAACACGAACTCACCCGCGGTGGCAACTTGCATCAGCAACTTGGTTGCGAGCACATGTATCCAGATGCTCTCAAGGGTTTGACTCTAGTGGAGGAGAGGCTGATCGGACTCAACACACACTTCGGGTTTATTACAAGAATCCAGGTCAAAAAATCCGCAAAGCAGGGTACAGCGTATGCACGACATGTGAAGGGTCACATATCTATCTTTCCAAACAACATACAAGACTTGGTTACCACAGTATTGCCACGTCCATTGCTACAGTGCTTAGAAGATGTTCATATATCTTGGCATGGGCCGCAGAGACCAGCTCCGAGCGATCTATCCAAGTTACTATCTGTCCGACGAGCAGTTGTGGAACGTGCACTGTTATGGTTAATAGAGTTTAACCCTCATTATCGACATATTCAAATTGATAGGAATGAGATGAGCAGTTGGGGAGAGCCAGCTCATGGAATTCCGAGCCAGATCTACAACAGAATCGAGAGAGACGAACCATCGGCCTGGGAAGAAACACGTACCGCTCAAATAGTGCCTCCTGAGGAACGTGGCATGGAAGGTGATTTGCCTCAGTCGCTCGAAGAGATAGTGGATGGATTAAACAGAACGCATGATGAGAACGATGTTAGCTACAGCGAGGATCCCCTGATTTACGATCGACGTAGCAGGGAAGAGCTCGAGTATGAGGGCATGGGGAGCTTTTTTGACGAGATCCTTGCAACTGGTATGTTTCCACTGGACACAGCACCGCAAGCGACAGATGCCGACAAACTCCAATTTGCTATCAACACGATTAGAGATGACGGGGGAACAAAAGATTCATCGGGCGAGCCATATGTCCATATTTCAAGGGGCAGTCAAATGGCAGATGCCAATGATCTTTGGAATTTCCAAAAAGCATTCCCAGTACTGTTCCCATTTGGATTTGGTGGGGTACGGTGCAAAGAGGAAATGGAATCCGACCTCTGGAAGGAAAGTTTTCAGTCTAAAGGCCATGCACACAACCAAGATAATACAGGACCTCGTCTACCTACAATCCCGCCAAAACGTAACCTCGGGCTTCATGCGTGGATGAACAAAGTAATCCAGCGACACGGTGGCCGTTTTGCCAACCATCCTGCTTTCCCATTTCTAGTCTTTAACATCGATGTTCGGAGCAAGAATAGGGGAGTGAGCATGTTGAGCGTACGAAGGAATGACTTTCCTAAGTTCGAGAGGATCATTAAATCATTGACTCCGGAGAAGCTAGCAAATGTCCAAAAAGAACTTGAGGATGGGAAGAGTCCCCAAGATGAAGACGTTAAGCAGCTCCTCCGATATATCTCATACTTTGGCTATCGACAAGCTATGTCTCAGGAGTCAAGGTTAGCCATGCGCCGGAAGATCAATGCACTTATAATTCGATTTAACATCCCGGCGGTATGGTATACGCTCAACCCCAATGACATCACGAATCCGGTAAAACTGCGCCTAGCAGCATACCGGAAGGAGGACAAGGATGCCGCGGAAGCAACCTTGATGCGGGCCCTTCAAGATCGGTATGAAAGGGTAAAGCTGGCCATATCTGATCCCATTAGCTCTGCCATATTTTTCCATCGTGAGGTGGAGATGTTTTTTGAGCATTATGTTAAAGTTGGGAAGGAATCAGTGTTTGGTCAGATCGGACAGTATTTTGGCGCCGTCGAGACGAACGAGCGCGGGGCTCTTCATATTCATGGCTTGCTATGGCTTGAAGGGAACCTGGAACTTGGAAGCTTTATTAGCACTTGTGGCAATGGAGAGGATGATGAGAGATTAGCAATGGAACGGGAGTCAATCTTGAAATATGTCGATTCTGTTTTCACTGAGGTAAAAGTCAATTATCTTTCTGCAAAGGTTAACAGGCCAAGGGCTAAATATACTATCCTAGGATTTGGACGAATCTGTTGCATTTAGCGAAGAAAACGAGTCTAGGGTGGTGTATGATGATATATCCCACCTAATGACTAACGAGGCACGTTTCTCCGAGAAGTTCGATGACGAAGCAAATTTTTGTGCTGGCAGAGTCCAAATGCATGTACATACTGCAACCTGCGTAAAATACTCTTATAAGAACAAGGGGGATAAGAAGCCCACATGCAGATTCCATGCGCCTTGGAAGCTCTATGAGAAAAGCGAATTCGGGGCAGATGGGATACTAAAGCTGCGACGCTCTCATCGAATGATAAATCGCTGGAGCAAGCCTCTAGTAATTGGCTTGAGACACAATCACGATATATCATTTATAGGCACACAGAGGAAGACCATGGCGCTCGTCTACTACCTCACGAACTATGCTACAAAGATCCAGGATCCGGTTTGGAAGAGGGTGGCCATTGCGGCAGAACTTTTTCCAATGATCAGTACTACCAATGCGATTGGGCTAGGCGCAACAGTTTCAAATTATGAAGCCAAGGCAAACATAAATCGCCAATACCTCATGAAAATCGCAAATAGGGTCTACACTGAGCGACCGCTATCACAGGTGGAAGTTATTGCACATTACCTGGATTTACCAAACGAGTTTTCAAGCAACAAGCAATGGTCTTACGTGAATATGACAACAATATATTGGGCAATACGCAGACGTTGGAAATACCTCGAACAATGCAGTACCAACCTGGGTGAAGATGATGACCAACCTGACGAGAACGCATGTCGCAGCGCGGATGACAATAATAATGATAAAGAAGCCAATAACGAACCTGGCGAAGACAGGGTTTTAGTAGGAAGCAGCGGTAGAAAGTTGGCATATATTGAAGCCTACAGCCATCGTGGGGAGGGGCTACAAACTCTCTGTTTCTATGACTATGTATCACTTGTATGGTTACGAAAGAGAACTGATCCACTATCTAAGCGACTGGTAATATTTGATTTTGAAAGGAGCTGGAAGGCTGGAAGGAGCTGGCTGCAGGTTCTAAGGCCTACGGGGGAGTATGCAGTACCATGCATGAATGGCTTTCTAGACAAGGACTTTGACATTGATTCAAACCCAGACAGATACCGCAGGTAAGCGGAAGCTCCAAAAGACGTCTGAATTCACTCAATAAGAACTATAAACTGAGTATAAGCAACAGGGCTGCTGTGCAGCATCTTGCACTTTTCGTACCATGGCAAAACTTTATTTCCATGACCTCTGGCGATATCAACGAAATCTGGGAACACTGGAGGCGGCGACTCCCTAAAAGGCTCCAAAGCATTGCAAGTAATATCCAGCTCTTAAAAAGATCTGCGGAAGATGCGCGACGAGATGCAAAACAATGGGCAGCCGCAGGGGATGACGACATCTTGGATGACATCGATGCTTTGGGGTATGACGATATGCAAGATTCGTCAGGCCCGGTGGCAGCGTATCGCTCGGATCAGATAGGCGAGCTTGGTCGCTTTACGGAGATTATACGCGGCACCATGGCACCAAACCAGGTGACTGCTGGTTCAGAGCCTCTAGCTAAATTATTGGGTCAACTCCGCGAAACCCTTGCAGATCTCACGGAATTCGCAGATGATCTTTGCAGCATCGTTCCTTCGGAGAACACTGAGCAGTACCAGTCAACTATGGTGGCAGCAAACGAGGTTCCAAATCAAAAGCAACTCAAAAAGATTAACAGCCAGCAGAAAGCATCTAATAAGGAAATCGTGCAGAAGATCCAAGGCTCCGACGAAGATGAGGGTGCTCAGAACACAGCCATGCGCACGGAGACACTATTGAACCACACCTTTGCAGGAGCAGGCGAAGACACTATAGAAGTATCAGAAACAGATCCCCGGAACACTCAGGGGCCCAGTGCTAGAGTTTTATTCAGGCCGCCAACAACGTTTCTCTATAGTGGCAGGGAGATCGCCAAAAAGTTTACGTTGAATGAGAGGCAGGAAATTGCCTTCCTGTTGGTTTGTCGCCACCTCGATACAATCCCAGATGGAGATGAAATTGATGATTTTAATTACAGTGGTGATGAAAATAGTAGGAATGCACAGCTATGCGAATTTCTAAGTGGTGAGGGTGGTACTGGGAAATCCAGGGTCCTCGAGGCGTTGGCAGACCTGTTCGCCAGCAAGGGTATTTCACACAGGTTGCTCATGACAGCACCTTCAGGCGCGGCAGCAGCGCGGATCAATGGCGTGACCATCCACTCTGCTTGTGGCATCCAGCCCAACGAACCTGGAATTAAGGGCAAGACGGATGACGATAGCACGACAGTCTATGTAGATACTGTCATGCGAAGGAGGTGGCGATCAAAGTGGCTACTCATCGTCGACGAAGTGAGCATGCTAGGCCTCCAGACGCTCTTTGATATCAACCAACGACTTTGCGCCTCCAGGGGGTCGAGCCAAGACTTCGGTGGGATCCCAGTGGTTCTCTTCTCGGGAGATTTCCACCAGTTCCGCCCAGTGCAACACAAGTCGCTATTGACCCCTTTGTCCGTGCTCACCCAAAAGGACGAGATAAAGGCGCACCTGCTTTGGTCCCGATTCACCACCGTCATCATGCTGACCGAGCAGGTTCGCGCTGCAGAGGATCCGGAGCTGCGACGTTTGCTAACCAGAATCCGACAAGGGCGGCAGGACGAGTCTGACATGGAGCTGCTCAACAGCCGATGCTTTAGCGAAGGGCGAACTATTCCTTGGGAGCGGAAAATCACGGTGGTTACGCCGCTGAATAGCACTAGGTGGTCCCTGAATATGGAAGCGGTTGATATAGAAAAGGAGGGGGTAGGCCCTAGCCGCTACACCAAAAGGTCTACCTGTGCCTCGGTTAAGAGTAACACAGGATATTAGGGTCTATATAGCACAGATGCACGCATCATATGCCCCCCCCTCTAAGAAGAGGAGCACTGCCCTCAGTGCAAGCACCGGGGCAGGATAGAGGACCTCCCGGATCGTGCCAATAGACCCGTGGCCGGCTCACAGGTAGCCCCACCCATTTTCTATATAAGTCGCACGCTCCTCATTCTTTCAGCTCTACCTACCAGTCCACGCGGGTTGGCTGGTGCATGGTCGGGAGTTGAACCCGTGCGCTGAGAGATGCAGGCTGCAATTGCTACCATATGATATAGAAAAGGAGGGGGTAGGCCCTAGCCGCTACACCAAAAGGTCTACCTGTGCCTCGGTTAAGAGTAACACAGGATATTAGGGTCTATATAGCACAGATGCACGCATCAGCGGTCTTGGCCTTTCAGAGGCACCGCCAGAAGCCAGTCCGCATATTCCTCCCTCAGTACCGTTGGGGCCAACCTACTACAGTACCGGTGATAGAGGAAGAAGCTATGCTGATGGCTAGCGTTGGAGACGATAGCAAGATCTGTGTGCCGGCCATATTCATGTTTGTCCCCGAAATGCCGGTAGTGGTGACGAAGAACATATACCCAGGCCTCAAGCTGGTAAATGGAGCCAAGTATAATGCCATGGAGGTAATCCCAGATGCAAAGAGATTCCCGGGACACCAGCTTGCGCCGAACGTCATCTTGCACTTTGGGCCGCCTGCTGGTATTATCCTATCATCTGAATCCACCAAGGAATTTAAGTTCGATAACTTGCCACCAGGCACCATCTTGCTCACTCCAACCTCCACACATATATCACTGGAGACCAAGCAGAGGAAACCCAAGAAGAGGCCCTGGCAGAAACACAATGTAAGCCGGCGTGGCCTTCCCTGCACTGCAGCTTTTGCATGCACCGACTACAAAATCCAGGGCGAAACCCTTCTAGAAATCGCGTTAGAATTGCGAGGGGCCCAGACAAAACTAAACAGGACAACTGGACAACCCGAACCCGCCAAGTGCGATGCACACAGCCTGTACGTGCAGTTGTCGCGGTGTAGGTCGCTTGACGGCATCATGCTCATATCGAAGGTACGAGAGGAGGATATAAAGAGCAAATTACCAGAAGAGATATATGCAAGTGAGGCTAGGTTGGCAGAGCTATGCGAGAGAACAATGCACGAGGCCCGATCGTCATTGCTGCAGCCGCCAGTGTAAATATTAGCCGTGGCTGGGGTTACCGTACCCTTCTAGTTCATACAATAGCTATGCACGATCAAATCTATGACTAATTAAACACACTAGATGCCTTGGGTAGTTATACCGCAGAAGATGATGCAGCAGCCCCCAAAATCCTCTCAAACATCAGGTTAACAAAAAGAACAACGACGTCATGATGAATCGAGCCAACACGTGCATTTCACGTGGGTCCTAGCAGGATGCACTCAAAGTTAGATGCCATTTTCACAAGATTTATTTGATCGCCAGAGTGCGAATGGTGAGCTCACGGGATGTCGTGGACTCGTCAAATCAGGAGCCAGAAGATTGGAACCTCCGAAGAGCCATGGACACCGTGAATCTAGGCCAATAGCAGGTGCGGTAGAGCTTACTAATCCGGCAATAATTGATCCACCAATAGGAAGGCTCATGACAGGGATACCGGTTGTAATTTTCGGGCTGGGAAAATCCGATGCTTGAAGATCTTTCGTACCGAAAGACACAGGAATGCGCCGTCCGCCGGTGGGAAGTTGGAAGCCAGGCCAGGCGGGAAGGTTGGAGGCTCCCTTGCGCTATTAGTCTTTCGGCACGAGGCCGAAAGCTGGCCCTTGGTTTGTTCAGTGAAAATAGTGCCCTGGTTAGGTGTGAAGGGTCCTGGGTTTGTTCAACCTGAAGGGTGCTCTGTATTGGTCTTATCTAAAGCTAAGGAGGAAAGGAAGGGAAGGCAGCCTAAAAAGCTGCCGAGCTAATTATATAGCTAGAATCCTGGTAGGAAATGGTAGTCTTACAGGAAGGCCTCTTCCCGAGAAGAGTGTTTCAGGATCAAACCGGATATAGCTGTGCCGTATCCCCACCTGGGCCTCAGCCTGTGACATTAGGTCTCTCTAGGTCTATATAGGTAAAGTAAAGAAAGAAGTTGGGCAAAAGATTTTACCTTTTGGCTTTATCTTATTTTAAGGTAAAACCCGATGATCGAATTCCCTGATTATGCCAAAAAATATCAACAAAAAGAGCTATAAATCATTCTTGCATTTAGATAGCTGCTGCTGGCAAGCTCTTATCCTTGCCACTGTTTTAGCTCTTACTGATCTTAGACTCCCTTTCCTTGAGCTCTTTACTCCCTGAAATTCTGCGGCGCTTCGGTTGGTGCCTAATAACCCTCCACTCTTCTAAAGTGTCTAATGACGATATTGTATTTGGATGGTGGATACCAAGAATTTGTTGCTGAGCCTGGACGCAAGATTCCATCAGCACCAGTGCTTCCTCATGACGCTCTTGGCGTTTCCAAGTAAAGGCTAGGTTGTTCATGCTGGTCAGTGTATCTGGATGGTCGGCTCCTAGCTTGGTCTTGCGAGTCTCCATCACTTGCACCTCTAGCTTCTCTGCCTCTTCCCATCGGCCTTGGTTCCGGTATGTTGATGCAAGGTTGGCCATGCTAGTCAGTGTAGAAGGATGGTCGGCTCCTAGCTTGGTCTTGCTCGTCTCCATCACTTGCACCTGTAGCTTCTCTGCCTCTTCCCATCGGCCTTGGTTCCTGAATGTTGATGCAAGATGGGCCATGCTAGTAAGTGTGTGCGGATGGTCGGCTCCTAGCTTAGCTTTATGAATCTTTGTAAGATCTCTAAATAGCCTTTCTGCCTCTTCCCATCGGCCTTGGTTGCTATATGTTGATGCAAGATTTCCAATGCTGATTAGTGTATCTGGATGGTCGGCTCCTAGCTTGGTCTTGAAAGTCTCCATCACTTGCACCTCTAGCTTCTCTGCCTCTTCCCATCGGCCTTGGTTCCTGTATGTTGCTGCAAGGTTGCCCATGCTGGTCAGTGTATCAAGATCTTTAGGCCCAAGCACCTCCATTTTCAGATCCAATGCCCTTTTGTGCATTCTAACTGCTTTATTATAATTGCCCTCATAGCTTAATGCTAATCCCAATTCATTCATACTGGTCAATGTAGCTCGGTCTGTTGGCCCAATTATGTATTCCCTCCATTCGAGCACTTTTTGGTGTGTTGAAATAGCATTCTTATACTCTCCAAGTGATTGGTAGCAACGCCCAATATTGTCTAGCAGATTGACCGTCTTTATCTCTCCACAGATTTCTTCAATGCTTGTTGCATATAGGCCGTGCGAAATATATTGCGTATATTGTCTAGACCATTCATGGCCACCAGCGGGGATTAATTCCATTAATCGCTCAATAGTCTTTTTTGCAGTCTGGACCCATTTATTATTTGTCTTTAACCAGTCTTGTGCAACATGGTGAATAAGAAGATGCATATTGTAAAAGTCCTCCTCTTTTTGCTTATTTAAAAATGCATAAGCTATAAGTGTGCCAATGGCTTCTACCTGGTTAAATTGGGATAGTGTAGGAGGAAATAGCGATAGAGGGATATTCTGCGGCGCAATACAAGCCATAAAGGAAAGGTACTTAGTAGCTAGTGGGCTTTCCTTCTGGATCTGCTCAAAAGAAATCAACCATGTTATAGCCACGGCATTGCCTGATTCGCTTGCACGGGTCGAGTCTTCGAAATGTGTCTGTAATAGCTTTATTGGAGATTGACGGGTCTCTGAAAAAAGCATTATATATTTCTCCAGATTACAGCCTTTTTTTCTTATAAAAGCAAGCGCTTGAATAATAGCCAAGGGCAGGTAGGTCAGCAAAGTTAGAAACTCGTCGATAGCATTTTCTGAATAGAGTGCTTTGTCTTTCTGCGATGAATCCAAAGAATGTCGTACGAGATCTGCTGCTTCGCTAGGATCCATACTTCCTAATTCATAAATATCATTCCGGGCTAAATCAATAGCGATCTCCCGGTTGCGCGTAGTAAAGAGAATCAATCCATTTCGGCTCTTGGGAAGATAATCGCATAGACGGTGGCCATTAGCTACACCGAACAGAACGCTCTTATCATCTACATTATCAATGATCATCAGCCATTTCTCTTGTTCTTGACTGCTAAGCCTTTCGTAAACTGGCTTGAGGATATCAATCTCTGGGTCATTGGCTCCCGGAATTTGTAGGCATTTAGCAATTTCCCGGTATGATTCCTGGAACCGGCCTACTGTAAACGAAGAGACCCAGTATATTGCGCAGTGGGGATTAATATCTCGAACTTGGTATGCTAGTTCGATAGAAATGGCACTCTTCCCACTGCCTCCCAGGCCATGGATAGCAACACGGGAATGCCGTTCTGGATCCTTAAGGCATCGATAGAGATATACAAAGGTGCTATTTCGGCCGGTAAAAAGCCGGTTTCTAGAGAATGGCAATAAAAATGGCGCTATTAAATTATTAATCAAGTTAGTACTTATTATACTATTACTGTATCCTATATTCAAGGTGTAGCCTACCTTTTATTGGAGCTAAGTCTGCTATCTCCTTTGGTGGAATCACTAATAGGATCTCCTTTGCATACGCCGCCGCCGTCGCCGCTGCATACGGCTGCCAACTCTTGTTTTTGTGGGAATCGGCATAATCGCAGATGCCGCGCACCACAAGGCAGGGGAAGTTGTTCATCAAGCCAGCTGCTTCCATCTCGAAGCAAAGGATGTCACCACCGAGGCTTTGGTGAATACTATCACGCTCAACACCGTCTTTTATAAGTGAGTTGGCGGATGCGATGTTGCCATAATGGATCTGCACTATTTCGTGTTTGGGACGGGGGTCTCTTGGGACCAGTTGATGTGTATCACATCCTGCGCAGCTTGGGCCTTTTGGGTGCTGGTATGTCGGTTGGAACAATCGGTCTGGGCCCGCATTCTCCCTGTGAAACTTCGGGTTTTGTTCCAGCTCAGAGAGATAGCTTGTAAATGTGCCTCGCCCTAGGATGTGGTTTGCTTGCACCTCGGAGACTGCATTTAACAGGAGGTTCGGTGGCTTATCAAGGTGGCTGGTCTGCTTAAATTTGCCATCAGGCAGTCGCTTCCCCATGTCGTACTGTATTACGCCGCCGTGGCCGCTGCCCGGTTGACTAACTACCACATCGCCCAAGCGGACATCGACCTCAGACGGGACGCCGCCGCCAACACCAACCATAAGACCGATCTTAGCACTGGGGAAGCGGTCTGCCAAACGCGTTGCAATAGTTGCGGCGGAGGCGATGCCGATCACGCCAGCGGGTAGACAGGCAATCACAACGTTATGGCCATGAACCTGGCCCAGCGTATATAGGGTTGTGTCGCCGTCTTGGCGGGGCATACGTTCGTGTTCCTCGTCGATCATCTTGATAGCGGCAGCGTATTCGATAGGCAGTGCGCTGATCCAGCCGACGGTGTACTCGTGCGGGGACAGCCGCTTGCGCATCGGAAGGGTGGACATGACGGAGTTGAGAAGTTAAAGCAGGTACATCTAAGCGCCGTCGAATAGCGTCAAAGGTTACTGCGCTGTAACCGGCGACTATGAACAGTGGTGATGGTCGTAACACTATTGGAGATAATTCAGGGCTTACTTAATTGTTATAAGGGAGGAAAGTGTTGACCCTCAGAAGACATACGTGCCTTACCCCGCAATACTACGGCTAGAATTGCAGCCTGCTGTGGAATACGTGGCATAAGCTTGATGGCTTAGTTATGCTACTTTCATTGGATAGTTGTCTTGTGTGGCGCCCAATAAGAATGTGCCAAGGGCGGATTGCAGAGATAAGGCAGACAGCAGATATAGAGAGCCTCCTTTACAACGGGCTATTCTTGTATTTTACTGGACAAATAGGGCAATTGGCTATAATTGGTTAAGACCATAATTGGGCTATCGAATGGCTAGGCGGGTGACGAGGTTATTGAGAGATAGTATCAAGGCCTCTTCACCGGCTTCTGATCGACGGCTAATTAATTGATCTTACCTTCAACGGTTAAGCGGCAGCGGCAGTAGCAGCCGTCTTCATGTGCTCTTAGCGCGGCTTCCAACGGTTCTCATCGGCTTCCAACGGCCAAACGCTTGCCCAATAAAAACAAACGCATTGAAATACAATTCACGAAACATCCCGCCGCCCAATAAGAAAAGTAAGAGCTGGTGTTGTTTTAAGGCCAAAGCCCAAGCAAAGGGGAAGAAAATGAACCTTTGAGGGCCAAGTTCCGAGGTTTTCCCGGTCCAATAGAGGGCCGAGAACTGCTTACTAATCCGGTAATTCTTAAGTCCACCAATCGGAAGGCCCGCGGCAGGGATCAGGGATGTTGGTCTTAATTTTTTTGGTGTGAAAGTTTCGGAGGCTTAAAAAAACCATCTTTCGTGACCGAAAGACAGGAATGCGCCGTCCGCCGGGGGGAAGTTGGAGGGCGGGTTAGGTCGGAAGGTTAGAGGCTCCCTTGCGCTATTAGTCTTTCGGCACGAGCTTAAAGCCGGACCTCGAAATTTCGGTTATGTTGTTGATTAGTTGTGAACTTGTGATATGTGATGGTATAGGGTACGTGAGACAAAAAAGGACAGACAAATGGGACAATCGAGATGGGGAAAAAAAACCCCCAAGTAAAAACATGTAAATTAAAAATCTGATTGTGATTAAGATGTAACAGAACATGTATTAAATGATTCCTTTCCGAAATAAAAGACTACCTAAGACTTCCTAGTTGGGTGCTTCTTCTTTTTCCCACTTGGCTCAGCGGTCGATGATCTCGTGTTGGATCGAGAGGATCCTCGAGCTGTATTAGATGTCTCAGGCACTTCATTTTCTTCGTCTTTCATTTCTTCGTAGTTGTATCCATCATCATTTCTATCAGAAATCACTGATATGACCGGAGACAGGGGTATTTCCGTGGTGGCCTCGGTTGCTGCAGTAGCTACACTAGACCCCCTAAGTCTCTTGGGCACTGTCCCAGAATCATTGGAAACTGTAGATCTTTTGCTTGGTGAAGGAGTCGCAAGTTGTTGTGATGATTCTGCTACTGATGATTCTGATTGCAAAGATACCGTTTGGGAGGACTCCGTTTGCAAAGCTGCTGCGTGGGATGGTTTGGTTGATTTTGATTGGGGCTGTTTTCCTTTCGAAGACTTTTTTGGTGGCGTTTTGAACATAGATCTTGCCGCTGCAAACCCATTGGTTTCGGGTGAGCTAGTGTTGGCTTTTGATGAAGTGGCTGAGTTAGAAGCGGGTGTAGGTGTGTTGTTGTTCTTGTCCGGGAATGTCCAGGAGTCGGGGACCACGATGAAAACATAATCATTCTCATCCTCAGGTGGGTTAACCATCAGGCTATGGTCAAGGATGCCAACAAGCCTACCCACACAGTTTATCGAGACTCCTGGAAGAAACTGTGTGGTCTTGCTATCTACCATCTTTTTGCAAAGGATAGAGTATGGTAGAGCGTGAATGGGAAAGAGAATAAAGACTTTGAAGGAATGAAAGCCTTTGAAAGGGCTCTTGTTTGGCTGACCTGGAACGATATAGGTACAGCCTTTGATGAAGGCGGAGCATCTCAGTTGCGGATTGTCAAACGACGGGACACGCTCGCGGATCAACTGAGTCAAGCCTGTGTCGATAACCTGTCCTGAGAAGGCAAGGAATGGATGTATAAATGGGAAACCTCCCATCTCGGTAAGCTCTCGAGGTAAAGCACTGGTTATTATGTTAGTTAAATACAATAATAATGCTCAATGAATAGTGCAAGAGTGCTTACGATTGGAACCCACCCTCTCGGACCTGGCCCACCGCAGCCCTGTAGACTTCTCCATCATCGTCTTCTTCGCCAAAAATATCAGGTTCGCGCAGTATCCATTCCAACACATATGGGTGTATTTTGCATGCAAAGAAAAACCATTGCTTTACCCACTCTTCATCAACAACTTGACGGCCGTAGATTGAGACATTCAAACTAAAGTAAATTTCCACTATACCACCGGTTTGATGTTCCTCAGGACGCAATGCAGAATATTCAGGCAATGCCATGAATGGAGCACATGGAATACAAACTTTGCAAACAGTTTCAACGTTAAGGCCCTTTATCAGACAGTCTTCTGATGTTGGAAAACGGGTTGGAGTATCGGTTTGACCGAAAAAGAACATAGTCATGTCGCTACCCAGGTTTTTCTGAGAGTCATGGGGCTTCCGCGGGGGAGGAGCATTGTCGGAGGTGGAAGCGGAAGGCTTTGATGAAGACATGATGTAGCAGGCTTTGAGGCTAAAAGGTGATATTTGATGGAGTTTTCTGAAGGACAAAGGAGATAGTAAGGGTAAGACGCGATGGGGATAAAGTTAGTCAAGTTGGTGCAATGGAATTTAAAGTGTAGGTTTAAAGTAAAAACCGGGGTCAGACTTGTCTTAATAAGACGATCTAAAACGCCCATGGCACAAGAAAACACATTCAATAGTGTGACAAAGGTAAAGTTGCTTTTGATAATGTGGATACCAAAACTGTGGAATTGTTCAATCGGTGTGGCCATTGAATACATTTGCTTTTTATAGTGTTGCATTTTTATATCGGCATAATAGCTATCCGAATTGCCATTGCTGCAGGAGAAGCAAGTGCATGAAGGCAATGCGTTGTTTGTGTATCGGCATGATGATCATCCGTGTTCATGATAGTACTTATTTAAGCTTTACCTCTCTTTTTGATGTAATGAAATAAAAGCGTGGACAAATATGATACTGTATGAGCATCTTGGTATGGATCGGGCGTGCAACGTTCCGAGGATATGATGCAGCATGTGGTTTAGTTATGCAGTATAGAGTTTAAGGTATATCGGAATAAGAGAATTCCGAATTCTATTCTAATTTAAAATAATTACTGTTGCAGTTTGTAGGTTAGGGCGTAATATGCTAAGGACATTTGGGCAAAATTAGAGGAAAATAATCAATTAGAAGGATTAAATTTTTCTTACTGAATCTAAACAATAACCGGTTGGGAACAATTTTATTGTACTATCTTGCTATCTTCAAACCATATCACTGCAAGGTTTATATGCGTTGATTTACAAAATACCGAGATGGCTTCACCATTGTCTGCTTTATTCGAGAGACTGCGTGGTCGAGCTCCGGGCAGCACGATTGCTAGCCTTGGGCTGAGAACATACAATGATGTTTTTAATGAAGCGCAATCAAATACAGGTTCAGATCCAGCAACAGTCCACGTAACCACTCTGTCGACAACATCAGGTCATGTTCCACATACCGACGCTGCACATTCGACATCAAGTCAGCCAACTTCCACCATTACATCGAGTGGTCCGTCGATAGATCCGACACTACAACAAATACCCATAGTTGATCCATCAGACGACCCAAGTAATGATGGGGGACGCATGCATACTACAAATGATGCCAATGGTGATGATGCACAAACAGAGGCATTCGAAGCTTGGTTACGTCAGCCGCCACCAACAGAGGTCCCTCGTAGGCCAAGAGGTAGGCCGAGAGGTTCTCGCAATAAGATACGAGTGGTTCGCCAGGAAAATGAACCAATTGTAGGTCGAAGTAATGTGGCTAGCAGTGAAGCGCAAGAAGTCGAAGCTTGGATAGGACGACCACCACCAATGAGTTCGACAATAGCACAAGTACCTCGAAGATCAAGACATGCAAATGCAAGGTCTAGTAGGAAAAGAAAATTGGATGAGCAAGAAGGTAGCCAAATCCAGCATGATCAAGTGACCACGACCCAAGTTAACGCCATTAATCCCCAGGCATTAGCAGCTGGGACGTGGATGGGTCAAGCACCTCCGACGATTAGTTCACCATCGCTACGGCCGAGAGGATCACCTCGGACGTCTCGTTCTTTGAGACGAAAGGAATTTCGCAACAAGAGATTGGAAGTGATTAGGGAAATCCAACAACAAAGGCCGCTAGTTGCTGCTGAAGCTGAGCAAGATTCTGAACCTGAGCAAGCTTCTGAGAACATTGGGTTGCGGCAACCAAAACTTGCACCCGCCCAATTTCTTTTGACGCCAGACCCCACACAAGCTACAGTGGATTTTGAAGCGGGCCAAAACCATCCTCACGATGGGTTGGTTATGAGAGAGTGTATGGGCAGGATAAAGTTTCCAATACAGGGCCAGTTTGCCAATAAGAGGCAGAGGGTCGAGCGAGGAAACCTAGTGGGTGGCAATTTACAACACACGCTACGGGAAATTTTACCTATACCTACCATTGCAACTGGAACATCCAACTCACATGAATCTCAACAAGATGGAAGAGGGCAGAATCAACGCACAAGACAAACCCGGCAACAGGCTCGGCAGTTGGCGAATGGCGAATTTGATAAGCAGGTTCAAGCATTGGACGCTGCAGTCAAACACTTGGAGGATGAATTTAGAGAAAAGGAAAGATTATCGTACACCAAAGCTTGGTGCAAACCAATTCCTCATGAAAGGAACGTATCAACTGTCATGGACTTCTACCAAGCATTCCACAATGTCGACACTCTGCCTATACACACATGCATGGTATGCTATCAGAAGATCAGCATTGTAAGCATGGAAGAGCTCAGCTGGGCGGAATGGGTAGACAATTCTGCAAAGCATAGATGCCGCACATATTCTTGTCTGGATTGCTTTCCTTTTGGTAAACCTGTATCAACATGCGAGGCTTGTGCAAAAACTATACGCGATGGTAACATGACGCGTAGTGGTTATTTGCATCAAGTACTTGGTTGTGAGCATATATATCCAGATGCTCTCAAAGGTTTAACATTGATAGAGGAGAGGCTAATAGGGTTAAATACTCATTTTGGCTTCATTACAAGAATCAAAGTAACGAAAAGCACCAAACAAGGTACAGCATATGCAAGACACGTCAAAGGTCACATAACGGTATTTCCAAACAACATCCAAGATTTGGCTACCACAGTATTACCGCATCACCTATTACAGTCCTTGGAAGATATTCACGTATCCTGGCATGGGCCGGAGAAGCCAGCTCCCTCTGACTTGTCCAAGTTGTTCTCGGTCCGGCGAGGAGTTGTGCAACGTGCGTTGCTATGGTTAAAAGAGTTCAATCCCCACTATAAAGATATTTTGATCGATACAAATGAGCTCGAAAGTTGGGGTGAGCCGGGGCATGGTGTTCCAAGCCAGATCTATGACAGAATCGAGAGGAATGAGCCATCTGCGTGGGAGCAGACGCGTACAGCATTTATTGTGCCACCAGAAGAGCGTGGAATGGAAGATGATGGACCTCAATCGCTGGAAGAGATTGTTGATGACCTGGGCAGGTCTCATGACGAGAATGATGTCCATTATAATGAGGATCCTCTGCCCTATGATCAGCGCAGTCGAGAAGAGCTGGAGTATGAAGGCATGGGAAGCTTTCTTGATGAGATCCTTGCAACTGGTATGTTCCCTTTGGACATAGCGCCACGAGCAACAGATGCCGACAGACTCCAATTTGCTGTTGAGACAATTGGGCGCAACCAAGATCCGAATGCCGAGCCATATATTCATGTTTCAAGAGGTAGCGAGTACGCGGATGCAGATGATGTTTGGAATTTTGCAAAGGCATTTCCAACATTATTCCCATATGGGTTTGGTGGACCGCGATGCAGGGAGGAGATGCAATCAGATCTTTGGAAAAATTGTTTCCAGTCTGCTGGTGGTATCAATAGAGGAAACAATTTTGGGGCTAATACAGATGCACCTTTTCCAATACGGAACCTCGGACTCCGCTCATGGATGAAGAAGGTAATACAACGACACGGTGGTCGTTTTGCTAACCACCCGGCCTTTGCGTTCTTGGTGTTCAACATAGAGGTTCGGCATAAGAACAGAGGAGTAAGCATGCTGAGCGTTCATCGAGACGATTTTCCCGAGGTTGAAAGGATCATTCAATCACTGACGCCTGAGAGATTAGCTGAAGCGCAGAAGGAATTAGAGGCTGGGAGGAGCACTGAAGACGCGGATATAAAAAAGCTTCTTCGATACATGTCCTATTTTGGCTATAAGCAATCCATGTCACAGGAATCACGGCTAGCTATGCGCAAGAAGATCAAATCGCTTATTATCAGGTATGGTGCGCCATCAATTTGGTATACCCTGAACCCCAATGATATAACGAATCCGGTAAAGCTACATCTAGCTGCACATCGGAAGGAAGATAAAGATGATGCAGAAGCAAGCCTGCTCCGGGCTCTTCACGATCGATATGAAAGAGTCAAGTTAGCGATAACAGACCCGATCAGTTCTGCTATATTCTTCCATCGCGAAGTCGAGCTATTCTTTGAGCATTATGTTAAAGCGGGACAAGAGTCGGTCTTTGGTCAGGTTGGACAGTATTTTGGTGCTGTTGAGACCAATGAACGTGGCGCTCTTCATCTTCACGGGTTGTTATGGCTCGAGGGGAACTTGGAGCTTGCTAATTTTATTGGCGCTTCCCATGGAAATGGAGAAGATGATGAGAATTCAGCGAGGGACAGAGAGGCAATATTGAAATATGTTGATTCGGTTTTCAGTGAGGCAAGTATTTCCATCAACCTACCAAGATTATTGAAAGCTGATTTAACTGGGAATGTTTTAATATAGGATCTAGATGAATCTATCGCATTTAGTGATGAGAGCACGACTAGAGTTGTTTATAATAGTATATCTCATCTTATGACGAGTACTGAGCGCCTCTCCCAACAATTCGAGAATGAAGCCAACTTCTGTGCTGGCCGAGTTCAGATGCATGTTCACACAGCAACATGTGTCAAATACTCTCATAACAATGGAGAAGGCAAAAAGCCTACTTGCAGGTTCCACGCGCCTTGGAAGCTATTTGAGAAGAGCGAATTTGGGGCAGATGGTGTACTTCGCCTACGACGTTCACATCCAATGATTAATCGCTGGAATTGGCCGATGGCCGTTGGATTGAGACACAATCACGATGTCTCATTTATAGGCACACAGAGCAAAACAACGGCGCTGATATACTACTTGACGAACTACGCTACAAAGATCCAAGATCCAATCTGGAAGAGAGTGGCTATAGCGGCAGAGCTATTCCCAAGCATCAGCACAACCAGCGCTATTGGGCTAAATAACACAGCAGCAAATTACGATGTCAAGGGAAATTTGAATCGACGGTATCTGCTGAGAATAGCCAACAGAATATTCACTGAGCGTCCATTATCACAGGTGGAGGTCATTGCGCATTTGCTGGACTTGCCAAACGAATTCTCAAGTACCAAGCATTGGTCATATGTAAACATGACAATTTTATACTGGGCAATTGTGCGGCGTTGGCAATATCTCCGGCAATGTGGCGACGTTTCGGGCGGCGATGCTAACCAGACCGGTGAAGAGACAGGCCACAGCGTTCATGGCAATGAGAACGAAGCTGGCACTGAGCCTAGCGCTGAAACAGTCCTAGTGGGGAGCAGCGGGAAAAGGTTACCGTATGTGGAAGCCTATCATCATCGAGGAGAAGTTCTCCGAGCTTTGTGTTTCTATGATTATGTGTCACTTGTTCAGATAAAGAAAAAGGAGGATTTCTCATGCAAAGGATTGGTGCTGATAGATTTCGAAGAACGTTGGCGCTTGGGAAAGGGCTGGGTACAAGCTCTTAGGCCCACAGGGAAGTATGCAGTACCATGCATCAACAGCTATCTTGACATGGACTTTGAGATTGATTCAAACCCAGAAAGGTACCGAAGGTAATAAACAAATTCTTGGATAGATTCAGTCAAAATACAAAAGGATATATGCTAACATGAACGCCAGAGCGGCAGTACAACATCTTGCCCTATTTGTCCCCTGGGAGGATTTTATTACAGCAACATCTGGCGACATTAATGATATCTGGGAACAATGCAGGCGGCGACTTCCCAGACGACTGCAGACTATCGCAAGCAACATCCAGCTTTTGAAGAGATCTGCTGAAGATGCGCGTCGAGACGCAAAGCAATGGGCTGCTGCGGGGGATGACAGTGTCTTGGATGACCTCGACGCCTTGGGGTTTGATATTCAAGATCCCATGGGCCCATTGCCTGCATATCGTTCAGATCGAGTTGGGCAGTTGAGCAGATTTATTGAGACGGTGCGAGGCGCCACAGCTCCCAACCAAGTGACCGCCAGTTCACGACCTCTGGCCAATCTTCTGGATCAGCTCCTTGAAGTCCATGCAGATATCACAGATTTAGCAGATGATGTTGAGGCTATTGCTCCTGCAGAGACCACTGAGCAGTACCAGCCAACCTTGGTACCCAGTATTGAGTTCCCAATACAAAGCCAACTTAAAAGAATTAAGAAGGAGCAGGATAACTTGGACAAGGATATTGTGGAGACGATCCAAGGTTCCGATGAGGCCCAGATAGCGCAGAACATGGGTGTAAGCACCGAAGCATCTTTAAATTACACTTTTGCAGGTGCAGGAGAAGATGTTACAGAAATACCGGAAAGAACCACCCACAACCCTCGAGAGTCGAGTACGAGGATTGCTTATGGGCCATCAACTACTTTCTTGCATGCTGGCAGAGAAATCTCGAGGAGATTTACCCTGAATGAGAGGCAAGAGGTTGCTTTTCTCCTCGTATGCCGCCACCTTGATACGATTCCCGAAGAGGATGATGACAATGACGACTTCGATACCAGCAATATTGATAATGATAATGCTACACAGTTATTCGAGTTCCTGGGCGGTGAAGGAGGCACAGGCAAATCCCGGGTAGTTGAGGCATTGGCAGAATTGTTTGCCAGCAAAGACATGTCACACAGACTACTAATGACAGCGACTTCGGGAGCAGCTGCAGCACGGATCAATGGTGTGACGATTCACTCTGCTTGTGGGATGGGCATTAACTCATCTGCTAAAAATGCTGAAGATGGCACCACTATAACCTTTGTAAACAAGAAGGTTCAGGAGAGGTGGAGAAAAAAGTGGCTGCTCATTATCGATGAGGTGAGCATGCTGGGTCTTCAAACCCTTTGCGACATCAACAAACAACTTTGTGCCTACCGAGGATCAAGTAAAGACTTTGGCGGTATCCCAGTGGTATTGCTATCCGGAGACTTCCACCAATTTCGCCCAGTGAATAATAAATCGCTGTTAACACCACGTTCTGTTCTTACCATTCCAGATGAATTGATGGCGCATAAAATCTGGGCTCGCTTTACGACCGTCATCATGCTCACTAAGCAAGTCCGCGCATCTGGGGATCCTGAGTTGCGGCGGCTGCTGACTCGAATCCGACAAGGACAGCAGGATCAATCTGACATGGACCTTCTCAATCGCCGGTGCTTCCAAGAAGGCCGAGCCATACCATGGGAGAGGGGCATTACAGTTGTCACACCACTCAACAGCACAAGGTGGTCTCTGAACATGGATGCAATTTTGGCCTTCCAAAGACAGCATCAGAAGCCTGTCCGAATATTCCTGCCGCAGCATCGTTGGGGGAAACCCAGCACACTGCCTGTGACAGAGGAAGAGGCTACGTTTATGGCCAGCGCTGGAGACAACAGCAAGATCTGCGTGCCGTCCACCTTCATGTTTGTACCTGGCATGCCCGTTGTGGTAACAAAGAATATAAACCCAGGGCTGAAGCTTGTGAACGGTGCTAGATATACTGCACTGGAGGTCATACCTGACACAAAGCTATTCCCAGGCCATCAATTGACGCCAGATGTTATTCTCCACTTTGGTCCACCCGCCGGCATTATCCTTTCATCTGAATCAACTCAGGGATTTGCATTTGAGAATATGCCACCAGATACAATCCTCCTCATGCCAACAAGCGAGTCTATCCCAGTTGAAGAAAGTAAAAGGAAGTCTAAGAAAAGACCTTGGCAGAAGCATAATGTGAGCCGGCGGGGGCTTCCTTGCAGTGCTGCATTCGCGTGTACTGATTATAAAATACAAGGCGAGACCTTGCTTGAGATTATGTTGGAACTAAGAGGGAGAGTGACAAAGATACATCCCACGACTGGACAAGTCGAGCCAGCAAAGTGCGATCCATACAGCTTATATGTGCAACTATCGCGGTGCAAATCTCTTGATGGCATCATGTTGCTATCTAAGGTTCGGGAGGAGGATATTCTCAACAATTACATCCCCCCTGAAATGTTGGATGGTGAGGCCCAGTTGGAGAAACTTTGCGAGATTACATTGAACGAGGCTCGATCATTATCGTCAAATCCATCTATATAGCACATAGAACATGAAAACCATCTTTAGATATTAAAGGCTCCTGGTATTGGTCTATTGATAGAGCATTTACTTCTCTCTGTATCAACAGAGCTAAACCACATCCCGGTTTTTAACGGCGCTCAGCGGCTACCAACGGCTAGTACTTTATCCAATAAAACCAAAGATAAAAATAGAATTAAAAAAAACGTCATAAAACATCTCACTGCCCAATGAGAATAACTAAAGTTGGTGTTTTCTCGAGCAAAAATCCAAGCAAAGAGGCAGAAAATGAACCTTTGAGGGCCGAAATTTTCGGATTTTCCGGTCCAATCGGAGGCCAAGAATCGCTTACTAATTCGGAAATTCTTAAGTCCACCAATCGGAAGGCCGGAGACAGGGATCAGGGATGTTGGTCTTAATTTTTTTGGTGTGAAAGTTTCGCAGGATTAAGACCATCTTTCGTGACCGAAAGACATAGCATCCAGGTGTGATCTAGGCATAATCATACGCAATGTGGATTATGTTCTGCTAGCCAAACATCGAGCATAATTCGTAGCATTTTCACTTATACTAAGCTCATTATCTGTATACCGTTGATGTTACGACCAGGCTAAAGAGAGTGCCGGCGACTGAGGCCCAGAGTTATAGCAGCTGTTACCTGCACCGATGATCGCTATCACTGTGTTCATCGACCAATCATTTTCCCTCCCTGGTATAGCAGTATGCAGGCTATTACAGTTTAACCTCAATAGATGTTGAAGTATTGATTGAAACGATGGAAGAAGCAATCATTCGCGTTTTATACTTAAGATACAGTGATTGAATGTAAAATATGCAGCATTGTGAGTACTGGTTTTAGAGGCAGCTTTTGGCCACCGCGGAATTGACTTAATCAGAAAAAATATCGAAAATGGCACTCGAGTCACACGGCCGCTTGGACTGAAACATGCTAAATTTTCTTCCATATATCTATAAGACTCCAAGAGAGTCACATACCTCTATCATGTTCCTATTGATCTGCCGCTTTGATATGAAATCAGTCATTTTTATCCCAAAGGAATAAATGCTGTTTTCGTTTGATTAACCTACTTTTCCCAAAGTCGCGACCGCAGTACCACGGCCAAAGCGCAGTCGGAATGACTTCAAGTTTTACATTATCGCTAGGGTCCTAAATATGACCTGCTTATCCAACTAACGCAAAATCATATGAGTACATAGGTCAACATGAAATTCAAGAAGATTTTACGAATGAGCTCTTTTTAAAAAAAAATCTTCACTGATGTTGAAGTCGGTTTGAGATATGACAGACTGCTAAAACGTTGAACCAGGAGGAAAATATATTTGCCAATGAATAAATTGTCATGTTCATAGGAAAAGGAAAAAGAATTATTCAACAAGGACTTCGCCAGTGCTCCTTTTTTTTTTTTAGCCAGGCTATAACAATATGTGCCCTTTTCACCCTAAAACCACCGGATTTCTTAGAATATCCTTATGCCCGGGGAATGAGGGATGTATTTTACCTGTACTCACGGTGAGCAAATGATGTCACATTGATCCAGATTTTTGTTTGTTTGTTTGTATTGTTTAACGCCAGAACATCCCTTCTAGAGGGCAAAGGGCGCCTATCTGCAGCTATCAAAAATTGCTATGGCGATAGGTAAGAGGTTTTTATAAAAAGGAGGTTCGCCCTAAAAGGGCGATAAAGAAAGGTAGTGTGTTGTTCTGAGGCGCTCGACGCTGGACATCTGGCCCTCGGTATAGGGTGGGGACTCGGGCAAAGGTAATTCCGCCTCGACTTCTCTTTTCCTTCTGGTGGAGAATTCTTCAAAAAACTTCCACTTATTTATATGCCTGATGAACTGTTTCCAGTCTTTTCCTAGTGCCTTGTTATTTACCTTGTTCCCGAACCATATCGGGATCTTATTGATCTTCTTGCATACTAGCGGATGCGTCGGTGTTTTCCTCTTCCCGCATTTGCATAAGGTCTCTGCTTCTGTGTGGTTGAATCTCTCGTGGTACTCGGCAAAGTCCCCGTGGCCCGTACGGGCCGCGATTAGCCAGTGGAGTTCCCTACGGCTTAAAGTCTGGACCTCCTCTGTTTGTTTGGATTTGAAGGGTAGCTTAAGAGGTTTGTACCTCTCTGGTTGGTGTTGGTCCCACCATTCTTCCACTTCTCTGACAGTTTGCTCTTTTAGCTTTCTCTTGGCGTGGCTGTATGTTGGCAGTGCATTGATGGGCGCCTTCCCCAATGCTCCCTGCTTAGCTAGCCAGTCCGCTATCTCGTTTCCCTCTATTCCTTCGTGTCCGGGGGACCATTTCGTCTCTATCTTCTTCTGGAATTGATCCAGATTGACAATTAGAATTTTAAGAGGCGGTTACCCTGTAGCTAATCCATCAGAACATGAAGTGGGCCTGGTTTTCAATTTCGTCCGGACACGTGCACGGCTCGCAGAGAGCTACCAATAAGGGTTTCCCATGTTGCGGCCTGATCAACCGTATCGGCTCTGCTAGGCCTAATTAACCTTACAGAGGATCCTAGGGACTGTTGTGCGCTACGACGATTGCCGTGATCGTGATCAACTACCTGTGAAAATCTCGTTATCGACCTATCGTTTGCCCCATGGTACAGTGGTCAACAGCGCGACCAATACAGCTGTAATTGGTTGGTATTATTGAAATAGAGGACCTAAGATGTTGGCTAGTTTCCTATGGCATTTTTGGGTCTTCTGGGACTTAACTGCATTGAAAACCTATCATTGGTAGCAGTGGCTTGGTATTGAGCGACTCAAATGGCAACATCCAGCGTGACATCTCCAATGACTTCTGTTGCGGAAGGTGTCCATGGCCATAATGTTGTGCCGGTCCAATAGTCATAATAATGGTGCATATTTTTGAGATCGGATTCAAGTCAAGTCTGTTTGATCTCCTGAAGGCCTGCGGTCCTCTTGAGGGACAATTTAATTTTTCTTTTTATTCAGGAAAAACGGAAATCGAACATATTAAGGGTGCTCATTGAAAAATGTTTTCTTGTAATTCATTTCTTCTGGGCCCGTGGTTTAAGCTTAGCGCATGCCATCTCATCGGAACTAAATAAACAACTGCTATCCATGGACTGTTTGTTTTGATTTACTCTAAACTTAAAGACAATGAGATGTGAAGGTAGAGGGCAGCACCTGATATAAAGATTGCGGCTTCTTTAGCTTCTTAGAGTTATGTTTGCTCTCGATAGACTAATCAAGAACCTTCAACCTTATTATCCTGGTCCAAGTGATAGCCTTACGCACCAGAAGCCATGTATCCCTGTCTTCAAATAACCACAACTAAGCCCTCCTTTTCGAAGTGAAAGATCTAGTGGATGATTTGTGCTTTATAGACTTGGTTTTAGGCTTTATTTCCTTCTGTAGTTGTGTGACTGCATCCGTTAGGTGCTTGATGACACTGTGAAGTTGGGTTTCGTTCAGAGCTCCAGAGTCATAGACTATAAAAAGGTCGACCTTTTCATCAAATATAAGACACTGAAGAACAAGAGGGTAACTGAAGTACCCTTCTATAGCCTCTTCATCTTTGTAGTATTCTTCATCGGGTGTCAGGAGCACAGCATCGGGGTCCGCAGATGATATAGCCGTTATTTGCTTCGGCTGTAATACAAGCAAGCTTGAGAAGTCGCATGCTACCTTAGCGCTCGGACCGATATTTGATATGTTGTGGAGGCCAAATTGCTCATATGGTACCATTTCAACTGCTTGTTTTTGAACATCCCTCAAGAATCTTGAGATACTCTTGCGATTGTCGAGCTGAATGCGGATAGGTATAGTGGTTACTGTAGGACCTGCCATAAGATCTATGTTGGCGACAGAAGCCTGTCGACCAGAAACCGTAGTTCCAAAACATACATCTGTACTAGAACAGTATCTTGCAAGTACCAGTGCCCATGCTGCACGCAGTATCGTTGCCTTTGTTATGGATGTGTCAACTAGCTTTGGAAAAGGGATGGATGCTTTCATCACACGGCTGACTGGTTTATAATTGGGAAGATTTGGAGTGGGGGGGAAAGTTGCGCGTTGAGCACCGGCAAGCTGTTTTCCCCAATATGTTGCTGCTGCAGACTGGTCAATTTTTGTGATGTAATTGATGAAACTCGAATATGGGTGCAGTGACACAATACTGTCACCTCGGTACAGCTTGACAAGTGTACTGAGAATGATTTGGATGCTCCAACCATCAAACACTGCGTGATGGATAACAAGAACAAAAAAGCGGCGCGCGGTATGCTTTTCTGTGACTAATGCGCAACGGTTAAGTCTTGATCCGTATCCCATTTCAATTTCCTTTGCCCTGTCCATAAACTGAATCAGGTTTAGGCCATCTATGGCCTCCCACTCAGCCTCTTCACGAAGAACTGCTTGGACCGCAATGCCATTTTGGGCAATGATTCGGGTGCGCAAGATTGCAAAGGCCTGTGTCGTTAAATTCCAAGAATCTCGAAAGCGATCGACATCTACATCATCAGGGAGACGGTATATATGTTTGGCGATGTAGGACCCGGGCTGTTTGATTGCTAGGGAAATAAGACCCTCTTGGAGACCAGAACAGGGATATATGTCTTCTATATCATCAGAAGAGACATTGCATGCATCTGAAACGGTTACTTTGATAGATTTGATCTGGTCAGCGGGCAGAATCTTATACGGCTGGACTTTGTAGTCTTCAATAGATTCCGCCCCAGAAACTTTGGCAGCAATCGCCGACAAGCGAGGGTCAACGAAAATATCGTTGACCGAGATTGACATGCCCTGGTCGCGAAGGATTGTGACGAATTGAATGGCCGTGATTGAATCACCACCAAGCCCCATAAAACTATCATCCCGACCAATCCCCTCAATGGGTATGTCGAGAATTCGTGACCAAATCCTTTGCAGCTGAGCTTCAAGTTTCGTTTTGGTAGGCTCCTTTTTACCACTGACAAGAGCATATCTTGACAAAGCCTCTTTAGTCAGAGCTGCGGTCAGGGTGCGTAATGCTTTCCTGTCAAGTTTCCCCGCGGTAGATGATGGAATGTAACTGCAGGGAATTATAATAGTGGGAATCATGTACCGCGGTAAGACAGAACTTAGGTGGTTTCGAATGACAGATGCTTGGATCTCGAGTTCTGGGGCCAAGGGTAGAAAAACCTCAGCATTGGTCCCGGTTCTTTCATTTGAGCTGTAGTAGGCAACGAGGTTGGTGCCACCATCCGATTTAAACACGTCCACAACAACTTGTTTGATACTTTCGATGGACATTCCAATTTGGTATTCAACTTCTCCTAACTCCACACGAAGTCCCCGGATCTTGACTTGAGTATCTTTCCGGCCAATGTATTCGATTGTACCATCAAAATTATACTTCACCAGGTCACCGGTCTTGTAGAACCTGGCATTTGAAACGTTCAAGATAGATGGCACCAAGTTTCCGTCCTTAATAAATGAGGCTTCGGTTTTTATTGGATCGTTGAAATAACCACGGGCTAAGGTGGGACCTTGGACAACCAATTCACCAACGCACCCAACAGGTGCTAACTGAGAGTGGTTGTGCGGATCCACGATCAAACATCGGGCATTCTGGCCACGTCCGATGGTAGTAGCCGAATCTCTATCAGACTGAAATGTATGTAAACAACAAACAACAACAGTCTCGGTTGGGCCATATCCATTAATGAGCTTTACTTTCCCGAGCCAAGCATCAATGTTGTCTTTAGCCAATGCTTCGCCGCCAAGAATGACCGTCTTGAGCGAGGGAAGATCAACAGGATTGAGCGTCCTAGAAAATGAAGGAGTGAATTGAGCAAGATTAACATTTGCTTGGTTGATGAATTTAGAAATACCATCCATTCGCTCGTTCTCAGAAGGAATGCATATGGTACCTCCATAAACAAGCGGTGAATAGATTTCAGCAAGGCTTCCATCAAACGCATAGTTGGAGAACTGCAAAACCCGAGATTTGGGGCCAAGTTCATACATAGGACCATGCCCAATGATGCTAGAACATAGAGAACTTTGCTCAACCACCACTCCCTTTGGCTTTCCAGTGGAGCCTGAGGTAAAGAAAACATAAGCGGCATTATTTGGATTAGTTGCAGGCTTGTATTTCTTGATGCGATAAGGAGACTTAGGCAATGTAGAAATAAAAGATTCTGAGATAGTAATGATTTGGCTTGCAAGCCTTGAGAAATGTTGGGCAGTGTGAGAAGAAACAAGAACAAATTTGGCCCCTACTTCCTCGATCAGGGCCTCGCGTCGGCTAATAGGATGTGAGGGATCGAGAGGTAAGAATGCACCGCCGGCCTTCATTACCGCGATTTGTGAAATTATCGCCCAAATAGACTTTTCGAAACAAACGGGAACTATCATCTCAGAGTGCACGCCAATCTGTGTAAGATAAATTGCGATTTGGCTGGACATTTTGTCCAATTCTCCGTAGTTAAGACTTCTGGTTGTTGAATAGAGAGCCTCTTGAAACGGACTTCGAGCAGCTTGACGGGAGATTATTTGATGTACGCAGTCTGACAGTACTTTGGGCGATGAAATGGCTCCAAACTTCGAGAGTTGTTCAATATCCCAACTTCCGGTAATGGATATTTGGCTCAAAATATCCCATCTACCGTGAGAGAGCTGATATATCGTATGTTCTAAATGACGGGAAAGGCCTTCGATTTGAAAATCGGATAGATGAGTAGAGTCGTAGGTGAAAACAAGTTCGACTTCATCGTCATATGTTAAGGCCTCCAAGGCCAAAGGATATGTGGAGTAGTTGTCTCGTAGGCCATAGGCATCCGCATCGACGGGGAGAATAATGAATTTATCATCTGGAGTATCAGGGCGAGAATGCTGTCTTGGCTGCACCGTCATCAAACTGGTGAACTTGCAGGCATCTTTGGCATCAGTACTCAACTTGGAGATTCTGTGTAGACCGAGCTGTTCGTAATGGACGATTTCAGTTGCTTGTTGTTGTATTTCATTGAGAAAGCTTGAGACAGACTTTCCTTGCTGAACACGTACGCGAACTGGAACAGTCGCCACGGTTGGTCCAAAAATACGATCAAGATTAGCAATAGGGGCGTGGCGTCCCGAAACAACAGTGCCGAATACAACGTCATCCGTATCACTGTACCGAGCCATCACCATAGCCCAGGCGGCCCGAAGAATGCTGGCTTGGGTAATTGAAGTATCATCCCTTCTATGGTATGGAAACCGATGCTTCATAACCCTCGTAATCCTCCTAGCATTATTAGAGGTACTTAGTCGAGGAAAAGACGCAGATTGAGCGCCGGCAAGCTGGGATTTCCAAAAGCTGGCTGCAGCAGAATTATCGATTTGTTTGGTGTAATTGATAAAGGTAGAGAATGGCTCCAGAGTCGGAATGGGCTCGGCGGAGTACAGCCTGGTGAGAATATCTAACAGAATATTTAGACTCCAGCCGTCAAATATGGCGTGATGAACAGCCAACACAAAATAAGTTTTGCCATCCGGCTCAGCAACGATGGCATACCGACAAAGTCGTGAACCGTACTGCATCTCGATTTCTTTGAAATTTTCCATAACGGTGCGAAGAGTGAGACCATTTGTAGATTCCCAAATGGCTTCTTCTTGTATAATAGCTTGAATAGGTATCCCGTCGTGGATTATTATTCTAGAACGCAGGCTGCTACATTTTTGGAGCGTTTGCTCCCAGGAAGTTTTGAAATGACCCAGATCAATACCGTCAGGCAGAGCGTAAGGGTATCTTGCAATATAAGAACCAGGCTGCTTTATTGCTAGGGCCATCAGGCCTTCTTGGAGACTTGAACATGGATATGCATCCTCAATATGGTGCAAGTCTGGAAGGGATGCTTCATATTGAAGTCTAGATTTTATCGCACTCATTTCCATGTTGAGTGACTTGAGGAGGCCAAAGGGCTTGGCTGCGTATGTTGTTTCTTTGCTCTTGGTCATCTTTGAGGCCACAACCGAGAGTCTGGGATCAGCAAAAATGTCCATGACTGTGATTGAGAGACCCAATTGTCTGGCTAGTGTCACAAATTGGATAGCGGTAATAGAATCTCCACCTATTTGCAAAAAACTATCATTCCGGCCAATACTATCCAGAGGTATCTGTAGAGTATTTGACCATAGCTCTTGGATGCAAGATTCCATAGGTGTCTCGGGTGGCCTCTTTTCATCATCAATAAGTGAATATCTTGCCAATGACTCATTGTTCAGTGCTTCTGCCAAACGTTTCAGGGCTCCTCTATCCAACTTGGTTGATGTGATATATGGCATGAATTGACAGGGGAAAAACAATTTGGGGATCATATAGCCGGGTAGATTGATTGACATGTAGCTGATAGCGGACGAAATTTTGTCCTTCAAGTCCGATGTTATTGGTAGTAGGATATTGTCAGTGTCCGCTGCCGAATTTGCGGTAGAAGCACTATCGGGAAGGCAAATGTAGGCGGCAAGGCTTACCCCCACATCCGTTTCCACTACCTCCACTGCGAGCTTGGGTATGCTCGGTAGGGCGATCCGTAGATGATGCTCAATCTCGCCTAACTCGACCCTCATGCCACGAATTTTAGCTTGTGTATCTTTGCGGCTCACAAACTCTATAGTGCCATCAGGGTTGTAATAGCAGAGGTCGCCAGACCTGAAGAACCGGGACCAGTTTGGCAATTCTCTATTTGGCGCCCATGAAGGGAGCGTAGTTAAAGTGGCCTCGGCGGTTTTATTAGGATCCGATAGATACTCGCGAAGGAGGGTTGGGCCTTGAATCATCACTTCTCCAATGCACCCGATTGGCGCTAGTTTGAGTGGGTTTTGGGGATCAACAATCCAACAGAAACCACCAATGGGCCGGCCAATGGTTTGTGGCGACTCTTTATTGCTGTACCATTCATGGAGGGTACTAAACACACAGGTCTCTGCCGGGCCCCAGCCAGTAATAAGCCTGACTCTTCCAACCCAATTGTCAAAAACATCTTGACCAACAGATTCTCCAGTAAGCAAGAGAAGTTCAAGGCTAGGCATATCCTCAGGTTTGAAGGCACGAGCGAATGATGGTGTTAGAAAAGCCCAATTGACCCGCATCTCTTTCACAAATTCTTGGAGATTGTTCATTCGGATGCTCTCTGATGGGACGCATAGAGTAGCACCGGAAATGAGAGGCGCGATAATTTCACCGATGCATAGGTCAAATACATAAGAAGCAAACTGTAGAATCCTGACCTTGGAATTCAAGTTGAGACGCCTAGCAATGGCCATTTGGCTAGTGGAAACAGCTTGGTGTTGCATAATGAGACCTTTGGGAGTACCTGTGCTACCAGAAGTAAACAGCACGTAAGCGGCGAGGTCTGGTTCAATGTTTTGAATGTTGATTTTAGGGTCAAATCCATAGTTGTCAATTAATTCTTGGTCAAGATCAGGAGTAACTTCGATGACACTGGGAAATAAGTCCGAGCACCATGAAAAATTGGCCACAGAAGTTAAGCAAAGATTTGCTTTGGTTTGAGAAACGATCTGTTTCTGGCGTTGAAGAGGGTGCGATGGGTCAAGAGGAACCCATGTGGCGCCAGCTTTGTTGACGGCCAGCATGGAGACGTAGAACCAAAGCGATTTCTCAAAACAAAGATGTATAAAGTCGCCGATCTTGACACCCATATTATCAATAAGGTAAGTTCCCAAACGATTCGCAGCGCTATTCAAGCCCGAATATGTCAATTGACCATCCCAGGATTGAATAGCAATTGAGTCCGGTTGACGGAGAGTCTGAGCTTCAACAAGTTGATGTATTGTGGTTGGTAGAATTTCTGGAGTTTCTGGATTGTACTCGATTGCTCTGGTAAGATCCCATTTTCCTGAGAGAGAAACCATACTGAGTTGGGTATCTTGCTGCGTAAGAAGATGTTGGATAGCACAGTCAAAGTGGCGAGACAGTGCCTGTGCTTGCCGCTCAGGCACTATCAAGGGGTTAACAACCAAGAGTAGCTCGATGTACTCAGAATGAATGAACCCCTGCACAACTAAAGGATAGTTGAAATATCCTTGTAGGCTCTCATCTCCACCAGTCTCTGAGGTCGGTAAAAGCAGTGTTTTGTTGGTGTGTGTAAACTCATGTTGTACAGGTTGCACTACCAATAGGCTGGAGAATTTGCAGGCCTCATTCGCCTCCGAGCTTACTTTAGCAATGTTGCGGAGGCCAAATTGTTCAAATGGAACCATGTCGGAGGCCTGTTCCTGCACATCATGCAGAAAACTTGATGTAACTTGTTTTCGATCAAGACGAATGCGAATTGGAACTGTGGCAACTGCAGGCCCAGCAATTCTGTCAATACCAATGACAGGAGCATGGCGACCCGATATTGTGGTACCAAAGCAAACATCATCAGAATCACAATATTGTGCTAGTGTGAGAGCCCAGGCAGCACGAATGATAGTAGCCTTCGTAATATGGCTGTTTCTTAGTTTAGGCAGCGAAATCTTGGTCTTGGTGACGTAACTAAGCTGGTTTGACTCAGTGGGAACATGTATTCGAGGAAATGGAGCAAGTTGGGCACTCTGAAGCTGATTTCGCCAATATTTAGTGGCCTTCTCGTGGTCCAGTTCGTTGATGTACCGAATAAACTCTGTGTAAGGTTGAATAGGCGTGATCGGGACATCATAGTAAATACTATGCAGTGTTTTCAGTGCCACGTTCAAACTCCATCCATCGAAAATAGCATGATGGAGAATGAGTACAAAGTAATCTCCATGGCCCTCATTACTCACTAGTGCGTATCGACAGAGCTGAGAACCATAGGTCATTGTCATATTCTTGATGCCGTCCATGTAAGATGGAAGGTCGTGACCCGTAGTCGACTCCCAAGAGGGGTTCTCGCGGATAATCGCTTGAAATGAAATACCGTTATACAAGATGACACGACTGCGCAAAGTGTCACAAATCTTGAGTGTATTTTCCCATGCCAGTTTAAATTTAGAGGCTATGATGTCTTTGGGTAGCCTGTAAATATACTTGGCAATATAGGAACCAGGTTGCTTCAATGTAAGCGCCATCAGCCCTTCTTGCAAACTTGTACAAGGGTATACATCATCCACAAACTGGTCAGCTTTAACACTGCACTGCTCCTTAACATTAGAAATTATGATTTCAGGCGTTTGGTTCTGGAGTAAGCTAAATGGCTCAACATTGTGAATTCCACTTTCCTCTGGCTCCAATATTGTGACAACGGCAGCCATGGCTGAAAGTCGAGGATCGGCGAATATATCTTTTACGGCAATTGCCAGCCCATAATTACGGGCCAAGGTCACCAACTGTATTGCAGTAATAGAATCGCCTCCTAAACGCATAAAACTATCATCCCGGCCAATATCACTGGCAGGAAGCTTAAGAACATCGGCCCATATTTCTTGTAGTCGCCTCTCAATTTGATTCTTAGGTGGCTGCTTCGTAGTATTGATGAGAGCGTACTCAGAAAGCTCCTCTCGAGAAAGTGAAGAAGTCATAGCCTTGAGGGCCTTTCGGTCCAGCTTCAGTGACGTAACCGAAGGCATAAACCGGCATGGAATGAAAATAGTGGGAACCATGTAAGTAGGTAGCGCAACAGTTAGCTGACTGATGGCGTCAGCCACCTGTGAATGCAAATCCGTTCCTAAACGGAGGAATACACTCTGCGCAACAACATCCTGCCTTGAGGAGATGCGTGTGTCATCGCTGTTGCAAAAGTATGCGACAAGGCTAGTGCCATTTTCTCCTCTAAAAACATCGACTACCACTTGGCGAACGCCTTCAAGTGATTGACGCAGATAATGTTCAATCTCGCTCAACTCCACACGGAGGCCACGGATCTTTATCTGAGTATCTTTACGGCTCACGAATTCAATGGTGCCATCAAAGTTATAATGGCAGAGATCTCCCGTTTTGAAAATTCGGTTCCAGTGAGGCGAGTCGCGATAAGGAGCCCAATCAGGCAGGGAAGTCATTATCGACTCTGAGGTCTTGCGAAAATCGTTCAAATATTCTGTCAGAAGGGTTGGTCCTTGAATAACGATTTCACCAATACAACCAATAGGTGCTAACTGGGTAGGATCCTCAGGATCAACGATCCAACAGCAGCCACCAACCGGACGGCCAACATTAGTGGGGGATTCATCAATCGAGGTCCATTCATGAATAGTGCTCAAAACACAAGTCTCAGCAGGGCCCCAACCCCCAACGAGGCGCACTTTTCCAAACCAAGTGTTGAAAACATCATGATGAACAGCTTCACCACTAAGGATAAGAAGTTTGAGATTGGGAATGTCCTGTGGTTTCAAGGTGCGAGCGAAGGTAGATGTGAGGATAGCCCAGTTGACGTTGTTTTGATTGATATAGTCTTTTAGGCTACTCATTCTGCTATCTTCGGAAGGAACGCAGACGGTAGCCCCAGATATCAAAGGCGCAATAATCTCACCAACACATAGATCGAAGACGTGTGCCGAGAATTGTAACATCCGAACTGTAGGTTTCATTCCAAGGCGTTGGGAAATGGCTGTCTGACTGGTGCAGACAGAACGGTGGGACATCACCAGGCCCTTAGGGATACCAGTGCTTCCCGAAGTGAATAAAACATAGGATGGGTGGTCTGGGGTCACGTGGCAGGATGGAGCGCTTGGAGACCCCATTGAACTGATCAGAGTTTCATCCAGTTTTGCAGAAACCTGTATAATCCTTGGTAGGATAGCAGCACATCTTTCAGCATTGGTTGTAGAAGTTAAACCAACCCGGGCACGGGTCTGCTCAGTGATTTGCTGCAGACGTTTGGTGGGGTGTGATGGATCGATAGGCACCCAAGCAGCACCAGCCTTATTAATTGCCAAAATGGAGACTGCAAACCAAATGGATTTCTCAAAACAAACATGAACCAAGTCCCCAACGCGAACTTTTGCATCCTGAATAAGATGATGAGCCAGTCTGTTGGCAGCCACGTTGAGCTCAGCGTAAGTAAGTACCCCATCCCACCCATCAATCGCGATGGCGTTGGGTTCCGATCGAACTCGAGAATCAAAAAGATTGTGAACACAATCCAAAATCAGATCAGGTACATTTTGATTGTACCCCATAGCTTTGCTCCGATCCCAGTCACTCACAATTGAAATATTTCCCAGAATAGAATCTTGCCTCCATATGAGATCTCTGAAAGCGCGCTCAAAATGGTGAAAGAGTGATTCAAGTTCACTTTCAGAGACCACTTCAGGACTGTATGTGAAGAGCAGTTCAACATAGCTTTCATACATCAATGCCTGGAGGACCAGCGGGTAAGTAAAATAACCTTCCAAAGACCCTCCAACTGGTTCCTCTGAAATATTTGATGTCAGGACAGCTTCATGTGCAGTACTGATACTCTGTGCAGGCTGGATGATCAACAAGTTGGAGAAGTCACATGCGTCTCTAGCATCGGGCCCAAGCTTTGAAATATTTCGCAAACCAAACTGTTCATAGTGAACCATTTCAATAGCTTGTTCCTGAACTTGTGCGAGAAAACTTGAAACTTGTTGTCCGGAATCAAGACGAATTCGAACGGGAACAGTAGCAAGAGTGGGCCCAGAAATTTTGTCAATGTTAGGAACAGGGGCCTGGCGACCGGATACCGTAGTTCCAAAGCATACGTCATCAGTATCACAGTACTTGGCCAGAACTATGGCCCATGCAGCACGTAGAAAAGTTGCCATGGTGATAGAGCCGCCAGGACGTTCTTGGAGATCCAGCTTTCTGAGAATAGTCTGATTAGCAGGTTTGATACGGGGGGTAGCCTTTAAACGTGGAAATGCAGCACGCCGGGCACCTTCAAGTTGCCCCTTCCAATAGATAGAAGCCTCAGAAATGTCAAGGTTCTCGGTGTACCTGATAAATCTGGCAAGTGGTTGTATATCCAGGACTTTCTGTTCCGTGTACAATTTGTAGAGGGAATCGAGAACAATGTTTAAACTCCAACCATCAAAGATTGAGTGATGGAGCATGAGAACAAAAAAGCGGGTGCCATTTGGATCTTTGATAAGAGCATACCGGCATAGTCGAGAACCATACTGCATCTCAAAGTCTTTGGCAAGTTTCATGTATGAGGCGAGATCATGATCTTTTGTACGCTCCCAGGTTGGATGCTCACGGAGAACTGCCTGATATGAAGCCCCATTATATCCAATGATTCTAGTTCGCAAATTGGCACAGATTTGCAAGGTTTGGTTCCACGCATTTCGTAACCGGTTTGTATCAACATGGTCAGGAAGTGAATAAACATAGCTGGCAATGTAAGAGCCGGGCTGCTTAATAGCAAGGGCCATAAGGCCTTCCTGAAGACTTGAACACGGGTATGCATCTTCAATACTATCATAATTCAAGTCCTCGCATTGATCCCGTATCGCACTCTGAATAGGATCAATGTCGTCGACCGGTAGCAGATCAAACGGGTTCCCAACATCCACTTCTTTTACGCTACCTTCCCTTATACTGGAGGCAACAGCGGAGAGTCGGGGATCAGAAAAGACATCCTTCACCGTAATGGAAAGTCCAGCTTCGTTGGCAGTTGTAACAAACTTAATAACAGTAATAGAATCACCGCCGATTCGAAGAAGGCTGTCATCGCGCCCAATGGTTTCCGGGGGTATTTTCAGCATGTTTGCCCACATCTCTTGAAGACGAACCTCCATACGACCAACTGGTACGCGCTTCTGGCCTTCAGCAAGAGAATATGAGGCAAGTTGCTTTTGGCTGAGAAATGAAGTTAAACGTTTCAACGCCCCTCTGTCAAGCTTGGTGGAAACTATCGACGGCATAAATTTGCAGGGAAGGAACATGGAAGGAACCATATAGCTAGGAAGTTCAATGCCGAGTTGGCCAACAGCAGCCACAATTTTGCCTCTCAGATCTGCATCAAGAGGCAAAAATATGCTTGCATTAGCTTCATTGCTACTTCGTATTTCATCATTAAAGCAGAAGTATGCAGCCAATGTCGCACCTACATCGCTCTTCACAACTTCTACCACAACCTGGCGTACATTGGGCAAAGCACAACGGAAATGATGCTCAACCTCGCCAAGCTCAACACGAAGGCCTCGAATCTTAACCTGATTGTCCTTGCGACTAACAAACTCAATCGTACCATCAGAGTTGTAGTAACACAGGTCACCAGATTTGAAGAATCTTGACCACTGCGATAAGGCGCGGTTGGGAACCCACTCTGGAAGCGAGGCAACTGTTGATTTACTCGTAGCAGTGGGATTTTGTAGATACTCTTGGAGTAGAGTAGGTCCCTGAATCACAACCTCACCGATGCAGCCAATAGGAGCGAGGCGGTTGTGATTATTAGGATCAACGATCCAGCAGCGACCACCAACAGGCCGGCCAACATTCTGGGGGGATTCTGTAGCATTGTACCACTCGTTTAGGGTGCTGAAAACACATGTTTCAGCAGGTCCCCAGCCAGTAACAAGCCGGAGCTTGCCAACCCAGGATTGAAAGACGTCTCGGCCGACGGCTTCGCCAGTCAGCAGCAGCAGTTGCAGTCCAGGTACCTGCGCAGGCTTCAGGGTGCGGACAAATGAGGGCGTCAGGAATGCCCAATTGACTTTTTTATCGTTGATAAACCCAGAGAGGCTGTTCATCCGCGTCTGCTCGGAAGGGACACACAGAGTAGCACCGGAAATGAGTGGGGCAATAATTTCGCCAATACAAAGGTCAAAGACATAAGAAGCAAACTGCAGAATCCTAACTCGTGAGTTTAACCCAAGAGTCTTAGCAATAGCGGTTTGACTAGTAGTAACAGATTGGTGTTGCATAATAAGTCCTTTGGGAGTACCAGTACTGCCAGAAGTGAAAAGAACATATGCAGCATGGTTTGGAGTGACCCCGCGAACAGGTAGCTCAGGTTCCAAGCCGTACATACCAATAAGCTTCTCATTAAGATCCGGTGTAACCCCAAGGACCTTCGGCACCAATTCATGGCACGCGATAAGGTTCGAGTTGGAAGAAAGACAAATGGTAGCCATTGTTTGCGAAATTATTTGTCGTTGACGCTGAGTAGGGTGGGACGGATCAAGAGGGATCCATACCGCACCAGCTTTGTTAACAGCCAACATAGAAACATAAAACCATATTGACTTCTCAAAAAAGAGATGAATAAACTCGCCAACTTTGGTTCCCATGTTATCAATGAGATACAATGCAAGTCGATTGGCAGCTCTGTTCAATTCCAGGTATGTCAAACAGCCATCCCAAGCATCGATTGCAATAGCGTTTGGTGTATTCCTAGCCTGGGTCCCAATAAGTTCATGGATGGTGACATTTAAGGTTTGAGGCAAGTCGATATTGAATTCAATAGCTTTATGAAGATCCCATTCGCTGGTCACTGATACTTTTTCTAACGGCTCGTTCCTTTGGGCTAAAAGTTGGTGTATAGTCTGGTCGAATTGTTGAGATAATGCTTCGGCCTGGAGTGTGGGCACGACCACTGGGTTGTAAGTAATTACAAGTTCAATGTGCTCGCTGTGGGTGAAGGCTTGCACGACCAGAGGATAGTTGAAATAGCCCTCAAGCCTTTCCTCCTCGAACTTATCCGTAGCACCGAGAAGTAACGATGAGTCCTTACTGCTTCCAGATATGTTGATGTGTTGTACAGGTTGCACAACAAGTAAACTAGAAAACTCACATGCTTCTTGGGCTTCGAGGCTCAGTTTCGCAATGTTACGAAGTCCAAACTGCTCGTATGCTACCATCTCAGAGGCTTGTGTTTGAATTTCTTGCAATAAACTGGATACAGTTTGCTTCTGATCGAGTCGAACTCTGACAGGTACCGTAGAAACCGCAGGACCAGCCATTTTATCAATTCCAGTAACAGGAGCATGACGACCAGAGATTGAGGCCCCGAAACAAACATCATCACTATCGCAATAACGTCCGAGAAGAACAGCCCATGCAGCGCGCAAGACGGTGGCTTTTGTAATGGAGTTTTCGGTTGATTTGGGGTAAGATATATTCGTCTTCATAATACGCGGGGCATGCTGAGATTCTTTGTTTCCGGTCCGTGGGAATGTTGTTGGCTGGGAACCAAGCAGCTGGTTCTCCCAGTATTCGGTGGCACTATTGCGGTTGACCTCTGAAACATATTTTATGAATGCAGAGTAGGGTTCCAGTCTTTCCAACCCTTCGCCATAGTAAAGGTTTTGAAGTGTCTCAAGAACCAAATTCAAGCTCCAGCCATCAAACACAGCATGATGGAGAATGAGTACGAAGTATTGGGGCCCACTTGGCTCGCTCACAAGAGCATAGCGACACAACCTAGATCCATACTCCATCCGTATTTTTCTCGTCTCATCCAAAAAGGATGTGAGGTTCATGCCGTTAGTGGACTCCCACGAGGGCTGGTCCTGAATGATGCTCTGAATCGATAGAGTATCGTGAAGGATAATTCTGGTAGATAAGTTACCACAAATTCTTAAAGTTTGCTCCCAGACCGAGGTGAAGCGAGAGATATCTATATCTTTAGGCAATACATAAATATGCTTTGCAATGTAAGAGCCTGGTTGCTTCATTGAGAGAGCCATCAGGCCTTCCTGCAGACTTGTGCAAGGGTAGGCATCTTCAATATCGTTCATATCCGACAAACTACATTGGGCTTGGATAGTTTTCTTGATTAAATCAACCTCGTTGTCTTTAAAAAAGTAAAATGGAGATTGTTCGTGAGCCATTTCTTCCTCGCCCATCACAGCAGAAGCAGCCATGTGACTCAGACGAGAATCTTCAAAAATGCTTGCGATCGTTAACTTAATACCACGTTTCTTTGCCAGCGAAACAAGCTTGATAGCGGTGATGGAGTCGCCGCCGATCTGAAGAAAAGCGTCATGCTTTCCAATTTCTAAAGCAGATAGGTTCAGGACTGTTGCCCACAAATCTCGTAGGCGAACTTCCATAGGAGTAGTAGGCGGCTCGGTCTTAGCTGTTGTGAGTGAAAACTTCGCTATTTCATCCACTGGAATACTCTTTCCAAATTCAACCAGATGTCGCCGGCTCACTTTTCCAGACACGGTACGTTCAGGTTGGCCTCGAAACATAAGCCAGACAGAAGGAACCATGTAGGAAGGTAAAACTGTCGAGATGGTAGAACTAAGGGCAGTAATTGTTTCTCTCATGCTCTCCGAGAGGTCATCCACAAGTTGTAATGAAGTATGTGTAAAATTGCGGCCTTTGGTAAACCACAGGAAAGCGGCCAGAATCTTACGGTCAGTCGACTTTGGGTTAAGAATATCAACCATAATACCCATGTGCTGAGGCATAAACTCATTGAGGCGCGTTTCAATCTCTCCTAGTTCGATACGTTGGCCGTGAAGCTTGACCTGAGTATCCTTGCGCCCAATATAATTAAATGTCCCATCACAGTTTCTGCGCACCAAATCACCGGTGCGATAAGCTCTGGTAAATTGGAAGCCGTTGTCTGGAAGAAAATCGACACCCTCCAGAAAGTTGGCAGCTGCAGTACTTTCCACATTCAGATATCCGCGTGAAAGCATTGGTCCCTGGATCAAAAGCTCGCCAACGCACCCAATGGGTATAAGATCCTTGTAGTTATCAGGGTTAACAACCCAAAATGCGCTACCAATCGGCTTTCCAATATTCGTAGATTTAGAGGATGCACTTAGATCGGGGTTATGGGCGCAGTTGGATGCCTCAGCTGGTCCATAAATGCCAACGACATTCAAAGCATCTTTGAAACGATCCACAAGTTTCTTTGGTACAGCTTCTCCACCAAGTATAAGCCTTTTAATGGTTGGGATATCAGTGGGGCTCAAAAGATCAGCTACCGTAGGTGTCAAGAAAACCCAGTTGGCTTTAGCTGTGCTGATGGCGCCTGCAAGGTCATTCACCCTGGCATGATCCGATGGAACACAAACGCAGCCACCACGCATTAGTGTAACAAGAACATCTAAGACACCGATGTCGAAAGTGTAGGCCGAGAACTGAAATACTCGTGTACCCGGGCCGACTAATAACGACCCACCATATGCTCTAGCTGTTGCCGAAATACCACTGTGGGTATGCACCATTCCTTTTGGTCTTCCAGTACTACCAGAAGTAAAAATCATAAAAGAAGGGTCATTAGGTCCAACAGACGAAATTGCACCGGTTTGAGGTGGTGGCTGTAATTTCGATAATCTAATTTCGTCAACGACAAAAATATCGATCTTCATTTCGGAAAGCTTTGAGGCATATATGGGTGCTGTAAGCACCATCTTGGCAGAGCTATCTTCCATGATTCCCTGCAAGCGTTTTAAGGGAGCTGTAGGATCAAGAGGAACAAAAGAAGCGCCGGCCATGTTAACTGCCACCATTGAAACGATGACCCATGCAGACTTTGGGAAGCAAACTGGAATCATCACCCCAGGACCAGCGCCAAGCTGCTTCAACCTCCATGCCATACGCGAAGCAAAGAATTCCAGGTCGCTATAGGTCAAGTTACGATCCCAGGAGTTGATAGCAGGTGCGGCTGGGGTAGTTTGAATTTGCTGTTGGATCTGCCAGTGCGAGCAGGACTGGGGATCTGAAAATAAATCATGATCGGTAGCTATTTGAGCCTTGTCAACTTCGCTAATTACTTCAATAGTAGCCAGGTTGTTTAAGCTGGTGTTCAACACTGTAACCATGACTTTCTCAAAGGAAGCAACCAAACTGCGTGCCTGTGCATCTGAAAGGAGAGATGTGACGTAGTCCATTGACATGACTATGTTATCTCCGCTGAGGTTGACGTAGAGAGTGATGTCGTACTATTTACATTATAAGCTGAGGTCAACTCAAGATTCAATTTCGTTCATTCTTACATCGGTCGGGGCGTAGTTAATAAACCCGTTCATACTAATACCATTTCCTGTTGTGGAAATTTCAGACTCAGAATAGAGAATAGATAGAAGCGTATTGAAGATCTGTCGCTTCCCTGGAGCTACTTTATGCTGGATCTCTGCTAGAGAAACGTTTTGATTATCCATTGCAGCGTTAAGTTGACTCTTGAGTGTTTTAAAGAGCTCATCAAGAGTGGTCATACTATCGAACTCGATACGACATAAAAGCAGATTAATCAAAGGTCCAACCATAGAGCCAATATCAACAATTGGCACGTCGCGACCAGAAGACAGGAAACCAAAGCTAACATCGTTAGACAACGTGTAGCCACGAAGGACCAGACCCCACATGGCTTGTATCAACATGGCGCCTGTGATGTTATGAGACCTGCAAAATCCTCTTATTTCGTGTCCTCCAACATGTATTGGCAGGTTTCTTATCTTGCGGGGACCCGAAGTTTGGTCTACCAAGATAGGGAAATGGCAAGGCTGAATACCATTGAGAAGGCCCATCCAATGTTTCATTGCAGTCCCTTTTGGTCGACTTTGAATGTGGCCAATATAGTCACGATAGTCAGAAGTGGGCCGCCGCGGTAGACTTCCAGAATAGGCCCGGCAGATGTCTTGAAAGAGAGTAGCCCCAGACATCCCATCCATGATGGCATGGCTAATTTCTAATCTGCAGTGAACGTGGCCATCGAGCGTATCACATACAGTGAGTAGATGTGCAGGCTGGTTATCCGTAAAACAAGCCTCTTGTAGCGCCTGTAGCGCACTTACAGCCTCATCAGAGTTAAAAGCAGTCTTTATTCGTCTGACGACAGGCCTGATTGCCTTGAGGACAACTTGCTCAAACACGGCATCCTCACGCACACTTGATATGAATATAGTGCGTAGAGTAGGGTGATATGCGACCACATCACCCCAAGCTTTCTCCAGGACGTCCAGTTTGATTGGGCCATGATCTTTGGTGTTTCTGATCTCCAAAATATAATCAATTCGGTACAATTCAGGGGTCTGCAACAAGGAGAGTAAAATACCCTCCTGGACTGGTGAAGTTGGGTAGAGCTTGTCAATAGAGCCAAAGTCGAGGTTGCGGATACTATTGGTAAATTGACTAAGCTCGGTGTAGCTGAGCGATATATCAGGAAAATCCGAAAGGGAGTAGAATGGTCTTGACCGGGCAAGTAGAGCAAGTTCGTTCTCGAGCGTGGCACAACAACCAACAACCCACTCTAAAAGATCGCTCTGTTGGGGCATCTTTTTCGGATATTCAAATCGAATTGAAAGGCCACTTCCCGTCAAAATAGAAAACTCCAGGTGAAATAGAAATCTGAAATCTCTACTTTTGTCCCTAGAGTGACTCTTCATTGGCCATTTAGTTGTCTGTTTCGTGTGGGCTTCTCCATCTATGAGTCGATTTCCGTGAATATTCTCATAGTTTGTGGAGTTGAGGGTATTTTTGTCATACTCGATTGTATTTGAAAATAAAGAAGATCTATCTTCGTTTATAAATGACAGCAACAACTCTGTAAAAGAGGTGTCAAGACCTGGGACTTGGCCACGCACAACAATATCTTTGGCGTGGGATACAGCCATTAGGAAATCTGGCACTTGAGGAAGTGAATATTCGTGAAATATAGGCCTTTCGTTTGAATATCCGGGGGAAAATGCCGTCGCTATGCTCTGACGGTCCGTAAAAACCTTTCGGAACGATTGGTGCACGGCAGCAAGGCAAACCTCAGCGGGTGTGACCCTTGAATCCTGGTCGCAAATATTGAGCAGCTGATTTGTTACATTTTCGGGAATAGTGAATTGAACCGATTCGCGTTCCTCTGATATAAAACACTCATCGAATACGTTCCAGTATTGCATAGTCCTCGTCGCAGTGGATGCAACAACTGGCACAACATCAGTGCTGCTAGCAGTGTCGGTTGGTGGATCTACCACTCTTTCCGCCAAGTTTGCAAGAATATCCAGACTTTCGCACTGCATAATATCGCGAACGTTCAAGTTAATGCCTTTTTCTTGACATCGAGACATTACCTCAATCGCAGTAATTGAGTCACCTCCTAGTTGTATAAAAGACGTCGACGACAGCATAGTAGATTCTGTCAATCGCAAGACTTTCGAAACAATGAGTCTCACTGTCCTCTCCGTGGACAAATTGCTATCTTGGTTTTCGGGACGCAGAGCCATCCGAAGCTGATCATCATCGATGACTCCATCCTTGTCAACAGGAAGATCGTTCAAAACATACCACCTTTTTGGAACTGGAATTCTTTTTCCAGAAACCTTCATCGCTGTCAGTAACTTTTTCCTAATTTGCTTCACTACTATTTCCGGCGTTGCCTGCTGTGCCCCATCCTCTTTCTCAAGGGTAACAGCCACTGCCCATATTGCCTCATTGTTCTTTGTCTCGGTATTAAAAACCCTACCCTGACCAACATTGGGGTCTATTAGCAAGAGTTGCTCAATTATGTCTGGATTAAACTCGGATTTGATGGATCCCATTTTGAATTATAGGAGGAAATTTGGCATTCAAAGAGTGGCACAAGTAGAGCTTGATATTCGGTAGATTATGGACCCAATCCGAGAAGCAGAGATTCCAGCGACAGAGCACGCTTTTGAGGGGGGTGGTGGAGAGCCTCAGCTATTAAGATTCCTACTTTTTGCTGGGGTCATACGCTCACACCCCGTGGGTGAACTTAAAGTCTCTTGGGACTGAGAAAGGCTACTACCCAATCCCCACGCGGTGGGCACCACACCTACATACTACATAATCGTACGAAGATAAGCATTCGGCAACGGCCAAGGGACCCTCGTCAAACCAGACCGGGGAATTTTGACTGCCTAGCCTTTTATTGGTGCTTGTACATTTTCTGTCCGCTGATTAATGAATATTCTCCGCGTCAAAGTAAAGGAAAAAAAAGAAGAAAATGCATCATATCAATTTTTAGTCACTGGATTCCGCCACTTTTTTTTACATCTATTTCAGTTCAAGAGATTACCAATACCAGGATGGTGGTGCCCAATTTATTTCTGACATTCATGTAGAACTCTACAGCACTACGCAGCCTCAAACTTCCTGGTGTTCAAGCACAATGCTTTGGCTTCTAAGAAATCAATTTTATTCCTCCTTTGAATTACGACCCCCAGAATGGATACTCATTTAAAACGTACTGGCAGGATTCACACCTCATGCTCATAATTGTTCCCAGGCACGGTATCTGAGCAGATATGCCGACTTACAATGAATTTTATGAAGGGGGAACAGTTATGAACACACCAGTACGCAATTAATATCTCTTGCTCCGTGATATATGCATCAAACAAAAAGCTGCCCCTAGCGAATACGAGCAGAGTGTGGGGAGGTTGAGGTAAGCGGTTTATGAATTGCCCACTTCTCAGTCACATCCACGATTTACTCCGGAGCCCGTATCTTATGGGCGCTGTAAAGGGAGATTTAGTATTCAAAACATCTTGTCCAATGAGGCAGTGGAATTCTGAAAGCCACTGCAAACAAGCGAGTTTATGGGGCAAGTACGTAGACCCTCCTTTCACAGACCCATCGATGGAATTTGCTAATGTGTATGATGCTGACGTAGGTGCTGGTGCAGATGACACAAGGGTGCACCATCGCACGTTAGTGGGTACTCATGGACAGTCACTGATACCTTCAAATTCGCGTTCTACTCCACCTTATTTTTAGTATCTGGGACAGCCCAAGCACACCCACAACGGCAAATTGACATCTGGCCAACAAAACTTTAAAATCTCAATGGAAACGATGCTAACCTCCAACAACACAGGCATTTGTTACTTCTGCACTAAATTAATCAATTCACCAACTTGATAAAAAGTACCCCAAATATCAACCGTGATGTGACCCAAATTTAATAATAAGTCTTTTACAATGCAAATGTGATTAGATTAATCCCTAAATTTATTTTCTTTGATCAGAGCAATAATACAGATCTTTTCATATCAATTGTTTGCATGTACGAATTAATGGGCTGTTACATTCACAACCGAAGATACGAATACTACCAAATCTGAGTTGGGTGTTTTCACATTTGCTTTGGCCTGTTTTCTAATTCGTAATGGCATTTAATGATCACTTAACATATATATGTTTTCCTATGGTATACTTTAATCCCAAAATAGCAGCAAGCGTTGTTGTTTTCATTGTTTTTTGTCATTGTTTTTAATAAATAAGATTTATTATTTGTTTAGGGTAGGTTGAAACCTGCCTGGAAAAAACAGACCTATCATGGCCGTGTGATGTGAGTTGGACCATTCTTCAGCCCTGCCAGGACGGTCTGAGCGTGAGTAACGCTTTGAATCAAGTGTAATGAAAATTCCGCGGAGTAATGGTAATCTTGTCGACAGGCAGTTTGTGAACAATGTGCATCCGGTGACACCGACATCACACCCAACCGTGCACCCCAGCACTAACTAACAATGGTTAGCGGAACCCCCTTTGCGGATCCTGATTTGAACCGATCCCCGCCATAATGTGAGACCTGACATGGAAATGTGGGACAGTTTGCGGTGCACCATCTGGCCGGAGCGATGGCATGCTTGGCATGCCCATCGATCAATGCAGGATTGTTGGAAATCAACGCCAAACTTTTCATCAAGTTCAAAGCCCATTGGACTTGGGGTTTTTGTTCATTTTAATGAATAAGACCTTGGATCTTTCAATTATGGTAGTCGCGCTTTGATTGGGGCACAGACTTTAATTAAAGGGTCCCATTTTGATGACAGTTACCACACATGTGTAATCTTCTCCAACTAGCTTTACTGGACCCTGGTTTTATTCTGCTCGTCCCGGGTGCTTCGGATGGACTACCGAAATCGTAGGTAGTAAAAAGAGGTCGTTTGTATCCTTGTAATTTATCCCACTCGAGGTTTGGAGTCAACAGCCGTTTTTTGTTTCTTTGTTATCCTTAATTGACTCTGAAAAGAAGGATCGATGGGCTTGTAGGTGAGCCAGTTACTCTCATTTTAGTCTAGGTGGTCAAATATTTGTTCCCTTTTGTGATTTGCATGTCACCGAGAATTCTCGAAGGCTTTTCCCATTTAGTAGCAATATATTACACCAAATATGACGGATACTCTGCATAACTGTCCTATGGAACTTTCGCTGATAACCTTTGCCTACAAGGGTAGGGGATTGAACAGGGATGTATGGTAAACAGGGAGGGGGTGGGAATCAAGTGATATTGAGGGTTCATTGGGCATTTAGTGTCTATTATATGCGCTACTTTCCACTTGCTCACTCAATCGGACATTTCTGTGTTGCTCATCGAAGGTGGCTACTTCCCTAAGAGTCGCGTGAAAGTATAGCATTGTATAGACTGCAAATTATGAAATTCGAGCTAATCTGTATTTTTAGTTCCATGCTGTACCATAGTGACTCCGAGAGCCTGAAACATTTTATCTACATGATCAACCATCGAAATTGTAACCTCACCAACCTTGACGAGTCCATCAATAGGGGCCACTTCATACTTTCTCTACCTAGGGTGCATTTCACAGCCCGGCAGCTTATTTTTAATAGCCAAAATGTCAGAAGAATTCGATAGCTCATCGGTCTCAGAGAACAGCCAGTATTCTTATGAAAGGAAAGATAAGAAAAGTCTTAGCCAGATGTAGAATCACCACTAATTTCTCTGTACAGTGATGAATTCCTCGACAGCAGCAATGGTCAAAAAGGAAAGACAGCTCTCACTTTATTGTCATCTACTGGAGATTGGGACTTAGAGCAGGCACTTGAGTTCAATGGAGAACTAACGATTTTAATCCGTTCATGTGTACACGAACTTGTGAGTACACAAGCGGAACATCAACCAGACACACTCGCGGTACATGCTTGGGACGGCCAATTGACCTATTTAGAGCTAGACCAAGCAGCGAATAGGCTGGCTCACTATCTGATAGATGTTGCTGGTGTTCGTCTAGCCGACCTTGTACATGTATGTTTCGAGAAATCTGTTTGGTTTTTCGTCGCTATTCTTGCCATAAACAAAGCAGGTGCGGCCTGGGTCCCGCTGGATCCCTCACATCCTCTTCAACGCCAGCAACAGATCCTAAAGCAAACCGGTGCTCGTCTGGCCTTAACCTCGCCTTCTAATACACCAATGTGCACTAGTCTAGTGACAGAAGTATTAGAAGTGTCATCTATCTTTGATCTGAAGCTAGTCGAAAGGTTTGGATTATGGCCCATAACCCCATTTGTTTCTGTCACCTCCGACCATGCAGCATATGTTCTATTTACCTCTGGGAGCACTGGAATCCCCAAAGGCTTCGTTATGGAGCATGGATCTGTTTGTACGAGTCAAACTGCCATTAGCAGTAGACTTGATCTGAAGCCAGGCATCAGAATCCTACAATTTGCTTCCTACGTTTTTGACCTCTGTATCGGTGAGATTGTAGCTCCGCTTATATCTGGAGCTACAGTTTGTGTCCCATCAGAACATACTCGCATGAACAGTTTACCCGAATTCATTAATGCCACGAATGTCAACTGGGCATTCCTCACACCATCTTTTACACGAACCTTGAGGCCTGAAGACATGCCGGGTCTTGAACTCTTGCTTCTTACTGGAGAAGTTGTTGGTCGGGATGTATTTGAGACTTGGGTGGACAAAATACGTCTTGTCACAGGTTGGGGTCCTGCAGAGACCTGCGTCTTCAGCACTCTCCACGAATGGAAGTCGAGAGAAGAATCTCCACAAACTATTGGCCGACCCGTCGGCGCTTACTGTTGGATCGTTGATCCAGAGAATTCCGGGAAGCTTGCCCCGACAGGATGGATTGGAGAAGTGATGATCCAAGGCCCTACCCTACTTCGGGAATATTTGAACGACCCTATAAAAACCGATATAGCCACGGTGACTTCGCTTCCATCCTGGGCGCCAAACGCTTCTTCGCCAAATTGGAACCGGTTTTTCAAGTCCGGTGATCTCTGCCGCTACAATCCCGACGGAACAATAGAATTTGTTAGCCGAAAGGACACGCAAGTCAAGATCCGTGGCCTTAGAGTCGAGTTAGGCGAAGTAGAACACAACCTACGCACCGCGTTGCCAAACGTACGACAAGTCATAGTTGACGAGTTGAAGGGACAGGGAGGAAATACTTTAGCTGCTTACTTTTGCTATAACGATGAGACCCGCATCGCAAGCATAGAAGAGGATTCAAAGAGCATCTTTCTTCCATTGACGCAGGCTATCCAGAGCCAGATTACAACCGCCATCGGACGACTCACTATCTCCTTGCCTAGCTACATGATCCCGACAGCATTCTTCCCCTGCCAATTTATGCCGTCCATTACCTCTACTAAGATTGACAGGGGTGCTCTTAAAAGACTAGCTCAATCACTTGATCAAGAATCGTTGGCTATATACTCTCTGGCTGGTGGAGAGAAACGTCCGCCCGAAACCCCTATGGAAGTACGGGTACAAGAGGGTTGGTCCAAACTTTTGAAGATTCCCTTGAATTCAATTGGTCGAGATGACAGTTTCTTTCGGATAGGCGGTGACTCTATCACTGCAATTAGATTTGTCGCACTTGCCCGTGAGAACGGGTTGCTTGTTACAGCCAGGGATATTTTCGCGGATCCTCGACTTTTTGCCGTTGCTGCCAAAGCCACAGAAGATTCTTCTCCAGAATCACGCAAAATTGAGCCATTCAGTCTCATAGCTCAGGATGAAATTACCGCTGCAAAACTGAAGATCCAGGAAGCCTGTGCATTATCAGCCGAGCAGGAAATCGAGGACATATATCCTTGCACAAGCCTCCAAGAAGGCCTCATGGCCTTAACAGCCAAGCAACCGGGTTCATATATTGCTAAGCATGTTTATCGTCTTCCTAGCAAGATTGATAAAGTTCTCTTTGAATCTGCATGGAACACCACTTTGAAGATGTGCCCCAATTTACGTACCCGAATTGTGGCACAATCGGGAAACACAATTCAAGCCGTTATCCGCGAAGATTCGAGATGGGAACCAACAGAGGGACTCGATTTGAAACATTTCATGAATGCGTCGAGATTATTAAACATGGAATACGGCTCACGGCTGTGTCGTTATGCCCTTATTACTGAAGAGAGCGGCGATCGTTATTTTGTCCTAATAATTCACCACGCCATATTTGATGGATGGAGCTTGAATATTATACTCAATATGCTGTCAGAAATATGTTCCCAGAAACCTGTATCGGCGCCTGAGCCTTATTCGGGGTTCATCGATTACATTCAGCAAATTGACGAAGGTGCGGCTACTGACTATTGGAAAGCACAGCTGGATGGAGCACAACGTTCTGAGTTTCCGCGTGCAAATCCAACAATGGAAGTTAAGCCTGCAAGTCGCACTATGAGGACTGATGTCAAGGCCGACTTGAAGGGTGACGGGATAACAAAGGCCACAATAATCCGAGCAGCCTGGGCCTTGGTACTCTCTCAGTATTGTGATTCTGATGATATCTGTTTTGGCACCACAGTCTCTGGTCGCCAAGCTCCCGTGCCGGGAATACATGGAATGACGGGCCCATCTGTTGCTACTCTCCCTATCAGACTCCAGTTGAACAGAAATATGAGAATTTCTGATTTCCTGGGGGCGATACAACAGCAATCTGTGGATATGGTTCCTTACGAGCAGTATGGGCTGCATAATATTTCAAAAGTTAATCAAGAGGCCAAAGAGGCTTGCGACTTTTCAAGTTTGCTTATTATTCAGCCAGCGCAGAGTATGGAGCCATCAGATAATCCCAAAGGAACTGACCTGCTTCTCTCTGTTGTCCTGGAACCAGATGAGGACAAGGAAATGTTTGAAGGCTACTTCACTTACCCACTTGTTATTCAGTGTTTCACCTACAGTGATCACATTGAATTACTCCTCATATTCAACCCCAATTTGATTCTCGAGTCCCAAATGGAGGCACTCTCCCATCATTTCAACCACACATTTCAACAACTTTCAAGCAAAAGAGATCGCGAGCTGAACGAAATTTCTCTCACTAGTGATTGGGATCTACAGAGGGCTCGGGAATATAACCCAAGAGCACCCCAGATCATTCGTTCCTGCGTCCATCAGCTGGTTGAGAGGCAGGCCATAATACATCCAAATGCAGTTGCTGTGGATTCCTGGGATGGCCAGCTGACCTACTCCGAGCTGAACCTTGCTGCAAACAGGCTATCTCATCACCTTCGAGATGTATATGGTATCCAAACAGGAGATTTTGTCCATGTTTGTTTTGAGAAATCCATTTGGTTCTTCGTTTCAATCCTGGCTATTAACAAGGCTGGCGCCGCTTGGGTGCCTTTGGACCCGTCTTATCCAGTCCAACGGCAACAACAGATTGTTCAGCAGACTCAGGCGCGTGTTGCGTTATCTTCACCTACTAATCGATATAAATGCACAAGCCTCGTACCATTGGTTTTAGAGGTGACTTCTACACTGGATAAGCTGCTGGTGACCCGGAACACATCTCCTCTGTCGCCTGTATGTGGTGTGACGCCAGACAATGCAGCTTATGCCCTTTTCACTTCTGGGAGTACAGGAACGCCCAAGGGTCTGGTCATGCAACACCAAGCTCTTTGTACAAGCCAGATGGCTCTTGGAAAATACCTTGGGTTATCTTCGAGGGTCCGCATGCTTCAATTTTCATCTTTTGTGTTTGACATTTGCATCGGCGAGATAATTGGCTCTTGGGTTTTTGGTGCAACAGTATGTGTTCCATCTGATGACATGCGCATGAACGGGCTAGAGAAATTTGTCAATGATTTCAAAGTCAACTGGGCCTACCTGACATCATGTTTTGCACGCACACTTCGACCTGCGGACATACCTGGGCTCGAACTTCTCGTCCTCTCTGGCGAATTTATTGGTCGAGATGTGTTTGAAACCTGGGTTGACAAGCTACGCTTCATTGCTGCCTGGGGTCCTGCAGAAACTTGTGTCTGGAACACGATTCATGAATGCCACAGCAAAGCGGATTCGCCTCAAACGATTGGCCGACCAGTTGGTTCGTATTGTTGGATCGTGAATCCCCAAAGACCTCATGAACTGGCTCCCGTGGGATGTGTTGGGGAGATTCTTATCCAGGGCCCAACCCTGCTCCGGGAATATCTGGCTGACCCCATTCGCACCGCAGCATCTGTTTTAACCGATCTTCCAAAGTGGGCATCCGATGCTTCGCCCAAATGGAATCGCTTCTTCAAATCCGGCGATCTTGGCTACTATAATCCTGATGGGACTATTGAGTTTGTTAGTCGAAAAGATACTCAAGTCAAAATTCGAGGGCTTCGGATTGAACTTGGTGAAGTCGAACATCATCTACGTATTGCCTTGCCAAGTGTTCATTGGGTCGCAGTCGATATTTTGAAAGGAGAGGCTGGAACCGCCCTGGTTGCCTACTTTTGCCTTAACGATGCAATGCAAATATTGAGCGCCGGGGCTGATGCCAATGATATTCTACTACCAATTACGGTAGACCTTAAAGATAAAATCATCTCAGCCATCAGCCATTTGACCATTCATCTGCCAAGCTACATGATCCCTGTAATGTTCTTTCCTTGCCGGTTCATGCCATCAGTTATTTCGGGCAAGCTGGACAGGGGTAGTCTCAAACGATCAACTGCCACGCTGGGCCATGAATCCTTAGCAATGTACTCTCTTTCTGGGGATGATAAACGTGCCCCGGAGACACCTATGGAAGTTCTCGTCCAACAGATGTGGTCTCAAATACTGAAAGTCCCGATAAATTCTATTGGACGAGACGACAGCTTTCTGCGAATTGGAGGCGACTCAATTACCGCTATTCAGTTTGTCACTCTTGCACGTGAATCAAGCTTAACGATTACTGTCAAGGATATATTTGCCGATCCTCGTCTTTACATTGTGGCAGCGAAGGTGGTCGAAGGAAAAGGAACAACTTTTGAAGTCCAGCCCTTTGAACTCTTATCAGCCGATGTCATCGCCGTGAAAAATAGCATTCAAGATCAGTGCCAAATATCGAGCGAAGATATCGAAGATGCGTACCCATGCTCTGGTATGCAAGAGGGTCTCATGGCTCTCGCTGTCAAGCAACCTGGTTCATATACCGCCAAGTATGTATATCGACTTTCTTCTCAAGTCGACATCTCCCGCTTCAAGGCGGCTTGGGAATGCGTCTTGGAAACCTGCAGCAACTTGCGCACTCGCATCATTATCCACGAAGGCATTAGCATTCAGACCGTCATCAAAGAAAAGCCTAGGTGGGAACCCGCAGCTCAAGTTGATCTAAATTCTTTTATGGCGTCAGAAAACATGAGCCATATGCAGTACGGCTCACAGCTTTGCCATTATGCTCTTATTACGCATAAAAATGGCGAGCACTTCTTTGTGCTGATTGTTCATCATTCCATTTTCGATGGCTGGAGTTTAAATATCGTACTTGAAAGGCTTCGCACCGCATACCTCAAGGTGTCAAATTCAAGTTTATTACCTTACTCCAGCTTCATCAACTATCTTATTCAAACAGATGAGACTGCAGCAACTATGTACTGGAACACAGAGCTATCTGGAGCCCAACGCGCTGCCTTTCCTCAAGCTGCCCTTCTTCAATCAACACCCGTCTGTCGTGTACTGAAAACTAGTACGAAATTTCCGGCTTCTATCGATAATTCTATTACAAGAGCAACGATTCTGCGCGCCGCATGGGCCATTCTCCTTGCGCGTTACTCTGATTCAAATGATATTTGCTTCGGTACAACGGTTTCTGGCCGTCACGCACCACTACCTAATGTGGAGAATATGCCTGGCCCAACTATTGCCACTGTTCCTGTGCGAATTAAGCTAGACAGGAAGGATAAAGTGCACTCCCTACTTCAAAAGGTTCAGTTACAGGCATCAGAAATGGTTGCGCATGAGCAATTTGGCCTGAGAAATATTGCCAGGATTAGTTCAGAAGCTAAGGACGCCTGCGACTTTTCAAGTTTGCTCGTCATTCAGCCAATGCAAACTCTGGTCTCGGGAGGCGATTCCTCTGATGCAATATTCACATCTATCGATTCTGATACGTACAATACAGACCAATCACTTGAAGGGTACTTTAGTTATCCTCTCGTTGGCTTATGTATGATTCTTGATGATCGATTTGAGTTTGATTTCATTTTTGATTCAAATATTATCAGCGATTCAACGCTCTGCGCATTTTCTCAGCAATTCAGTCATATTGTCGACCAATTATATGAAAAACCCGATGAAATCCTCGAAACTATTGATGCTGCTAGCCCCTGGGATATCCAGCAGGCGGTACAATGGAATCAGCATGACAATGAACTTGCTATTTCAGACACCTGCGTGCACCAACTTTTCGCGAACCAAGCGCAAATTCAGCCCCAAGAAACCGCCATCGATGCATGGGACAAAAGCTTTACCTATGATGAGTTGAATAAGACTTCTAATAGAGTCTCTCATCTTCTCATCAATGGCTTCGGGGTTAAACCCGGGGATCTAATTCATGTGTGCTTTGAAAAGTCTGCATGGTTCATCGTTGCCATTCTTGCTATTAATAAGGCGGGAGGCGCATGGGTTCCTCTTGATCCGTCTCATCCTTCGTCCCGACATAAACAGATTGTACAGCAAACTGGAGCTAAGATTGCAGTGGCTTCACCAACCTACGCAGCGGCTTGCTCTGAGTTAGTGCCGTACGTCATTGAACTTTCTACATCTTTGGACAAAAAGCTTGAGAAGCGATCGAAGAGATTGAGTATGCGGCCACCGGCGGGTCATGTTGCTCCCACCGATGCTGCCTACGTCCTATTTACCTCTGGCACGACTGGGGTTCCGAAAGGCGTTCTCATGGAACATAGCTCTGTCTGTACCAGTCAGAGAGCAATCGCCAGGAGACTAGGAATGCGGCCTGGTGTAAGAATTCTACAGTTTTCTGCATTTGTGTTTGATGTCTCTGTGGCTGAGACAATTGGTGCTCTTATTTCTGGTGCTTGTGTCTGTATCCCCTCTGATATCGACCGCATGAATAATCTATCCGGATTTGTTCGTGATATGAATGTTACATGGGCGTTTCTTACACCCTCTTTTGCACGGACTATCAAACCACAAGAGGTTCCCAACCTTGAGCTATTGCTTCTAGCCGGCGAAGCCGTTAGTCAAGATGTCTTCGACATATGGTATGGCAAAGTTCGACTTATAAATGGCTGGGGGCCTGCCGAGACTTGTGTATTCAGTAGTCTTCACGAATGGGCATCTCCAAAGGAATCACCTGTTACAATTGGTCGACCAGTTGGTGGTTTCCTCTGGATTGTCGACCTCGAAAACCCCCAAAAGTTAGCGCCAACTGGGTGTGTCGGTGAAATAGTTATGCAAGGTCCAACTTTGCTACGGGAGTATCTCCATGAGCCTACACAAACTGCCAACGCCTTGGTGACCTTGCTACCACGGTGGGCACCTCGGGCTGAAGTCCCTTGCTGGAGTCGATTCTACCTCACAGGTGATCTTGGGTGCTACAACGCGGATGGCACAGTCGAATATATCGGCCGAAAGGATACTCAAATTAAGATTCGAGGTCTCCGTATCGAACTTGGAGAAGTAGAGCAGAACATCCGCAACTTCCTCACAGGTGTGAAACAAGTAGCTGTGGATGCTGTCAGGACTGAGCGTTCTACCAGTCTCGTCGCCTACTTTTCTTACAGTAACGACAAAAGGCCACTTGGCACTGACGACTCCCATCCTTTTATCCCGCTTACCCCTGAGACAGAGAGCCAGGTGATGGCGATGGTCAATGAGCTTCGCGTCTTGTTGCCTCAGTACATGATCCCCACAGTTTATATTCCATGCCATTACCTGCCTTTCAATGCGTCTGGTAAACTAGATCGAAAAGGGCTCCAGTCTATAACTGCAGTCCTGAGTCATGACGAGATCGCTGCCTATGCGCTACATAAAACCACTCACCAGAAGCCAGTGACAGAAACGGAAGTTACACTTCAAAGGCTGTGGTCTGAAATTCTCAATATTCCAGCCAGCTCTATTGGACGTCAGGACAGCTTTTTGGCCCTTGGCGGTGATTCGATTTCTGCTATTCAATTGGTGGCTCTGGCAGCTGAACAGGGTATTGCTCTCACAGTCGCTATCATATTTGACAACCAAATTCTATCTACCATTGCAGCCTCTGCATCATTCATAGAAAGCAATGCTGGACCTACAATAAATCCCTGGACCTTGGTTCCCGAAATTATTCGCCCCGAAATCACTCGAGAAGTTATCAGACAGTGCCAGGTTCATCCAGACCGCATACAAGACGTTTTTCCATGTACGCCATTGCAGCACAGTTTGGTTGCTTTTGCAATTAAACAACCAGGGTGTCACTTCTCACGATATATCTTTGAATTAAGTCAAGGTATTGATCTAATTCGCTTCAAAATTGCTTTGAGAGCCACTGTTCTGTTATGCGTCAATCTACGCACACGTATTATTCTTTCGGAACATGGGCCTATGCAAGTAATACTAGACGAAAGAGCTACCTGGAAACAGGTTAAAGGGTTTCCTCTAAATGACGTCTTAAATATGCCAAGAGCAAAAGTAGGCTATGGAACACCTCTATCATTTTTTACATTCGTGTCCGACAATAATCGCCAGTATTTCGTTTGGGACCTACATCATGCAATGTACGATGGAAGCACAATGCAACTAGTTTCCGGCATTCTTCAGGCAACCTATAACGGCCAAGAGCATTTCCAACCTAATCCATTTCAAAACTACATCAACTATACACTCTCAACTAATCAAGATGATGCACGACGTTTTTGGCTTTCGCAACTGGAAGGCGCAAACACAACCAAGTTTCCCGACACTCGGATTCCGCTCCAGAAAGCTCGATCTCTGAACATATTCTCCGGAAATATGCGAATTGCGAGGCATAATACTTTAAGGGTGACGACTCCAAGCCTTCTGCGAGCTGCTTGGGCTTTGGTCATAGCAAATCATCTGAAGATTGACGACGTGGTGTTCGGCTGTCTTCTTTCAGGGCGTGACGCGCCTGTCTCAGGAATTCAAAAAATAATCGGCCCAACACATTCAAATGTCCCTTGCAGAATCCGCATCAATAAAGCCGCAACTGTTAGCGAGTTCTTAGTCGGCGTCCAGGAACAGGCGAATTCAATGATTCCTTTTGGGCACACTGGCTTGCAGAACATTTCTAAATTCAGCGATACGGCCAAGGAAGCTTGCAACTTCCAGCATATTTTGATTACCCAACCAGTACCAAAATTGGACGATAATTCCGAAGCCCCATATCATCTCGTCCATGACGAGTCAATAGGCATTAACCATGGAAATGAAGACTACGAAATGTATCCACTTGTTATACAATGTTTACAAGGGCCTGACGGGGATGTCACAGTCCTTATGAAGTACAACCTTCAATATGTTACGCTTGAGCAGATACATTGGCTTTACAAAAGATTTATGTTTTTGGCCACTCGGCTAACTACTATAGATGTTAGCGAGCCTCTGTGGAAAGTTCATCTGTCTGATATTGAAGCATGAGCTGACTGCATCACCTACTGGAGGTCAAGGCTACTCCATCACAAGACAAAGCAAGGGTCAGTGATAATAAGTGTGTCGTATAATGAGGGATCGCTGCTCCAATATGAGCATTGTATGCATGCACAGACGTTGCCATAGACATGACCGTGTTTATCGCCTTGCTGTATGCGAATTATGTTCCCGGGTGTTCTCAACGTTCCCAGGCTCTGCAAAAGTAGCACTATGGGGGTTTGCATATTAAAATTTAAAGCATTTTCAAAGAAGCAATCCAATGTTCTGTGCATTACCGAGGGATTTCAACAGGGGGGCGGGCTAGACACCATGCGCTCTAGCTAAAATTGCACATCTCTCTACCACCGTGGCACCGGATATGAACAATCTCACCATGAAAATTCCCAGAGTTCTTTGCAAATAGGAGGGGTGGGTTGTGGGGGCGGATGGCAACTTCAACCCCTTTAGAATAAGGAATGTCAGGTCTGCGACTGTCCAGACGGGGCACTGTCGAAAATGAGAGTGAGATGCTTGGCAGATTCAATAATAGAAAAAGAAATGAATAGGGAATTTATGTGTTAGAAGAATACTGTCGCCATGAGAGCAAGCGAGATAGATGAAGGAGGAAATCGTGCCGGTAGTCGGGGCAATGGGTTTAGGACGGCGCGGCGCTAGGTCAGCTAATCTAGAGAAGTTCATTAGGTTGGGATGCATAGTTTTGCTGTATAATCCGTCGGAGAACATCAGGATGTTATTTATTCGAAGTTCCACTATCAATTAAGGACTTCTAGCCGTTTTGTAATAGGAAGGATTATTAAGACCTTACATTGCATCCCTACCTCTGACCTTTCTCTGTATAATAAAACCTAGGCTATGATGAGCATTAATGATAAGCCTTCCAGTCACAAGCAAAGTATCCAGAGCAGCAGCATCCGGTCTTGCCTACTTTTTGAGGGTCTCAAAAACTAAACGTGACTATGACAATGCTATTTTGGTATGGCGAGCGACTTGGCCTACTGGATGTGGGCTCTGGGCTCGATCGCGCTGAGGCCTTCTAAAGCCCAGAGTTCCTAGCCTTTTTAGATCGTAGGAAGATAGTTGCTAGGCTGTAGAGGCGGGATTTCCAGTATTTCTCGCTTAATATTGGGGCATTACGACATCTCCAGTAACCTTGGCTGACTGCCTTGAAGCCGGCGCGTCTTAACTCTTCAAGGATCAATTGTGGCTGTTACGAGCCTAGAAGTGTTTTGTTCAACACTTGTTCTGTGGTCATTCCACTTTACTCTGCATGAAATGAAAATGATTTTGGTGAGGGTGATATATTGGTGAATTAAATAAATGACAAACCCCATTTCGCCTTTTGCAACTCGCAACCCAGTCCAACCCATACCTCGTATTTGCCCATCCATGTCATTACAAAAAGTATTTCACGAGATTATCGTCCCATGCTCATAATGTTACTATATCCGCGGTATATCGTGTTTTTGAAATTGATCATTTGAAGGAGCGTCTTGGTCATCATACATCATGAATGCCGGCAAAGGGATAGTCAGTTGCCCTTGAATAGGCTCAATCGGATCCGGGACCGCCCCTTGCCTTTGTGGGAACTCTGAACGCTCATGGGCCGCTCATCTTCGAAGCTCTCCATGCGCACCATGCGTTGTTGGATGGGTTCGGGAGATGGCATCCTGGGCTCGGGTTCGCCTCTGAGGGCTCTACTGACGCCCTGGTGCTGTCGCTCGTAGTCGTCGTGTTTGGCCTTGGCTTCCAAGAATCGATCCTCGGCCTGGGCCCTGCGCTCCTGCATGATGCGGATTTCCTCATCGAGCTGTGTCATTTGGTTGTGGGCCTCCTGCATCAGATGGTCGTACTCGTGCATCTTTTGCTCAAGGGGCTGGAGCACACTCTTCTGAACACTGGGGCTCTGAATGCGATTGATAGCGTTACCATCCATTGACCCGCCGCCGGGAGACGAGGGACGTCTCTGGGAGCCGGGCGCGAGGTGTTGAGGCCCCCGTCCGTTCATATTGCCTGGTCCTCGGGGAGGTGATGTGGCGTGGTTGGGGCGGAGATCGGGTGCGGAGGAGGATGAGGATGGGCCGTCGGATGCCGAGGGGCGGCGGCCTACAGGTGGCGCGTTACGTCTGTACCTGCCTGGACCGTTCTGTGAAAGGTCGTCGTCTACGGGAGGACCCGAGTACGAGGGCTGTTGAGCTTTTGGAGAGGGAGGGACTCCGCCGCGTTGGCTGTTTCCACCCTGCGGTCTGCGTTGGCCGGGTGGGTTGCGCGACAACTGGCCGACGGGGACGACGCGTTGCTGAAGAGCTGTTAGCAGGAAATTGCGGTGACGGACAGGTATATAAGCATAGGGGAGCAGGTTACCCCAGAGGACACGCTTACCTGCTGTGCTTGTGCAAGAATGGCGTCCTGTAATGCAATGTCGGAATTGGGTGACCGGGGCTCGTCGGGGCCGCTAAAGTGGTATTCATCCAACTCTGGCGAGGGACCGCGTCGATAGTGCGAATTGCCGTTCTTGGCAGCTCTGGCGGCGGCGCGGGCCTCACGAGAGCTCCGCGGGGGGCGATCGTCGATGTTCATGATGTGATCGCGAGGTTGAGGTGGCATAGAAATGATTTTGAGCCTGCGCGCCCAGATGCGTGGCGTGTTGTGTGCTCAGTGTTGGAATGGCGGATGGCGGGGCAGTAATCAGAATCAGAATTCAAATGGGAGGGGACAGCGCGAATCAATGCCACTTCCACAACCACCAAGCAAAATGGGTGGAATAAAGAAGGAGAAAAAGTGCAGGGAAAAGTAAAAGGTAATTAGAGGAATGTCCTGGCCATTTCTCTCCTCAACCTTTGGGAGGGAGAAAATTCGTCGGCTGGAAAAAGGGATCGGGGAGCGGGAGGTGAGGAGGCTGGTGATTGACGTGGTTGGGTCCACGTCCCAGCCGCCGAATTAAGCCATTCCCCACGCCGAGAGGTGCGCAGCTTTGCAAGACGCTCTATAATTGGAACGATTTTTTACGAGGTTGGAGTTCCACGCATATGCACACGAATACCCCAACAGTCCCTATTCCCGACCTTGATTGGGCTGGCCAAGATCCCTTCCGTGCGAGTCGCATGGTCCCAGTATTTCACTTACGTCTCCCGCGCTTCCGGTGGCTGGACTAGCCGGGATTATTTCTCCTTTCGCGGGGATGTGTTCACAACCATGAAATCCTCCCGACCGTCCTCGCTTGCATTTTGATTTTTCGTGCTCGGTTGGCCTGTGCGCGACAGGGAAAAAAAACCACACAACTTTAAGCAATTATCTTATCATGGATGCTCCAACTGTCCACAATTGAGCTTCCGGCCTAAGATTGGAAATGAATCAAATTTAGAGCAAGTGCCGACTCAACACGGGAATCAAGGCCTGTCGTTTGTCTGGCAAGCTCAGGAAAAAATACGTGGGCGGAGAGCACTGCCACTTTTGGATGACCAGCCAAGAAAGCTATCGTGTGCGTACAATCTGAGCCTTGAGTGGGTGTAATGGAGGTATTCCCCAGTGCGGCTGCTGCACAATATCAATCATAGTTTAAAAAAAAAATTGCAATTTTTAGAGAGAGAAAAAACTTTAGATAAATATCATTATTTAATTTTTTCTTCTTTTTTTCTTTAACCAGAAATGCTAAGACCATAACTCTTTTTTTAGTAAAGGCTGGGCTGACAATCATTCAAGGATTGTACCGGTATTATACAAAACGAAACTTGTCTCCAATGTATCGGAGTGATCTAATAGTTCTCTTTTTCGACTAGATTGCAGGTCATCCTACGGCATTGCTGGGTCCTATCTAAGGCCTAGCTCCCCCGCGCGCTGGGAGCCGAACACATCCTTGGTGCTCATGACATCATCTCTCAATGTCCATCGTACTTCCACATCACATAAGTCTTGTCCAGCCTTGGCCAGTCCCGCCAAGGCCGGACATAATGTTTTGCCAGTATTGTATGAAAAGATGGGTTAATTCAAAAATGTGATGTTCAAGACGATGTAACAGAGCAGCTGCTGCGCTTGTGATCGCAGCACCTGGTGCAGTATAAAAGGCGGGCACCAATCGCGGTCACACGCTCTTGCTTCATCCAGATTTTTGTTGCTCATCGGGTTTTTGATGTTCCAGGCCGAAGATATCACTAGTTTTTATTGCACTTAGGTTTATTTGTCTTATTGTCACACTTTACACTAGACTGAATCGATTTTGATCTGGTGTTCGCACTGACTATAGAAATGAGCCGTGCTTGTCTTTGTATTTAAGACCGTATACGCGGCCTGTTACTTTGAGTTGGTGTAAGTGGGTGGCCGCGCGACGTTGAATTCCCAGCTTCTGGAAACTTGGGAATTCAATTTCGATTTCCAATGCCGCATTTTCGCACAACAGTAGGCATGAGTTGCTTCCGGATTGGCTGACCATCTAGATGTTGCCGTTTTCCCTTGGACTCAAGCCAGCCAACATATGACTCTCAGCACGAGACTCTTGAAAGATTTAACTCATCACGCCTCTATTTTGAGAAATAGGGAAACTCAAGTCTAACATCAAGTATTCCTGTATTGATCATTGAGATGAAACTTCCAGGAATCCTAATCGGAAGTAATGCAAAAAGTGAGTCGTGTGATATCAGGCTGCTCAACGCATTTGAAGTTGAAATTTAAACCTGAAGTTTCCTATCCCTGTATATAATACCATATTTAGCATGTGAATAAGCTACCGAATCATATGATGGATACAGATTCCATGAAGTCAAATCTGTTACATCTATTAGACATGGGGAATAATTGCTGAAAAGGATTGAATGGGAAGATTATTCAAGGGCATAGGTTACCAATGAAAAAAGAATACTACCTACTCCCTTCTCTTGAGTCCACTAAATGACTGAATTTGGTGATTTAAGGGCGGAAATCTTGGGGCTCTTAGACTCTGATAGCACGTGTTGTCATACGACAAAGGCCGCCTATGTGCCCTTTGGTCTTGTAAACTCGGGATGCGTAGTATAATTCTCCTTTTCCTGGATAAGTTTTGGTATTGGACAAGGGAAATATTGTGTAAGTAGCGTGGAAGAATAGAGAAGCGCAGGAAAGGGAAATAGGAGCAGGCGCAGGAGGCGACGGGGCGTATCTGGCAAGGTACTGTTGTCACTTCATCACCCAGTATTGCAATTGTCCCTACCTACTCTGGACTGGCTTTTACAAGAAAACTGTTCAGGTCTGTGAATTTTCTTCGTACGCTCATAGAATATGATCCTTTTGTTCGGAGAAATATTCCCTATTTTCTTTGCTCTGACATCGCTGAGGCCACAAATTAATATCCTAGCCAAATGTTTCACAAATTCCCGGGCACCATTCTGGCTACAATATTAGCGAGGGAAAGAAAAAGTCCCAGCACAATTACCTCGGCATCATGATGCAAATCACCCTCAGGAAGAAATAATTCCTCAAATAGGAATAACTTCTCCTTTTTTAATTTACGCTAAGCCGTTTAAATTGAAACATCTACAGTGCAGGGAGAGCTACCTGCCTGAATAACCAGCATGGAATGAGTGCTCTAAAAACTTGAGTTTTACCTAGCCTGAAACACCGGGCTTATGGGAGTCTTGGCTGTGCAGTGACTGTCTTGTCATTCATTCTCTCGGTTATGCTGCCATTAAATCAGACGTTATCCGAAGATATTACTTCCTTAGACCAGGGTTTTTACAAACCTCAAAAAATCATCCCACAACAGCATGAATGGACTGGAATCAAGATTATTTATCTTCAATCGCCTCAATCGAGATTGCTCGCTAAGCATCCACCTCGTAATGAAACCTCCAGTTGCCGCCTGTTTGTGGGTTTTTCCCGTAGCGCGAATCTCGTAGCATTTTTGGATCACTGATCACCGCCCTTCATTTCACTGTACTAGGCATTGGCAATCCTCTTTGGCCTAATATTCTGAAACTCTAATTGGGCTGCGCCATTCAAACTCTACTTGGATTAGGAATTTCAAGAAAGATTCCTTGATCACCTAATGCTGACAAGCTTGCCTAGGCCGAATCGAAGCTCCCAAGTGCGGGGCCTTCAACCCTGGAAGAACCATTGTTTCTCTCATATTAAATTCCCGGGGTACCCGCTACACTTAAAGCTGGTTTAGTGTTCCGAAAGAGCCGCGGCATAGTCCACTTCGGAAGATTAAGCTTTCACGGCACTTTCTCAGGTGCTCGTTTTAGTATGGCGATGACTAGATTCGTTCGTCTGCTTTGTATTAGCTTCGGAATGTTTATAAAAGGATATGAGCCTGCACCCAAGTATGCTTTTGTTCTTAGAAGAGTATAACCGTCCATGACCATTAACCATGGGTAGCTTTAAAGTTCCCCTCGTAACCATTTTGATCTCTTTCCATGCCGTCATTACGGCAGGCTACCCAAATGCCGCAAATGGCCAGCTACGCAAGTCCTACGACTATGTTATCGTTGGCGGAGGTGCTTCTGGCCTTACAGTTGCGAATCGTCTAAGCGAAAACTCTTGTAATATTTACTCCCCCTGTATTTACTTTCATGACGTCACTCACCCATTTTCTAGCCACGACAGTTCTCGTTATTGAGGCCGGTGATTTGTACGTTCAATATCTCGCAAATGCAGGATCTAATTTGTCCGCTGACTAGAATCAAGTGATGCAAATGAAGACTATGTCAGAATTCCCGGCCTTGCGGGGGGCGCTGTAGGCACAAAGTATGACTGGAATACCACCTATGTTGCAAGCGAATCGGTCAATTGGCGCAACATCTCAATCCCTCAGGGGAGGGTGGTTGGAGGCTCAACCAAGTTGAATCGAATGGTTTTTGATCGTGGATCCAAATCGGATTATGATCGATGGGAAGAACTGGGAAACCAAGGATGGAATTGGGACGCATTACTTCCCTATTTCAAGAAAGTCCGTATCATCTTTCCCTTCCCCCTGTACAATACAGCTAACAAATCTAGAACGAGAATTTTACTCTTCCCAGTGGTGACATCCTCAAAGAATACAACATTACTTCTGAAGCATCTTCTCATGGCTTCTCCGGATACATGCACTCGAGCTATTCGCCCTTCTTTTGGCCGACAACCAGTGAGTATTCCTTCATGACAAATCAATTACGGCTAGTGTGCTTACAAATAGTTCCATCTAGAAAACATTATCAATGCAGTCGATGAGCTTGAAATCAACAAGTCTATTGACCAGGCTAACGGCGATGCTCTCGGGGGGTACTTCTGTCCCCATAACCAGAATCCTGAGACACTTGAGCGATCTTCTGCCCGGGAAGCCTACTATGATACTGTTGTCAATCGAAAGAATCTTCATATCGCTACAGGCCGCCAAGTCACGCGACTTGTTTCAAAGAACAACGGTGGTCGCGTTCGTATAAGTGGCGTGGAAGTAAGTGCGGTTATTTACCTTGATTGGTTTCAATAAGGCATAAGCTAATGAACACTCTTTTAGTTTGCTAAGAATAGAAACGCTTCTATTGAGACAATTCAGGTGAAAAAAGAAGTCATTTTGGCAGCGGGGTCGCTCCACACACCCCAGATCTTGCAAGTCTCTGGGATTGGCGACCCAGCTCACTTGGCAAATATTAATGTCACAACAATCGTTGACCTGCCCGGGGTAGGCCAAAACCTCCAAGATCATGTGATGCTTACAGTAGTTAATACCGGTACGTTGATATTTCTAACCTTGGTTATAACCACATCTGATGAAAGCCACAGTTAATGCGCCTCTTGTATCAAGTAACCTCAGCACCAATGCCACATTTTCCGCAGAAGCAAGGGCCCAGTACGACCAAGAGAAAAGGGGCCCTTTGACTTCACCGACCGGCGACTTTTTGGTCTTCTTGCCATTGAAGAATTATTCGGATGCCAGTGAAGTAATCCATAACAAGGCCGTTGCCCAAGACGGTACTACCTTTTTGCCCTCGAATACACCCGCGAAAGTAGTCCAAGGCTACAAGAAGCAACAAGCTGTCCTCAACAATAACCTTCTCAGCGCCAAGTCTGGCATTCTCGAAATTATTTGGGCAGATGGGGCAATGGTTTTGGGGCTTCAGCATCCGTATTCACGAGGATCAGTCAAAGCTGCATCTTCCAGCACATTTGACCCGCCGGTCGCCGATTCTGGGCTCCTCAGAAATCCACTTGACGTGTCTATTTTGGCAGAGGGGGTCAGATTTACCAGGAAAATAACTGGTACATCCGCAATCCAGGCTCTCGAGCCATTCGAGATCCTACCTGGAGCGAATGTGACGAGTGACGACGCTCTTGAACAGTTTATTCGCTCTAATGCAGGAACTCTGTTTCATCCGGCCGGATCCACAAAGATTGGCAGCCCTGAGGAGGGCGGTGTCGTTGACTGTCAACTAAAAGTCCATGGAGTAGATGGGCTTCGGGTTGTGGATGCAAGTGTGATTCCTCTGCTTCCAGCTACCCACACAATGACCACCGTATATGCTGTGGCCGAGAAAGTAAGTTCACAAATTCTTCAACCCTTGATTCAATAGCCTGCTTTAACACATTTTAGGCCGCGGATCTTATCAAGCGCGGATAGGGTAGTCTGCCTACTATGGCCAAGACATTATCCCATGAGTTTTGCAGTTTTATATTTAGTGCCTCGGTCAAAGCTATGGTTTTGAGTAAATATTTTCCAGAATTTAGCCCTAACTTGGAATTATTTAAACAATACTTCTCACTCGAATGACACCTTAGGTCAACAACGTAAAGAGGGCGCTCCCACTAATCAAACTCTGCGATAGGTAAATTGATAGAGTTATATACAGGGTCTCATTCGATAGATCAATTCGAGAAGGAAATTTTGAATTCAGTTCATCACTTAAAGTTCTCAGGGTACGCAGGCTTCCCACGACTCAACGGGTAAATCCAATTCGAAAGACTGGGCCCTTTCAGACCACCAACGCAATCTCGAAAAGAATCTTTTTTTTTACACAACACCGGTCATCAATAAGATAAGTGCTGGTCTAGATTTTGCCGGCAGAACTCAGTCGCAAATTAAACAGGATTGGCCATCGCCAGCAGGATCAAACGGGGAGTCTCGTCTTTTTTTCTCGAGAAACTTTTGACCCAACACACGAAACCTGTTTCCCCAGGGCAGGTAAAAGGTACCTTGTGGAAAAAATTCCAGCATGGAAATTTGTGAAGCACAGATGCTAATATTGGGTTATAGATTGTTATGATCGTGGGGTGGCGCTGGTCTCGCATTGCACAACATCCCAGTCCATGGGTAGATTGCACGATCATACAGACCAATTGGTGCAAAAACTGTCAAAATTTGCTACTCTCTGCAACGCAGGGCCCGTCAGCTCCTCATTGGCTACTCATGGAGAGGCTCATTAGTTCGTATTTAAATTGTTGTGTGAAGTATTTTTGAAGGTTAGATAACATGGGACCAAAGATGCAAAGGGTAATTCACCAAGACAAAGTTCGCTCCCAAAAGGGCGTTATGGTGATACGCGAAACTTTGGTTTGTTCACCTGCATCTCCTTTGAGTGGCATTCCTAGTCTTGCAAATTGTCCTTGTCTCCATTCATTTTGCGGCATCGCCAAAAAAGCTGTTTTTTGTTGTTGTTGAGTTAGATTATTTGTTGATTGAATTTATTTCATCAAATCCTGCATCTATGGTGAACAACCCGATCCTACAGCCACATTGCCCGAGTTTAATTCCTCGAGGAAATTCCACCCGAGGGAGGCATCAAGAGTGTTTACAAATGAACTAAAATCTGTATACCGTTTTGCAACGTCTCAACTAATTAACTTCTTAGGGAAGAGTCGGATACGGAACACCGACATGGTCGCAAGGGCTGTGAGCCGCCCGACATCTGCGGACAAACGTTCCGAGAGCAAGCGGAAAGCGAATCCAGGCTTTTATTAAGGGGGCCTCAAAATTTGCCTGCCCTGATAACCTGGCTCCTTGTGTCTGGGTTGGCTATTGGGCCGGGGAGCGGTACGGTCGTGCCCGCGGCCCCGAAACTGTGGGTGGACGTGGAGATGTTGGAGGGCCTTTCCCCGGCAGCTCGGTGACCCAAACAGGCAACTCTGGTACGGTAGCGAAATCCACGGGGGCGAAGGCTGATTTGTCGTCACCTCGGTATCGAATGTGGCATTACTTCACGTGGGACATGAGCAGATCGGTCTCGAGACGGGTAAAGGCTGGAGTCCGCACAGGCATCCTGCTGGTTAAGCTAGTCAAAGAATAAGCATCACGCACGCGACGGCAACTTGAATGGTGGTGAAGGTTCTGTCGGGCCGCCTGGAACCGTATCCCTGTTCGGGTTATGCAAAAGAAGAGCGACGGAGCCCCGTGGAGCTCCAGATGGAGATGCAGCCAAGGATGGGAACCAAGAGCCTACTAGAGAACCTGGGCGAGTATTCGCATGCTGCCGATGCTACACGACAATTCTGCAGCCGGGTAACCTTTTGCCAATCGATGGACACGCAGGTTGCGGAGTATCGATCGCGCTGGAGCGGGCGAGGCGAGCATTATTGAATGGTCAGCCCTGCGTTACGCAATGGGGCGTGCCACTTACATACCATCACAGTCATCACCTTCCGGAACAGCGGGCGTGACCAGTTACGTGGGGAGAGTGACGCCCCGAAACCCCTGTGCCGACCGCGCCAGTGTCAACAGACGCTGAAGCTGATTGAGGCCGAAACCGAGGCGAGGCCGTCATGTCAGCTGCTAACGTATGCCGACTGCAATTGCAATTAAGATGCGGAGATTTGAGGTTGCCAGCGTGAAGTAGTGCCTGCGATCGGTGGCGACAGGCTTGGGCTTAGACTGAAGAGCGTCGGATGAGGGGCGACGCAAGCGTGGGGACATATCTCGGAGACGTATCCTGCAGCCAATTTATTGATCTAATATGAGTCCGCTGAGGAGTTGGTTCAAAACATGGAACAGCGAAGCCGCGCTTGTAGCCTTAGGTCTCCATGCCAATCAGTGATGGCGTTAGTGGTTTTGTTAGGAGCCGCCAGTGCCAACAAACACTCGCCTCGCCCACTCACCCAGGCCCAATTAACCCAAAGCTGGAAATGGCCTGTTGGAGGTATCAAAAACATGTTGAGCTATTGTTTAGCACGTCTTCTCCTGCCCCACTAAAGGTTGGTTGGTCCGTAAACGGACTGCAGCGACTCCCCAAAGAACAGGTAAAGTAGAAAACACATCCTATCACTCGAGACAGTCTGATTTGAGCTGAAGATGGGAGGGGAAAGCCCAAGAGACAAGCACACTCTGCTTCTCACCCGTGTAGGCTGTCGCGATACCCGGCATCATCCGCGATGGGATTGATTTCTCCGATTTTTCGTAGGGCAGGGTAGGCTGCGGCGCTGTCTCGCAGGCGATTCCAGCGGGGATGGGTCTGGACAAAATAAAGCGTGCATCCTCGCCGCACGCACAAAACGAGCAATTCGCAGGGCACAGGGCATATGCAACCAGCTACCGTTGCGTGGGGGCCCAGTGTGACGGCCACACGTGTAGTTGGAGAATTGCATTGTCTCAACCATGACATGAAGTTTCATCCATCACAAAGAGGCACATAAGGACAGGACAGTGTGTTGCATCGCGTTCGATCTGGATACAGGCAGATGACCAAGTCAAGCGACGCTCCTGGGTGTGACACTGCGGTGGGCATAGAAGCAGCGACTCAGAAGCTCTGCCACGCCATCAAAAGAAAAAGCCGTTGAGGTTTCTGCATAGTTTTCTCTCATCTCCTCAAACCCAAGAGGGGTTATGAACGGATTCATGCCTGATCAACGCCAATGCTCAACGTTCGGTGCTCAGCTGACATATGCGAGCGACAAGAATCGACGGTCGTGCATACGCCGAACTCAGCGCGACAGCCTTGGAGAAGAACGAAGCAGACTCGGCCAACGAATGGCCTATGACAAAGAAGGACATGAAAGTATGGAGGAAAATTAGGGACGTGGGGCGAGAGCCTGGATGAGCCCATCCACTCGGTCAGTAGCCCCAGAGCTGACGGCCCGCTAAAAATTCCCGGCCCAAGGGCTTGACCACTCACAAGCAGCAGCAATGCGCCACAGTGATGGAATCGTCAAGACGATCGTTAATTGCACTGTTCGGCGAGGATGAGATGCCAGCTTCAATAAAATCCGGCATTAACACACCGAGTCCAGGTGCTGGGAGCATGATGGGGCACAATGGAGAGTCACCAGGAGCCCCAAATTCGCATGTTCCATTTATTTGTTGTTTTGTGCGCATGTGCATGTTTCAGAGTTTTTCTTCTTCTTTCCTTTCTAGCTTAAAACATGTCGACGACAAACCTATCTTGGGTTTGGTCGGTGTGTTGCTGGGGCGTAGTGGTGTGCTGTGCGTCACTAATGCAGTCCACAGTCGAAACCATGGGGCAGAAGCATCGGTGATGTTGTCATTCCGCAGATTGCGTGCTGCTGGGTTCGCCGCCCTGCGCCGTGAGGATTTTGGCCATTTTATGCTTGTGAAACTGGTGCCAGAGAAGGGATACGTCGTGCTCTGGTTTGCACTAACTCTCCTTTCTCGTGGCCTGCCATGCCAGTTCCCACCGGCCATGCCCCGGCGCCGCCCCGTCTGCCGGCGGGCGATGGGCCAACGGGATCGAGGGAATTACACGTGCCCTCAGGCAGACCGACGACCCGGCCTCAAGGAACGACAGCGGCGAGTGGTGACGCTTCGGGCCAGACATGCAGTAGCGCAGTTGGTGGTGCCTGGGCGTGGGAATTTCACAAAAAGGTGAGACACAGGTGGCTTGTTCGCACCGCCGTGTCTTATGCAGCTTGTCAAGCAACGTAATGCCTCGTGGTGGCTTGCTACTTCACCCCCTCCCTTGTTTGGACGCCATGCCAGTCTGGAGTTCCAAGGTTTTGGTGCTGGGCGGAGAGACAGGCGGCTCTGGACCAAGGCCGCCGCCCAAGACAAGTTTCGGTAGCCCGTAGCATCTGGCCAGCACCCTGTCCTTGTCTGTTATCGGAGACGGGCGAGGCCCTGGAAACTTTCGTGCTTTCGCGTACGTTCGTATTGATATTTTTCCTCTTCGGGGGTGGGGCGTTTCTCTCTCTGCCTCGCCTTTCATTACCCTCTTCGACACCGTGGACTTTTCTTCTTTGCATCCGTCGGCAGGTACCTACATATGCCAAATGATGGCCAGTGGCTTGTGATGGGCCACGCACCACCGCTCTTGTCGAGTGCTATAATGTCACTCATTTTTGAGTTAGCCCGACGGCCCCCAAGGTAACAGGGCACCCCCTTCAAAGGGCATTCCCAAGTAGATCGCGCAGGGTTCTTGAAGGCGCACCAGGGCTGATCAACCCAAGATCACCACCAAATGTGCCGACGCGTCCTAATCGAGTGGCAAACGTAGGCCGGGCATGCGTGTAGGGGTGAATAAGTCCGACACTGGACCGTGACACTTTTCTTTCTTGCCAGCGGCAGCTGCTGCTGCGGCGCTGTATGACTAAGCAAAGCTGGATGGGTGAGTTGCCGAGAGTGGGCAGAATCCACGAGACGTGTGTCTGTTCGAGGCCACCAGGGCAACAAGCAATAAGGCCGTGACATGTCCAACTCGTCATGGCTTGCAGAACAACACAGGCAGCCACTGTTGTTTTTAGACACTCCCCCGTCTGTGGCTGGTTGCCCCCCTATAACTCAGGGCTCTTCAGGGAGGCGAACTGCCGCCTTCCATGCGCCCCCGCCCCAAAAAAGTCAAGCCCCCTCCCCACCGCGACGCTAAGCCGGGCCATCCCACGTCCACTCGGTCATCTTCCTCCCAACTCCGCTCCCCCATCATCTCCATCCGGCTACAGGCAACAGACGAGGCGCTAACGCTCAATGCAGTACCGCCAGTGACGCCGCTGTCTCTCCAGGGCCGTCTCCTTTTCTTTTTGTCCACCGTCTCGTCTCGCTCTTTTCCACCACCACCACCGTACTCCCAGGGACAAATCCGCCAGATCGGGGTCGGCCTTCCCAAGCCCGCTACTGCACCATCCCGGCCTCTCCCTGGCCCGGCTTCCCCATCCTCTGTCGAATCCCCTGGCTGCCGCTACCTTCAGCTCATTCTCCATCTTTTCCCCCAGCCGACCCGGCTTCAAACATCATCTCACTCGTCTTCCCACCTCAAGACCTGTCCATTCTCCTTCACCGAGCGAGGCCAGCACCCCCCACGCTCTGACTACTTCCTCTCCTGCCTTCCCTTTCGCTCGTGATGGACTTTAATGCCCACCTCACTGCCGTCAAAATGAATCTCTCAACCCTCTAGAAGGCGCTGTCTTGCTGCGCGAGCACTTCACCAGTGTTCCTCGACAACAAAGGCACACGTCGCGACGTTTGCCAAGACCTCCATCTACTCCAATCGCCATTCAAACACCTCCTGTCGACTGTCACCCTTCGCATAATCTAGCTACCGCCTCACCCACTCTGCCATCACCGCCATCTTCTCATCCGACCCTTCATCAGCCTGTCCGAGTCTTCCACCAAAGTATTCATCTTCCTCACTCTTTGGACTCTCGCCAACCTTCATCTCCACCCCAACCTATCAGCCGCATGGATCTGACATTACCTGTCTTGGATATGGCCTCGAAACGCAGTTCACGTGTATACGTGAACGACTCGCTGCGCTGCCACGAAACCCAACACGAACCATCCACAACACCCCCTCGACCAAGACGCAGCTCTCTCTCATCCGGCATCGAAGGGATAGTGCAGGTGCCCAAGGACATGGAAGAAGGTCAACGAAAGACAGCCTCCACCCAAGAAATCGCGAACCTGGCTCGGTCGCAAAGTACATTGACCATGGCCAGCAAGGAAAGTTCAACAACTAGAGCTTATGAATCGACTGGTGAGTTTTGAGTGAGCTCTCGTATATCAGTGCAAAGCTAATGAGCAATGTGCCAGCCATGTCTGTATCTTCTTCTACGTCATCACTCTCTTCACAGGCTTCGGAACACCCTCCCGCACCTCTAAATGGACGACCCCTCAACTTTGGTGTCGTCGTGCCTGGTGTATATCGGAGCAGCTACCCCAGCCCCTCCGACTACGAGTACATCAAAGGATTACGGCTGAGGACTGTAGTGTAAGTGCCGTCTTGTCGATAGTCACATGACTACCACTTACACCGATGACACAGGACCCTGGTAAAGAAGGAGACTCGTGACCACGAACTGGAAGCTTTCCTCAGCCGTGAAGGGATTCGCCAGGTCGTCTTTGACATGAAAGGCACCAAGAAGGAGGCCATTCCTCTCAAGACGATGAAGTCGATTCTGAGCGTTGTTCTCAACAAAGACAACTACCCTCTAATGCTGCACTGCAACCACGGCAAGCATCGAACGGGGTGCGTAGTTGGTGTAGTCCGCAGGGTCTCGAGCTGGGACACTTCCAAGATATTGGACGAATACAAGGCCTTTGCCGAGCCCAAAGCTCGCGAGTGTGACCTGGACTATATCAGCAAGTTCCAGGTGTCAGCCCTTAGACTCCCCACAGACAACATCACCAAGCGCAGTCCAGTCCACGCCCGGACCTTTTTTCGCGCTCTCCTGTTCTCGGCCCTTGTAGTGGTCATATGGCTTGTATCAGGATCACAAATGGGATCCGTGGTGAGGGAGGATAATCTCCCCAGGTAAAGAAACTTGCCAGACAATCCGGTGTTCTGTGCTCGCGATTCTCGACGACACTACCAATTTTCCTCAACACCGTTTGTCCATCTGTACCCGGGCACGTTGACGACTTTCTTGATAGCCAAGCACAGAAACACGTTGGGCCGAGTTCTGGCACGACTTGTGAGGGGAGCACGGTGATGGATGGCTGCACTTAGGGATGAGCCCTCCACCACTGGTTAAGATTTTAAGACGATGGCTTAAATCTTGCATTTTCATGGCTCCTACTGGTCTGGAGACGCATCAAGGGCTGAGACCGTCTCCGAGTTTAATTTGGCGTTTTTACATGATTTTATTTCTGACAACCATGGAGCATTGGAGCATGTTAACCATCATCTGTTTGGTCGTTCGGCAGGGAAGGATCTGCATACAGCATCACAGAGTAACTGCATGGCTATAGAATCGAGATACCTGGATTACCCAACTGTTCAATACTTCTCGTAGAGTATTATATTCATCGGGCTCATACCAACTGTAACAATGCATCGAGATTCTCATCATACTTAATATGTCAGGATCGCTTTTTACTCGGGCTAGTGTGCGAATGAGCATTTGCTGATGCTTGCAATCCTGCCCGTGTCAATATTCCATTCGCACCTGTGTAGCATCAACACAGGGATTTACCCGACAAACGCCATTGAATAGAGTTTTCCGTTTCTGAAATGGTGAAGCGGTACACTGCGTGTACCAAGGCGCGATTCTTTTTTTCTTTCTCTTTTTTTGGTACACTCCGTCTCGTACATGGACACAGCCTAACTCGCTCCTACCTACTAGGTATGTGTTTTATTCGTCTTCGTCGTCAAATTGGCCCCAGCGATTTCGATCCTTTCTGTCTTCGGCATCCTTTACAAAGTCGCCCTTGAAATACACCCACCCACCGGCAATGCAGTTGGCTGTGCCGAGACCAACGGCAGTGCCACGGACGACACCTCGTATAGAGAGCTTAGATCGAAAGGGCTGTCGGCGTCGAAGGGCGAGTAGGGCATACAGCCCAGACCAGGCGGCTGTTACGCCGGCGCTACCAGTCGGGTAGCCCGAGAGATTGAGGTATGAGGAGAAGAGGAGGGCTGGGGTGAAGGTAAAAAGCGGGAGGGCCTGCATTGGACGGGCGTGCAGAGCGAAGATGAGGGTGGCGAGGAGAGAAGGAGGGAGAGATGCGGCTGGGAAGGATTGTCAGTGCCGGGTCTGGTGGTGAGGTGACATGGCAGATGATGATGGCCTCATTCCCTGGTGGATGGGAGTGGCGAGGCAGAAAAGAGGGAAAGACTTACAGCCCCAGTCGTGAAGCCTGTCGGCCAGCGACTTGGCCGGGACGTCGGGATGCTCGGCTGCCATGGTGCGTCTTGTGCGGCCTTGTCGGGTGAGTCAATGGCGGGCGAAGGATCCGCGACTCGAGATTTTGTTCGTCGTCGTTGCAGCGATGAGCGGATGTGACGTCGCGGCGCAAGGAACCAAGCAAACGAGCCAAACGAGCAGAACAGAACAGGGCATGGCGGGGCTGTTTGGCGCACACGGCCTGACTAAGCAGCCCTGCCGGTCCCCGTCCCCGGGCCTGGCGTCCTTGGCCCCCTAGCCCACATAGCCGCCGTGCGTCAAGCGATTGCGTCTTTTACCCGCTCCGCGAATGAGAGCGACAATGTGCAGCATAGAACCTGCTCCAGGCAGACACACCAACGGACACGGACTTGGTCGTGCGATGCGGCAGTAGCATTCCGTAGCGCTCGTGCTGTCCTCGCTGGCTTCACTGCCACGGCCCAGTCTGCTTCCTGGTGCCGGTGCTGGTTAGTTTTGCTCACTCGCCAAACGAAGGAATATACCATGTGCTTCGCCCTCCTTGGCCCCCGCGCCCATCGCCCGCAGCTAGCCATGGTAACGGAGTGTAGCAGTCACTCTCTTAGCTTCAACCCCCAAAGTCTGACATGCCAGCATCATCCATCAGTGAGACCCTGTCGCATCTGTAAACGAGAAAGTATCGCGAAATTTACTACCTTCCTCCCCCCCGGCTGCATGAATTTGTAAAAGAAAAATAATTAATAATAAAATAAAATAAAAAATAAACGCGCTATAAGCTACTTTACCCATAACGAGAAAACACGGCCTTGTAATTTGCCCCGGTCCGGTTTGACCAGGGGGGGAGGAGAGGGGGGAGGAGGCGGTGGTTGACGAGTGGGACGCGTGAGCGATTGCGAACACTGCCACGTCCAGAGATGACTCGAAAGAGACAAATAGACGACAAGTGGTAGGAAGCTGGATTTTTTCTTTGGGGGGGAGGGGACAACTGTGAAAAAACAATGAAAGGCTAACAAATAAACGTCTGACATTCCAGTCGATTAATCACACACCATCCGCTCAAGAAAATAAGTACCATTGCTAGAAACAATCGCCTGCAGAAGAAGCACAAAAAGTAACAAAAAAAGTCTACATTAGCGGTGACAAAGTGGCAATCCTCTACCACACACGCATCCCAATAAATCTTATCCGGTCCTCCCCCTCTACATATTGTATATAAATATATATCTCGCATGTATAAAAAAACATTAAAAAAAAAAGCCCAAAAAATAGGAGAGCAAACCCCCGAATAAAGACCCCAAACAGTGCAACAGCGACAAGGGGGGAATAGCAAAACAGGTAAAGGAGCGAAAGCCAGAGACAAAGTAGAAGTCGTTTGGTGGGGGAAAAAAAAACAGGCTGAAAGGGGTATAGCATCATGCTCATAATTGTACAAAATCCGTTTCGTCATGTTTGGGTCGTGTCTCAGTCGTTGGCCGCAAAAAAGACGATGAAAAAAAAAGCGCGGCGTCAATCTTTGCTCTATTGTCGTCGCTTTGGACCCACCCACTGCTCTGCTCGCCTTGTGGCACAACCTTCTCCGGCTTACCCTGATCGCCAAAGCCAGGCGAGAGAGTGGTGTGGGTGGCCCATGCGGAGAGCCCTACTGGCGCGAATAGTCGCCATAGTCGCCCCAGTCCCCCCCTTGCTGCTGATAGCCGGGCTGCTGGCCGTATGCTGTCACATATTGCGAGTATTCGTCCCATGACTGGTAGCTGACATCTGGTGCATGCGACACGCTGTAGCCATGCGAGGCTGCCGTTGACACGGGCATCGCATAGCCACCGCCCGAGACGGCCTCGTACTGCTGCTCGCCCCCGGACAGCATGCCCAGGTCGAAGCCGTCCTCCGGGCTCAGCGACGAAAAGTCGAACTGACCCAGCGCGTCTTCTTCCTGCGTCGTCGCTGTGCGCGATGAGTGTCCGTGGTGGTGATGCTTGCTGGACGACTTCTTTGAAGAGCCGCCGCGGCGTGATGCTGTGCCTGAGCTGCTGGAGGTGGTCTCCTCCTTCTTCTTGCCCTTGCGGGATGACTTGGATCCTGAGCGCGTATACTCGCACCGGAGGTTGTTACCGAGACAGCGGTCGCACCCATTCTTGTCTCCACTACAGCGGAGCTGTTTAGTCAAGACGTGTTAGCATAGTTGCTCATTACCGTGTAAGTGCAGCATCGGCCACATTTTGTGGCCTGGGCTTGGGGAGAGCAGGGGCCAACCCAAATGACATACCTTCTTCTCGTGGCAACGGTCGCAGGCTTGGTGAGAACTGGAGCGGGCCGTTACGGGATCGAAGGCGTTTCGAACGCTCTGGACCTCGTCCGTCTCGGGATCGTACTTCCAAGTCCCAAACATGGTTGAACAGCAGATTCGATTCAGCCTTGTGTGATGAACGAACTGTATAAGTGGAGATGGTGGCGGTCTTCTTTGCTCAAGAGGCAATGGACTACGTCTCAATGTGGCAGAAGCGCAAGGCGTACTGGACTAAAAAAAAAGATGGTCTGAATCTGAGGCAGATACTGCTTTCTGAACTCGGCGCTGGCTGCCTTGAAATAAGGAAACGAGACCATCGTTGACCTCTTATAAAGTGATAGGCATCCACGCCAACTGCAAGGGGGTGGGTGTCTTCCCACAAGCCTCCTCCATGGTTACTTGCACGGCCTATTCACGCCGCTTCAATTGGGAAATTCATACGACTCTGGGACTCTACGTACCTACGTACCCGCTTCCTGAGCCGCACCGCCCAGGCATCTAGGCTCCAATCCCGGGGTGCTATGTCATGTCTGGGCCGGAGTTGATGGTGGTTACCCGCGCTCCCGAACCCACCCAAGTGGCCGACCCCTGGTCCGTTCCACCCCTCAGGTAGCTAGCCTAGGTTTTGCTAGTTCCGCGCCCCTCCAGCATTCTGGGAACAACGATGGGCGAATTTGCACTCTGCTGGGCGAGGTTGGTTCCTCTGTGCTTCCGTGGGAGGTGCTCACCCTCCGGAGCAGGGGCTTCGGAGCAGCGATGCTAACCCACGGTCGGTCGTAGGAGTGCGGGACTGTTCTGACAGCATGACCCAAGCCCGTGGTAACGGGTGAGAATATATTCCCAAACGGGGGGCTGCTCCTTGGGAGGGGGAAACAAAGGATGAATACGTGGTTTAGAAAAAATAAAAATAAGAAGGCTTCTTTGATGCGCATTTTCGGTTGGGAATTGGGAATAATCCGGTGTCACAAGAACGGCTGAGAAGAGGCCGTGCTGTAGGCAGAGGCACACAGACAAAAGAGGGTGTCATGCTGGCTGATTCGCCTGTGTTAGCAGGCGGTTGACCAAGACGCGGCTACATACGAGGAAGGGGGGCCACAAGACCAGATGCGAGTCACTGGCTCGAGAACCAAGACGTGTCGGCAGACGCTGGCCTTGAGCAAAGCCTCGCAGTGTTAACCCGCCCGTTATCCTACCGCTGCGCTTGCCTGCGGCAGCATCCAAACTGGCTTGGCTCTCAGACGTGGTGGGCGGCGCTTGAAGCTTGAATGGGCGGGGACCCGGCACCCTCCCCACCCGTGTGCCTGGAAGAGCCGGGATCAGCTCTGTAAGGCGTTGTTGGTAAAACGTTCCATTGACAAGGAGGTATGGTATAGTGATCCTACTCTACTGAGCTGAGTTGCTGGACGGACGGCGGCCGGGCGAATAGGAGAGAGGCCTCGAGGGCTTGGAGGGGAGACGTGGAGGCTATGCTCTCGTCACAATTGCCATTTTTTATTTTATTTTTTTTTATTATGTCTTCGCCTCTTGCCATTCCCCCGGTCTCTCATCAAGATGCATGGGGATCCTGCGCGACCATGGTGGTTATCTTGGAAAGAAACTAGGCCCTGAAATGACTCGGCCGAAAAAAGCCAAATAATCGAGATGGGGAACGTCGGCAGCCCAGCGGCCCCCATGTGACCTGAGCGCTGCTGAGCTAGCCAATGCTTCATCTGCAAAAACCCACTGGACCACAACTATATCGGGCTAAACAGGGTCACGAACCTCGCCCAAGATCAATCAAAATCTAGGCAAAAGCATCCACAGTTTCCACACTGACCTTGAAAACCCCATTGCCAACGAACCAGGCCCCAGAGAGGTCATGGCACCATTCAAAGAGGAAAGAAATTCCATTGACTCACCCGCCATTTGGTACAATACTACAGCACAGCGAACAGGGATTTGCCCCCGCCTTCCCGCTCATGCATACACATCATAATGTGCTCTTTATTTTTGGGGTCCGGCTTCTCTGCATTTTCCCGTCCGGCGCCCGTACGGAATTCCGTATCGGCTCCAACCCGGACAAGCCCCTGGCTCCCAAACTGGTATTTTTTTTGGTAGAGCCGGGGTTGTGAGTCGACCGGTGGTGGACAATGGCATGCTCATGTCATCGACGATGCTGCCAAAGGATCATGCATGCTGTGTGGTGCCTGTTCAGCCTCGCGCCGCGCCTCTATTCAGAGGCCCATGGTTCAGATATTGAGGGCATGAGGGGATGGATCAGGCAGGCTATGAATGTCATCAAGGTTTTTTTTTCTCTCAACACGGCCCGAACCAACGCATGTCGATGTCTTATTGTCTTTTATCCTAACCCACTCCAGGTTGCATCTCGCTTCCTTCTACCTCATCACTTGACGCCAGTTCCAGCACAGCCTGAACCGCAGCTTATAGCTGAATGCCAGGGTTTCCCCATTGATTCCATTCCGAGGGTACCCAATGAACCTGTTGCTTGGCTGCAGGCCGTTTGGCCAAGGTCCAAATACCCTCAATGGATCGTTACACGGCATACCCCTCGTTGCATTGCACGAACGGGGCACGCCAACAACCGAATGACATAAGCTGTTATCTGCAGTTGCAATGAAATACACTGCCATTGTTCCCCTGCCGCTTGCCGTAAATCTGCTCATCACTCAAGTTGTCCAAGAGACCAGTGTGGCGTTGATCACTGGAGGCCTGCTGGCCCCGGCGCTTGCGAGAAGACGGGAGGCGGGAGGATTCGGCTTGCCGGCTTGAGTCACACGCCCCGTCATGATGTGCCGAGACGGAACATCGTGGTGGTGTAGGTGAGCATCAGAGTCGTGTTGATGCACATTTGAGCCTCGAGTTGTGGGGTCCATGCTCCTGCAACCCCTTCCAGACTCGACAAGCAGAATGCAGACACCGTGGGTCTTTGGATGTGATTTTCGGCTTATGCCCCAGTGAGACCTACGCAAATAGTTTTGGCCGCGAATACGATGCCGATCCTTAATGCTTTCCTTCTGCATGCTGACGACGAGAGGTGCATGTCGAGATGAGAGTGAGTGATGTTCAAACAACCGACTACCCGGAACATGGTCACAGTCTTCCCAGGGGAAATCTAAGAGCTCCCTTCGGATACGTGAATAATGGGAGAAGAAGCAAAACATGGTTGCCTCAGTTGCTACTTGGACTTGCATTTGAAGGGTCGAGGTGGTGGAGAGTCTGCAGAATGTCCAGCCGCCTCTCATAGTTGCCAGCTGCGCAGAGCAAGACACTGCCCGATTGCCTAATTATAGATATATCAAAGACCTGTTTCTCCTTATACTACATGTCCAGAATAGGGTAGGCGTTGGCCCGTCGGCCTTGGCCAATGATGGGAACAAAGGGCGCAGAACAATAGCCATCGTGCGTGAACAAATGAAGAAAGAATAATTGGAACTGCCACAAAATTTTCAATAGAATATATTCCCAATCAGTTTCTTTAGAGAATGACATATCCGTTCATGAGCTGTATAGCACGTGCTCTGTCTGTTCCTTTACTAATAGATAAGCGGTTACTTGCGGGAACCACCAGTCACAAGCGCCCCCTCTAGATTCTAGCAACAGGAAAGTAAATAAATCGACATGGCCAATGCAGCTTGTGTCAAATTTACTTGGGGAGTAGAGAGAAGCGAGTCGCTAGTCCTTTCTAAGAAGGTGCAGTGTTGCGAAAAATGCCAAATTGCGTATCACTCATTTAGAGACCAAAGGCCGTAGAAGCCGCAAGAAGGCCAGAGAAATGGCGCCATCACCGCGCACAGTGGCTTTGCAGGCAGCTCAAGCACCTACCGAGGGCCTGGAGCCCGGAAAAACTGGTGGCACCGGCGCACCCACAACACCCGCCACGTCCGAAATGGTGCTCGCAGCGGTCCACAGCCACAGCCCATTGAACCATTCAGCGTGCGGCCGTGGCACAAAGGCCAGCAAGACATCCGCGCACCGGCTTCCAGAAAGGTGCTACGTACCCGTCCATCCTCGACGATTTTGTCCTTTTCTCCCACCTCGCACAGCAGCGACTTCTCCTCTCCTCTCATCCCTCACGCCCCTGCACTTCTCGACTGCCTCACCCTCCTCGGTGCTTCTTCTTCGTCAAAATGGCCGGCATCAGCCCTCAGATGTAAGCGCTGCACTCCGTCTGCTCGTATGCGGCTAAGCGCAAATTGCGAAGCCGCCGCATTCGACATGCTCCCGTGCTAACACATGCTGCGACAGCGTCAACCTCGCCATCATCCTTGGTATGACACAGGTTGCCAAGCGCATCCCCTTCGATGACCCCCAGACCCTCAACCTCGTCCGCGCTCTCTACCTCGCCAGCAATGTCGTCATTGCCGGTCTCTACTTCTACGTCCAGCTCGCCATCAACAAGAAGAAGGGTACGCACGTGTCCACGTCCCCCGTCCTCCTCTTGAGCCCAAACCCGTCCTTGGCCGTTTCAACTGTGCTAACTCAGCTTCCTTCCCGCAGACCTGACCACCCTCAAGTATGTCGAGCCCGCCCCCATGGGCTCCACTGAGGAGGGCAAGCTTGTCACCACCACCATCCATGCCTACGACAGCCAGCAGATCCGCACTGCATTCCGAGGCCAGTTCATGGGCGTCGCCATGATGGCCTTTATGCACCTCTACCTCAAGTACACGAACCCCCTCCTCATCCAGAGCATTATCCCCCTCAAGAGCGCATTCGAGAACAACATGGTCAAGATCCACCTCTGGGGCCAGCCCGCTTCGGGCGACCTCAAGCGCCCCTTCAAGCAGCCCCAGGGCTTCATGAGCGCCATGCAGGGCGGCCCTGCCCAGAGCGACAAGAAGGCCGTCGAGGCTGCTGAGCGCGCCGGCCGTGGTGGCGCCAAGGAGGAGTAATCTGGTGTTGGCGCGTCTAATAAGGAAGGTCTCAATGGGCCTTTTCGATAAGGCTGCATGTGGTGGATTTGTATAGGGGGAGACCTCGTGTGGACCTTAATTGTACTTTACCTCTATCAAATGACCCAAGGAAATAATAATTCATTTGGCATCTGACCACCCAAAACACATTAGCCGCGTATGTGGCTGTTTGCCCTTGCTCAACCGCTTCTTCTCTATATATAGCCACTACGGAATGGGGCGTAGCTCGTGCTCATGAAGCTCAATCGGAGAGAAAATTCTAAACATGCGGTGCGTACCATTCCACCAAAGGGTCAGAGGATCGTAAGCACCTGCTCGATTGAGTTGCGACATGAGGATGGAATTTGTTCATGCGTGGTGAATTTTGGGGGCCTCGGGAAGGTCACGTTTTCTCGCGTTAATTGGTGACACAGCCAGCCGTCTGCGCCGTCGCGATCTGCCCCTCCGCCACATCTTGATCCTGAGCATCATCCGGTTTTGTTCCTGGCCTGTGCCTTGGCCCCCGGCTCTCGGTCGCTGCCCGATTCAGAAAATACTGTCTCTTGCTTACTCTAAAGCGACCCCTGCGGCGATATCAAGCTGACCACAATGGAAAGAGCATCGACCCCACCGTTGACGTCCAAAGCCTCCAAGATCGTCTCGCCACTTACGCCGGAGGCGACGAAGCGAATAGTAGGTTCTCCAGCTGCCGGGTTGTTGCGGCATACGCCTGGGTGCTAATACATGACACAACATGCAGGAGGAGAGCAGGTTGCGTGCAAAAGCGATCCGAGATCAGCGCGAGGCTGAGCATCGAGCTGGAGGAAATGGGCCCGAGATACCCAAGTCCGCTTCTGGGTTTGTGCCCACGGAAAACGTCCACATCACGAAGAAGGCGGCTGGGAAACGGCCTTACAACTCGATATCGACCAGCGATGCCTTGCCGGGGACGAATCGCGATGGGCGCAACAAGGGCAGCGAGGAGGCACTTCGGCCAGCGCGGAAATTTACAAAGTTTGTCGACTACAACATGAGCGCAATGACGGACACCAAGGGTGGCTTTTTGACTGCCGAAGACGACCCTCACAATTACGCCCTCATTGGCGGCAAGAAGCCTGGCCAAGCCGACGAGGAACATCGACCAAAACACATGAGTGCGGAAGAGTGGGAGCGGCTTCAGTTGATACGGGATCTCAAGAGACGAAAGGCCGGCCCTTACGAGCCGGGACTCAGTGTCCTTGAAGACGAGGAGAAGAGGAAGAAGTGTCGAGAGTGCAAAAGTCTGGAAGTCGACTTTGTCTGGGAGGAAGTATTTCACATCTGCGTATGCAACAAGTGCAAAGACAAGTTTCCGGAAAAGTACTCCCTCTTAACCAAGACGGAGTGCAAGGAGGATTACCTCTTAACAGACCGTGAGCCGGCGCCGTTCCTAAGCTGCCTTGTAGCAATTACTGACCTTGCGGTTACCGCCTCCCAGCCGAACTACGAGACCCGGAACTTCTACCCCACCTAAACAAACCGAACCCGCACAAGTCACATTGGCACGACATGATGCTATTTCTTCGGTGTCAAGTAGAAGAGTACGCCATTAAGACAAAATGGGGCTCGGCTGAAGCGCTCGACGAAGAATACGAACGGCGCGAGACTCAGAAGAAGGCGCGCAAGGAGGCCAAGTTCAAGGAGAAGCTGATGGATCTGAAACGAAAAACGCGGACTGATGCGTTCAGGCGACAAGCAGGGACACTGAGCAAGTCCGGGGCGAGCAAGTTTGGAGACGCCATCGGCGGTGGCAAGCATGTGCACGAGTGGGGCCGGACAGTGGAGAATGCCGAAGGGATGACTGTCAAGACATGTTTAGGCTGCGGAATGGAGGTTGAGGAGTTGGAGTTTTAACGAATTAATTGATGAGATTTGACGGGGGAATTAGGGGACGGGCGGACGCCCGCTGGCGGTTAGAATTGCTTCAATGACTTTTACGAATTGGGCAGAGCGCGCAGCTACTTAGCGTCGCTGACAGCTATGGTGGGAGGGCGGACAAGGATGAGACAGGAGAAAAGGACAGACAGGCCAGTTTGACGAAGCCAATTGATGGCGGAAAACTCGACACATCCTTGCCTCTCCGTGTGATGCTCGTTGGTTTGTTGGCTGCAGCCGGCTCCATCTCTCTGCACATCCAGGCACCGCTGCCGCGACAGGGCTGTCCAGGGCTCAGAGAGCGCCATCCCAGCACACCCAGGGGCATCGCTTGCGCCGTCTGCTTCACCAAAAGCGCGGGCAAAAAAAAAGAATTGATGCCTGGCAGCCTCACCTCAACCTGGGCGCCAGCTGATTGGCTGGAAATCTGAGCGGGCGCCAAGCTGGCTGCTGGCTGCACCAACACTACATGCTGTACGTACCTGGTACCATTGCACTGGAGGGAGAGACACCTGGCTGGAGCTTTCGCAGGAAAAAGGAATCTCCATCTCCATTACCATCTCGACTCTTGCCATCACGACAAACCCCTTGCCCACGGCACGACAAGGCACCGCACGACTCGACACGATCCCAACCGTAAACGGCATTCAGCTCCCCTCTTCTCGACGTCCACCTCCTTCCCCTCCCTCTCCTCACGTCGGTCAGGTCGTTCGCCGCAGTCCAGCCCTATTGCAGCCCACCATCATCCCGCGAGCGAGTGCCGCACACGCTTCTCTGCCCGTAACCGCTCGCTCTCGATGCACCCGCCCAATTGAACAGCCGCGCCGCGATGGGCCCAAGTGCTGGCAACGGCGTGGGAGGCATGGAGATGGGGCCCATGATGCAGGGCAACAGCTCCAACCTGCCCCAGGCCACCGAGTATACCCTGCAGGGCGTTATGCGCTTCCTCCAGACCGAATGGCACCGCCACGAGCGCGACAGGAACGCCTGGGAAATTGAGAAGCAAGAGATGAAGGGTCGCATCGCAAACCTCGAGGGCCAGGCCCGCAGAGCCGATGCAACCCAGCGCGCACTCAAAAAGTACGTCTCCATCCTCGAGCGCAAGGTCAAAGAGCAGGCCGCTCAGATCAAGGGAGCGCCCGCTGGCGATTCCGAAGAAGCTGCAAAGAATGACAGGGCCTCCAAGATTCAAGAGAAACTAAGATGTGAGTCCCATGTCCCAACTCCCCGCCACGTGAACTTCAACCCTAACCAGGCCTGCCCACTCAGCTACGTTGGAGGCCCAACCGATACCTGGCGTCGACGGCATCGATGGCGAAAAGATTGATCGGGGAGATGAAGAGGCGCAACGACAGGACCTTAAGAGCTTCCTCGATCAGTGCCAGTCCGAGTTCATGTATCTCATGATTACACCCGCCAACCCCCAACCACCACGCGAGTCACCGCCACTACCCATGATTGAGGACCTACGAGAGGTCGAGGCATATGGCATGCCAGCCCCTCAACCAATGGAGAGGTTCCAGCTGCCGTCAAGGCCCGCCCAAAACCACGTCCAAGACATGAACTCTAGAGCTCCTCCTCCGAACCAGGCTCCGCCGATGCAGCCTCCTCCCTCACACTATGTCCAAAAGAACTCCGAGCTTCAGCCCCAACCTATGGTGAGATCGTCCGGGGACCACCAGTCTGCGCTGTATCAAAACTCGAATGACTGGCCGGCACCATCTTCAACATCAGCTCGTCCTGCAGAAGAGCATATCCCCCAACCAAACCACGCGGCTGAAGCTCTGGGCGGGATGGAGGATTCCGCCGAGATCAGAGAGAAGCGCGGGGGAAGCGCCGAGTCCGATGGATGGGAGTTTCCTGAAGGCACATTCCCGGAGCCTGGCACATCGCAAGCAAACCAAGCCGCCACCCGACCCGACACAGACATATTTCCTACCGCCGATACTCTTCCCAAGTCCCCCAGCCGGACATCTGGCTCTCATCGCAGAAAAGGTTCCATGTCGAGAAGACGCAGCGCTGACCACGAGCTGTCGTTCAACGGTGCTCAAAAATCCGAAAGCGGCAGCTTCAAGCTAAGATTTGGCCTCAGAGGACACCTCGATACCGTAAGGACGGTCATATTCTCTGGTGGAGGCAGCCCCGGCGAGCCCGAGATTTGCACGGCAGGCGACGATGGTATGATCAAGCGCTTTCACATCCCCAGGCTAGATGGCCATGCCGGACTACCCGCTGGTGTGTCTGATCTGGATGTTACAGCCAACTTCACCCATCGCGGTCATTCAGGGGCCGTTCTTTGCCTGACCTCATGGTCCCCTGCGCCCAACTTTTCTACTGGTGGTCGTGCGATAGGCGACGGCTGGATATTTTCCGGTGGCCAGGATGCAACCATTCGTGTGTGGGAACGTGGCAGAGTTGATCCCAAGGCTACTTTGGAGGGGCACACTGACGCTGTTTGGGCGCTCTGCGTCCTTCCCGCCACGCTGGGTTCGGTCTTTGGCAACTCCAGCCCATACGGCAGCACAGATCGTATCCTTGTTGTTTCTGGTGCTGCGGACGGCACAGTTCGGCTCTGGTCAGTCAGCGCGCCTCCCCAGCTTAGTTCCCCCCAGCCTGGGACAAACCGAGCCATGACTGGCCGTGGAGGACGCGTGCGTGGCAACTCGATGAGCTCTGGCAGCGGGTTCTCCAACTCACCTCTGCCCACCACGGCCTCGAACTCACCTTTTAACCATACCTTGGTTCACACCATCAATCGACCCGACAACCCAGAAGCGACCCCGACGTGTATTGCACCTCTCAGCACCTCTGGAGAGTCGTTTGTTGTTTCCTATTCAGATGCTTCCATCATCGTCTATGACACAAAGACCGGTGACCGTATCGGCAACATGGACAGCCTGGAGACGTATGATGGAACCATCAAAACCAGCGTCAACGCTGTTGCTGCAACGACACTTGGATTGGATCAGACCAACCAGCACGGCAGCAACATGGGCGAGGAAGAAACCAGCACCGGTGCTACAGGAGGAGGTCGGTCAATGGCCGGATCAGGAGTCGAGGGAACGATCATCTCTGGGCATGAGGACCGGTTCGTCCGGTTCTTCGATGCCAATAGCGGTAAGTCTACTCTTCTGTCTCGAGAGTAATATGCAGAAAACTAATCGTAAGCAGGGCAATGTACATATAACATGATCGCCCATCCTGATGCCATCTCGAGTCTGTCTCTCAGCCCCGACGGCCGTGAATTGGTCAGCGCTGGTCACGACGCATCGCTCCGATTCTGGAGCCTGGAGAAACGCACCTGCACCCAAGAAGTGACAAGTCATCGTGTCATGCGAGGTGAGGGTATTTGTGCTTGTGTATGGAGCCAAGACGGCAAATGGGTAGTGAGCGCTGGCGGCGACGGTGTCGTCAAGGTGTTCGCCCGGTAATGGGGAACAGCATTGTTGTAGCCTATCTAAGCCATGGTTTTTTTTTTTTTTGGTCTTTTTTCTTCGCGGAGGGAGTGCTGCTGGTGGAAATGTGGGGAGTCGAAGTCGCCATGGTGAGCCAGCAACTGTGTTATAGTATGTGTTTTGAGGGGAGATCATTATATTACTCGTCGATACCCAGCACTCGGTAGAACGTATCCATCCGCGTGCCTTGGTATGCGGCTTCAGTACTGGATACAGTCTGAGTGTTTATGTGTTGATAGGGCGCGAAAGGGGTTAAAGAATCATGTATGTACGAGAAAGCAATGTAATGGAAGATTTTGGTACATGAGTAAAACTTTATTCACTGGCTGGGTAGAAACGCGTGTTAGGAAATTGGTGGTTGTTCGGATTGCTTGTTGGAGGGTACTAACCGATTTGCAGGGATGTGACATTGGAGAATATTGAATGATCTCTGTGATGGAGTCCTGCGTGAAGATCACGTTATATCAATACAGAGAGGGCTGTATATTTTACAAAACGGCGTTTTGTCTTTTTTTCCTCATAGAAAAGAAATTCATGGATCAAGTTTTTGGACTGGTTTCTGTTTTTACCGGCCGGTATAGGGTAGGTTCGAGAAATAGTACTTGGTAATTAGAAAGCTTCTTAGGAACAAACACCTTCGAGGAGTACTTCCGGTAAGCTCCGCTTGACTATAAAGTTCCTCATATTACTATATTTTAGGTTGTCGCATCTATTCACAGCCTTTTGTATCTGCACGTGTTCTGTGTTCGACAAAAAAGTTTAGATCTTAAGTTGTAATTGGCACCGTGCGATTCAACAATCCCACACTACTCAGGCAATCCACTGCCTGACATCTTCCGTAGTATAGTGGTCAGTATGCAAGCTTGTCACGCTTGAGACCCGGGTTCAATTCCCGGCGGGAGAGATCCAGCCACAGATGTCAAAACATCTGCCTCAATTTTTTGTAAATTCTTGCAATTTATCTTTCACACTCCCTTTCTCATCCTGTGTGGCCCCGTGGGGGTTCTTACCGAATGGTTTTTTCAATTTCGATTGCCACCATGAAAAACACTGAGCTAGTAAAATGTGATTTTTGACACTTGGATGTCCGGGAGAGCCAGGCTCCCTCATGCGACAGACGAGCAAATTTTCTTTCTGGTGTTGCCTGTTTTTTTCTTTTCCTGTTTCCACCTTCTTCATCCCCTTATTCAATGTTTGAGTCCCCAACCATCGAGCTCAACAAGAATCTGCCAACACCAGACTAACCTCTCCCTGTTATGATTCGCATTAGAAAAGCAGAAATCTTCTTTATTTGATCATTTTCAATACACAGCACGTATGGTTGAGGGTTTAAGATGCGAGATCGCCGAATTGGGTACTTGGATCAAAAAGAATCTATGGGGCCAAAGACTATAGGCAAAGTGTAGCTGCATGTGGAGGGGGAATATTCGGTTGCAGTAGCTCTCGGATGAGTTGATACTGTCACTCTGAGCTTTTGGTATTGAGGGTGCGGATTATCTCAAAATAACAGACTTCAATTAATAACAGTATATTTCTATGATTCATTTGTGGATTTATCACCCATCAATTTCTTATTCAGGGACTTTGACCTCTTTGCTTGTGTCTAGTTCATGGAATCTTCTAAGATCCATGGGCCGTTCGAGTAGAGGTTTAACATATGGGTCGAACGTCTGCCAATATGGGTTCTCAAGGTGATATTTTTGGCTCTAAAATCTCGCGATGCTTAGTGTCAGCCATTGCTCGCCTTGAATGGTGCACTGAGGAGACGTGAATACATACGCTTTCTTGTTCATAGCGTTCGACAATAGTAAATCCCCGTGGGTCAACGGGGTCTTGCATGACGAACCAAGAAATTGTTTCCTTATCTTTGGAGTAGACCTGGCTGGCTTCGATAAGCTTTGCAGATATTTTGTCGATGCACTCCTGGTCATCCTTGGCATAAAGATGGACAACAATTGTGTAAACCATTCTGGCAAGATTTTGGTTTTTGGACTTGGTTAAGAAAATGATGTGCTCAAAAAGAGTATAGAGGAGACTGGATGAAGGACAGTTTCTTCTCCTTTCTCAGTTGAGACATTTTTGAGCTCGGGGGCCATGATATTAATAACTACCCTTACACCGCCCCTCTTGATAACGTGTCTTAGTATGAAATAGTCTGATGGTGGGTATGTGGGGCAGTAAAAAGTTATGGACAACGGCGCCGAAGCTTGACTCGAACACACGTGATATTTCTTCTCCGTTATGCTGCACGTAGGGTTGTATCGTTTCCGAATCCGGGGACCAACTCATGAATCGTGAGGCCTTTGCCCAGTTTCATGTCATCAGGACGTCATAGAAGACTAGAATGACACATTGTATTGATGTTGAAGACCAATTTTAAAGATCGGCCCGATAATGAGACTGCTACACCCGCTAACACTAGCGGACAAGCGATAAAATGTCTAGTCCACTCCGCCAGTATACGATTAGAATAGATGGTGGTAAGGGAGCCTGCTTTTTGATCCGGAATTTTTTTCTAGGAAAAAATACCACCTTGGAACCGTCATACATTCATTCGTTAGTTAGCCTATTCTCGATGCCATCGTAGACGCCCCTTGCTCGAGGGTAGGCAACAAGTGACAACCTTGCAAAATGCTATCTTTTGATTGCATAATTGCCTATCACCATGAAATAATCTCAATTGTTTCCTCGAATGCCACTTGGTTGGCTTTTCTGCCCAGATCAGAGTACATGAAGATATGAGGGGGTGCGCCGCGGGTGGAGCTATGACAAGGGGACAATGGGGTAGGTCGGTATTCGGCACAGAGTGGAACGGCACTATTGCGCAAGCTATTTTGGTAGACTTGGCCAAAGTAAAGTTGAAAAAAAGGGTCTTTCCACTCCCACCGACCCGGCTTGCTTCAAGTCTGCCTATCATGCCCAGAGTGCAAACAGCCCATAGTTTCCAGTGAGCTTGAGCTGGACACTTTTCGCACCAAACTGTGGAACGACGTGCGTATGTGTGTATGTGTGAAAATCATTGTCTCTCTCTAAGCCCTTTCAGGTTCGGCTGCACAGCGAAGTGGAAGTGGCGGCCCCAGGCAGCCGCCACTGTTCAGCAGTAATGAGAATAGGAACCGATTAATCAATTCAAGTGTTGGAATACTTCATATCGAAACGTGGTGGCTGCCCCAGGCTGCCACTTCTACCTCTTGGTGTTGCTGAAGCCTGTAGAAGTTAGCTATGAGAATAATGTTTGATAGACCAATCATTACATAGATGAGATACGGATTAGGGATCGTAATTAATGATCACCGGCGCCCAGTATGCTCATTGATCCATCTTTTGCCCCCGGCTCAACGGTATTTGGGCCGTCATACTAACGCACTCCATTGGTCTTTATACCTGGCAAACAATCCTGTACATCTCAGTCATCTTTTAGGTTTTAACCTGAGAGGTAATTGGTGGAATGACGTGTGTATGTGTAAAGGTCATTGATCCCCTATCTGCTACTGGGATCGGCTACACAAGAAGTGAATAGAGTAACTGCCTCGAGCTGCCACCCCTTAATAATTGTCAAGGGGTTTCTTCCATCTATTTCGTTTGCAGTTAGATTAGGCGTGCGGAAATTGATAGCTGACACATTGATGGGAATATCTTTGAATCTATTGGAAGATTGTATCATAATGAAAGAAATAGCTCTATATTGTATTGTCTACTGCTCACTGTTATTTACTAAAGAATAAAAAAAATCTATATACCCTCTCCCTTTAGGAAACTCAGATGCTTCAAGACAAAGATTTGTTAAAAGTGGTGTACCCGCTTTGATAACGTGAGGTAATCACTGCCAAACTGAACAATGCGTGCAAAAACTACTGGTAGCTAGCACGGTAAGTGTCCCAGTAGCTGTAAATGCGAGTCTCCTGGCCGGAGGAAAAGCCCGTGAAGCAATCACTAAAATGAAAAGTTAGTACCTATATATAAGAGTCATTTGGTTTACTTACTCATCGGAGTAATCCATATAGTTGGTAACAGGGTCGGTTCCTGAAATGCTAGGGCAAGTATCACGGCCAATCTCGCATCCATATGCGGCCTCAGCTTCAGCTGGGGTGTCTGCAACAAAGTCTCCACTTCCGGTGCAGCCTCCCTCAAATGTGTGGTACACTTTTAAATTTGTAAGTATATAGTTTATAAAGCAATATCAATGAAGGAAATTTGTAAAAAAAACTTACGACCGAGCCAGTGGCCGATTTCGTGAGTGGCGGTATGACCCAAGTTGTAACCAGTTTCACTACCCCCCGGGACGGTGCTAGAGCGAATGACGACGCCATCGTAGTAAAAGTCGGTTGATCCTGTAGTCACAGTCGTAGGGAAGTAAGCGTATCCCAGGTATCGAGTTCCCGGCATGAAATAAACATTGAGATCCGCGTAGGTGCCCTTGCGGAGTGCTCGCTTCATGGTGAGCTCGGAGCGGTCATTCGCATAGTTCGAGTTTATCGTCCAGTCCGCACCAGCCTGGACAAACGAAATGTCATGAGGAGCGTAAGCCTCGTTGAGAACATCAAGCTGTGAATTCAAGGTAGCCTGAGTAAGGTAACCTCCGCTGACCGAGTTTGAAGTTGCCAGAACGTGCCAGTATACGTTGACAGAGATTGGGGAAGCTCTTTTTGTAAGATTTCCGTTGACACGCGCGTTTGCTTCGCTGACCATGAATGCTTGGGCAATCTCAGATTGTTCCTCTGTAGGAGCCGGAGTTCCGCAAGTGCGCAGAGCAAGTGCGCTGGAAGCTGCCCAAAGGCTGGCAAGCATAGAAACCTTGAACAACATATTTTCAAACTTATTGATGCCTAAAAGAAGGGTTGGGATTGAAATGATGTGATTTTATGAATGACTTGGGATCGTCATATCAATTCGTACAACCAGAAGTTTCAGTGACATTTTTATAGTCCACTTGGAAGTGGCGAGTTTGCTTTATTGTCCGGCATATGCAACATAACCTGCCTAACTGAGACAAACGAGAAAAATGATTGGAACTTTTCGCAAATTCCACTCAAGGAAAACCACTCAAAAAACACAGTCTATGATGGGAAAGATGCCTTCAATGGCGTCTTTACCGAGCCTAATCCATGTTACCCCGAGCGTGGCCTGCCTCGTTCATGAAGACACGTGCAAGTTACGACTTTCACTGCTCCATCGTCAAAAACCTGAGTGGTCAAAAATACGAACGCATAGGAATGGGCAGGACTTTTGCTGTTATCATAAATGCCAAGACAATCCCGGCGTCTCAGGACGGAGTTCTTGCGCAAAAGGTCGACTTTGGTGCAGTGAATCGATCCATTTTTATTCTTCGTGTTTTCGCTTAACTTTATAGCCGATCCTGCATAACAAGCTTAGTTCCCGGCTCTTATAATGCACCTTCCATATGAGGCAGTTGAATGCCGGGTACGAATTTCCGTGTTACCATATTGGCCCACAAGTCTCTGCCCACGCATGCATCTTTGCGTATCGTTTGTTACTTGCCAATTTGAGCGTAGTGACGGAGATTGAGACCATGTTACCTTCCCCAGCACCCGGGGCATCCGTGGGCACTTGACGGCACTGAATTATGCCGGCGCTTCTGATCCGTTCTCAGACCCACATTTTCCCACCAGTTATTTCCGCATTTGTATATAAGCCTATTTTGCTCCAACTGCCGAGGGAAGATTAACAAGCGAGCGTTAAGCTTAATTTATTCTGACCTGCGAGACTCTTGTTCAACAAGTTTAGCTCAATTACGTACATGTGATTCAAGACGAGGTTTTTGCTCTTCATTTTATGCCTTTGTGCCTGGAGCATTTCCCATTATCCCCAGTCGCCAGATGTGGATGATCGTGAAGATCTTTCCGTGCCCTGTAGACTGCGCGGCCTTTTTGTGTTCTGGAGATGCGCCGTCACCGCGCTCTCCACCTTGATGGCAAATGATGTCTACTTCAAGATCAAGACACTTGTAAACGTGTTTTGTGTGGTCGACTATGTTTTAGTATATAACTCCATGCGAGCGTGGCAGCGTGCCGGCCGCAGAAACAAAGACTTAGTACTGTTGGAAACATCTCAGACGCATCAAGTGAGACTTGTGTAAACAGGGATAAACCAAGGGGATAGAGATCATATCTATTTCCCTTCACGTAGGACACCCGTTCTTTAAAATATAACACAATACAACACATCATGCTGCGAGATTCAATAAGGGATTCTATTAATTCACATTTCGCAAGGCTTGCTTTTTATATAGTTGCAACGAGGAACTGTCTAATGTTTCCTTGTGAAGGGAATGAATGACTGAATTCCTGTGGTAACGGGTCAATCTCCGGCATTCGATACCGCCTATATCCCCGGTGCTGCGCTAACCACTATTTTCAGCACGAAGGTGCGTTCTTAGAACCAAGTCCTGCTATTCTTGGCTAGGTTATGGCTTTGTCAAGATACATCACCTGAACTTTTCGCCACCTCGTCAAGCCGATCCTTTAGACCCGAGACATTCTCCTATCCTAAGCAGGCCCTGTTTGGGTATCTGCGATATTAGCGTTTGTTGAGAATAGTTTCGGTAACCACCTCAGCATTCACCATGTAATAATTATGCTCAATCAGCGCTCATGAATACCACGAGACCCGATCTCCAAGTCTGTTCGTGCTGCCAATTGGGAGCGTTCAAGAGATAAGAAGAAGCCTGCTAAGGGAAGAGCATAGTGGTTCCATTTAATTCCACGTTGGTTGCCTTATCAAATATGATAAACAGCTACTAGTCAAGAATGTGGTACCCATTTTTTACATACTGGCAGTCGTCAATGTGGCGTTATTGTCTTTGTCAATTGCCAACAGGCTTAAAAAACGAGCGAATATCTCCTCTACCTATAGGTTGAGGCTCTTCACAATCCCCCATTGCTTCATTTCGCCTCGTCTCCTCCTGCAATTGCGCCTCTGCCTTTTTCTCTGCTTCCCTCTTTTGCCCAGCCTCCTCCCTTCGCCTCGCCGCTATTTTCATTGCTTCTTCTCTTTGCTTCGCTTCCTCTCTTTGCTTCGCTTCCTCTCTTTGCCTCGCTTCCTCTCTTTGCCTCGCTTCCTCTCTTTGCCTCGCTTCCTCTCTTTGCCTCGCTTCCTCCAGCTCCTTCTCTTCTTGCATCTTTCTTATCGCTTCCATTGAGCTCTTCTCCATCCTCCTGTAGTCTCGCTCTGCTCGTTCTTTTTCTGTCATCTGTTTCACTCTTTCAACACCCACCAGCCCAGGATATTCTCCCTCAAGGACGCCAACATATTCAAACCGGTCGGGGCCCGGCCGCCTCCTGTTGGTCCCCGAAAGGACAGCCTGCCGGGAGAGCTTGAGTATCAGGTGCCTCTGGGTGATGAACTGGATGTGCATTGGGCGCGGATCTCCGTGCGTCGGCACGACATGCCATCGGTTACTTGCTTTCGCTGGGGGATTATAGCGGCCAAACGTGTACACGTCCCCCCACTCCAAGTAAACATGGCCATAAAGTAGGTTGCTCTGGCCACCACCGCGCAAAAGTTGTCGGGAGAATTCGACGTACATGGTTGGGGAAAACTTTTGGTCATAGCAGACCTCGATGTGGTCTTTGGACCATAGTTTGTACATGACTCCCTCGGGATCTGATAGGACAAGGCTCGAGCCAATGCCCCCTAATTCGGGTGTGTTCATTTTCTCTATAGTTTCTCTGAGGCTTTTTATTGTTTCAATCTCCTCTTTCAAGGTGTCTTGCTTTTCCTGTTCAAGGGGTTTTTTGCGCTTTCGCTTTGGTTGTTGTGCCTCAGGCTGTCCAGGCTGTCCAGGTTGTCCGGGTTGCCCGGGCTGAGATCTCGCAGTCCTCTGGGCCGGCATTATGAAAGAGAGTAAAGGGATACTAAATGTAGCCCGTATTGGTTAGGCATTGATGGGATCCCAACGTGTAGACGATACATTAGGATATGTTTGAGCCAGCTTGCTTGATTGTCTTCGCCGCGTCGCGTCGCGTCACATGAACGCGCTACATGTTAATGGTCCCACATATTTTACCTTTTGCGGAATAATTGCTTCCTAGACTACTTTTTGTCTTAGCCTACGCCAAGCACACAGCCACTATCCCCTTCAGATCCTGGTGTTAAAACCAGCCGAGCAGTTTCATTCACTCCCAGCTTGACCAGTGTTTCTCGGTCCTTTTCATACGTCAGCTATCCAAGGTTTGTGAGTCCAGCCTCCGGGTGTCTTGCGAATGCAGCCCACGCGCCTGGCATGTACCCGCTCCACGAAATTTCCTCCGGTACAGTCTATTCCAATGTTGTATTGGTCGTCACACGCCGAGAGGAGCAAAATTTGTATGTCGGCGTTCTTGTAGACTTTGGATAAGATCATCCCCTTCCTCATCATTTGTCGGGAAAATTAATTTAGGATTTGGTGCTTCGATTGATGGAATTGGGGGAGATTCACTCAATCCATTCCCTTCCGGGTGTGACGGTCAGACCTAACCTACAAGGTAAACCGAGGGTTTTATGCTGCGGGATCAGGCGTGTTGAATCTGAGCAATAGGAAGGATCGTCACGGGTCTAGAGATTAGGTCAATTGATCAAGCCATCAATTGACTGTAACTAAGTTGTGTTGAGAGCTGGGTTGTGCCCTAGGTGGCAGCAACCCCTAGGCTAAATACATGATTCCTTTTCCTTAGGGCAAAGCTTAGGGCAGAAAGTGAGGGCTTTCCGCCGGTGTGATCATACTGATCACTCGATCACGATGGTGTTGATCACTCCGAGCTGCAGCCAGCAGCCCGGGGCCGAGGTTCTGCCGGACACTTCCTATTAGTCTGTAGGGTAGCCTAGCTAAGTGAAGGTTCAGCTCGATCTTACGATGTACAAACACCTGAATGGCAATTCTCAGAACCACCTTTATGGTAAATGTGAAATTAGCAGCCGTCATAGTCTTTCTAACGACAACTTCGCAATGATATCTTGAAGGCCAATTGTAAATAGGGATTCACTTACAGAAGTCAGGCCCATCGCCACAAAATCCATGGATACTACAGCAAGATCCGAACTGGGTTCCTTCACAAACCCTATTACCAGGAAATCTTGGCCCACATGAGCCGTCACTTGAAGGGCCCCCGTCATCTGGATCACATTGTCCGCTGTCTATATAATTGTTAGCTAATAAGTCCTCGCCAGAAAGTTTGAGTAGCTCAGCTAATGCGTGATAGCGATGGGCATATAATAGAAAATGGAGAAAACTCACGACACCACCCTGCACCACAGTGTTCATTGGTGTTCCCGCCTGCAATTTGTTGACGTGGTTAGTAAAATGTGCAATGATACGAAGGTTTGGCAGAGGTTAATACGTACACCACCCATAAATGGAACAACATTTGCCCCAGACAGCTTCTCCGGCGCAGGTCCAATCGTTATTGTCTGGACCACAGGAGCCATTTTCACTGACTGCATCATTTGAGTTCAAGCACTCTTTTTTTTTTTCTATATTAGTAATTGTCTAGTTTTTAATGCAACTGGCTGAATTGGGACAGAGATGAGGAGGGGCTCTAAAACACACCGCCGCTATAGCACTTGTCAGCACCGCAAGATTCAAGTCCGGAACCGCCTGAAGAATTGTCAGCAAGGTATCTTCACAAAGTTGAAATGGAACTTTGCTTACATTGTCCAGAATAGGAGCAACAATTGCCATGCCCAGAGCCCGGGCAAACGGCATGCCCATTGGCAGGTCCGCACGTTCCATCGCTGCTAATGGGAGGGTCAAGAACAGGAGCCACGCAATACGAAAAGTCCAGGTAAAGATTATTGCAGTTCTCCCAGAGGCCGGTGTTTAGATTTAGAATTTGTTCCAAGGGGACGCTCCTGCCAAATGGTTAGCATCAGCTCCGATGACTTCTGTTGAAATCGGTCACAAACGTACTCCTGTAGTGCTATTGTAGCACACGAATCTCCCGCTTTCACATCATGGTATTTTCCGCAGTTTTCTGTCGTTCCAGTCGCTGTGGGTAGGGCAGGTGTTGCTGTGGTGTAATACGCAGCCGAGGTTGGTGCGTGTACTTGAAGTGGATATTCGTACACACCACCAGGTGCTCTGCAATAATCCATGTCAGCACAGTAATTATCAGGTGCTAAAAAGGATGAAGCATTAGTAACCTAGCACAGATATATTGCCCAAAACGTAGCTCATCGCACAATCCAATAATGTTCTTATTCCATGCAGAGAATTCAACCTCCGTGACATTGTATTCATTAGTGGATATAAACTGGCGAGCCGTTTCGCTGTCATTATGTTAGGATATGGAGCAATCTGATGTATTTGTTAAAGCTTACCACGTCCAGAAAGTGTCCGAGTCCAGATATGCTAGCTCGCACGGTTTTCGAGCACATATTGGTCCTGTCATTTCACTCCAACCACAGTCGTAATTACCCGTGAGCATCTTTAATTCACCAGTACTGACGTTGTATTGGAGTGAAAGAAGATCACATCTGATCATGGTAGAATTTGGGTAGATCAATTGCCCTGCGCATGTTGTGGTGGCGGGATCAGCTGTACCTGTCGGCGAAGTGATAGATGTAGTAGGATCAGCTGTACCTGTCTGTGTAGTGAGAGGCATGTCAGAGGTGAAAATTGGAAGAAAGATCGTGCCGACAAAAAGAGAGTCGGTAGATGTTGCCACTGGCATAGAAACAGAACAGAATGTCTGAAGATCATTGTACTGTTCAATGAGATAGTCGGTATATTCAGTTTTCTCAAGTACAGGAGAGAGAAGGTGATGTCTGAGTATTTTCAAGTAACACTCACTGCAGACCTAACACGACTGTTAGTGATTCTTCAATAAGAAATGTTAAATGATTACAAACAAATTCTTCATCATAAATGTTTGCAAGCCTCTTGTCCTCAGGCCCAATGGCGTCAACATCGAATCCCTCTTCAAAACAAAGATCGTTATCCCACATAGGATCTCCTAATAATAGAAAAATGGATTAGTACACGCTCCTGCTTGGTAGCACTTTTTGATCAACGCACCGGTATCACACATATCTTCGTCATATCTGGCCCAATCTTTACCTTCCCACTCCAGATTGTCCACCCAGCACCACCCGGATGAGCCTCCTGGCATACAACCAAGTTGAAGCTTATACTGGAAGAGCATTGGTACTGTCCATGGGACAACATAGCTCCCCAAATACATCGTCTGTTGTCCCGCGCATGCACTCTTAACATTAGTCACCCATTTGTTGACGTCAGCTTGGCATGTAGAGGTGCACTGTTCCGAGAGCTCGGCTGCAGTCCATTTCCACATTTCGAGATCCATCATATTCTCTAGAAAGTGATCTGCGCAGTCAATGGTCTGATTGCTAAAGTAATGGTCAGTGTCCAGTTACGATGGAGAATTATCTTAATGGACGTACAGAGCCATCATGCAACTTATGGTGACACCCTGTTCTTGGGCCCATGATGCAAGTTCTCTCCCAGAATAATATGTAAATGTGGCATTACATAACTGCCACAAGCCCAATCCCCACGCGAAAGCCAGAGCTTTCATTTTAAGAGGCCAGCTCCAGTACTGTATGGTCGTTTGTATTTGTAGAGGCCCGCAAAGTTAGAGAGAAATATGAATGAGACTCAAATGACCTCTTGTCTGAGCTTATAAATGAGAAAATGAACCATTGGGATCTCCAAGGTGTGAGAAAAGGAGGGAGCTGGGGACTGCTCCGATATGAAGATGATTGATTTTACAAAGACCCTGGGCCATGAGATGCTTCTCCACCGACTTTACTAATTCCGACTAGATAAAATCCATTTTCAACTCCCCATTCCTTGCCTTTATTGGAATTTCGTCGGATTGAGGTCACAGCGCAAAAAAGTCAGTTCGGAGAAATGTCCAACGGAGATTAGACTTGGTTTCGTGCAAGCGGGTTTGTTTAGCTCGAACACAGGGGTATTTTAGGCTATGCTCGTGTAAAAACCGCGGGTTTCAATTGCCCCTATCACATTTGACTTATTTGGCGGTGTTTTCTCGTGTTGTTGGTTCTAAACTTGCTTGTGGGCTCTAAACAGCTTTCTTGGTAGCTTGCGCTCGAACCCTTTAGTTTAGGTGCCAAAAGCCGGATTTTGAACCCTACTTTGTCGGCTATTTAACCGTTCCAATTAGCTCTTGAGCTCGCTAGTTGCCATAACGGATCCGTTATACTCATGTGATCAAATATCACAGCCGGGCGCGCCAAAGCTAGCATGGGTGCGGCATCAGCCGTCTTTTAGCTTTGTTTACCCATCGACTATTTGACTGGGATTGAACTCCACCTTGTCTAAAGATGACCCAGTATCCTGCATGTGGATGGGTCTCACTCCTGATACCATCGTTTAATCACGAAATCAATAAGGCACCAACATCGCACCATGTGAAAACGCTAATCGCCGCCAAATTAATGTCCACGAGCCGCTTCACGAGAACTCAGATGGGGCATACGGGGAGGAGCCAGGGAATAATAGCCTCCTCAGTGGGCTTCATCCTACAAGGGTATAATCACATATAGAAGCTTAGTGCCGTTTCTTTGCAGATTGTCCGCAGTATCACCTGCATCCTTTGTTCATTGTTTTAGACGTCTTCAGCGCTTTGAATATCCTTATCACGCACTGAGATCTGTCATTCAGAGGAATAAGATGAGAATTGCACTGCGCTTTGCGCAACTGCTTTCTCTCGTCACATTACTTTTGTGTCAGAGTGCTCATGTGGTGCATGCAGGACCATTAGAGCGTCGGGATGGTTCTAATTCCACATCTGCCGATCTTGTTCCGCCGCAGAACCAAACAGTCTACAAGCCTCTGTTTTTACAATACTCGGCCTCGACTCCCAAATTCAATCCAGATGCCCTATCCTTAGTTTCCAACAATGCCCAAGAGCCCAATCGGGCGCGGGATACTTCCTCTGCAGGCTTGACACCAGTACTGGCAGAAGGTACCTGCGCTCCAGGCATGCCTTGTGTCAATGGAGCCTGTTGTTCTAGTGAAACAGGCCTCTGTGGATATGTAAGTCTAACATATGGTTGTCGACCAATTGGAATGGCTGCTCTTCTTACAATGTTCGCGAGCATTAGAACCTCGCCATTTCTTGATTAAACCTTGACTAACATCTCTTAGGGCCCTGATTTTTGCGGCTCGGACGTTTGTATATCTAACTGCGATGCGCAAGCGCAGTGTGGGCCATACGCACCTGAGGGAGAACAGAGGTGCTCATTAAATGTTTGCTGCGTAAGTGCACCTGATTTCACCCTGTTGACATTGTTCTTCTATGAACAAACGGTATTCATGGAGCATCCACATACTAACGAGGTAAATCTTTGCCCATATAGTCTATTTACGGGTTCTGCGGATCGACGGATGAATTCTGTGTTGATAAATGCGATGACACCGTGTCTGACTGTGGTCCAGCCCCCGAGCCCAAGGGCAAAAGCGGGGGCTTAGTACGGACCATAGGTTACTATGAGTCTTGGGCAACAACGCGACCTTGCGATCAGGTATTTCCTGATGATCTTGACTTAATAGGACTCACGCACATTAATTTTGCATTTGCCTTTTTCCATCCCACGTCTTTTCAAATGATGGCCATGGACGCCAATGCCCAGTCGCAGCTGCGAGGTTTTACCGCAATCAAGACAAAGTCTAGGAAGCTCCAGACTTGGATTGCTATTGGTGGTTGGTCGTTCAATGATGCTGGAAATAGCCCTGAGTATGTTCACGAGCCATCTTTAAAAGGATGCGCATAGCTTGTGAGAAGGGACAAAAAGGTAACTGACAAGCTAGTACACGAACTGCATTTAGTGACATGGCTGGATCGTCAACTAATCGGGCTAAATTTATCGGATCCTTGATAAACTTCATGGATAACTATGGATTTAACGGTGCAGACATTGGTTGGGAGTATCCGGGTGCCGAAGACCGTGGCGGACGCCCTGAAGACACTGCAAACTTTGTTTTACTCTGCAAGGAGATGAAGCAAGCCTTTGCAGGCCGATACGGCTTATCGGTTACACTACCGGCAAGCTATTGGTATCTGAAACATTTTGACGTTGCCAAGATGGAGCCTCATATTGACTGGTTTAATGTCATGAGCTATGATATTCACGGCGTTTGGGATACTGGTAGGTTTCAAAAAGCTCTCCCTGGCCAGCCTTCGAGGCCTTGATCTGCCTGAACATTGCAGAATCTGGTCAAATTGCATGATGAAACCGAATACTGAAACACGAGAACAGATAACGAATTCACTGGACCATATGCAAGGTACATTAATCAACTCAGTAGTCTAGTTGTCTGAGTTGGAAAGAATGAGCTGTTAAACTGACAATATTCGCCAGGCCACACACGAACCTCACTCAGGTTGATCAGGCCCTCTCTCTCCTTTGGAGGGCTGGGGTGAGTGCATCCAACGTTGTTTTGGGATTGGCATATTATGGGCGGTCTTTCACCTTAGCCGACCCGTCGTGCAACCGCCCAGGGTGTCGCTTCACCGAAGGAGGCAAAGCTGGAGCATGTTCCGGGGCTGCAGGAGTCCTTACCCTGGCTGAGATTGAGCGTATACGGGAAACAGAAGATGTGTCTGAGCATTCTGACGCTGCAGCAGCAGTCAAATGGATGACTTGGGATTCCGATCAGGTAAACGGCGCAACGCACACACCCTCCTTAGTTCTTTCAATGTCCCCAGTTAATAACCATTTTGGGAAATCTAGTGGGTTAGTTACGAGGATGAAAACACGTTTCAGGCAAAGATTGACTATGCTTTGAATAAAGGTCTTGGAGGTACCATGATCTGGGCTCTTGACCAAGGCGTGTTGGGGTCATCACCAAAAAACAGTCTGAAAATTTCGGGTGTAACTCCTTCTTCGTTTACTTCACTTGGCATTTCGGACACCGGGATTGCCAATTTCCAAAAACAACAGTATGCTGGCGAGGGTTGTTACGTCAGTCTGTGTGGAAAGGATTGTAGCAAAGGATATTCTCCAGTGACTACGACGAGAGGGCAGATTGGGAGCCTCGGTCCCTCTACAGCTTGTTCAGACGGTGACTGGCAGGTACTGTGCTGCGCACACGGTACTAAGCTTGGTACCTGTGGCTGGTATGGTTACAGAGGGCAAGGCCTTTCTTGTCTTGGAGGCAAGTTGCTGGAAGAAGAAAACAACACTCAAAGCTAACCAACTTAGGCTGTCCCTCAGGAAGCACTTTGCTAACACAGAATACCGACCGCTTCACGCCGCCCATGGGATTGAGTCGTAGGAGTGTCGAAGAAACATGCTCAGTAAGTGGAGCAAACATTCCAATCAGGAAGGAGGTACCCAATCAAAGCTCACATGGATCACAATGACAGGGAGGTTACATGAGTTACTGTTGTGATGATTTTAAGCCGTCGTTGGAACCCCTAGACGAGACTGGGCTTATAACACCAGATGACATACTTGGGACGTATGGGGCGATAGTGTTTTTAAAAGAAGCTTCTCAAGCTGTGCCAGCACCGCAATACTTGTTGGAGACCATGTGGAGCTGATGTGGAAGCTTACGGGACCAGCAATGCCCTGAGAATGGATGGGTCACTGCGGGCCTCAAAACACCAGAGTAAATGACACAATAGCCTTTCTCACACATCCCTCAACTACCGGCTGTACGGGGCACAGTCAATTGATGATCGAGGCAGGGCTGCAACGGTCATGATTCTTGAACTTTTAAGACCAGGCTGCCCTGGGCAGCCTCGGGCAGCTTCAATCAGCTAGCCGTAACGGAAGCTATAAGGGACCTAGATAGACCTTCCTTTGAATAAACAAGAGCTTCTGTATGCGCCTGGATTCCTAGCTTGTGATAGGATGCCTTCTTGCCCCCTTCATCGGCAACCTCATCAGAAGAATTGGGAATTTGTCATTCGTCTTGAATATCGGGGGCTTTGGTTTCTTCTATTGGTCGAGATTCTGCAAAACGACGGCCCATTGTATCCCCTTATTAAGGTTATTTTAGGTATTTTAGAGTTCACAGCCCCATAGCTATCGAGCTCATCGTTGAGCTCACATGACGTATGTTTGTTAAATATCAATTCCTCAACCTTGTGGGACCTTGATCGGGAATTCAATTCTTAAGCGTATTCTTTTACTCATATTCAACACGGTAGTCGAATTCAACATGATCTACAATCTTTGGGACCTATTTCAAATGTTCAATTGAGCTGGGCCTATCGGGGGGTAATCTCTGAAGTCACAATTTGAATTTATTCAGATTCAACACGCCTGATCCGGCCCGCAACATAAACCCTTCGGTTTACCTTGCAGGTTAGGTCTGACCGTCACACCTACATTGCCCAACTACAGGGGATCTGCTGGGACATCTCCTCTAATGACGATAAGCCGTGGCCGGTCCTAGTGTTCGAGAAGTCGCACTATGGGGACTTATACCACTTTTCTAGGCATAAAGGAAGGGATTTGACAACTAAGGAGCGGCTTGACCTCTGTGTAGAAATTGGAACAGCAATTGTGGATATGCACTCTAACTGTAAGTGGGGAGCTATCTTTATATAGAATGTTATAACTAAGTATTTAGGGATTATTCATGGCGATATTAAACCAGAAAATGTTCTTATTTTCAAAATAAGTCTGAAAAATATTGCCCGAGGGTTATAGACTTTGGGTACTCGAGTCGATATGTTCACAATGATCAGCGGCTCATAATTGCACGATCGGAGCTATGGAGCGCGCCAGAGAACGATGGCCAGTCTCGTTGTTGGACTCCCGTGGAGGCAAAGAAGGCTGATGTATTCTGTTTCGGCTTTCTTTGTTTTTGGCTTTTGTTTGAGTCCTCTTTCCGCGGACTGGTGCCACTGGATCAAAGCCTGAAAGAAGAGGAAGATGTGATAAGGAGCATAAAAACAGACCTCCTGGCATATGCTCAACGGGCCTTAGCATCAGAAGGAAACTTCGGGAACGACATCAAAGAAGCCCTAGGGTGATTCTTTCAATCAAGCCTAAGCCAAAATCCTATGCAGCGGGACATCGGAAGCATAAATAAATTACTAGAGAAGTTAGATCCACAAGGGCAAGTATATGCATGGCAATTGTAACAAAGCTAACAATGGAGAAGATCAAAGGAAAGGAAAATGAAACAGGGCTGTGAGGAAAATCTGGTGGATCCTAAAGAAACCATACAAAGCAGTGATTCTAAGGTAAAATAAGAATATCTAGGGAGAGATTAGTGCTAATAGTATATAGATACAAGAAAACATTTATGCTTTCTACAATACTGACTATCGGGTTCGGTGTTACATCACCCAATGCCTCCTAGACAGGCGCTTTCAAACTCAATCAATCGCCTTGCAAGCAGCATTTTGCTACTATATTGGATTTGTAGTGCCAAAAGATAACAATGAAGGAGCCCATATTCTAGAAAGAAGCAGCCAAAAGGAGCAGGCAATTCAAGAGATAATCAGCAACCCACACCAAGAGCATGGTACGTTTCAGGGATCTACAGTATTATACCTTCGCAATCATGGACTAGATCCCTTCTCGGATTTCGAGGGGATATATCTAGAAGATGGAAAAATAGAAAAGGCCAAAGCGCGGCTGATAAAAGAGAGTGATGATTTAATTACGACCTGTGGCCCTTATCACGAGCTTGCCATGTTATCAACAGTATCCCTTTCAAGCATTTATACTACACAAGGCCGATGGGAGGAGGCAGAGAAGCTACAGGTGCAAGTGATGGATATGAGCAACACCAAGTTAGGAGCCGACCATCCCTCTACACTGACCAGCATGGCCAACCTTGCATCAATATATGTTGGACAGGACTCTCGCCTACACTTGCCTATTACAGCCTTGTTTGGTTTGTGCTTGACAGCTTGCTCACAACAAAGCTGCTTGCACACAATCTCTTGCAAGCAGCTTGATGGAGACAAGCTATCGAGCGTCTCGGGTAGCGAGAGGGATCTTTCTAGAAGATCTCTCTCTTGGATAAATATCATAGCCTTCTCCTTCTGGGATGAAAGGACAAGTCTTACAATACAATTCTTCACTACAACTACATACAGCTACCAAGGCTGATGGGAAGAGGCAGAGGAGCTAGACGTGCAAGTGATGGAGACTCGCAAGACCAAGCTAGGAGCCAACCATCCAGATACACTAATCAGCATGAATGACCTGGCTTTTACTTGGAAAAGCCAAGGCCGCTATGAAGAAGCACTGGCGCTCATGGAATCTTGCGTTCAGGCTCGGCAACGAGTTCTTGGAATCCACCATCCAGATACGATGTCATCATTGCGTGCTTTAGAAGAGTGGGGGGTTATTATAGACGGTGTGGCTCTCCATAGCGATCTCGTTACCTAAGTCAGTTGCACGACGGCTAATTTCTTTCTCAATCCACATGTCTTCTACCGTCACATCTAGCTGGCAGAACACACGAAGCATAACATCACGTCCTGGCGACCCAATGGCATTGGCGAGAGGACCCTAGAATTTCAACGCTCGGGGTATTTTGGGCCGAATCAAGCCAAGCTACCACTGGCGGACGAATCAACACAGTGATCCACCTCATTGACAGGGGTGCCTAAATACCACCTCCAAAATACCATCTTACTAATCCACACTTGATCACTTAGCATAATTGCTTTTCCTATATCCAAAACAAAAAATACAAATAAACAAAACAAATAATCTCTTTCTTTCTCCGTCCTTTAAATGCCACTTGCTCATCTCAAAAACCTACTTTCCCCAGAGTACTTGAATTATGGAAGCCCTAACTTACCTTCAAATTGAACCATTTACCTACCTTGCAACCTATCGGGTTGTGGTATGCAAAATATGCAAATATGCCTGTATGTCTGAGGAGGTATTGACGCATCTTCGGACCCACCATTCCAATATATCAGTAGGAGATCGACGCAAGGTTGCTGCAGAGGTCCAGAAACTTCCTGATATTATACGCAACCAGATTGGCTTAGCTGGGTTTCAATTCCCAACTACAAGAATAAGACCGATTCTTGTCTTGGCTCAACCGAAGCATGGTGGGATAAAGTGCAATCATGCTTCTACATCGCTCGTCAGTTGAAAAAGATAAAAGCACACTGCCGTATTGTGCATGGCTGGCAAAATACCGAGAGTCAAGGAAGACCAAAGAAAAATGACTGTGGAGAATCTTCTGATCTGCCCTGGCGTGAAGCCGTCTGGTGTCAGCGATTCTTTTTATCGAGAGCTGCAAGCTCTTGGTTCGAGGTTGACCATACAACAGGGATCATGGATATACCAAGTGGCAGTAACATGCCATTGCAGCCAGGGAGTAGTATCATTGCTCTGTCTGGAAGCAAAGCAACTCAACTCCCACAGGATGCATATGGGCATAAAGAGATGCTTGAGCGCGAAAGAGAACGTATCGAGAATCAAAAAGAGCTGCACATTCATGCTTCAGCCTCTACCGACCACCCGATCGCTCATACGAGCCCCTGGCTTCAGCGCACACAGTGGCTGGAAGTTTATAGAAACACACGGCGCGATATCTTGCTCGCAATGACAAGATTGCCCACTCAGAACGAGAACAAACGAATATCTAGGCCAAATCATATCCTTGGCTCGAGCTCTCTGAAGGGTAACTTGGATGCCATTAGTCCAAGCCAAGATGAGCATAAGCTTGCGATTTTGCTAGGAGGCATTGATGCTTTGCTTGATCGTTGTAAAGAGACAGCACAGAATACCGGCAGAATCCTCCTATGCTGGTTATCCAGCCCTCGGCTACAATCATACTATCCCAGGCCGTTCCTGTTTGAGCTTGAAGCAGCAACCAACAAGAGACATCGAAGGTTATGGAAAAGATTTTTATTATTTGTTCTACGAGCCTACCGAATGCCTGACCAGTTCCTAGAACAAGAGATCAAAGTCCATATAAACCCACAGGTTAAACGGGAATTGGATTATCTCTGGAATCACAAGGCATGGAATTATATACTGGAGGTAAGTGGAGCAGAATTGTGACGGTCAGACCTAACCTGCAAGGTAAACCGAGGGGTTTATGTTGCGGGCCGGATCAGGCGTGTTGAATCTGAGCAATAGAGGGAGTCGTCACGGGTCTAGTGATAGGTCAATTGATCAAACACATCAATTGACTGTAACTAAGTTGTGTTGAGAGCTGGATTGTGCCCTAGGCGGCAGCAGTCCCTAGGTTAAATACATGATTCCTTTAGGGCAAGGTTAGGGTTGGAAAGTGAGGGCTTTAGTCGGGGTGATCACAGTGATCACTGCGATCACGATGGTGGTGATCACTCCGAGCTGCCGGCTGCGGCTCGGGGCCGAGGTTCTGCCGGGCCTCCTTCCTATTGGTCCGTAACGACACATCGCGGTGTTAGAATAACGCTATTAATTGTCACGAGCCTAACCGTTTGTGTGATGAAAAGGTAGATATTATCATATTGCTATTGTCCAATAACCCCGCCTGTGGTCGAGGGACTTAACTATATGCAATTTGGATACAAGGATATCAGGGTATCCGTGATACGCCCATTTATATGAATTTATCACATGACACACCCTCTTAACTGAGGCCATTCACACAGGCTTAGCTACCCTATTCCGCCTCCTCTATCCTCCTCGAAATCCAAGTGTCTCTTCTCTCTCAATATTATCTTCGTTCCCTTGGCTTCGTGCGTGTGCAATTTGATCTCGTAGATCCTCCATACGCTTTTCCATTTCAATCTTCTTTAATATATCTTCCAGCTTTAGCATTTGAACGAATGTATTGTGTCGTTGTTTTGAAAGAGCTTTGGTCATTCCGTCTGCAATCATTTTCGATGTCGAAACCCAGCTAATCTCGACTCTCTTCTCTCTAAGTTCTTGCCTAAGCCAGTGGCGATGAATATCGACATGGCGTAGCTTTGTTGTTAGCTTGGCTAACTCTTCAGTGATGAGTCGGATGGTCTGTGTATTGTCACATTCGATGTGCAGCGGCCTTTCGATGTGCACGTTCAGTTCTGAAAGTATTCGGCTTGCAAATATAGCTTCTTTTGCCGTTTCGGAGAGTGCAAGCAGCTCTGCTTCTATGCTTAAGGTTGTAACAGTGGTTTGCTTTGATGCCCTCCATACGATAGGTCCTCCAAATAACATCATCACATAGCCTTATAAACTCTTCCTGTCTATTGTATTATCTGCATAGGATGCATCACTTGCACATATAAAGCTTTTAAGAAATTTTATTCCTCCTAGCTTGATTCCATATGCCCGTGTCCCATACAAATACAGCAGGACCCGGTCAGCTGCATTATGATGAGTCTGGTTTGGATTATGGTTAAACCTTACAAGTCTTGCCACTGCAAAGGCAATATCTAGCCATGTCGAGATTAATACAAATAGCATTGATCCAATTTTCTTTAGGTATTTCTCAATTGACTGTTTATCGGCCTGAATAGTTGATGGCATTAGTTCTTCTTCGGCCATTGGTGTTTTTGGCAGTTTCTTTATTAAATCAACCTCGAGTTAACTTATGATCTTATCAATATAGGCATCTTGTATTAGCCAAATTGTACGCCTTGACCTATCCCGTACAATATGGATGCCGAGAAACCACTTTGGCTCCCCGATAATCATCATATTATACTTCTCACGTAGCCTATTGATTAACTCAATTACTTCATCAATTTAGCGTTTTCTAAATCCCCATATTATATCATCGACAAAGAAGAATACAATTATCCCTCCTTTTAGCATTGCACATGGCTCATCTGGAACTAGTGTAAACCCTAGATCCTTGAGTGTTTGCGTGAGATCTTGCTGCCATATCAAGGGTGACCATCTAAGTCCATAAAGAGCCTTTAGTAGCTTTAAAACTACTCCATACTCTTCAAACCCTAGAGGCATTCTCATAAACACTAGTTCTTCTAGTCTACAGTAGACAAATGCATTTATTGTGTCCATCTGCACTAGTTCCAGGTCTTCTTCTGCTACAATAGCCATTAGTGCTCGAAAAGACATACTTGCCAATGTAGTTGCTCTTGTAGGGAGGTCTCCTTCTGCTTGTTGATTTCCACACACAACAAGTCGGGCTTTGCATTTGACTAGATACCCATGTTTATCTGTTTTGTAGGTAAACACCCACATACAACTTAGTACCTGATGTCCTTTGGCCTGGCTTCGTGGAACCTGAATAAATGATTGCATCTGCTTATGTGAAGCAATGTGGTCTTCTTGTGCCTTGCGAAACTGTGCCTTGAATGGGTGGCTTTCGAGGTCTCTAAGTGTTCTTGGCACGTCAAGAAGGTTTCGTTTATGTATTTTCCTTCTTATCAGGTCAAACTTCTTTCCAGCCACAAAGCTCCCATATTCCACTGTCTCAATAGGCATTAGAAGAAAGTCCTCCAAGTTATTTTGGTAATCATTTGGTGGTTTTATGTATACCTCTCTCCTCACCCCCTCAGTTCTGGCAAATGGGATATGAATTGCGAGAACTGCTTCTGGTGCGTAGTCGGGTTCAGTTGGTGGTGGTGTCTATAATGTTTCTTCCATTGCCTGTGCTCACTCATAATCGTTTCTATTGGCCTAATCATCTTCTTTGTCTAATACATTATCTTCATTGTCATCATCAATGGTAACATATCCATCCTCATTATCATCAGGTTCAGCATTATAGGTTGGCTCGAATATTGGTTCGTCTTCTTCGATAATAGCTTGATTGCTTTCTTGGTTTGCTGATATTGTTACCTTTTCGACTAATTCGTCAATGCTGTTGACAAGTTGTTTCTCGGTACGATTGCCATCAAAGAAAGTTTTCTCATCAAAGTGATGCGTAAAAGGGTCACTTGGACTGGAAAAGTAGTAATGTGTAGGTTCTTGATTGTTCTATCTAGGTAACAAACCTCTGAGAGGTCTATACAGGCCGTGACCCCGCGGTCACGTGCCAACCTCTGTGTTCACGCATCATATCCCGGGCCCCAAAAGGTGTGCCCACTGTCCTCAGTGCTCCTCCATTCCAAGGATCCTTTTCCAACACATCGTGCACAGTCTTTCTCCTGATCAGCGGTTGAGCCGGGGGCTCCGTCTCAACTGCGGGCGCTCCTCTGGTTCAACATGCTCAGGCTCCCGTCCTGAATTCTCATCTTCCGCGATTGCGGGAGCTCGGTGTAGCCTTCCTCGAGGACGACCTCGAGGGCGACCCCGGGGACGGCCTCGGGGACGAGATTGAGGTTGCTCTCGAGCTGCCGGCTCCAACTCCGGCTGAGTGGCCTGGTCGGGGTGGCTATCGAGGAATTCTCGCACCATCTCCGGGTTAATATCATCCGCGCGCACCCACTGCGCTGCGTGATTACCCCAGCCTCTCCACTTGACCATGTAACCATCTCTGGGTGTTGCATTGCGTCCCACTCGTCGGACTTGTCGGCGGATAATTCTTTCCACCTCAAATTGATCGCCTCCGACGTCATCTTCCTGCACAGGACCAGGCTCTTCAGGCTGAAAGTCATCGGCATGCGCTGGCTGCAACTGCTGGCAGGATACAACGGGATGAATCTTCATATTGGCAGGCAGATCCAGTTCGCAGGCTAGGTCCCCGACCATTCGAACAATCTTGAACGGACCGGATCTCTGCTGCGACCACTTTCTCGAGGGCCTGCCTGGGAGGTGGTACCCATCATGAAGTCGTAGGTAAACACGATCACCAACTTTAAGTTGGATTGGTCGATGCCTAGCGTCGTACCATCTCTTGGCTTTAGCTGCTGCAAAATCAATTGCCATCTGCGCGTCTTTGCGAATCGCTTCGCGAAGGTATGGGAGGTCAGCCAAGTCCTCCTCATGTCGAACTGCTTCCAACGGTCCTCGCAAGCTAAAGCCGTAAATAAATTCATGCGATGAAAATCCCGTTGACGTATTGAATGCCCCATTCAGGTTCCATTGCATTGCTGGCAAGACATGAGTCCAGTCATCCTCAGGGTGTTCCATGTAATGGAACCTTATGGCTATTCCCACCGTTTGGTTACGGCGCTCAGCCAATCCGTCTGCCTGCGGGTGATAGGCCGTTGTCATGGCGATACGCGTTCCAAAGCTTTTCCACAGACCCCTCCAGAAATCACCATTGAACTTACGATCTCGATCAGAGACGATGACCTTTGGCATGCCCCAATCTGACAGCATAAGCTGCCGTGCCAAAGCGGTGGCCCAACTTTCTGCGGAGTATGTGCTGTGGCCTGGAATCAAGAGACATCGCTTACTCGTGGCGCAAGTAACCGTCATCAACTGATCAAATGTATCGTATCCCTCCAAGGCCCAGGGAGAATTTTTCGACGAAACTGGGGGGAGTTCCACAATGAAATCAATCGCAATCGTATGCATAGGCAATGGTGGTGGTCGATTGGGCTGATAATTACCGATCAGTCGCCGGCGATTGGTTTGTCCCAAGCAACAAGTCTCACACCCATGGATATGCTTTTTAATGTGACGGGTTAAATTTTTTATGGAGAGACCTGACAATTCCCTTGTCATGCGCTCCATACCGAAGTGATGTTGATCGTCGTGTGCCATGCGGAGCATCCCATCGACCAATGCGCCTGGGACACACAGCCGGCGGTATCCATCGATTCCACAATGGTATAAAAGCCCATCGTGGAATTCAAAGCCTACTCCACGCTTCGAAGCGTTCGCAACATCTTCATCATTAAGACGTTCTGGGTCGTCTATCGTCTTGCCGGTAATCATCGGAATGATCTTAATGAATCTCCGATCCTCAAGATATCCCTTCTGAAACTTCTTTTTGGATTCCTCCGACATCAGCGCTTCCACAGCGATAAAGACATCGTCGAGCGCGGTGTAATCTGGCCTTTGGCGAATTTCATTGTTGTCTGTTTCTGGGGCGGATAGACGGCTCAAAGCATCTGGGACAAAGTTCTTCTTGCCGGGGAGGTGGTAAACCTCCAAGTCATACTCTGACAAGTATATCGACGCGACGACGAGCCTTCTGTTCGCTCTATCCGCACTAGATGTTGCCAAAGTAGTTTTTTCCACGACTTGCTTCGTGGCCGAGTGATCCGTCAATACCACAGTCGGCAGGGTTGATGACTGAATCCAAGTACGAAGCCGTTTCACAGACCACACCAACCCAGCAACTTCAAGTTCAGTTGGTCCATATCTCTGTTCGGCAGACGTTAGGACGCGGCTGAGAAAGCAGATTGGGCGAATTGCTGTGGCTGGGATTTGCTCTCCAGGTATCCAATCGAAATCATCTTTGAGATGGAACAATACCATCCCAAACCCACGCTCAAGACTAGCGTCAATCTGCAAGAATAAACGCTTCTCTGGGTCCAAATGGGACAGCATGCGACCTGTAGCTATTTCTTGCTGAAGTGCTGCAAATGCAAGCCGCTCGTCCTTGGTAGGTTCATAGAATGTCGTTCTGGTATAGGCTTTCCGCTTATTTGGATTGCCATCCACAACTCGGCCTTGCTCACGACCCGCTCGAAGCAGGGCGACCTTGCGTTCCTGCAGAGGCCTCATGAGCTGCCCGTAGTATGGTATAAGGTGACGTACGTATCCCGTGGATCCGATGTACTGTTCCAAGCTTGCGAGCTGCGCCGGGAAGTCAAGCTTTGCAAACGCTGCCATCCTCTCCTGAGTCGTGGTGAGACCAAAGGCATCAACGCGAAAGCCGAGAACCTGTGCACTTGGATAACCAATCCAACTTTTCTGCGCTGAAATCGCAATATTCTTGTCTTGGAAGAGTCCAAAGAGCACATCAAGATGGCGCAAATGTTCTTCCTCAGTTTTGGAAAAAATTACAATATCATCGATGAATGCGCGACAAAACCTCCGATATGGTCGTAAAAGGTTGTCCATGTATCGCTGAACATATGCTGGAGAGTTACGAAAACCCATAGGGGCAACCGTAGATCTTTCCAAGCCACGGTGACTGGTCATCGTGAAACGATCTCGGTGTTCCAAGGCAACCCCAAACTGGAAAAAGAAAGAAGAGGCGTCAATCGCAGTAATATAATGAGAACCTCGAAGACTCTGAATAACATCTTCCTGCCTTGGCAAAGGATAATTATCCGGAACTGTTATTCTATTGAGGGCTCTCAAGTCTACCACCACTCGACCTTTAGCTTCCCCATTGACCATTCGCCAGACAACGAAGATTGGCGCGGCAAATGGCGTGGGTCCTTTGACCCACTCCAAACGGCCTTGCCGATGGAGTTCATCGAACTTTTCGTCGATAAACTTACGGTCCTTCAGGCCAGACGGGTAAGGTCGTTGAGCGATAGTCTGTTCATGCCACTTGTCGATTAACGGCACCTGCATCTCCTCACCTGGTGGGACTTTGACCAAACCAACGTCTCTCCAGAGTTTTGCGTAGCGCTCCACAAGTGCGCGAACGCGCCTCGTGAATCGTGTGCTTCGCTTATAAACGTGCACGCCTTCGGGGGTGACTTCCTCAGGCAAATTTGGCGTGCGCTGCATATGGGTTTGGTAAGGTACTTTCGGTTGTTGTGGGAGTGGATCTACTCCGACACTAGGCTTGACCTTGATCGTGACTACCTCGCCGTCCCCGCCGGGAGGCTCGCCTTTCGCCCGTGAAGCAAGAAAGACAGCAGCTTGAGATGGGGTCTTCTGCTGTTCTTTAATGCCAAGGCTGGCAGTTTGGATATCTCCAAGCACTGCATCGCTTAGCGATGTAGGAACCAGCGGCTCATCTCGCGACCAGTCGACTTGGTATGCTCCCGAAGCCACTGCTTTGACGTTGTCGGTAAGGCTAAAGTCTTTAGAGACCATAGGAAGCGATGTGATTTGAGGTGTGCTGGCTAAAGCGTGATCGGTCGCTTGTCCGACCGTTTCCACTCCACTGCCCACCGTGGTCATTGCCATTGTCGCGGCGACCAGGGCATTGGTCCAAGAAGATGCCAAATAGCATCCATCCTCACATTCCGAAATATTCCCAAGCTTCTGTTTGCGGTGTAATTTAATTGTGCTCTTGGTGTTGTTTACAACAACTACCCCAGGTGGCGATTTATGGTCCACCAAGGCATCCACTGCGGTCTCAAGCGATGCATGGAAGGAAAACGGTCGATCTTTGGGGAGTTCCTTCCAAACGGCCGGAACCACTCGAGTTGAACCTGCAGGGATAACGACTGTCCGAGCTGCCGAGACCCTACGAGAAAACTTCTTGCCAGGTCGATAAATGTCAAAAGGGACGTAAAAATCATCCAAGGTATTAAAGCGAAGTTGCTTTCGGGCGTTCAGAATGTCCACATCGTATGGGTCTAAGAATGCCGTTCCCAATAATGCATTCGCACCCAAGCCGTCTTGTACCCAGGCTGATGTCGTAAGCTTGGCCATTCTCGTTGGGCCTCCGTCCCGGCCTGTTCCTTCTGCGTAAAAGTGGAACGTCGCCCACTCCCCCACTGTGATTTTACCACCGATTCCACCAACAGCAGTCGGCGTAACTTTTTTCACAGTGTGTTCGGTGGTTTGCAGAAACTTTCGGTCGACCATAGGTCGCCCACATCCTGTATCGGCACAGATCTCCACGGAAGCAGGGCTATCCGGTGAAGATTTAACTCTAATGCGAGTATGAGTATAGTGTGCATCCTTTACTGACTTAGGCGTAGGCACCAGGATCGTTTGTTGCTGCGGTGTATCGGGGAGGATGTCTGTAGCGATGGCGGCGATATCCGATGACGGGGCTGAATCTTTGCCAGGGCATCCCGATTCCAAATGAGCAAACAGCTTATTGCGGGATTCAAAAACCACATCGCAACGACGGCAGCGCGTGGTCTTAGCGGCTGATAATTCCTCATTCTTGAGCGCATCAGGCTTAACGCACTTGATGGCCCTCAAGTGTTCTCGCAAGATGGCCCGCGATGGAAATGACGTTTGGCAGCGAGAACAAGCCAAAGCCTCTGCGCCAGGAGGCTTTCCTTTTTCGATGAAAGTATGGTAGACGTCGTGAGGGTCAGTTGACAGGGCCGAGGTATCCGACAACTCGCCCGCGTCCTCAACATCGCCATCCTGGTCGCTGCCGCTTTCCGACTGTGCGAGATACTTGCCTTCGAATCTGACCTTCTTGTCATGCTTCTGGCGATCCCGGTCTTCTTCATGATGACCCTTGCGATCATCCCGCCTCTTGTCATCATGAGCGTTATATTCTCGTCCGGCTCGGTTGTGACCTCGATCACGGTCTCGATCGTGGCTGCGGTTTCGGTCGCGGGGTCGATCGTCGTGGCGGCGTTCGCTTCGATATCGGTCATCGTATCGGTTGGGTTCTTGATTTTCTCGTCGGCCGGTGGTGCGATAATCACGCTGCTGACCATCGCGGTAATCCCGTCGGTCGGAGTCACGATATCGTTCTCGTCGCTGCCCTCCCTGCCAGGGACGACGCTCGTCCCGCAGCATCAGAGCATCGATCGTTTTCTGGCATGTTTCGCATTCTTTGATGAAGGAGGTCAGCGTAGTCCGCTTCTTCGGCACAGTCAAATATTGGCGAATTCCCACATCGATCAAGGGGAAAATGGCTTGTAGAATCTGGGAGTCAGCCTGAATTTTCACCTGTCTAGCCAGACTTGCTTTACGCTGAACCCATTGCGCAAGGGACACGTCTTCTCGGGCAAGAGCCAGTGTATAGGGCTTGCCATACAACTCCTGCATGATGTCTGCGTCTTCGCGCTTAAAACGCTTAACAAGCCGTTTACAGAATGAGGATATCGAGGATCGCAAAAGTCTCTTCTGCTCTTCCGATGTAAGCTCACCCATAAACCAACCGCGAGCTCTACCACTCAAGATGGAGTCATAGAATCCTTGCAGTACGTGATCTCCGTATTGCTCGAAAATCCCCAAATGCTCGCAGAAAAGGAAAACATCTGTATAGATGTGCCTTCCCTGAGAGAACACGAGCCCAGTGTTGTTCGGGTCTTCGTAATCTGGGTCAAATGTACCGAGGTCCTCGCGCTTGATTCTGCGTCCGCTGGTATCAAGTGAGGCTGACGAAAACGGCGTCCGGTCCCGGCTATGGGTAGAAAGCCCTAGACTTGAATTCGATGAGGATGAATAAGAATTCTCGTCGTCAGAGGAATGTTGTCGGCGTCGCCCAGTTTTCTCCCCAGTGTTGTTCCTGGACACAGGCTCGCTGGGATGGCGGAGTTGAGGTGATGTCTCCCGTGTCTTGCTCTGTATCTTGCTTTCTCGGAGTGGGGTCCGCTGGGTGATCAAGGGAGTTTTACCCAGAGCATCCTGGGCCTCAACGTCGAGAAGCTTCTCAACCTTGCGCCTCCAGATGGAAAGTGTCTCAAGATCTGATACCTCAGCGCGGGGAAGGCGGAGCAGCTCATCAGCTGCTTTGCTGTTGTGCTCCCGGCATTCGAGGTACGTACTAATCGCATAGCAGACCTTCCCGTCCCAGACGGTCATGTGTGACAACACTTCTTTTGTCGGAAACTCTGTCAAAAGATGACAATAGCGCATTCCCCATCCAACTACCAACCGCACTTCCTCCTGATCCAGGATGTCTGAACCTTCGGTTTGCTGCTGGGGAATATCGGTGGGTGCGAGGGAATGCCGTTGTCGATGAGGTTTTGGTGGATTCAAAGGTGGTAGGTCAGGCTCAGGGGGGTCCCCCCGGTCTCCATCGTGTGATCGTGCCATGACAATCCTTGATCAATGAAATCGCAAAGGATGAGCGTCACGACTTGAGACCTTCCAGGAAACAAGGTCCCGGATGTTGAAAGAACGCGGTCCGTGCACCACGTCTGGTCGGACCCAAATGTGTGAATGCTCAGGGTCGAACCAATTTTCGAGAATCACGTGTGTGTGTCACACAACTCTGAATGCTCGAAAAAAAATTTGACGAAGCTGCAAAGGGCGGTTCCCAAAAGAAGCCGTTGCTGCTTGTTGACGATAACTGTGATCCTCTTTGGCATAGGGATCTCAACTAGACCTGAAGCAAGGAGCTTCCGCTAGGATGATTGGTGGGAGGTCGACCAGGGTATGTGGCCGATCTTCCTGGTTGGCGTAACGTGCCAAGGCGTGGCGCAAGATGTTTGAAGACAGTAAAGTCTAAACGATCCTGCTTGGTGCTGATCTCGTGGAGCGTGCAATTGCTACCACTTTGATGCGTAAAAGGGTCACTTGGACTGGAAAAGTAGTAATGTGTAGGTTCTTGATTGTTCTATCTAGGTAACAAACCTCTGAGAGGTCTATACAGGCCGTGACCCCGCGGTCACGTGCCAACCTCTGTGTTCACGCATCACAAAGATAACATCTCGTGTTAATATGATTTTTCCTTTGTGTGGGATCCATACTCGAAAGATGTTTGTGGATGCATATCCAACAAGATACCCGATGTGTACTCTTGGGTCAAGCTTTCTCAACCTTTTCTTCTTCAACTGAGCACGAGATGTCATGGCATATGCTCTACATCCATATGCTTTCAGATGAGTAAGATATGGTTTCTTTGAGTAGAATAGTTCGTATAGTGATTTCCACTCATTCGCTTCTCGTAGAGTCCTATTTCAAAGGTATACTACAGCAATAATAACCTCTCTCCACAGGTCGTGTGGGAGGTTAGCAGCAATTCTCATTGTACGGCCCTTTTCTAATATAATTCCGCCAGAGCGTTCAGCTCCCCCGTTCTGGGCTTGAGTATTTGGGGCTGATGGCTTTTTCGTGATACCCCTTCCTAGTAACCAGTAACTGATTTTTCGTGTGAAGAGTTCATTATCAGCGCAAACAACTCTAATCATAAACCCACTGTTTATTGCCCATTTGTGGAAGTTTCTTAATACTATTCCACTAACTTTCGAATCATATATCTTAGTATAGTATTCAAATACCATACCAAACCATGCATCTATAACAAACATTGCTCTGATAAATCCTTTGTTGTCTTCTTCAAAGTCTGTCCAATCAATCCAGATCTCATAGCAAGGTTTGTCTTTTTCATGATCGGGTGGCCTCCTTAATATCTATCTCTACATCTTCCCTTAAGCGCACTCTTTGCATTACGCTATCTTAGGTCCTCACAGCTTAATACCAAGTAAGTTCTTTCCAAGGTGATATAGTACCATCGGGCTCGGGTGTCCCATGCGAAGGTGCCACAGTTCCCCGTTTGCTATAGCTAGGGCCCTTGTGTCTTTGGAAGTTCGGCGAATTCTCTGTATGCTAAATACAGTCTAGATATTGCTCTGTGTAATAAGCATATACTAGAGTACAAACTGGTTAAATTTCTCATAAACAATACATATAGGAGTACCGTCTCGTCGAATGAGGAGATTGTTTATGGTGTCCCAGAAAATCCCATCCTTCCGTAGCAAACTAAAAGATACTAAATTAGTATTGAATACAGTGCAGTAGGTCGCATTACGGAGTAGAAGTACCCCTTTCATTCCTCCGGGGAGAGTAACTTCAATGTCTACTCTTCCAAAGCCTTGAATTAGAACTTCCGATGCTCCTGCAAGAACTATTTCTTGGTTGCATGCTTTGCATATATTTCTGAACCTTAATATATCATTAAAGATATATAGAGTTAATCCAAAGTCTAGGAGAGTGGATAACCGAAGAGGGTATTCTGGTAATAAGGAAGAGGTAAAGCTAGTCAATAAGTAAGCTTCATTTACTACTCCCTTAATAATACTTGCATTATCAGGCATTATCCTCTTTAATTGTCAATTTGATCCTTTCTCTCTGATGGCGATGACCTGATTCATTAGCTCCGGGTTTTCTTCCACAGTCTTCTTTGCCTTCTCTTCACATCTTTTATTTGCCTTTAAACCTAGTAGTCTCTTCTCTTTGAAGACACTCCAACAATCAGGCAGGCCATGCCCCCTAAGTCCACAAGCTGGGCACGTAAGCATTGGCCTCTTTCCAAGGCATCCCCCGGAGCCAGACTTCATCCTTTTCCCAGTCTTTGGAGGGGATGCCTCCTCCTTGTCAATTTCACTCTCGTCACCGCAACCTTCTAAATAATACACTCCGCCCCTTACGGTGTTTCCACTCGCAGGCCTCTTGCGGGATGCCCATTCACGCATGGAAGATGCGACTTCTTGAGGTGTCCACAACTAAGGACCATCAGGTGCTTGGTACGGTGCTACAGCATTATCCCTTACCGGTCGTATTTGGCTATCAGGTTCAATAGTCTCGCTTCCACTGCTTCTCGGGTGCAGTTGTCTCTCATTCTGGTTGGTAAGTGCCTCATGCAGTCTCCACCATAAAATAATTGCTTCTTCATCTAGAAGCTTGGCTACTTCAGTAAATACAATAGCATAGCTTTAATAGATCAGCTCTATAATATCAGCAAATTCCCTAAGCCATTGGCCATTCTCTGATTCGGGTAGGTGATATTTCTGTGCTTTGATCATCATGGCTTCCCATGAGTCAAGCCATTGAGTGAAGCCTTTCATGTTCTTAAATCCTTTCATCACTACATTATATTCATCCTTCACCTTTGCCATCATAAATCCTTCCTTGGGTGCTACTAAGCTCTTAAGTAACCGCATCCACTCCCTTAGAGAGTCCTTTCTGTCTAATGGGCGTCTATACTTTAAAGCCACTAACTCCAATATTGTATCATAGACGGAATTAATCTCTGTCTCCTGCTTTCCGTAGTCACGCTTTCTTACTTCCCACTGCCTAAATACGGCATCGTATGACCGCTACTATGGCTACGATAGCTGCGCATAATCCGTAGCGGTTGCATTGAAGTCGCTGTACTGAGGCTCCCTCGGTTCTTGTAGAAGCTGCCCAGTCGGTTCATCAGGATGCATGTATAGCCAGATTTTTCTTGGGACTTTTGCCGACATGGATTGAATCCAGTCATCCCAATTATCCTTTCCATTTAGTATGACCTTGGTTTCTTTGGTCGTCATTTTCGGAACGCCCGGGATAATATCAATTAATGGATTTTAAGAGCATAAACGCAAGTACTATCAGAGCTATGATAAATATCAATCCCTTTAGAGCTGATTTGATATAAATCGCCTTTTTTGTGTTGTTTTTGCGCAAGCCGGGCTCATAACTGTCACGAGCCTAACCGTTTGTGTGATGAAAAGGTGGATATTATCATATTGCTATTGTCCAATAACCCCGCCTGTGGTCGAGGGACTTAACTATATGCAATTTGGATACAAGGATATCAGGGTATCCGTGATACGCCCATTTATGTGAATTTATCACGTGACATTAATTGCATATGGAATCTAGGATATTGTTAGATTGACCCCCGGTGAGGAAATTAGAGGGCAGAGGATTTGCCCCACACACGGCTAGATGGATATGACTAAAACCCACACAAGACTAGAAGAATATGTTGGATTGACCCCGTCAGAGGGGGGTACAGCGTTGCAGTCCCCTCCCCCGCTCCGCTAGATAGATATTCTTAAATCGCGTCTAAGGGCGGAGATAATTGCCTCATAGAGCCGGGGTCCATTTTTGCCCTCAATCAATAGAATCATCAGCTTTGTGATCCACCCTCAATTGAAAGGAAGCCTCGTGATCGAATTACCCCGGCCGTGTCCGACAATTAAGAGTCTCATACGCTAGACAAGCCGACCCGCCGGCCGACCGTCGAAGAACAAGAACAATGCCCGAACAAAGCAAGGTTTTTCTCGATACGTACAAAGACTGGGAAGCGTGGGAAGAAGAACTGCAATCTAGGGCAGTCGGGGCACATCTATGGGAATACATGGATCCATCCCAAGATGAAGAACCCAAAGGCAGGCCAAGAAAGCCAGAATTCGCTGATTACCCGCGGAGGATTCTCCAAAACCCTAGACAGAGCAGAAGCAGTCAACATACCGAGACGCAACAAGAAGAAACGATCGACCCCACTTTAAGGGCGCGCTCCAAAGAAGAGCTTCGAGCGGACGATCGAAAGGACTATAACTTTGAATGGGGAAGATATCAAGATGAATTAAAGGAATATAACAACCAAGAGAAAAGGGTTGATGAACTTCGGAAATGGATAAGGGGCACTGTCGCTGAAAGCCTGAAGAAGAGCTCTTGCAGGCCCACCTGGTCTCTAAGGACATGGTATACAGAGCTCCAAGCCAGTGTGGGTGCCACCATGGTGGAACAGGAAACTCTAGCTCAGGAAGAGTATGAGAAAGCTACAGTGCATCTGGCGCGATTGCCTACAGACTTTGGTGCATGGATATCGCAGTGGGAAAAAGCAACCAAGCATGCACAATTCTTGCAAGTCGGAGGACTAGATAATCCGAACACTTGGTTCATCCACCTATCTAGAGCCCTTGAGGGAGTATTGTCTTCATGGGTACGCGAAAGTCAACGCCACTATCAGGCCAAGCTGGAAAACAAAGAACTCAAGATAGGAGAGGTAGCAAAGGACCTTCGACGTGAGCAAGAGAGGCTATCACGACAAATACAACAAGGAAAGAAGATCAAAGCAAAAGGATCTACCTTTGGACCAACCTTTGGAAAGAAAAGAAAGGGCAAAGAGTCATCCACTAAGGAATCCGAAGCATCCGACCAAAGCCGAAGAAAACGGCATCGACCTAAAAAGGATCATCCTCAACCACCACAACGAAGAATCACACGTTCAACACAACCACAAGAACACAGATGCCCAGCCTGTGGGCTGCGACACAAGTTACACGAATGCTATTATGTATTCCCAGAAAAGGCATCCCCGACATTTATACCTCGAGAAATTATACAGCTCGGAGTGGAGCAGAAGATAAAGATGGACCCAAAGCTCAAAGCACAGATATCTAACATCAGGAAGCAAGGTAAGAACCAAGGCGAAGAAGATTGACTAGTAAGGAAGGTAGGCAACTGCAGGTACAAGCCGCAGTTGCTTACACGAGCTGCATTCACAGTAGTATCTTACCCTTTACTCCTTTCCGCTATACTTGACTCGGGAGCCACAATACACATCTGCAACAATAGACGTCGGTTCTTTCGATACCGAGAAGCAGAGGAAGGAGATGTTATCCTTGCTGGCGAACGCTATGTGAAGGTACAAGGATATGGAACTATCACCCTGCATACCAAAGGCCCAAACGGAGAGCAGCTCCTAGACCTTCACGATGTGGCACACTGCGATAATTTCCCATGTACCTTGGTCTCACTGCGCCAACTACGGAAGCGAGGATACAGATGGGACATGGACTTATGCCCTGATCGCATCAAAAGGCGAGATGGTTCAACTATTTGCTTCGTCTATGATCGGCATGACCAGTATGTGATCGAATATACAGCAATGAAACCCGACAAGGCAGCATTCCCTATCCCCGCACGCCGAAATAGATATAATTCCTCCACCAGAGGAAGACCGGGTAAGGAATCTGCTCATAAATGGCACTTACGCCTAGGACATCCAGGACCCGAGACCCTTAAGCGACTTGTTCGAACTGCGACGGGCGCGCGGATTAAGGGTATCCCGACTACTGAATGCAATGACTGTGGTGTATCAAAGATTAAACGCCAAGTGAGCAGGTACCCACGAGACATAGGAACATGCCCAGGAGAGCGAATGGCTCTAGACTTTCACGATATCGACGGAAGCAAAAAGGCAGTCTCTCTAATGCTTATCACTGACCGATGGTCTGGCTACACTTGGGACTTTTACTTACGATCGCGGAAAAGTGCTGAGATTACTACACATCTAAGCAATTTCCTAAGATTCCTAGTGCGCCAATACAATATCAAACCAAAGGTATTTGAATGTGATAACGAGATCACCGGAAAGTCAGAAGAGAGAACTCGAGTTGCAGCCCGCTTTCTCTCAGGAATGAATATCATAATCGAAGCCAGTGCTCCCCAAACAGCTGCCCAAAACGGTGGGGCAGAAGTTATGGGAGGCATCATCAAAACAAAGGCTAGAGCAATGCGAACTGGTGCTCGACTCCCCGCTTACCTTTGGGTGGAGATTTACAAATGTGCCATCTACTTATATAACCGCACGCCTAAGTATATCTACAGTTGGAAAACGCCATATGGTCGCTTCCATACCGCCCTAGCACAGCAGGTTTATCCAGATGCAGCTGAGAAACAACCCTATTTAGGACATCTACGAACTTATGGGTGCAAAGCCTTTGCGATGACAAAGGATGCCCTGAAGAAGTTTAATCGGAAACAGCGACTAAATCCAAGAGGATGGATAGGGTACCTAGTTGGTTACCAATCCACGAATCTCTATCGAATCTGGAATCCTGTGACTGGCGATATTAATATTATGAGAGATGTGATATTCAATGAGCAAGAAACCTTTGATGAAAACATCAATCAATTAAAAGATGACCTCCTACATATGACGCAAAAGGAACTAACAGAGTTTTTAAAGAAAGCAATCGAAGGAGCATCAAATACCACAAATAAATCTCGAGCCGCGAATGCCGAAGATAACACTGGTGCTGGAGAAACCCCAAATCAGTAGGAAGATCCTCATTTGGAAGACGAAGATATTGAAGCAGACACAGTCGCCAATATCTTTACACGTCTAGAGGATGGAGATGACACGGGGACTTATCATTCGGAGGCTGTGCCTGATCAACCAGCTAGGACCGATGAAAGTCTTGTGGAAGATCCCGGAGTTGAGAACGCTAGTGCGAGTGTACCAGGAAGTGAACATGAGGCTCCAGCCCAGGCTGACCCAAAATTGCTCACGACAAATCCTGTTGAATCCGTAACTAGGATGTATCCAACTCCTGTGTCTCTCCCACCAGCAGCTCTGACAGCAATGGCGATATCTCGTCTAGAAGAGATAATACCTAACAAAACCCCTTCGACACAGTTCCATGTCTGGAAGGCAGCCTTTGCTGCCGGAAGACATGCAAGTATAAAAGGAAAAATACAAGGGCAGGCAATAGACAAGGCAAAGTTCCAAAGGCTATTGAAGAACCCGCCAAAACTACACCGGCGAGAAATGCCCCCTCTTCCCAAACATCGTGGCGATCTAACTAAACATCCAATGAGGGAGCTATTTATCCAGGCTGAACGAACTCATTTACAGAGCCATGATGACATGCAGTCATGGATTGAAGTCCATTGCCTAGATAGACGGGCAAGAGAGAAACAAATCCTTGACTGTATGTGGGTTTATGTATACAAGTTCGATAAACATGGACGCTTCCTAAAATGCAAAGCACGATTGGTGGTAAGAGGCGATCAACAAATTAAAGGTCTGGATGAGGAAACCTATGCTGCAACCCTTGCAGGAAGGTCCTTCAGAACCCTGATTGCTGTCGCTGCTAGGTTTAACCTAGAGATGATACAATATGATGCTGTGAATGCATTTGTGAATGCAAAGCTTAACACGGCTGTGTTTATGAAGATGCCTCCAGGATATCGAAAACCAAATACGATATTACTTGTACAAAAGGCTCTTTATGGACTGAGAGAATCACCATTATTATGGCAACGGGAACTAACCAACACACTTGTGGCACTTGGGTTCTCTACCGTACCCCATGAGCCATGCTGCATGATCAAGGAAGACATTATTGTCTTCTTTTATGTTGACGATATTGTGATAGCATACCAAAAGGAAAAGGAAACCAAAGTACACTCCTTTGTGAATGAGTTATTAAAGAAATACTCATTGACGGGAGGAAAGGCGCTTCAGTGGTTCCTTGGAATCGAAATTATTCGTGATAGGGAGAAAGGGCTAATTTGGCTCTGCCAATCTGATTATATCAACAAAATCGTCAATCTAATTCCACAGAACCATACGAAGGTAAATGCCCCTCTCCAACGCAGGGAGATGCAAACATATAACGATATTGCAACATTAATCTCTATCCGCCTTTACCAACGAAAGATTGGCTCCCTATTATACGCAGCAGTTATTACTCGGCCAGATATAGCTTATGCTACGTCTCGCCTCGCCAGGTTCAATAACAACCCAGGACCTGAACACCATGACGCAGTCGATCGCGTGCTTATATATCTTAAAAACACTCACCACCTAGCACTACAATTCGGAGGAGATGACACCTTTACTGTCGCCAGTGATGCCTCCTTTGCTGACGACCCAGTCGACAGGAAGAGTTCTCAGGCATATGTAATGAAGCTTTTCGGTGGCACGATTGGATGGAGAGCAAATAAACAAACAACAGTCACAACATCAACTACCAAGGCCAAACTGCTCGCCCTGTCACAAGCCGCTAAAGAAGCCCTCTTCATATCACGACTGATAAACGAACTAGGCATCACATTGGATACAGAGCGAATTCACCTCGAATGTGATAACCAGCAAACTATTAAACTGGTCCACTCCGACATTGCCAAACTTCAAACTAAACTTCGGCATGTCGATATTCACAACCATTGGCTACGCCAAGAGGCACAACAGAATAGGATTCGCATTGATTACACACCTTCAGAAGACATGATCGCCAATGATCTCACTAAACCCCTTTTAGGAGACCAATTTAAGAAGTTCCAACAACAACTGGGACTGGTGGATATATCAGATTACATTGAGGCCCGAGAGCTCCGAGAGACAATTGAGGAGGAACTCCAGAATGAAATGAGCAGGCTTGAGGTCTGAAATTAGGGAACAGCTTCAGCCGAGTCGTCTTTAGCTGGGGGGGTGTGTTGGATTGACCCCGTCAGAGGGGGGTACAGCGTTGCAGTCCCCTCCCCCGCTCCGCTAGATAGATATTCTTAAATCGCGTCTAAGGGCGGAGATAATTGCCTCATAGAGCCGGGGTCCATTTTTGCCCTCAATCAATAGAATCATCAGCTTTGTGATCCACCCTCAATTGAAAGGAAGCCTCGTGATCGAATTACCCCGGCCGTGTCCGACAGAATAGCTCACACAGTGAGGGGGTCAATTTCGGACCTCAATCAATCACATCATCAATTTTCTATCAGACCCTCATTAGGCCAAAAGGAGCCGTAATTGAATCACCCCGACCGTATTCCAACAGATATTGTAATATTGTTTTAACCCTAAAGGGTTAAAATCACCTCAAAAGGAAAAGAGGGGCGAGAAGGATGATTAATCAAGACAATACACAAGATCACAAGCCTTACCTGATTAAACATAAAACCTATAAAACAAATTAGCCATTCGGTTCCAACACCGCGATGTGTCGTTACGGACCAATAGGAAGGAGGCCCGGCAGAACCTCGGCCCCGAGCCGCAGCCGGCAGCTCGGAGTGATCACCACCATCGTGATCGCAGTGATCACTGTGATCACCCCGACTAAAGCCCTCACTTTCCAACCCTAACCTTGCCCTAAAGGAATCATGTATTTAACCTAGGGACTGCTGCCGCCTAGGGCACAATCCAGCTCTCAACACAACTTAGTTACAGTCAATTGATGTGTTTGATCAATTGACCTATCACTAGACCCGTGACGACTCCCTCTATTGCTCAGATTCAACACGCCTGATCCGGCCCGCAACATAAACCCCTCGGTTTACCTTGCAGGTTAGGTCTGACCGTCACATCCATAAATCCGGGCAAAAGAAGGCCAAAGAATGTCAACGCCAGCCGCAGGCGTCATGCCAAACCTCGGATTGCCACGCATGATTATTCATACAATACGCGGGATAGCCTCCATTAGACAACCAATGCATTAATATCGTCTATCTACTCTATTATCTAAGGCTAGCAATAATAATTGCGCATCACGTGATAGTGAGATGGAAAAGCAAAAGTCCGCTGCATGGATGCCTAAGTTAGCTTTGTTCAGCCGCACGAGGCTGGCCGTAGAATACAGCATAGCCTATTCCAGAGCTCCTGCTCCATCATCACTACTTACCCTCAACTTGCTCTAACCAAGAGGTCATTTCCTTATTCGTATCGACTACCTTCAGTGCCGCTTTATTTATAACGACCTACCGATATCTACAATGTCTAACCCCAATGATTATACTATTGGTTGGATCTGTGCTATTGCCACCGAACGTGTTGCCGCAGAAGCCTTTCTCGACGAAAAGATCAAGGGGTCGATTGATTTCGTTTCCCCGAACGACGAAAACGATTATACACTGGGCAAGATTGGAAGGCATAATATTGTCATTGCCGTCTTGCCTGATGGCGAATATGGCACATCTTCAGCAGCCAGCGTTGCAAGAGATATGCTGCATAGCTTCCCGAATGTGAGGATTGGTCTCCTGGTTGGCATTGGAGGTGGTGCGCCTAGCCGAAACCATGATATCCGTTTGGGCGATGTTGTGGTCAGCAGTTCCTCCCATGGCAAAAGCAGTGTGCTTCAATATGATTTCGGCGAGTCAGTCCAAGACCAGGCTTTCCAAATGACCGGATTACTCAATCAACCTCCAACCATCCTCCGAACAGCGGTCAATGGACTAAAGGCCCAGTACGAGGGGGATGGTAATAATATTGATGAGGCTATCCAGAATGCACTTGATAAGAAGCCACGGTTGCGAAAAAGCTACAAACGACCAGACGAAAGCGATGATAGACTCTACCGATGCGATGTTATTCATCCAATAGACGAAGAGGCGGTTTGCGCGATACACTGCGGTAGTGATAAATCCAAGTTAATCGAACGACCGGAACGAACCGACGAAGATGATAACCCAATGGTTCATTATGGCGTGGTTGCGTCAGCAAACCAGCTCATGAAGGATGCTACCATCCGTGATAAGCTTGCAGCGGAAAACAATGTGCTGTGTTTCGAAACGGAAGCTGCAGGGCTAATGAACCATTTTCCCTGCATTGTTATTCGAGGTATATGCGACTACTCAGACTCCCACAAGAACAAGGAGTGGCAAGGCTATGCATCAATGGCAGCTGCCGCTTATGCAAAGGATCTTCTTTGTCGAATAGCTCCAAATAAGATCGAAGCTGAAAGGAGAATCAGTGAGGTTGTTTATAGTAGTAAGTGTTCTTTCCCACTGCAACAAATAGTCTTCTGATGATATAAATAGTCCTTGATACTACTATAAGGACGGAAGTAAATGTTCATAAAGTAAAGTCCTACCTGGAAAGAGATGAGGATCAAAAGATTCAAAACTGGCTAAGTCCATTTAACTATGGTCATCAACAAAGTGATATTTACAGGAGACGACAGTCTGGTACTTGTCAATGGATCTTGGACGCTAAGGAATATCAGACTTGGTCCACATCAACATCAATGCATTCCACCCTTTTTTGCCCAGGGATTCCTGGTGCAGGCAAGACCATCCTTACGTCTGTTGTGGTTAATGATCTAAGCCAAAGACTACAGTCGGATCATGGTATAGGGCTGGCATACATATACTTCAATTTCCAGCGCAGGGCTGAGCAATCGGTTGATCATTTGCTTGCTAGCTTGCTCAAGCAGCTTTCACAACTACAGCCATCACTACCCGATGTAGTAAAGGAGCTTTATCAAAAACATCAAAAACAGCAAACGAGGCCATCTCCCGAAGAATATCGACAAAATCTGCAAACTGTAGCCTCTATGTTCTCAAGGTCCTTCATCGTCATCGACGCGCTAGATGAATGTGAACCATCTAGCGGCTGTCTAACAACCTTTCTTTCAGAGATTTTGACTCTCCAGAAGAAAGTTGGTGCCAATCTTCTAGTCACTTCTAGACCGATCCCGGAGATCAGAGCGCAATTTCAAGAGTACATATCGGTAGAAATCAGGGCCAGAGATGAGGATTTACAAACCTATCTTGATGCTTGTCAACCGCAGTTACAGATATTCGCTAAAGGCAATTCTGAATTATGGATGGAAATACAAAGAGGAATTCTAAAAGTAGTTGATGGAATGTAAGTATTGAGGTTTTGCTGATGAGTTATATATACTATTGCTAATAATGCTAGGTTTTTACTTGTACAACTTTATTTTGATTCATTAAAAGGAAAGACTACAATAAAAGCCATCCGGAAGTTTTTAAAGGAAATAAGTACTAGATCGAGCTCATATGACCATGCATATGAAGATACAATGGGAAGAATTCTAGGCCAGATTCCAGACCATAAGAATCTGGCTATAAGGGTTCTATCGTGGATCACTGGCGCAAGAAGACAATTGTTCGTATCCGAAATTCAAGAGGCACTTGCCGTTGAAGTAGACGCAAAGGGGCTAGACGAGGAGAACCTGACAGATATCGAGCTGATGGTCTCGGTATGTGCAGGCCTAGTCACTATCGACCAAGACAGCAATATCATCCGACTAGTACATTATACAACACAGGAATACTTTGAGCGTATGCAAAGTAAATGGTTTCCATTGGCAGAAGAAGATATAAGCATGACCTGTGTAACCTATCTTGCTTTTGATATATTTGGAAGCGGGCCATGCGAAACAAATTTTAAGCTTAAGGAACGACTACAAGAAAACAAGCTATATGATTATGCAACAAAGAATTGGGGTCAACATGCACAAAAGTGCAAACATCTACCAAATGGAATTGCCAAATTTCTCGAATTACAGGGACACATTGAATCCGCCAGCCAAGGACTTACAGCCAGTAACCTGGAATGGGAAAGGGACAGCGATCCAGTTGATTATCCAAGGCAATGGACGGGATTACACTTGTCAGCATATTTTGGGATAAAGGAGACTATGCATCTATTGCTGGATAATTTCAATATACTGGACTCAAATGATAGTTATGGCCGAAGCCCATTATCTTTGGCTTTAGAGAACGGGCATGACACTATTGTCAAGATGCTTCTAGAAACAGGCAATGTCGATGTCAACTCAAAGGATATGGAGTACGGCCGAACCCCGCTATCTTGGGCTTCAGAGAACGGGCATGATACTATTGTCAAGATGCTTCTAGAAATAGGCAATGTCGATATTGACTTAGAGGATAAGATTAGTCGAACCCTACTATATTGGGCTTCTAGAAATGGGTATAAGACTATTGTTAAGATGCTTCTAGATATAGGAAAAGTTGATGTTAACTTAAAGGACGAGAGCGGCTGAACCCTGCTATCTTGGGCTTTAGCGAAGGGGTATAAGACTATTGTTAAGATGCTTCTAAATATATATAATATTGATATTGACTTAAAGGATAGGTATGGCTAAATCCCACTATCTTGGGCTTTAGGGAATGGGCATAAGACTATTATTAAGATGCTTCTAGATATAGGAGAAGTTGATATTGACTTAAAGGATAAGAATAGCCAAATCCTACTATCTTGGGCTTCTGAGAAGGGGTATGATACTATTGTCAAGATGCTTCTAGAAATAGGTAATGTTGATATTGACTTAGAGGATAAGATTAGTTGAACCCTGCTATGTTGGGCTTCTAGAAATGGGCATAAGACTATTGTCAAGATGCTTCTAGATATAGGAAAAGTCGACGTTAACTCAAAGGACGAGAGCGGCCGAACCCCGCTATCTTGGGCTTCAGAGAAGGGGCATCAGATTATTATCAAGATGCTTCTAGAAACAGGGAAAGTCGACATTGACTCAGAGGATATTGAGTATAGCCAAACTCCGCTATTTTGGCCTTCTCCTTGGATAGGGAGTGAGGACGATTCCGAAGGAGAATATGGCGACAATGTCAGCACAGACAGCTATTGGTCCGGATCTATGTTGGATTAAGGTTATCGTTGGAGCAGGATATTTGGCAAAGAGAGATGAGGGAGATGAGGGTTATTGATCCGGCCAGCAACATGAACCCTTCGGTTTGCCTTGCAGGTTAGGTCTGACCGTCACAATTACAAGGTCTCGATTAGATGCTACTTTTACACTCCTTACCTAGTGTTTACTTCAGGTACATTCGCACCCTCGTTGAGGGGATCTCCTCTAATGTAAGATTGACCCTTCGCCAGGTCCAGCTTGTAGGTAGCTTCTTAATAGACATGAGGATCATACACCCCTACAAACACTAAACTGAGTAAATCGCATATTCTTATCTCGTAGACGATATCAACAAGCCTCCAGGTAGACTCTTCAATCCAAATACTCCTTTATGTCACTCTAAAGGCTTAAAACATCCTTCTATCTTCTTCCAAAAAACGTGTCACTATCACTTCAGAATTCTGATAAACAATGTTTGATTGGTTTAGTAACCGGGTTCTCTTTTGATACGCGGCAGTACTCTGTGCATGCCCATTACTTTGCTTTGGATTTACTTGAAGAAGGTCACGGTATACTTGCGACATCCCTTGAAGCTTTGTATGCTGATACGGGAAAAGTTCAGTTCGATTGTAAGATAGGGTTACGAAAGAGTTGATCATTCTAACATTAGTCTACTAAATATGGATGGCCGAGTCATAGACGCTTCCCGTGCCGCCCTTGAAGGCAGCTCTCTGCCTTTACGCATTATCTACTGGGGCAGAGCCTGAGGCGCGCTATTCTATAGGCAAATCAGTGCTTAAAAATTTACCCTCCTATTTTAACGAGTCCGATTGGCATGAACTTAGTTGCGGAGCCCAGTCAATGTGAATCTGTTGCGGCGAAGGACAGGCGGTTGGCAACGATCAAATCACAGACGGGTATTAATTTCACCAGGTTCAAATTTAATGATGCTCGTCTTTCTTTCAATTCAGCTATTCTTGAATACGAAACCGAGGCTTTTTAAGAGAGCAATGATGAGCAATTTCGACGCGTGCTTGGAGGCTCGAGCTTTTCCAGGTTCCACCAAGCATCTGAAGAGCGCGATGACGATTGGACCACCAGTGAATATCCATTTCATATCCGAAATGATGATCTGGGATTGGAATTGTCCCCTTTCATCACATGTCAATCGGAATAATACAGGCTTCGGCAGTAAAAGAAAAAAAATACTTAATAAACAAATCAAATGGGCTCTTCTCAGAATTAACATGCCCTCGTATGCCAAAATGAGACATTCAAGCTGAACCTAGAAGCTAATGACGATGATTATGCTTACAATAGACAAATTTTCGTTGTGTGTTCGTGCAACTAGTTGCGCATCAGGCATCGGCACTCGGCGCTTATCAACAGCGACAAAAGCGGATTTGAAGCTTGCAGACAAATAGGGGTTTTAAATGAGAGCGAATTCCGTCGCAGACAGAGCTCAGTGGTACGTTAAGATCGGTTCCACTGACCAGGGTATGCCTGGTTGTCGGAACGCCCGGGTTTAATGTGGGTTCATCGAGGCTGACCTCTGCAAATCTGGTGACACGTGAACTTGCCTTCGCCCACGATTTGGCCTGACAATCCAGATGCCAAGTACCAGATTCTGTCACTTCCTCGGCTGCCTCTATTTTCGCCGCCGGGTGATGCGCCAAGATTGGCCGACTGTGGATTTTATGACGCGGTTCCAGCCGCAGCCGCACCCAAGCCCAGATCAGTCGCCTTGTAAAACGCAATTATCACGTTACTTGCAAGGTTCCTGATACGGCCCAGCGTTGCCGTTTTTACCGAAAAGTCTAATGAATCGCCTGCGGCCCTGATCATATAAAGATGTTTTGATTAGCTTCGAGGTGGCCATAGAGAAATACCCAAGCGGCCATTCTTACCAATACCAGACAACAACAACTGGCCCAGATGATCCTCAAATCGCCACGCAAAGCGCAGAGCCAAAAGTCCGAAGGCTCTACAGAGCCCGGAAATGAAAGAGAGGGAGCAGCACCGGAGTCTATCAGCGACGATACCCTCAATGGAAACACTACAGCCCTACCCTTTTGGCGTTTGCTTGTTGACAAGGCACGAATCGACGACGCGGTACTAAATCACCAATATCGAGGCAGCGGAACAACAGAGGACCCCTACATTGTCACATGGATACACGAAGATGTCGGCAACCCGTTCAACTGGTCAAAAGGACTACGATGGATGATTGTTATGACTTTAGCCGTCACATGTTTTGGCGTTGCCTTTAGTTCCAGTGCCTTCACCGGTAAGGCCCTGTTATTCGCTCCTGCTGTGAGGGTCCGCGCTAACCTTTGTCGGGAATTTGTCCAGGGGCCATGCGGGAACTTATGATACATTTTCACGCTAGCCAAACCTTGATGACGGGAGGTGTAGCATTGTATGTTCTCGGATTTGCACTTGGCCCACTCCTCTGGGCGCCTCTTTCAGAAATATACGGCCGGCAAATCATCTTCTTTTTCAGCTATGGAGCTTACGCGGTCTTCAGTGCGGCCTGCACCGCTGATAACGGCGTTACAACCCTGCTCGTTTTGCGTTTTTTGGCCGGCGCCTTTGGCTCGTCCACCCTAACAAATGCAGGAGGTGTTATCTCTGATGTGTTTGAGGCGAAAGAACGCAGCGTTGCCATGGGCATTTTCTCGCTTGCGCCATCGATGGGACCAACATTGGGTCCGTTTATTGGCGGTTATCTCAGTACCGGCCAGGGTTGGAAATGGGTAAGTTGGTGTATTTTTAAACAATACGATAAAAAAAACCTTGGCTTACTTAACCTTACGAAAATAGGTCATGGGTCTAATGGCCATTCTTGCTGCTGTAGCCTGGATAATGGGGTTTGTCATGGTCCCTGAAACATACGCACCAGTCATTCTCCAACATCGCGCCGCGGCTCTTTCCAAACAAACGGGAAAGGTTTACAAAACAAAGATCGAGGTTCAAGGTGGGCAACCTGCGCCCTCCGAAATCCTTAAAAAAGCTCTCATTCGCCCGTGGGCCCTACTATTTATCGAGCCTATCGTCCTGATCCTTTCAATATATACGGCCATTGTCTACGGCACACTTTACCTTCTATTTGGAGCATTCCCCGTCGTGTTCCAGTCTGAGCGAGGCTGGTCTCCTGGTAAGGGTGGCCTGGCCTTTTTCGGTGTCGCCATAGGCATGTTTGGTGCTATTCCTGCCATTGGGGCCATTAATGTTTGGTATGTAAAAAAGACAACAAAGGCTGGCAAAGGAGTGCTGCCACCGGAGTATCGCCTCCCCGGAGGCATGATTGGAGGCATCTCTCTTCCAATCGGCATGTTTTGGTTTGCATGGTAAGTGCACCCCTATATTTGGAGTTGAAATTTTATCTAATATGTATCCTTTCCAGGACGTCATACAAGTCTATACACTGGATGTCGCCCATTGCAGCTGGGGTTCCTTTCGGCTTTGGAATGTCAATGATTTTTACATCGGTTTTCAGCTATCTCATTGATTCATACAGCGTCTACTCGGCATCTGTATTGGCGGCCAACACCGTCTTGAGGTCTCTGTTTGGCGCAGCATTTCCCATGTTCACAAAACAAATGTACGAAAAGCTCGGCACACAATGGGCTAGCTCAGTACCAGCATTTCTGGCTCTTGCCTGTACGCCGATGCCATTCGTTTTATTCCGATACGGAGCCAGTATACGCAAGAAGTGCAAATATGCCGCTCGTGCTGCTGCTGCTATTGAAGAGATGGGAGAAGAATGAAGTGTCCAGAAAATGACAGTCAATTCGAAGCGAAAAGTCAACACCAAACCAAAAGAAAAAAGAGAGAGAGATAATTAGACATCACGCCACGGGTTCAAAGCCGGTACATTAGACTCAGAGATACACATATAGAAAGTTTTAGGCTAGATTGTAAATATAAATTTAAACTTAATGTTTCATCGATCACAATCCCCTATGGTGAGGGAGATCCTGTAGCCGATGTGGAATGACTGATGTGTGTAATCGCAACTGTTCTGGCTAGAAATAGACTCTCCTCCGCCAAAAAGAAGAAAAAAGGGAGAAAAAGACTCAAGTGATTTTGAAATTACTTGATTCGATGGAGACGAGAGGGAAATGTTCCAGGAATCCAATACTATCCCAAACCAAAAATTCGAAACCGCCTCGTCAAGCATCTCTGCTATTCTCTATTTGCCAATGCTTATAATATTTTCTTTTATCAAGCATGATAAATTCTCTTTTCTCTGGTGAAGGAATGGAATCGTTAGGAGATTCTAGGGGTAGCAGGGTTGGCATCACTGCAAGGGCAGAAGGCTGGATAGCTAGGTGAAGCAATAGACAGGTCCATTACCACACAAAGACTTGAGATTTTGACTCTATTTAGTAGGTATATTGTGTGTGTTTTGGTTAAGAGGGCCTGATGCGTAAAAGGGTCAAAAGGGAAGGACCCCCTAATGAAAAGTCGGAGGATGGCCAGAAAAGACCCGAAGAACCTCTATGCTCAAACATGCCCTTGCCATTAGACTTACTGCGCCTGGTTGTGTTACCGGTGTTTTGCTCCAACGACTCCATCAAGAAACTCTGACAAAAACTATGCTGAGAAGCCACGATATAGTGTCCTGAAAGAAACCAGAGCTAGGGCTCTTGGGCTCTAGTCCGTGATGTTTCTCTTGGAAAAGATGGAATGATTGTAGAGGGGGTGAAGTGGTCCGACGAAACACGCATCGTGCTTCAGTCGAGGGTGCCTACTATGTTCTTCTGGGCCTCTTTGACCACATACACCGGTGGAACTAATGTCATGGCCGTCGATAAAACGGTAGCTTTAGATACCAAGAAGCAAATTTCATCCTTCCAGAATAATGCTTTTCTCAAGACACTGGTTTGCCGACGCCAGGAGGACGATAACGAGATTTCGGTATGGTGAAATATCGGAGGGGCCTTGACTTGAGATTAAAAACCACTGGTTCTTTAAGTATTCAACAGAGGCAAGGATATGAATGAGTGATCAACGGAAGAGCAAGAGGAGCGTAGTATCATACATGTCTGGCTTTCGCGGTATTTTGTGTGTTATTTGTGTCAACAGAGGCCTCGTCGTCATCCTCCGGTCTTTACACATGGCCAAAAAGGTGAATCATGTGTACAGTACAGCTATCAGGGTCTTTTACTATCTAAATCAACAAGGAGATGGAAAGAGCAATCACTACATATTATCTGATATGAAAGGTTCATATCCACCTTTATCATGGGTCCAGTATCCCTTTGAATGCCGTAAGCCTCTACCTAAGTACCTTGCCTCAATCACCTGGGCTCGAAAAAAAGATCATCAAAGTACAGTGCAGGTTTATATGCGTGAAAATGTTGTTGACGCAAGCAAGATCATAAAAGCTAATTGTGAAAACTGCATCTTTAAATTAGAACCTTGGATTTGGAAATATACGTTCCATGGCACCCAAGTGGAGGCTTACGGCACTCAAAGGGATGCTGACAGCAAATGGTGCAGACCAAAATAGAGATAAAAGCGAATATTGATGCTTTTTTAAGGCTATTCAAAGTTCATGTCCCACACTGCATGACCAGTACCCAAATTAATTGAGGCTTAGATGGCTATAACGCCACCGCCCAATCTCAATTCCCCAACCTATGCCAGTAATGTTTTCGAATGCGTTGCCTCCGACGTCCCATCTTGCCTTTGCCCATGCCCCGTTTTCCGATTCCTGTCCTTCTTCGCGGCTAATATGCTATATTCGGCAATTGCAGAATGATTCAAGGCATGAAAAGCACAGCAAGTTTGAACGGAGTGCAGAAAACAAGTCAAGTCTATGGATAACCAACTAACGCTATATGCTAATGCTAAACAAAAAATACAAATGCCGTATGAATTAGTGGTGCTGATCATCATGCTTGTGATCTTTATGATCGTGTTTTTTATCGTCATGAGGGGGCTTTCCAGGGGGCTTCGGAGGCTTGTGCTTTGACAACAAGCGATATCTCCACAGTCGCTGGCGTTCTAAACTCCACCACTTCGCCACCTCTACAGCTTCTGTTGCCCATCTTGCTGCCCCCTCACCGTACCTTATGTCCACGGCTTCGGCGAGCTTCTCCAATGTCCACGCTGTTGTGGGATCCCGCTCCTCCGGATCGTTTTTGGTGTCGGTGAAGGTGTACTCAAACACCTTGTTTAGAGGCATCACCAATCGCCATTGCACATCAGCAGATGTAACAGCAAGCATGCCAGCGCCCGAGTTGATGACGGCAAAGTTCCACGCGCGACGGCCGTTGTGGGAAGTTTTGTAAGGACGAATAAGAGACTGGCCCTCGTAGTCCTGGATTAAGTCGGAGGTTATATACTTGTCATCCTCGTTAAGAGAACCGCTATTAATAAGTAAATCGAGAATGGTCGGTAGAATGGAAATGGTGGAGGCGTTGACCTCGTGCTGAATTCGTGGGAGATGCGGGTGCCTGAAAACGATGGGGACACGGAAGTCGCTAACATGCCCGATCTCATATGTTCCGGTCTTGTGGTAGTCCTCTTTAAAAGTCTGTCCGTGATCGCCAGCGAAAACAATCAGTGTTTCATTAGAGATGCCCAAGTCATCAAAAAGCTGCATAAGTTCCGCCATCCACTGATCATGAAAGCGGATGGTATTAATATACTTGTTGAAATCTTTGTGCCAGCCGTTGACTCCAGTATTGGGGAGGTAGTCCTCGGTCTCGAAAGAGTCGGGAGTGTCCCAGGCGTGGTGTGTTGTGCTTGTAAAGTGGGACATCCAAATGCGCTGCTTGTTGGCAGTGGCGTTGGTAACATAATCTTTAATATATGGCTTCAGGACGGGTTCGGCGAAGCCAAAGTAGTTGACTGGCTTATAAATGGGGTCGGATTTATTGTACCGCCAGTCCTCCTCCAACTGTTTTCTGCAAACAATGTGCTTGAAGCCAATCTTTTGGTCAAAAAGCTCTTGTCTATCGTAAATTTCAGTCTCAGCCTCGAAGAGGGCAGGGTACCACGGCCAGTCCTTGTAATCTTCGGAATCCGTAGAGTTGTCCTTTCCTTGGTTGAGCAGGTCGAGAATCTGGGGAATGCAAGGCTGGTAGCTGTCGGTATCGGCCTCATCAAACTTTTCCACTGGCATGGGCCAGGCGCCGCAGTGGTTAGATCCAAAGCTCTTGGTTGACATAGTGGCCATGGTGAAAGAACCTCTGACGTTGATGCCACCAAAGCCAGGCTTTGCTTGATCCTTCCACTTCAGCTCAGGGGCCTCGTAACCGTTGCCGTCAGCATCCTTGAAATCCCCAGAAATATCCGTGATCTTTTCAATGTGAGGTGTCAGCTTGGATAGCAAAGCATTCACATTTGCCTTCTCGGACTCATCATTGGAGTTGATGATGGTTTGGTGAATCTCCGAGCCTTGGCGAAGGGGAAAGAGTTCCTGGCGAAGACTCTCCATCAAAACGAAGACGACATTCTTAATCTTGACGGAACCGTCACCCAGGGCACCCTTGAGGGGCTCGAAAACATCGGCATCCAGGTTGCTAATCTTCAATGGGTCGTTGACAGGGTTGTAAAAAGGGTCCTTGAGACGAAGGCCAGGGCATCGGTCTTTCCAAGTGTCGACAATATCACCGTGGGAACCCTCGACGCTGGGGTCAAATCGCTTAGGATCCCATCGAAGGAAGCCACGAGGTAGTATATCGGGAAGCCAATCGGGGCGACGTTGTCGGTATTGGTTGACGAGAGAGCTGTCGGGACCTGGCGCCCATCCCTTGAAGTCACCATGAGCTTCTTCCCAGTTGGCATTGTCGAGCAGCCGGGGAAAGGGCCACTTGTTCTTCATGATCCTTCTCTGCTCCGCGCAGTGGTCGGGTTCGTTCTTGAAAATATCCAAAAAGTGGACCGGGAGAGTCACCGACATGTGGTCGTATGGTTTGTCGGGGCGAAGAAGAGAGGCAAGGGTGAGAAAAGCAAGCGTGGCAGTTTTGAGGAGCCAGGAGGGGATGAGATTGCATCGGGAGCGCTTTGGTGGTTCTTCGTTGAAAGGCTTTTCCCCGTCGCCGATCAGCATGTGGGATTCAGAGCCATCATTTTTCGTATACGAGTCAACATCATCCGAGTGGAGGGAAGCGTTGTCACTGTGCCCATTAACATCCTTAGGGTTGCGTCGCTCGCGGCGGCGTTTGAGACAGCATCGCAGGACTAAACCGACAATTAGATCAACAAAAGGAGTCGAGTATCGGGGGCGCAACGTAAACGTACCAGAGAGGAACAAATCGTATATAGACGTTAAGAAGTCGCCCACCACTCGGTAGAGAAAGTTTTGGGCGAACCAGGCGATGCCGAGAACAAGGGCGCCGCACGCGAGCACGCCCCAAATGCCTGTTAGCAAGAGCTTGATGCCATCCTTGTCTGATGCGAAGGTCCTTGCTTCATGCCATTCCAATTCTCCGCCAGTTTTGAAGAAGAATCCCAGTTCCGAAGAGGCGGCGCTAAGGGTGATGAGGCTGTTGAGACGAGTTAGTATCTTGCTTGCTTTCCCTCTGTCGGCTCGCAGATGCAAGCGGTGGAAGGGTCAGGGCCATACGTTAAGACTGTGCCCAGGGCAGCGGCGACGAGCGAGAGCCATGTTCGAATGGGTCGGAGGAGCAGTCGAGCGAGGCAGATGGCGGCAAAATCGGGCAGGAAAAATGTGGGCAGGAAGACGAGGAAGGCCAAAGGAGGGACGGTGGAAGCGTATGTGAGAAGGTGAGCCAACTTTGTGGAAACGACAGACACGAAAAACACAGAGAAGAGAAAGGAAACCGAGGGAGAGCACATTGCGCCGGATGGTGGACGACGACAGCCAAGGGAGGGCGAGTGTGGAAGGAAAGAAAGCGAAAATGGCGAAGCGAAGGGAGTTTGAAGACTTGAGCCATGTGGTCGCGTGCTCCAGGGTCCTTGAATTTGATCCGGGGTAAGACAAAAGCTAGCGCGCTGTGGCTGGAATCATTGCAGCATCACGGTGGAGAGCTCGTATTAGGTGGCTGTGGCCCCTTTTAGAGAATTGGGATTAGCAGCATTTGGCTCGGCTGCAATCTATTTGCGACTCATGACAGAGGCAAGGCAAAGCAAAGCAAAGCAAAGCAAAGCGGACGGGATGACGGCGAGGCCCGGACACCAGACAGCGTGCCTGCAGCGTGTAGGGCTGCGCAGCGAATCACTGCTGAAGGTTCGTACATTTTTTGCAAACCATGCAGTGATCCGAGGGAGGGAGAGGAGGCCGGGCTTGGCATGCACGGCCAGCTGCTGCTTGTGGTTGCGGGTGAGGTCAGAGAGTCTTGCTCGTTCAGGGGGCCACTGTGCTCACTCAGGTCTTATTGCCACTCGGCACGCGACAGCGCAGTTTAACCCTGATACTTTCTAGGGCGTACCGAATTCCGACTCGGCGGGGGCCGGTGGAGGGCCTGAGTCGTGCTATTATTGGCCGCTGAGGGTAGGCGTTACGTGAATAAAATTTCATTTCCAGATCTCGGGGGGCCGATCAAGCCAAGATGGGCAGGGTCGGCCATTGGCCCAGTCGTAGAATAATTGCTTCGACAGTCTGTGCCCCCCCTTTGGCCCTGCTGAAGCCTGCGACTCAGGGGAGAGGAGAGTGCTGGACAGAGGCTGAGACGATGGCGACACGGCGCAAGCTGGCTGACTGGCTGTTAGTTCATCGTCCATTCATTTGCTGCCAGCGCGCGTTTAGCTTGGCCCTTCCATGCCAACTAGCCAGAGGTCCGGGGGGATCCTTTGTGAGGCCCAACCGTATTTTAGGTTAGGTTCCATTGTGCCAGGCCTTGCTCCCGTATCCCGTAAATTATCTCGTCCATACGGAGGAATGGTGATCCCTCGGTCGCTGCGCGCAAAGAGGGGCGCTCGCCCTTGCTCGGACATTACTCCATCAGACTCGCCAGCAAAGGCCAGCATTTCCGGCTGAAACGATTGCTGCACTTCTGCAATGCTGCCGCCTAGCCGAAGCTGGGCAGCCCTAGGCCCCAGTTATTTGCCGGCGCAGGCCGCCGTTAAGGTTAAGCAAACTGGCACCCATGCCACAGCACACATTTTACGGATAATGTCGCCGAGGTTCCAGGCGCGCTTAAAATGGAAAATGGCTAGCTCGGAAGGAGAGCGCGTGACCTGCCATCCCGTTTTGATCTGATACGATCTGATCATCATGCAAAAAGCCCCTCGCCGCCATATGCAAACGCCATCCGCAGGTTGAATGAAGACACAGCCTTTATTCCGTCATTTCCCGCTTCGGGAAGTGATCGCCGATTCTAGAACCAACAGAACGCGAAAAAAAAACAGCAATCCCGACCTGCCCGCCACCATACCACCATGTTGCTTATGAACCCGATTACAAGCAAGGGCACAGCCTGCATCAGTAAGACGAGCACAGGCTCCCTCCTGCGGGATCTGCCTCACTAGTCACCGCAGCGTCCATGTTCTCCTTAATGTGAAGGACATCCCCTGCTTAATCATCTACGCCCCAAGGATGGCTCGATGCACGGAATGAGGCTGTGCAGCCCACTTTTGAGACACCCCACTACCACCAGTCTCATCAAAAAAGGATGCTTGGTAGGAAGGCGCCTTTTTGGCGCTCAATTGGGCTTTTTTTTTTTTTTTTTTTGTATACAGTCCTGTCGCATCCATTTGCTTCTACCTCTCCCCAAAGACCCACACTTCTTTATTTTATTCTTCTTTTAATCTTTTTTTAGGCTCTTGCTTTTCCGCCCGCAAATCTCACGCAAAGTTGTGACTTGCCCCGCCCCCCTCATCCCAAAACCAAAACATCGCTGAAGAAATCCGAGATCAACATGACACAGTCGTGCCAAACCAACCTGTGTGTCCGAGCTTGGTGTTCACCATCATGCTGCGTCAACCCTGCATCAGATGCTATGATTCCAATGCCGAATTCGCTCCTTTTCAGCACCATTCTTAATACCGTAGCCCCTAATCGCTTTCGCGACCATTCGTGATTCAGAGGTTGTATTACATGTCTAATAGTCCCTTTGGTGGTGAAATTGCTGTTTGAATCTTTCTTTCTGTGTGCATGTTTGATGAGATGCACGGGCAGGCCTCAATCTGGTCCACAGGACGTGGCCTTGCAACTTCCAATCCCGTATCAATATGGTAAACATCAACAAATAATAAGGCGATACTCATACTCTGAAAGCACTCATCATCTCGCCTGGCTCGATACACAAGATCGCTTCCTAAGAAACAAATTTTGTGCATTCTAACACACACACCTAAATCGCCAGTAATCAAAACCTACGAATGCGAAAATAATGTGTGATAGATCAAGGAATTACGTGTCTTTGCCACCCCAAGCGGTACAATGTCATTACAGACGGTACATACTTCAGGTTTACCAATTGCAGCCGAATCAGTACAAACATGAAGTGCCAAGCAAATTACGTTGAGCCAGAAATAGATTGTTGTGGTGTCGGTGTAAGGCGAGAGACAAGCAATTGTTGAATAGATGGCTCTTACCAGAGAAATGCCTAACTAAATATTGAGCCGTGGTCGAACTGCTTCTCAGAATCCACTCACCAAATCGACCAGAACCTTTCACAGTCGAGGAGTAGAGAACGATGAAAAGGGTAACTTGCCCAATTATCTGCATGACGTAAATAAGATGGCAAAATTTTAAGATAAACTACGCATGTGAGGTAAGACGCCAATCTTCAGACGTGAAACTGTATAATCATCTCGATAGTGAATTACATTGGCTAGTTGTACGTTACACTTATATATGAACTTGTTATTTAAATACCAAGCTTTTCATTTTGCGTATTTAACGTATTCTTCTACAAGACAAGGCAGCCCGTTGTGGCCCTTAATGGTCGCATAGAAACATAGAAACTTTGGTTGGTCCAGTCAGTGATAAGTTGGTGTTGCTGTTTTATGCTCATCTTGGATTTCACTTTCACTCTATCTATTCTCTGTTAATGTACTGCACAAAGCTGCTATAAGAAACAAACACCTTACAATTTACTATCTGCCCCCTTTCCAGCTGCCCACACTACACAGACGTGTTCGGCACTCGCTCGCTCTCTCTATTGGAGAGAGCCGCTGGTTTTCCAATATACTACATAGTTGATACCCTGCGCATTGTAAAAGGGAACCAAGTTGACCGTTTGGTCATTCGCCGTGGCTTGAAACTTGAGCCCGTCGACTTGCTTCACGGTTGCCAAATCCAAGCTGGGCGTCTCCGAAAGCGCCGAATCGCCATAATCTCCTGCTAGAACCACTGGACCATACGCAAGTGCTTCAATACTCTTGTCATCGTTGGTCGGAACAGTGCGCAGGTTCATGGGTAGAACTACTGTAACCGTATCTCCAGAAGACCATGACCGTTTTACCGAGGCGTATTCGCCGGCTGTAAGTGTGACATCGTCCACCGTCTCTCCGTTTACCTTTATAGACGCACCCGAAGTCCAATCAGGAATTCGTACTTTCAGAGTCCAGCTATCCCCATTGCCACCGGAGAGTTTTAGGGTGGTCGTGTTGCCAACAGGAAACTCAGTCTCTTGTGTGACGGTGATGTCGCGTTCCTGCCACTTTAAGACTGAAGGTGTGAACAGGTTGACATACAGGGCGGAACTGTCGTAAAAGTAAATTGAATCTGCCAGCTTGGTGTTTGTCTCGAGAGCTGTTCCTTGGCAGCACCAAAACGAGTCGTAATCAGTGCTCCAAGTACCACCTCCCCAAGCTGGGCCCACGCCACGACGACCACCAGGGTTCAGAGGGGTGAAGTACGTAATGTGTCCGTGTGCAGATTCCGGGTTTTGCTGGCCCAAAAGGTGGTTAAGAAGCGCCTTCTCATAATAATCAAAGTAACTAGAATCTGTTGGGCTCATGAGCCACAGCTCCCGGGTCAGCTTGAGCATGTTGTATGTGTTGCACGCTTCACAGGTATCGTTGTCGAGATATTCGGCAATAGCATTTGGGGCTCGGAAGTGTTCGGATTGACTGTTGCCGCCAATGGCATATGTGTGGGCATTGACGGTAAAGTTCCATGCATTGAAGGCGATATCCTTGTACCTGTCCACTCCGGTAGCCTTGTATTCTCGTGCTGCACCAATCCACTTTGGAACCTGGGTATTGGCGTGGAGACCGTTAAGACTGTCTGTGTTTGCAGCCAGAGGATCAAAAATTGAGGCATGATCAAATCGCTGGGCGGCCGTGAGCCATTTTTCGTCCCCAGTCTGATGGTAAATGTCGGCCAATATTTCATTCATGCCGCCAAATTCAGTGCTCATCATGGTCTGCATCTGAGAGTATGACAACTCGCTGGTGCGAGTATCAACCCAACCGGCGAGAGATAAGAGTACATCGCGCGCTGTCGTATCGCCAATGTGCCGCCAGATATCGAGAAGCCCTGCCATAGTCTTGTGGACGGCATAGTAAGGAACGTTGCCGTTCGACAGGGTTCGGTTTTCCAAACGCTCAAATTCCGATTCTGGGAAGCCAGAGAGATAACCCTCCGTGAAACCAACATTCTCGTTATTCGATTGGCATTTGGCTAATTCCTCTGAAAAGTACACAGCCCTGTCGCGGCACTCTGTGTCTCCCAGGACGGCATAGCAATATGCCCAGGCGTTAAGAAAATGACCTTGCATATGAGTCCGAAACGGGAAATCCGGAGCATCCCATCCGCCGTTAGCTTCCGCCCCATTTGTCGACAGGCCGTGGTTGGCCCGAAAGTTGTAAAGAAGTCGGTCCACGTCCACATCCTTGATATAAGAGAGGGTTCGATCTTGGTTCTCCTGCCAGCGACTGCTGGTGAGAGTGACTTGGTTCATGTCGAACGCATAGGCTGACACGCCAATTTCCTCACTAACAGGATCGACAACATCTGCAAAAGCAGACCACTTGCGACTCTGGAGTTGAGGCATCAAAATGAAAAAAGATGTCAAGGCATATACGCCTCGGTGGCGGCATAATTTCGAGAGCATCGTGTTTGTTGTTCGTGCACTGGGTAAAAGAAAAAAACCCCAAGGGTTGGAAATCTGTCACTCCGCGGCTTCCGATGATTATTGTTCCTGTGCAGCGACCCAGCTATTATTTTACCTTCTTTGCGATACTATCAGTCCATTTATATGTTGAAAATGGCCAATTTCCCTCAAACCTCTTGGCACTCTTTAAACCTGCCAATTCAATTGACAATGGCTTAGCTACTTGGCTCCTATCCAATTCACTGGAGCGCATATATTTCGGCGGCAATGCATACCTGCATCATAACCACATGGTCGCAAAGGTGTGGGGAGACGCAGGGGCAGATCGAGCGGGCACTGAGGCGATTGGTGCGGAACGCAATTGGTCTCGGAGCCAAGAAAAGAAATCACACGTTGGTGGGTGTTAGAAGATTTCTCCAAAGGATCTTATTGGTTTATTCCCTCGGATCAAGTTTCTCCTAGGCATTGAACCTTGCTCAGAATAGTGACGTCTACATGTACAAACAGAGGGCTGGTGTAGTCATGTGTATTCAGGCGTTGTACTCCATAGAGTGGGGATTCCCTGGTGGTTGCGGCACGCACTCTACCGCACCAATCCAGCGAAGAATATAGCTAAATTTTAGAGAGAGTCAATTAAATTCTGGGGCTGAATTCTATCTCCGGGAATGGCAACACCATATTTTTAATTAGTCCAATGACAGACTAATCTCACGCCTATCGGCTCATGCCAAATGTTTACGCATCACAATGAAATCAATCAACATCAGGCAAATCGGGTATTCCTGGCAGCCATCTTGGCCCTCCGCTTTTAAGGTCTTGTATTAAATAAAGAGGCACAGGTGAACAATCAGTGGTGTTTCATGTGTCACTGTGATGGTATTGGTCAAAGGGCAGGCTGCACGAGACAGACCAAGATTGACTTACCAGCGCTGCAGTACTCGAATACCATATAGCGGTATAATATTCAACCACTTTATTTACATAGTCATTTCAATGGTCAGCAACCAACCTGTCGTGATCGCTAAAACGCCGCGATCCTACGGCCATGTCGCTCCAAAGAAGCATCGCTATAAGCGAAGCCTATCAGAGCGCCAGGATGATATTGAAATCATGCTCGAGGCCCTCAGCTTGTCCATTTAAACAGCCGAGAACAAGAATTCAGTATTAAAACTGATCAATGGAGACTACTGGCTTGAACTACAGCATACTCTGGCAAAAGTTCCTCAATCAGCTATTTATCCTTTCGCAGCCTCTATTTCTCTCATTAATGGGTAAGTCATGATATTTGAGCTAACCAGACCACAATCTCCATCAGTTACATCAACTCGTGATGCGCTTCGAATCATGCCTGTTGCATAACATGAGACATTTCAGCTATCTCTGTAGCACTGGTCATCAAACCAGCAAAATAGCAGTTGGGTGGGGCTGTTTGTCTTCAATTCCTGTGGAAACCTAGTATTCCGGGTGCTTTGAGGACTATATCTAGGGCCTGAGTCAGTGTGTAATCCTCTGAGTGAAACATTGTCGGCCGCATTCAAGACATCTTTCCACGACTCAAGGGCAGAGACAACAACTAAGTCAGAATTGGGTCTGGATCTAGGGGCAAAAATGTTTCTGTGTCATGAAATTTCGGATTGTTGATTGAAATCCTTCAAGAACTTAGTTACGGAGCTTTGCACCTGCTTGTGTTGGCATTCATAGATCCGCTATGGCGCCTTAGCCAATTAAGCTCGTCGCTTTGGAGCAGTCAATTGGAATAAAGAATAATGGGCTTAGCTTGGGGACGAGGAGCTGCGCAAGGCGATCTCTTTTTTTTTTTTTTTTTTCACAAAGGCAGGAGAGTCTCAGCAGGAGCCCTTAGGAAGTCATCCTTCTATAGCCTTTTGCCTGGGATCGCACCCCACTAACGGATTACACCCATTCCAGCAGTTACAAGACACCAGGGGAAGGCCATTGTGATCGACAAGTGGAAAATTACATTAGTAGAAATACAAGGTGATTGAGGTATTATACCTGCAGCATGCTTTATAATCAACGTTCCTAATCACAAGAAGTGCTCCCCACGAATGAGGCATCAACATGGGCATCGCTCGTCAGTGTTGGAAAAGCCAATGTTGTTGGCGCAGGGGACCTCCCAGTGATCGGGCGATACCGCCAAACGCACACCGCCCACAGCGTGTCAAGGCCTGTGGCGGGGTGGCTGGAAGCCCGCTTGCCCCTGGATGCTCCCCACACAGCCCCTCGCTCGCCCTGGAGTTGCCAGAGTCAGGGGCAGAAATAGCCACCTGCCAACACCTCAGGCACTCAAACAGTGAGCGCATGTGGGCCAGCACCTCCAAACGGCCAGGCGAGAAGATGAGGATATAATTTTGCGGACATTGATTTCTATCAGGGCTTTGGCAGCCTCCTGCTGAAGCCCAAAGCTGGCTCTGTTAATCCACACAAAGGCATGGGGTAGTTATCTGCAAGATGAGACAATTGTGGAAGCGCTGCATCGGTTGTCTCGGGCCAGTGATAGTTACTTAGACACCCTAAACTTATCATGGGAGTATTAAAAAAACATGTTCCTTCTTGAGTTTTCTGACTCATTCACGTACCCCTTGCCAGCAAAGCAACTTATTTACGCACAAGGGCGGTTTGTTACCTAAGATAATGTATGGAAGCTTATTGCATGAATGGACTTTAAAATATGAGAATAAGATGTTCAGTTCTAGGCCAAGAGGAAATGTATATTTATTTCAGCACCATATAAGGGCTGTAGGGGGGCATATCTATCGCTTTGCTCCTACAAAACATTGCCAAGTAAGAATAGGGTAGGGTGGCTTGGTCTCCATTTTCCCAGAGCCTCTCCAATTCTAGCTCACCGCGTAGGTTCAAGTGGAGTAAGGATGAGCTAATCAATTTGGGTACTGTTTCCCTTTGGCGGAGCGGGTTGATCGGAACAGCGATTGTCGGACGCAGCATTCAATAACGGGGTGTGTATCGCTGTGTCGGCCCAACTCCATGGCTGCCCTGGCCGCCTCATTTCGGCAAAAGGTTATCGCTGACGCCAACCCCCTCATCTGGATGCTGGATGGAGTGACGGGTGAGCTAGTGGGGCACGCAAGTACTGTAGTTTAGTGTGCTGTGTTCACGCACGACATGAGCCTCCTACATACATTTGGAGATTCCAATATGATCAGCAGAAGCACCAAGCGATGACGTGTTTCTGCGTGCTCCTCTCTGAGGTAGTAAAAAGGGCAGTTTTGAATCAATGGCCATTTACAATCCTCTCGCAAGCCCTATCGAAACCAGTCATCAAATCATCGATGCCCAAGTGGACGAGTTTACTTCCCCGCACACGATGATACCCCACTTTACCCTCACACCGCCTTGGCTAAAATTAGCGGTCACAGCACTGGGGAGGCTTCACGAACCATGTGTGCAAAATGTGAAATTCAGGGCTCGACGTGTCATATCAAAAATTCTCCGATCGTTGAGTCATTTTTCTTTTCTTTTGCCTTGTTTACGTCGGGTGAGTTTGGGAGCCTTGTGTCGAGCCCGGCCTCCTATTCCAGCCCCTCACGTGCTTGGGCGCTATTGGGTGGATTCCGCCTGACCGCTCCGCCTCGCTACGTGTTACTCGCTCAGGTTGTCGTTGGGTCGTCATGGGATTTTGCCGCTGCCCCATCTAGTACTTTAGTCAGGCGTATATCAAGATGATCTTCTTTCAAACGTAGTTTTCCCTCACTCATCTCCAAACCAACCTTGAAGCTCTTTGGTTGGCTAAGATGGACGTTATGTCGCTACTCACAACATGGGCCGGAAGGGCGGATGAGGATCCCGAAGGGTTCTTGGCCCATTTCCGTACAGAGTGGGACGTTAGCGGCTCCTCAATATCAAAGGATTCTTCTGAAATGACGACGTTGAGGGATATCAAAGTCCTATGTGAGGATGGACAGAGAAGGCCATTTTCAGAAATCTATCTTCCCGTCCCAAAACTTGTCTTTATTTGCAAAAGATACCTGCTTGATCACGAGAGCTTTGGTTTCGTGCAACTCGACAAGCCTTTAAACCGTGAAGATGGTCTTGGTCAATGGGGTTTCCTCGAGTCACAACTTGGCGCCCGGACAAAGGACGATGTGAACTTCTACCTCCAGCTGCTTCGCGGTATTCGACAAAAGAACACACAGGCAAAAGTAGAGTTCCCACGTCGGATAATGGAACTCTACCTTCGTATTCATGCCGTATGCGAAGCGTCCCCCTCGACAGAAAAGGCCCGCCAGCAAGTCAGGTAAGCAACCGTGCACCCTGCAAATTTAAATGCACACAACCTCTGACCCGATCATAGAGATTCATTTGAGAAGCATGAACTTAGTCTTCTGGCTTCAAGCTGGACGAAACCCAGCAACTGCTTGCTGCACCACCTGAATTACTGGCTCCTGAAACCTGCCGTGCTCCCAGCTCCCGAGAGCTGGGAATCGACAGAGGTGGAGTGTGGGGTTTTGAAGAAGTTTTACCAAGAAACGCTGGCGATTTCCCCTGTGTACTCTTGGGTCGATGTTCTTGCAAGCCTGGAAAAGGCGCAGGGCTCGACTGCTACCTTTTGGTACCCCCAGTTGAGGAAGTTTTACCGTGCTTTGGATGAGTTGCTTCCAACACTCTCGGATGAGGATAAGGACAAGCTCAGGTATGATGTTTTTACATATATATGCAAACCTACATCTAACATACGATTAGATCATTTTTCAACGACAAGTCCTACATTGGAGTGGTCCACAATGGCTCGCTCCTATGGTATCAAGTGTCAAGTTGTGTCTGGGCACCAGAGTTGATTGTCCCGACGAAAATTGACTTGAGCGACCATTACAGAGGTCTCAAGTCCTTCTTCACCGGATTCTTAAAGGTCCCTAAGTATGATTGTGGCCTTATTTACAACGATTTATTGGATTTAGACCCAAGGGAGACATCGATCGAGGAAGCAAAGGAAATGCTGTGGTCACTCAACGAGTCCTTGACCGAGTGTGGACACCTCCTCAACCATAGATCTCTACTCTCTCGACCCATCTTTCCCGTCAGGCTGAGAAACGGCGAAGTTAGACTTTCTCCTGCGACGTCTGGATTTCTGATCGGAGATAAACAGTCTGTCCGACAACAGTTTCTGGACCGGATTGAGTTGCTGGATTTCCCTGCTGAGGATGTTTGGGGTCTTGAGCCTCTTATTCTTTGGGCTGATTTGGAGGATCGATATCTGTCTTACAATATCGAAGAGAAGACTTATCTTGAAAAAGAGGCAGTTTCTAAGCAAATCACTCAGAGCTTCACTGCATCTCAGGCCCGCGGTCTTTTACGGTATGTTCGATCATCAGTGTGCTTGAAGACTTCACTAATCTCCCCCACTAGCATCGCAAAACATTTTCGCAGTCCTCGAGTAAGGTCAGCTGCGCAGAGACAGAACTTTATTCTCAAAGTTGAACAGGCTAAATTCTTCAAGACGAATGGAATTTACCGCCAGTTATCTCTAAACAAAAGCAACTTCGCCGCTGTTGCTGATAAACAACCCAGTGATTTACACATAGACGACTTGGAGGATCGGCTGCAGATTTACATCTCGGACCGAGAGGGTGCTTATGAGTTTTGCTTCATATCAACGCTTCCACGCCATTTGGTGGGATGGATGATGGCGGACCCATCTGCCGAGGACACAGGGCGATCGACTCCAGCTGCCGTAAGCGCTGTCAAGAGCATTCTCAACGTGAGCGATGCGTTGATTAATGATGTGCTCATCGAGGAGGGAATAATAGGCGACGATGAGACAGAGTTTCTGTTGCCACAACCCAGCGCAAATGTTGATACAAAGCCTGTTGAGCAAGAGGAAACACATAACGAGAACCCAAAGACACAACCCGAGCTCAATTCGAACACAGTATCGACCAATGACGTACTCGTTGAGAAGGGAACGACGGGTCTTGATGAGGCAAAACCAGAGCCTGAGATCAATACGAGTGACGCACCGCTCAAAGACCAGTCCAATGAGGAGACGACAAATGATGAGCCAGAGCCGCTAGCTGAGCTCAAAACGAACGAAGCATCCGCCGATATTGACTTTATCAAGAGCGTAACAGTTTGCGATAAGTCAGAGCCGCAGCCTGTGCTGAACGTGAGCGACGCACCAGCCAATGGTAACCCCGATGACGAGGCAACAACGAGTGAAGACGAAGATTCGGAATCCGATCTCGATGAGAGCGATTCAACAGACAATGATGAACCCATTGCCGAGGTACCAGCAAGCCTTAAGGAGGAGCCGCAGCCTGATCTCAACGTGAGCGATGCGCCGGTCAATGCTCAGCTTGTTGAGCAGGCAACAACAAACCACGATGAAGAGTCGGACTCGGATCTCGACGAGAGTGATGCATCATCCGATGGCAATCCGGATGACGAGGCAACAACAAGCCACGATGAAGAGTCGGAATCGGATCTCGATGAGAGTGACGCGTCAGACAATGATGACCCCATTGTTGAGGTGGCAGTAAACCAGAAGGAAGAGTCGCAGCCCAGTCTCGACGTGAGCGGTGCCTCGGTCAATGGTAACCTCGTCGATGAGGTAGTGAATGACAGTGATGAAGAGTCACAGTCAGACTCTCAAGTGAGCGACACACCAATCAAAGATGCAGATGTTGAGGAGACAGCCGATTCTGAAGAGAAAAGCGAAACTTTTGTGCCTCCCCCATTGAAGAGGAAATCCTCCTTTATCCCACGCAGGAGATCATCAACACTCCCAAAGAGTCAACTCGTCTTTGGGACTTCAAGAGGGGACGAGAGAGCCTCAGGAAGCGACGATCCCGAACAGCAAGCCCAAGCAAGGTCAGTAGCTTACCCTTTCTCCGTATAGGTCGCATTCTAACTGTGTACAGAGCGGCTGGTGACAGCAAAATTCCATCGTTGGATTCTTTCTCCCCAGGCACAAAGCGAAAAGAACCTTGGAAAATTGTGGGATCTAAAAATTGCATTCTCTAAAGCACCGAACATGAATGTTTTGGTTTATATTTACTCTTGATAATTTGGAGTTTTTGATATTCATTTACCATTTAGCCATGGATAGGCTCTCAGCGGAAAAAATTATTAGACATAGATTATACGTATACCAAGGCACAATGCCGAAACCACCCAATACCATCTTCTTCATGAGCACAAAGCGCAATAATCAAACGACTTTCAAAAATGGCATGCTAGTGAATTTCCACGTGTTGGTCGGCCAGTTGCTGGTTGTGACTAAAACACCTGTGAAAACTTTCTCTAACTTTTTACTCGTCAATGTCTCCACATGGTTTGACCAATTTGACTGGGTGGTCTGTGATTCCCTACCCAACTGTTGGGTCGGGTTGGACGATTTTGACGTAATCGCACATAATGGTGAGATCATAGATGTCACGCTCTCAATGCCGACACTGACTTCTGCACTGCCACTGACAATTATAGCCAACAAATCAGGAATAGAAGTGAGCATGAGAAAAATCGTATTTGGGCAAACGGCTTCGTGTTGATCGGAACATAAGTCATCATTGGGCACCAAGGTAGTTCATTCATAGACGCGGTGGCAAGAGCCAATCCGGGTGATGACTCTGATTCATGGAGATACTCCAACATAGACTATCAAATGCGCATATATTCGTCGAGCATATATTTGTGTTCAAGCTGTAGCAATATCATGCAAGGGGTAAAACTAAGAGTCTATATTCGCCAATATACTTGCATCGCTTTCTTTCCATGGAAAGGTTTGCTCAATTGATCTGATCAACTTTTCATGGTGAGCAGACCTTGGCTTAATTGCTGCTTGAAATGGCTTTGGATGGCTAATAACGCCCGGCGTGAAGCACATTCTTGATGCGACATCTTCCTTGATTTCCCCCACTCCCTGAATACTGAAGACTGCAAGAGACTGTGCAACGGTGAGATACACCGAGTTATCAGCCAGAATGCGCCCAGGACAGAGTCGACGCCCAAACCCAAAGACAAATGCGCTAGGGTCGGGTGGCATCTTACTACCTTTAGGTGGCAGGAATCGGTCGGGATTGAATTTCATAGGTTCACTGTATACCTCCGGGTCGTGGGTGAAATGCCTATGCACCTTAGATCGGCTTTCATCTCGCTCAGGTTTTCGACACTTACCAAATGTTTGCAGACAGCAAAGATCCTTTAGGAATAAAGTATCCCTCAAAAACGTCATCAGCGGTGCTCATATGAGGAACTCCCATTGGAGTAACAGGATGCCAACGGAAAACCTCCTTGATGGTGGCTTCAATGTATGGCAACTTCGGCCGGTCCGAGAAAGACGGCAATCTATCCCGACCAACGACTCTATCAATCTCCTCTTGGGCCTTTTTCTGAACCTCTGGGAAAAGCGTCATAGCCAAAAAGAAGCATGAAAGTGATGAAACAGTCTGATCAGTTAGAGCAGAACCCATCTAGGTCGAAAGTAACTTACCGTGTCAGCTCCTCCAGTGTACAAAGACATAGCCGACCACTTATTTGTGAATTTCTCTTCTGGGGAAGAGTCCCCGGCCTCCAAGAGTCGTGATAAAAATGAATTGTTGTCTTTGCCTTGTGCCATTTGGTGCTTGACAAATGCGTAAGGCTTTTCCGTCACGTTGTTGAGCCCTGTTGCCCATTGCCGAGCATCCTTCTTAAATCCAGTCCCCGGAATCCAATCTGGCAAGTATCTCACTATATTTAGTTAGACCAATATTGCAGCCCTTGTGGACCAATTATTTGTTTGTTGGTACTGACAGAACGGTATTGTATCCACCATGTGGGTACCAGGGACAGCACGCGTAAATTTGTCTATAGCATCGCCAGCAATATCGACCAGGTAATCATTATGGAATTGGTCTACGGTATACCCGTAGGACATCTTCAAAATGATAGAACCTGCCTCCCTAGATATTACTGTTAGTTTCGACGCGATACAGAGCGCATGATCCCTCGGCATCAAAGCACTCACTTTCTAATATGGTCTAGGAAGGCACTGGGATCATTTAGGACATGTAATAAAAAATGCCCAACCTCTTCTTCTTGCAGAGTATCATACTGCGCTGCCGTAGGTTTGGATCCGATAACCCGGGCTATGTTCTTCCGGTATGTCCGTAATCGTTCGTTGTACGGCAGCAGTACGAGGACTTTCTCCCAACCAATCCTATCGACTTCTGTTAACCAACCGATCCCACAATTTTCTTGATTGGACACCTACATTTCTCCTAAAAATACTTGTCTTGGCCTTGAGGAATAATTGATCGATCGCTTTTCGAGCAACTCCAAGGTAGTTCGCACATCGTTGATGATTATGATTGTTTGTCCCATGACGGTGACAGAGCTAATGGGGCCTGCCAGCAATAACCAAGCTTTAGATTTTGGCGACATAGCATGCATGCATACAAACTCACCATAGATTTCCTTGTGCTTTAACCAGTGATGTGCCTCCAAGACTCCCGGCCCGGGCAAATCATTCAAATTCCCGACAAGCGGGAGTCCTTTCGGGCCTGGGGGTAGTGAAAATTTGCTCCCATATCTGGATGCCTTTGTAACCTTGAAAGCGGCAATAGTGACGATGAGGCAAGCGCCCAGACCAAGAATGATCAGCGAGACGCTCATTATAACCGCTGTTGATGATGCGCGGATATTCTGAAAAACGAAGATCAGGCGTGGGCATGTAGGGGTTAAAACCCCCAACTCATTTATGGGCCGTGGCTTAAATTAGGCCCTGGAGTTTTCCTATAGAGTGGTATTCTACTCAAATTGATACGTATTTTTCTCTAGTCTCGGCTAGGTAGAGGCGTTGATCGAGACCAAACCGGTTTTATCTCCTTGGCAGCCAGCTGAGCGGCGACGTGGCAGTGAGAAACCTAGTGACCCGCCTAGTCGAGTGCACCGGCACTTGTGGGTGTCCTATGAGATGATTGGTATCATACCTAAACTACAAGATTTCATAGGACAGCGAAAGAAGACTGGGCCTTCATTCGATCAGATTTAAGATGAAGATCCATCATCAACGCATCCCATGCTCAAATAAAGATCCATATTTTAATCGGTTGATTTCTTCGGCGCCTTTTATCGAGCCTCGTATTGAGCAATGGAAAGCGGGAGATAGGTCATGCTTTGTTCTAATAGTGCGCATTGTTAGGACGGACCGGCCCTTTTCCCCGCCATCCGCATAATGCATGCGTGATAGGACGTGGGGGCATATGCAGCATTCTCCCTTTTCAGCTAGGTCGAACTTCAGCTCGACGCAATGGCAGCAGTGTCTGAAAGAGGGGTAATGAATTTATGTTGACGCATCGTCAGTGACGGAGACGGGTTGGCTAATGGGTAATTGCGAAAGCAAAACGGGAAAAAAAAGTCCCACTACGAATTGTACTGGACAGTCGGTTGATTTAATTAAGTTTGGTAGCACAGCCAGGAGCTGCAGTTGGAAAGACCTGGGAAGAAGTCCATTTTGAAACCCAAGATGAAAGGTGGCATCCCAAGTTGAAACCGGTGCGATTCTATGCCCACATCGCAATTAGGATGGTAGCTGCGCAGAAGCACTGCGCCATCTGCACCGGCAACCCGATTCTAACAGGCTACCACGCGCAAAGCTGCGACACCATCAATCAGCAGAATGCTTATATGTACGGGCGAAGATGGTGAGACGACCGAAAGGGGAACGCGATAGGCGTCTAATCGGAATAATGGGTGTAGCACTATTGGTGGTTACATGGAAGGTGTGTTTATGTTGATGTCTGGCGAAGTCAACATCCGACCTGGTGGTCCACATATAAAAGTCATCGCACATGCACTTGCTGAGACTCAAATTCAGCTTAACCCCAGAAGGGTTTGATGGAAGCCAATACTATTAGACTGTTTGCCATCTGTTGGCTCCGTGCATCAGAATTTACTATAAATTTACAAGTAAACTATCGGGGTAGTATTGATGCTGTCAGCCGACAGTGGTTGTTTCGCTGCCGTTCAATTCATTCACGATGGTCCAAGTTGCATAGCTAGAAACATGTTACTTCTTTCTGTAGACGATAGAGAAGAGTAACCGCAAGTTGTGCCATCTTGTCTTTGGCTACAAAGTGGGTGTTTCAGCAATTCGGCTTTTGAGAGGGAAAAAGAGAAGAAAAAGTTGGTATCGCTGCTTGGGTCTGGGGAAACCAAAGCCGTCATAGGTCATTCGTTGTGCGGCATACTGAACTCGACATGCAAGAAGGTATTTTCCATTGTCTGGAGACAGCCGTGGAAGACCAATTCCCGGCTTCTCTTGAATCGGGCTGGCGGTAAATATGGAGCACGTCAGCGGGATGTGGGACCAGCATCCGTGCAAAAAAAAGATCGACAAGGGGAGAGTTGGACGATGCCCGTTGTAAAGAATACTCGGGTGGAGAACAACGTGTTGGAGCATGTTTAAGCGTGGCCTGTCTCAGCCTCGGCCGGTGGCTGTGAGCGTCGCAGAGGAATCAGAGTTTCCCGTCCATCCATGGCTTCGCAATAACATGGTTCCGTCTTGGACGACGCGGCTACACCGAATCGCTAGCTTGGCACGTCAGCTTGGACGTGGCTCATTTCGGGTGCGACGCTGTGGTCTGCGCACACGACATGTTGCCGGAAAAGGGGGTAGCGCCGTGATGAGGGAATCCTGGAACAGGCTTTGTTTGGCCGTGTGAAGAGACAGGGTCGTCTTTGGCAGCAGAGTTGTCACTACCGTTGGCGGCGACAATGAAAGGTTTTCAAGCAAAGCACAACGTCAAACCGGGTTTCGGGGCATTGGTGAGGCGCAGGCGACACCGACGGCGTCCATCAAGCACGTCGAATGCATTCCAGCCAAAGTCAGTCGATCTGACCAGCCGGGGATTACGCAGTCTGGAACTTGGTCGCGGAATCAACCTAGCGTGGATTGGGGTTGCGCCCGATCTGCTGGGGGGGCCTTTTTTTTTTTATAAAAAAAAACGGAGTAAAAGACGATGGAAGCACGGATTCACTCTCCACAGGGATGTGTCTGGATTTTAGGTCAAAAAGTCAATCCTACCAAAATGAACAGCAAAACAACAAATGCGAATCTACAGCCAGCACCGAGTCGGGCTGGAAAGGGGTCAATAGTGTCCAAAGGCAGTGCCGCCGTCTCGTCCTCTCTGGTGCCGGTCTGCCGGGCGAGTGCTGAGGGCGGTACATTGGGGGAACCCCGCCGGGCGGATGCCGTGATATGCGCGTATTTAGCTTTAGCAACCGTTTGCCGCTGGGTGAGCCCTGGCCAGGCCCTGGTCGCTGGCGGGGCCTAATGCTGCTGACGTACCTCCCACGTACCACTGGCATCCTGTCGCAGCGACCGGGGGTACGTATTCCCTATGGCAGAGCACCAGTCAGCCACTGCTCACTTTGGCAAAGGGGCGCGTGCCAGCCGCTGCCCTACATTGACCACTGCCATCACACCCTCGCGCTTCATTTACGCGGACAGCCTTACTGCGCTCACTCCTTTGTTTCTCCCTTCTTCTCCATCATCATCATAATCATACGCGCGCGCCGAGAGATATCACCGGCCTCGTCCCCTCGCTCCCCGTCCTGGGCCTTCCAACACTCGGCACGCCTCCGTTTGTCTCATCCTCCAGCTTGCACTGCCTTGGGTCCTGCTCCTGGGTTTCTTGGGCCTGTCCGTTTCGCATCTTACACCCTCTCTTCCCTCCCCTGCAGCTGCGACTCCGACTGCAACCACCGCCCGAGACTCCCACTCTCACTCTCTTTTCCCTCTCGCCATCTTCCTCGAGTGCTCCTTCAACCAAGACCCGACAGAGACACACGCACACGTACATCTCAGCATGCCCTCCCTCAAATCGCTGCTCCTCTGGAGCTTTGCCTCCTTTTCCGCATCAGCGCCCGCCGCCCTCGCCTACCGTGTCCACCCCCGCGATGTTGCCGACGAAGCCAACAGCCTGGACCGCCGCGAAACAAAGGCCAAGACGCCCAAGTACTTCCGAGAGCCCGGAGGCAGCCTCGAGCTCGGCCACTACGACATCCGATACTTCCAGGACAAGGTGCCCTACGACCAGCACCGCTTTGTCCTCCGCGACCTTATCCGCAGCTACCTCAACACCATGAACAGCAACGGCGTTGAGACGTGGCTTGCCCACGGCACCCTGCTCGGCTGGTGGTGGAACGGCCAAATCATGCCCTGGGATTACGACCTCGACGTCCAACTCACAAACACTTCGCTGTATTGGGTTGGCGAGAACCTGAACCGCACCGAGCATGTCTTCAACTACACCGAGCCCAGTACTGGTGCTCTCGTCAGCAACTCATACCTGCTCGACATCAACCCCCACCACGTCGACATTGACCGCGGTGACGGCATGAACATTATCGACGCCCGCTGGATCGACATGTCCAACGGCATGTTCATCGACATCACAGCCGTCCGCGAGCGCGAGGAGAACCGCCCAGGCATCTGGAGCTGCAAGAACAAGCACCGCTACAAGAGCCAGGACCTTTGGCCCATGCGCATCACCGAGTTTGAGGGCGTCAAGGCCCGGATTCCTTACAACTTTGAAATGATTCTCATCGACGAGTATGATACCAAGGCTCTCGTCACTGAGGAATGGCAAGGGTAAGTGGTTTTCCCCCGCCGCCGATTGCGGTCTGTTCCTTTCGAAAGTGGATCAACGGACGCCGAAATCCGAGGCCCTACGTCAAATCAAACATGAAATGCTAACTGAAATCTTCTGCTAGACACAAGTGGGATCGTGACATCAAGCTGTGGGTCAAGATGGATGCCGAAGAGGAAACTGCTCGCAGACTCGAAGCCGCAGAACGCAAGAAGCAGGAGCTTCGAGCACGACCATCGTCATCCCAGCAAACCAACTAAAACTTCTCTACGCATGCCAAGCTCCGACTCTTTTCATCACGAGAAACCTCTTTACACGCTACGCATGAGATCAATCAGGCATCGGGTATCGGCATGGGTTGGCGCCTGCATAATGCGTTGCTCTTTCTTGCCCATGTACATTGTACGAATAAGCGATTCGCTTTTCTCATTATTTTTTCCCTCTTCACATACCTCGGCGTTGGATAGGAATGGTTCATGGCGTTTTTTTTTTCCTTTTTTGCGAAAACCGGTAAATAGTAAATGTTTTCGGCTTTACCGTGCTGGCATGCCCAATAGCATCCTAGCCACGGGCATTTGGAATTGCACGCCGTCGCTGAGATGCGCCAAGCTGCGGCAATGTTGTCTGGTGGGAATTTGATAATCTTTGGCTGTTGGATACCTGAATGGGGCAGGATACCAATAAATAAATATACGATTGATGCACGATACAAACTCGCTTTCCGTCATGAGCAAAACAACCTTGAAATACAACCTCCCAAACTAGTACTCTAGTTGTTTTATTCTAGAACAAGTCCTACGGGCATTAGTTGCACCTTTCACTCCACACCATCCCAGGGTATCATTGGTCTTGTCTATCCGCTCTTCCAGGCTCCGTCATCCATGCCTTCCACTGAACTATAGAAGCTTTATCTTGGCTCTCTTGCCATTGTCCAAACTTCCCACCAATCCCAACATCGACCAATGGTATCATACTTGGCCGTCCGTGAGCGCATTGAAACGGCAGCGCGCATTTCGACAGCCGCGATAGTAGCTGTTTACAATCTTCGTTTGTAAGTGGGTCGTTGAACATTACTGCGCCTTGATGAAGCATGTTAGTCGTTGGTTCCTTTGACAATAGACACTAGGGAAATACGCACTCCTGCAAGCTCGTGAGTGGAGCATGTCCAGTATTCCCTTGGGGCAACCATGGAACAATGAGACAACGGACTTGTCGATCTGTGAACTTGAGGGGTTGGTGCCAGGAATATCGCTATCAACAAGATGCCATATTTCCTTTCGGAGAAGCTCAATCAGAATACGGGGTTCTTGACGGCATCTTTCGAGAATGCCGGGTGGGAGGCCAACAACAGTGATTTTGCAGCCATTCGAAAGTCCTTTGAGCTGGGGGGTGAGATTAAAAATGATGCCCCACGAAGCAAAGCGGTCGCGGAATTGTTCCAGGAGCTGCTGCTCTTTTGACGAGACTTCAAACACCAATGGTCGTTCCAAGACTTCAACGTCAGCCTTGATCCCACCGCTACGCACATCTCGGATAAAGTAATCCGCCATCAACTCCTCTAACCGACACCGCTCATCCACGGCATGCTGATCAAGGATCACCAAAGCAGAGCTTGGCGTTTGCGTTTTGGAAGCCTCTGGTGCCACATTCTCTAGTGGAAGTTTCGCAAGGATGAATTTATGGTCAACTTGGGAAATGACTGTTCCGCGTGCCAGAGCATGCCTTGATACTCGACAGGTCAGGTTTATTGAACCGGTGTAAAGGTTTACACCGCCACCTCTTCCTTCACCGCAATGATGCACAGATTCATCGCCGCCATCTATCCTAGGAATCGATAATTGCGGTGTCTCGAAGATCGGATTCTTCCACGAGGATGTCACGTTTTCGAACCATTTGCTTTTGAGCGTTCTGGTTTGTAAACCGGCTGCTTTTTCCTCTTCAGAAAAGTCCGTCGGGTCGGTAGACGATGAATCATTGCATGCTGGTAGACCGCTCCTAACAACAAGGGTACCAGTCATAGGCGGAAGTGGATCATCTGCATGCAGCCCATAGAGGGGCTCATCAGGTGGCTCATCAAAAGGTCTGCGCAAGAGCTTGCCTCCTTCTCCAACCAGAGGGGCCGGCAGCGCTACGACTTGCTCCTTGGTTTGAACGTCAGCCGTCTTGTGGGGACCTGACGTTGCGACTTTTCCAATCTTGACCCGGCTCCAGCCATCAAATGGACTTTGAGTTCTACCTTGCAATTCCAGGCTTCCGCTCCTGGAAATGGGGCTGGATCTGGAGCTATTGGCTGAAGCAACGAATCGGCCTTTAGAAGATTTCTTAGACCTGCCAAGTGTTTTTGATGTGGAATAGACTGATTCCTCTGGGGAGAGCCGAACCTTCCGAGGACGGTATTGGTGCTTCTTGAGAAACCCATAACAAGATGCCTTGAGGAGATTGAGGATGGTGGCTAGAGTTTGGCCCTGATTTTCCAACGCGTCGACTCCATCGGCATCATTACAGCCCATAGCCACAATCTTGAAGTAAAACATTGGCCACTTTTCAATGTCCTTTCGACTCCGTAATTCCTTTCCAGAAATCTCATCGGGCTCAAGGGTGGTTTGTGGTTGGTTATCGTCCCCATCAACGGCTCCAAACCTCGAGTTTTGGAAGACGCGGTTTATCTCTTCGTAAAGCACATCGGTACCAAATTCGTTCATAGCAGGGTGGACGCCCAGACTAATAAACTGGGAGCGACGGGTTGCAGCCGGGACTTTTGAGATGCAGCCTTTAATACTGGTGGATCCAGAGGATGCTGAGATCGGGACCCAACCATCGGCTTCGCTAGAATCAACAAGAGAGGCTTGGACAAGGAGCCGCAGTGTCCGAGACACCATGTCAGGAGATTTGGAAGGCCGGAATCGAAGCTCGCGCTGTGTTGTTGCATTCCTCACTGAGACAGTAACTGCCACGGGCCAAGCAAGTAGCAGTGCTACGATGTTCCTAATCAGCTTTGACCATACCCTGTCGATGGCTGATCGCTCAGTAGAGGAAGCGCGCTGTTTGACTCTAACAGGCATTGATCCAAAGAGATCTCTGACAGTCACCCTAGTTCCATGATCAAAGTTGGCCAGTCTGTGCGCCGGGGGTGCTGGGAGATTTCTGCTGAGGATACAGGAACTGTGAATAGTGATGGAATTGGAACTGAGGTTGCCTTGGTGGCGAGAGATGATGGATAGCAATGATAAAGTTGCCAGTGATGCCAGAAAATCTCCATTTTTCCCGTGGATGGTCGCTCTAGGTGGAAATCGCGATGTGTCTATCGCCAGGCATAGTCAGCAAGGCTCAAGGCATGGCGCAGCGTTTTGCTGATCTCGGGCAATGGCCTACTTACGATGGAGCTTTCCGAGGCCGCCATCTTGGGCAAACTCTAAAGGCGGAATGCCTAGGCCATTATCTTCGACGGTGCAGCTGCCGCGGGTGTAATCCACAGTGATATTGACCTCTGAGGCGCCAGCATCGAGGGCGTTGGCGAGCAGGCCGCAAACGACGCCGTTCAGGGAGGTGATGGTTGTGGACGACTTGATCCTGTCAATGACGTCCTGTGGAAGCCGGCGGATGGACATGACCTCGGCTAGCGGATTGTCGTGATGCTTTCATGCTCGCTGCATCAGGTAGCATGGCATTGATGATGTGTCGTTGGATGCCAATGCGACATGCACTTGTTTTGGTGGAGAAGCCTCTGTGGCCGGGATAGCCTAGTAGAGGCGGGGGGAAATTAAGGGCAGTGACGTCGCGAGGTCAGGGTCCACGCACTCTGGGTAAGAGTGGCGCCGGCCGACGGAGTGCTGCCTTCACTCAAGCAATTATTGCGCAGCGTAGGAGTACATTGTTGCAAGCCGATATACAGCATGATCTTGCCAACATCGATGTGCAATTGATGACCTATGGACACCAGCTTTGCTGAATTCTGCGCCATCACCGCTGCGAAACGCCCCAACTACTGGCCCACATCTTTTGAGCTGTAGACTAACAACGAATGAATGCACACGCTTACATGAATGCATATTGAAGAGAGCTGTTAAGGCCAAGGTAATGGGGTGCAAGCGTTCAGCCAGCCGCCATTATTCCTTGTCCGCTATTGAATAGTGAAAGCCTTACGATGGTATGAAAAAAAAACCAGAGTCTTGGCACTACGCTCAAGCACGGCCTGGATGACAAGCTACGGCAAAGCTAACCCAGCAAGGAATATGCGACAAGCCTGCTAGAGCACAATAGGCAGCTATCGGAGGTGCCCGAAGGTTATGAATGACCTTGGGGTTTATGAGATACTGGGTAGTGCTAATATCGTATTGTGCTTTGTATTTCGGCCTTTGTGCTGTTTGGATCTTTGAACATGCTCAGGTATTCCTCATATGCAACACCCTTGTGCCTGTGCCTGTGTCGTGGGGGTTTCCTTAGGTTGTGCAGCCAGGAATGTGCACCACACCTGTCTCAGTTGGTGCTCACACTACCGTCGTGCTATGTACAGCTAGAGCAAAGATCAGTCAGGCTTCCAGCTACGCTAAGCTGCTCCGCCTCAAAGCTTGGGCTTTTGATGCCCATTCTTTCGCTCTCGCTGTCGCGGCTTGCTCAAGGCCGCGGATACTCACGTGATTGCTCTCCTCCCTCCGCTGTCCGCCCTGCCTCGATCCGTATTCAGCCGCCACCTCCAACCATGCCATCCATGCAACGCTGGTGACGCCGCCCTCCTCGTTGTGCTGGTGCTGGCTCGTGCCCTCGGTCGCTTGCGCTCCCTATATTCCGATCGACACCTGTGAACCTCGACCTGCTTCACCATCTTCATCGCTTCGCCGTCCGCCTTTGCCATTGACCCCCGCCTCCATCCGCTCGGCTGCCCAACGCTGGTACCCAGCATACCTCTCGCCGCTTCGTCGCCGCAGCCCCATCATCGGCCCACGCAGACGTCCTCCTGAGCCCTCAAGCCTAAGCCTCATGGCGACGACCGAAACCCTCCCTCCAGCTCATGGTACGCTTTCCTTCTTCTCATTTCCCCTCATTCCGCTTCCCCCAGGCCCATCGCATCGTGGTAAACCCCGCTCGGCGCTCATCACTCGAACCATGTCGCAACCCTGTACAGCTAACAGCCCATCAGACCGACAAGGCCAACGCCGCCGGCCCTTCTCGACTTGGGTCAAGAAGTTGACCAACTTCAAATCTTCCTCCGACGGCGACCGTCCCAAACGACACAAGATACGCCGCGGTCCGAAGAAGAACAACCCGTACCCCGAATCTGGAACTGTCGGAAATGGCGTCACGAATGGCGCCAGCGCCTGCACCATCTCCACGGCACCCTCCGGCAGCAACACGAGTCTGGCACAGTCTTCCCGCATCTCCCGGGATGGCCAAACTCCTACTACAACTGGCAGGAGAAGCCTAGTTGGGACCGTGTCGACGAACCATGAAGAATCCCGCTCACTCTGCGCACCGAGCCACGGCGCCAGCTCGCTGGCTGGTACGAGCCGTACAATCGGAGGCGGCGTTGAATCGCGAAGAGGGGGGGATAGCACCTTCTCAAGCCCCGCGCCATCCGTGAGGTCGTTGACAACAACATTGACCACGATCCAATCCATGGCGCCAAACGGAGTGGGACAGGGCCACGGCAACCCCAACCAGCATCAGACCAACACCCAGTCGATTCAATTCACACAGCCCTTCCCGACGGCATCACCTGCCTCAGCAATCCCCGCCCACCTGAATCCGTCTGGTAACCCGACGACGTACACATCCGCCACGGCTAATAATCTTTTGACTGATAATGCATCCATTCTCACGCTCGCATCCTCCAGCAAGCGCCGCCGCCGACGGTCTCTCGACACTGATGCCTCGGTTCGCGCGCTCGCTCCCTCGTCGCTCTGGGGTGGTAGCAGAGAAAGCCTACCTCTCAGCATCCTCAGCGCCAACATCGATCCAAGCAACATGCCTCCCACCCCCGGTCTTCATGGCAGTAGCTCACGAATGGGTGCCGAGCGCACCAGCATATACTCGGCCACCGGTGTGATGCCAGCAATCCCTGGTGATCGCAACAGCTTCTACGCCAAGCAAGCCGATGGTGCCAGCGTCCGAAGCGGGTTGCTGGGGCACAATAGGGCTGACAGTGTAAGCGGGAGCATCGGCGGACTGAGCAGCCCGCTGGTAAGCCCACGCGAGGTGCCAGGCGAGAAATCAGAAAAGGACAAGGACAAGGAAGAGCCATCGACACCTAAGGAAGAGACGGAGAAGGAGGAGTAATGGTTTTCAGTATTTACGAATGGCGGGTATACTTATTTCGGGTGGGATGGCATAGAGTTTGATTCGGCAAGGTCAGGCGGAGGCAAGGGACATTTTCTTTCAGTCCCCATAATAGCAATACATGATACCCTTGGAGCATTTACCAACGTAACAATCACCTTGAAGTTTGGCTTGTGATTGTCGTCTCCAATGCAACTTGACGTCGACCCTTGTCCGCGGCCCAGGCCACTCATGTTCAGCAGCGGATCCCTTACGCAGCCACTGTGACGCTAGGCGCCAATCACAGCAAAAGTGTGTCCTCGGCTCCTGAGGCGCTAGCCCGTGCCGCGGTTCTCTTATTCCTCGAGAGGTTGTCATGATATGGCATGCAGGATGAGTTCACTATATTCTCCCTGAGTAACAAAGTAACTGGATTCCTGCTAATATATTGCAGGACTATCAAGCGTGTATTAAGAGTAGAAGAATCAATTTATGGAGAAATACGTGAGGCTGAAACCAACCAGTCCCAGGCAGCATAGGTGCAGTTGCGAGTGATGTCATTTTTCTTCCTCCACGAGTCTGCACATGGCACACTCCTCTATATTCAGCCATTAGTATCACTGTTGCCCTATTATTCTCACCGCCGTACGTTTTTAATTGTCATAAAACTACAACGATATTCATGAAGCCAAAGCCAGCGTTGAGAACTATCCAGCAGCAGCTTGCTTGGTCCCACTGCGGCGAGGTTGGTCCCGGCAAAGGAAAACTGGGCGGTAGACATATTGCATACAACTTGACGAGTTTAACGGCAAAAATCTGAAAATGAAGCAAAACGGAAATTTCATGACAGTATTGCTTGTCTAGGTACGGTATTCATTGATCCTAACGGGTGTGATTATTTTCTGCTTTGACGCATTCTTCTATCGTATGTCTCCAGAACCCAAAGTGCTCGAACATTCCAAAACACGCAACAAGAACATCCATGCCCATTTTATAAAATAAAATAAGATAAAATAAAATAAAATAAAAATAGGATATCTCCCCACTAATATTAACTAATTACCAACTGGATAATTGGTCTACCACGTCAAAGAAACAATTACATGGAACTAAGAGGCAGCAACATTTGTGGAGCGGTCAGCACCAAGACAGTTCGCTATGACCCGTTACGCTGACACCCTATTGGCAGGTACCTGGGGCAAAGCTCCGCACAGAGCTCCCCAAGCTTGCAGCGCTGTGCCATGTCCCGCCATCGTCATCGCGCGGCTTCAGTGCGCCTCCCCCAACCTCCAACCGCGAACGCTCCCCATGCATCAAGATGGCCATTTCGGTACGTCCGCTCTCGGTTCCCGACGTGCATCCATGCCTATCCATTTTACTGCCCCCTTGCAGGCATTCCGCTAACCCTCTGCCGCAGTGGAAGTCGTTTGACTTCTTCGACGTCGCCCAAATCGATCTCCCGGCCGAAGAAACCCAGCCGCTCTTCGAAGGCAACGACATCTCCAGCGTCTGCACGGGGTCTGACAGTCTGTTTATCGGATCGCGCGATGGATGGGTCAGCATCATTGGCAAGGCCTGGAACGTCATTCGGCGGTTCCAGGCTCACGAGACGGGTAACATTACGCAGATGCGACAGGTCGAGGGGACAAGCGTGCTTGTCACCGTCTCCGTGAGTTCTTTGCGTGCCGCGCACCAGGCAGAGGCTGCTCGTAGTGCCGCAGTGTGTTGACAAGTTTGCAGGAAGATCTGAGCAGCGAACCTGTCCTCAAAGTCTGGGCTCTCGACAAACTGGTCAAGAAGACAAACATGCCAACTTGTCTGAGCACGCTGACCATCAACAACGCCCGACGGCAATTCCCCGTGAGCGCCCGTTCAGCCCAAAGCTCGTTATGACTACACATCTAACCCCGGCAAGATATCCGCCTTCACAGCTACCGACGACTTGACCCAAATCGCCGTGGCCTTCACCAACGGAGCCGTGACGGTGATCCGAGGCGACTTGATCCACGATCTAGGAACAAAGCAACGAATCGTTTACGAAGCCGAAGAGCCCGTGACTGGCGTCCAACTTATGGTGGATCCCAATCTGACCACTCTCTTTGTGTCAACCACCTCGAGGATATTAAAGCTTGGCTTATCAAAAAAGGGCCATGGAATGCCGCCCAAGACAGTCGAGGATCTGGGCTGCGACGTCGGCTGCATGACCGTCGACTCGAGGACAGGCGACGTCATTGTTGCAAGGGACGATGCCATATACACATACACTCTGGAGGGGCGTGGTCCTCCCCGAGCTTACGAGTCGCCCAAGAGCCTGATCGCCATCTACCAAGATTATGTAGCACTTGCGTGCCCTCCTTCATCCGCCAACGGCAAAGGTTCCGAAGCTCTCAGACGGCGGTTCGGTGGCAGTACCAGCAACCCATTGTTCAACGCGTCGACATTTGTGCTTCTGGACACGGATCTCCGGGTTGTCAGTCACACAGAAACGCTAATGTCGCCTGTTGGGTACTTTGCCGAAATCTGGGGGGATTTTTATACCATCACCGAAGATGGAAAGGTAGATGCCGCACTCTTCGTCCAATAACATGCTCTAACACGTTTAGGTGTTCCGGTACCACGAGAAAACTCTCCAGCAGCGGCTAGAGATGATGTACCAGCGAAATATGTTTCCGCTTGCCATTGAACTGGCTCAAAAGTCAGGGTTGGATGCCGAGCAGCAAAGCCTAATCTACCGTCGCTTTGGCGATCACCTTTACCAAAAAGCAGACTACGATGGGGCAATGGTGCAGTACATCCGAGCCATCGACACAACGGAGCCTTCACAGGTCATTCGCAAGGCAAGTCTGGTACCAAGTCACTTTCGGCGACTAGATTCTCTAACATGCGCAGTTCCTTGATACGCAACGCATTCACAACCTGATTCAATACCTTGAACAGCTGCACGAACACAGAAAGGCGACCGCTGATCACACAACCTTGCTTCTGAACTGCTATGCAAAACTCAAGGACATCAAGAAGCTAGAGGCGTTTATCAAGTCCCCTGGTGATCTCAAATTTGATCTCGACACGGCAATCGCAATGTGCCGCCAAGGTGGGTACTACGAGCAAGCGGCATATCTGGCCAAGAAGCATGGAGAAACCGACCTCGTGGTGGACATCCTCATTGAAGATTCGAAAAACTACGAGGAAGCGCTCGATTTTGTTTGGAGGCAGGACCCAGAAACGGTTTGTCCTTTGTGATCTCTTGGAGAGGCACGAGCTAATCCTCCTAGACCTACCGATGCATGCAAAAGTACGCCCGTGTCCTGATAGAAAACTGCCCCAATGAGTCTACCAAGCTCTTTGTCGATTATTATACAGGGAGATACAAGCCTCGACAGACAGTTGTGCTGCCAAGCGAAGTCGAGGTTCCTGTAGCCGGTGGGTTTGCTGCGAATGCTGTCCAGAATCTCTCCAACCTTCTCCCGCTTCCGTACATGAATGCTGCAGCTGCGGCAGGTCCAGGGACACCAGAGGGTACAAGGCCTACAGCAGGCGATGCAGCTCTCGTCATCGACAAGGACGATTCGCCCGCACCCAAATACACTATCCCACGACCCCGAACTGCCTTCTCTTCATTCATCGACCACCCAGACGAATTCATCGTATTCCTAGAGGCATGCCTGCAGGAAAATGATATCAAGTCTGATGACAGAACTGATCTATACACGACACTATTTGAGATGTACCTGTACAAGGCAGGTGAGAAGAAGGGACAGCATCACAAGGAGGAATGGGAGGCAAAGGCGAAGAAACTCATTGAAGGAGAGCACATCCCCATGGAAAGCTCAAATGTGCTGCTTTTGTCCCATCTCTCCGACTTTCGGGACGGCACGGTGCTCGTCAAGGAGCAGGCCGGCCTCCTTTCGGATATATTCAGGTCCTACACGTCGGCCAAGGATACGCGGGGAGCCATGAAGGCATTGCGGAAGTATGGCCCTGAGGAACCTCAACTCTACCCAGCAGCATTGGCCTACCTCACATCGGATCCCCGGGTACTGGAGGAGGCGGGCCCCGATGAGTTGTCAAATGTCTTGTCAAAGATTGACAAGGATGGGTTGATGGCACCTTTGCAGGTTATCCAGACACTTGTTGGACAGTCGTCGGGCGGGGGTGTCGCAACAATGGGTATGATTAAGCCATATCTTCATGAGACCATCACTCGCGAGCGAAAGGAAATTGCGCAAAACCGCCACAAGATCAACACGCTTCGGGCAGATACTGAGAAGCGACGGGAGGAGCTGGCGGACCTTGGGTCCAAGCCTGTCGTGTTCCAGGCGACGTGGTGCTCTGACTGCAGCCAGCGGCTGGATCTCCCAGCAGTGCACTTTTTGTGCAAACACAGCTTCCACCAGCGATGCGTACGGAACGCCGACAAGGAGGACGAGGCGGAGTGCCCCAAGTGCGCTGGCGAGAATGAGGTGATTCGCAAGATGCGCGAAAGCCAACGCGAGAGCGCCAACAAGCACGAGCTATTCAAGGCGGACGTGGAGAACAGCGAGGATCGGCTTGGGACTGTGGCTGACTGGTTCTCGAGAGGTGTCATGGATGTTGGGCACAGCGCGGAGTAGCGATGACTTTGTAACGAGATTGAAGCATGTGAGACGGGATGCCTGGAGGAGTTTGGGATTGATTGCATGTATTGTGTCTCGCTCATTTTTTTTATACGAGATTCAATTTATAGGTGTCGGGGTCATTTCAATTCGAAGGCGAGCGTATTGTTGTTATCCAGAATTGGTTGTTGGCATCAAGGCCGCAGCGCTTTTCTATGTGATTTTAGCCAACTACCCCACGTTGCAATCCCGATTCTAGTCACGTCACACAACTTTATAGCTCAACAAGCCGCCAACACCATGGTGGGCGTATCGCCATTGCGGGAGCCGATGAGTCGCCCAGACCGCAAATCCATCCTCTCCTTCTTCTCCCGCTCCCTTGCTGCGTTTCAGTCGTCGCCCGATGCCTTCAGCGTCTTGTGCACCCTCCCTCACACTAGCAGCTTGTCGAATCCAGCCCCACGTCGACCGGCACGCCCAGTGAACAGCCTTGTCGTGCTGGATTCGAGCTTCAACCCACCGACAAGGGCACATGCGGGGATGGCGAGAGAGGCCCTCGACGCCGCTGCCTCGGCAGGCGGGTCGCGGCGTCTCCTGTTGCTGCTGAGCGTCAACAACGCCGACAAGGCGCCGAAGCCGGCCAGTTTTCCGGTCCGGCTGGGCATGATGGATGCGATGGGCAGGCAGCTGCTGGAGGAGATGCGCAAAGGCGAAGGGGAGGAGCTGGAAATCGACCTGGGCGTCACAACCATGGCCTTTTTCCACGACAAAGCGCGGGCTATCGCTCAGTCATCCTTTTACTCGCCGCCGTCCTCGCCCTCACCAGGACCAACGCAGATATTCCTCGCAGGCTTCGACACGCTGGTGCGCATCTTCAACCCCAAGTACTACGGCTCCCAGTCGGCCGGCGAGTCACCGGCAACGACCCCAATGCAGCGCGCGCTGGGGCCCTTCTTTGCAAAGGCCGAGCTGCGGGTGACGACGCGGCCGGACGAGCAGTGGGGCGACGCGGAAGCGCAGCGGGCGGAGCTGAAGCGGCTGGCCGAGGGGGGGCTGGCAGCAGTGGGAGGCGACGGGAAGTGGGTAGAAAGAGTGCATGTCGTCGAGGGCATTGCCGATGGCGAAGGTGTTAGTAGTTCGCGAGTGAGAGATGTTGTCAAGAGTGGCTCTACGGAAGACGAGGTTGATGATCTGGTCGGAAGTGAGGTGAGGGCTTGGATTGAGTGTGAAAAATTGTACAAGGACGAAGAGGCTTTGCTCTGATTAGAAGGAGCGCATATTCGACATGCTTTCGTTTTGTATCGCTTGTAGACTGAACATGTGCATGTTTTAAACGGTTCTGTTATGTGACCTCAGATCGTCTAGGCTGGTGACCTAGGTTTCGAGAAAGACATCGCCACTTAACAGCATAATAATGGGCCATGACCAAGTAGAATATCAAATAGATTTAAAGTAACTAAAACAAGATAACGAAAAAAAAAACTTCAAACAGGCTACATTGATACAATCCTCAAGATGCAGAAGACTGGCAACGGCCGAGTTTAGGGTAGCAACAGTGGAGGTAGAGGTGCATACGGAGGACTGGACCAGAAGGTGACCCTTTTGATCATCATCTCGCTGCGTCCATAATGCTATTGTGAGCCCGTCACTGAATCGCACTGTTATGGCTTCAAACACATTGTAAATGCTGCTGAGTTTATACACTTCCACACTACAGATGGCCAAGGAACTCAACTGCTGACTCTCTCTGAGTAAGATGCTTTGGAGTGTCCCATCCTGCATGCGAGTTGATTGGCTCAAAATCTCATCAAAATTTCTGAGAGCAGACGAAATTGAGGCGAACGAAAACGGAGAACTGAGTCCACAATTGGGCCTGCAAGCCTGGATGAGGCCTGAAGGAGAGGCTGGTGCATCCACAGCCAGCGGGACCATGGTGTTCCACTTCCACTTTGGTGGGGCGCATTTTGCGTTTGCGGCTCCTGCGGTGAAAATTCTGCCGGCCAAAAAACTTTTAGGCGGTGAGCGAGGTGATTGGGGACCCACCTGCATTCTCTATAAAATGCCCTCGACTCTTCCAGAGTTTGGGATTTTTTTCTTTTCTTCTTCACGTCGACAATACTTCAGTATGTGCACCCCTACTGGTGGCGCTCTCCTGAGCGTGCCAGCTTCTCAACGAAATCGCACCTTGCTAACCCGCGACCGCAGGAGAATCATTTCTATAGTATTCGACCTTCTCTTGGTTCCCTAAAAGAGCCACAGATCCCACCCTGGTTGATGAGTGTATATCCTCGACACCCTAGAGTGAATACCCTGGTCCTCTCGCTCTGTCCGCAAGGATGGCGGCGTCGCCTCGTGCGGCTGCTGTATAGAGAGTTGTTTTTCCTCTTGATGATCTCGACCCCGTTTGCGGTCTTGCCTTCGGGCGCGCGCTCGGGGTGGGTGTCGATGGACGTCTGACAGGCGTGTTTTTTTCTTTTCCTTTTTCATTGCTGTCTGGGGCTTGCCCTGGGCGTGAGGAAGAAGTATTTGTCTCCAGCTGGCGTTGCTCGTACTGGTGTCACGTGTGGCGAAATATTTGAGTGGTCAAGCTGGGCTGGGGTCTTGTAAAGAACAAGGAAGGGAGGCTATGTGGCTCTTGCGCAGTCAACATCGTTCAAGATTCGGAAGTTTTTCTTTTTTTTCTTTTATTTTTCAGCTGAGTGGTTGAGGTTCCATTCCCACCTCATCATCCCCAAACCTTGAGCTGGATCTTGTCACTACCGACTCCGGCTACGTTTTGTGCAAACCGAGCACGCCCAATATTGATATGGAAAAAGAGTCTGTATTTAAAGGTTCATTGCTAAGAAAAACGTCGCATCATAACATGTATATCGTATCTAGCCGAAACCACAGCATGCTAATTCTGTAAACGAAGAAAGAATTGGATAGAGAAGGGAGATTCACTTTTCACGCCCCAAGCCTGTCGTGTGCGTGTGACTTCGGAGGCGAAATCAGTGGACCACTGCTCGTTCAGGGAGTCTCGGGCTTGCGGCCGTACACATAGCGCACCTTCATGTACGAGTGCAACTTGCGGTTGCGCAAGGCCTTGCGCATGCCCATGAGGAAAATCTGGTAGTCATCCTTGGGCCAGTTGAGAACGTTGTGCCAGAGCAAGAGGGTGTAACCTGGGTAGCGACGAGAGGTTAGAAGGGTGTGTTTTCTGCTTAGCAGGTACAAGCAAGACTTGCCTTCGATATCATTCTCCAGAGTGAGCTTGACGAAGTTGCCCACTTCGCGGAGCTTCTCATCCTTGGGCCATCCACCAACGGGAAGCTGTTTGCAGTGTTAGCTCTGCGACACGCCGTCTTGCTTCAAACTAGGCGGACAACATGCCTTGTACTCGACAACCTTGATATCGGTGAAGCCAGCCGCTTCCAGGGCCCTTTCCTGGAGGCTTTCCTGCTGAGGGAAAAATGTGCGTCCTGTCACCTTGCCGCCGTCCTCGTACAGCTGGGCCCACGTCTTGAGGACGGGCTCCAACTCGGTGGTATTGTCGTCGCTGTAGAAATGCACGTCGGCTTCGGACGAGTGCACCCAGCCGCCAGGAGCACAGCAGCGGTAGGCTTCGCGGAACAGAGCGTTCCAATCCTGGATGGCGCCAAACAGGTAGCGAATGTGGATCAAGTCAAAGTAGTTGCTTTTCCACGTCCAGTTCAGTGTGGCGTCGTCGACCACAAAGCTGACGTTGGGCGGAACCCATTCGGGCTGGCAGGGGGACAAGTCAGAGCCGGTGACTTCGGCCTGGGGGTGCTGGTCGGCAAAGTCGCTGAAAGGAAGATAAACAGTTAGTGACGGATGGCCTTGGTGGGATAGCTGAAATGAGTGTCTTCATACATGGCCCAGATGCCAGATCCAGTTCCGACGTCGAGAACAGTCTGTTTGACGAGAGAGGAAAATGGTGAGCCGAGGGGAATTATACTGTATTTCTGGGCAGGAACAACATACTTTGATCTCATCTTCCTTGATCGGGGCGAGGTGTAGCTTGTCGTTGAGCAGGACCATAAGATAGTGATGACTGGAAACCCAACGGTTAGTCCCACACCCTCTACTTTCGGGGCGAACTCCGGAGGCTCAAACGCACGTAATTTCGACAGACTGCAGTTGCTGCTCGTCGTTGGGGGTAAAGTACTCGGTCGGGTGGCGGTCGCTGTGGAAAGTTCTGCCCTGAATGGTGCGGTACTCCAAGATACTGGCCGTTACCGAGGCGGTGGAGCTAGCGCTATAATGAGGCAAGGTAGGATCGTCAGTTTCGTGTTGTACGTTGTATGTAAATGCGCATGCGTTGTTGGTGGCGTTAGGGGAGGGACGGAGTGCGAGGAAGAAGGTGAGAGGAGGGTGGGAAGGATTGCTCACGCATCACTACCCAGAGCCGAGTCGGCATCGCTGTTGTCATCCTGTTTGAGACAAAGAGGGCCGTGTTAGCGGTTGAATTGACATGCGCGACGCAGCAGAAACAGCAAAAATGTCAAAAATCACCTCGAAATCATCGCCGGGCACCAGCTCAGGCTGAGCAACGGGAGTTGGGATGGCGGCGGGAGGAGGTGGGGAGGAGGTGGTGGCTGGCGCCGTAGTGGATTGCTCGGGCTGCTGGTCCACCATGGTGTGTGCTTAAACAGGGAATGGCGATGCTGAATGTGCAATTGCTTGTTGGTGGCTGCTCCCACGAGATGTGTGTTGGGTGTGTGTGGGTTTGCAGAGATGTGTGAGAGCGAAATGAGAAATATAAAAGAGGATGCGACGCAAAAGGAACACTCACAGAAGCCACCAGGAACACGTTGTCGGAGCCGTTTCCCCTCTTTCACCAACCAACCCTGCAGCGCATCCCGACAAGCTGGCGGGGAACGGGGCAATGGTTGATTATCGATCGAAGGGAAACGACACGACCGACGCCGCCGGCCTTGGCAGCCCACGGCCAATGTTGCGCCGTTGTGAGCAGCGTGCCTACCCTTGTACCATCTTGGATAAGCGCAGCGGTACGGAGAAAGCTACGCGGTGACGCAACGGGACGGCACGGACAAGCCTGGGGGTGGTCCTTCTGTGGAGAATCATGGCATTTTTTTTCATGGCCCAACACCTGTGGTGATGTGATTGCGCTAGGGGTCGACGCACAAGGGAAGCTTGCATCTCTAGTTGCAGAGACGGAATACCACAGTAAACTAGGGTTGCCATAGTCTCTGCAGATGCATGGGAAGGACCAACAGCTCTTTCCTCTATCTCATGTAGGTGCTAATGCGCGCTTCCCACTAACACAAAAAAAAAGTCCCCCTTCCCCGTCCTCTCCGCCATGGGGTGTCAGCGAGGGTTGGTGCAACTAGGACAACCAACAGCAAAATGGCAATGTCATTCCCCTCATTGTTGTCGCGCGGGCCGCGCCGACTAACTTTGAGCTAGTTTTTCTTTTCTTTTCTTGCTTTCTTAAAATGCCACATGGTATGATCGGTGGAACCCAGATCGACTTTCTTTCAATCCCTCACTCATTCAATCCTAATTCTAGTATTATCTTATGACAAATTGCCGCTCCCGCTGTTTACTGTCCCTGCTGCCTTTTCACTCAAAATACATTTCCCCACCCTTGATTTGTTTGCCCTCTTACGCATATGGTGTCGCTTGAATCGGACCTGTTGCAGCACCTAATGAAAATGCGATAAAGGGGAGGGGTGGCGATGGGACGGGCGCAGGTACCGCGACATACAACCAAGGAAGAAAGACAAGTTGGAAGAAAAGGATAGGCAAAAGACAGATGCACGGAAAGAGGAGAGGACTACGCATACGATGGACGAGGTTTACAATATGGAATTCCGCAATGGTGATGGCGATTTGCACCGAAGCATTTCCCATTGAAACTTCACGTGGGGTGGAAGCATACTAATGGTGAATGGGAGAGGTGTATGGCTCCGTTTCCATAAGCCCAAATAATTCCGGTTGGTTTCTGCCTCTTCTCTCTTATCCTTCCATTCCTCTTTTCCTTCTTTCCTTCTTTTGTTCCACCATTTCCCATCAAAGGCACTACTGTGTTCAAGGCAAGCAGCCATCACCCAAGCGCTTCGAGCGCAGGCAATAATAAGGCTACCGCCTTGATCGTAAGATTGAGCGAAGCGAGGAGGGCCCGCGGCGGCGCCCCCGGAGGGAAATGTCACAATCCACTATTATTTCCCTCCGGGGGTGCTGCCGCGGGCCCTCCTCACTACGCTCGATGAGAATGGTATAATTAATAGCAAGCATAGTGAGGATCGCCTACGGTAGGGTCCCCGGAAGGTGATGATAATAGAAAGACATAATATTTTAGTCTCTCCGGAGAAAGTAAAGTAGAAATAAATATGTATGATAATATATGAAGAGAGGACAAGATACTAAATCGTATAATTCTTTAGTAGACCAATAGTAGTTTGCTGATCTTTCTTAATAGCCCATAATAGTGGGCTAAGATTGAATCGATCTATCGCGTCGACATCTACCTGCTTTGGTGTAAGCTTGAGTAATGTCTCCACGACTATATCATGGCCATTCCCTGCTGCTCGGGAGAGTGGGGTGCGGCCGAACCGATCCCGGGAGTCGACTTGTACTTCTTTTGGTCCTAGTCCAATGAGCATTTCAACAACGCTATCATGTCCACACTCTGCTGCCCAAGAGAGTGGCGTCCGGCCATCTTGATCCTTTGAGTTGATTCCTATTTTATCTAGCCCTAAGTCAATAAGCATCTTGACAACGCCATCATATTCATGCTCTGCCGCATGGGAAAGTAATGATCGCCCAGATTGATCCTTGGAGTTTATATCCGCTGTGTCCAGTCCAAACACACGCTGTAATAGCTCAATAGATTTCTTTATTTGCCCGTTGGCTTCGTATGCGCCTGCAAGTGCGTGCTGCGAGGTCAGTCGAGAAGGGTGGTCTTTTGCTAGTGTTTTTGCCTCAATCGCAACCACCTGCTCTAGTAGATCAACTGCCTCTTTTATTTGCCCGTTGGCTTGATATGCAATTGCAAGTGTGTGCTGCGAGGCCAGTCGAGAAGGGTGGTCTTCTGCTAGTGTTTCCTCTCGTATTGTAACCACCTGCTCCAGTAGATCAATTGCCTCTTTTATTTGCCCATTGGCTTCGTATGCGCCTGCAAGTTCGTGCTGTGAGGCCAGTCGATAAGGGTGGTCTTCTGCTAGTGTTTCCTCTCGTATTGCAACCACTTGCTCCAGTAGATCAACTGCCTCTTTTATTTGCCCGTTTGATTTATATGCGCCTGCAAGTGCGTGCTGTGAGGTCAGTCGATCTGGGTGGTCTTTTGCTAGTGTTTTTGCCTTAATCGCAACCACCTGCTCTAGTAGGTTAACTGCCTCTTTTATTTGCCCATTGGCTTTATATGCAATTGCAAGTGCGTGCTGCGAGGCCAGTCGAGAAGGGTGGTCTTCTGCTAGTGTTTCCTCTCGTATTGCAACCACTTGCTCCAGTAGATCAACTGCCTCTCCAACACGCCCATCCTCTCTCAAGCACATCCCAACAGAATGTCCCAGATTGCATATCTCTGTGTCCTCCCTATCATTCAAAGTATCAAGTAGTTTAGTGGCATGAGGTAGGTATTGCCGCCATAGATCGCGGTTCTCCCAATCATCAGACGGAAACACCTTAGCAACATGGGCCAATGCTGCCTCTTGAATCTGCCGACTATGACCCTCTTTCTCGTTCCATCTCTGCATTGCCAACTGTACCAGGCTATGCATATCAAATATAAGATCCTTGTCCTTTCGTCGGCTTAGGAAACCATGTCCAAGGAGTATTCCAATTGCTTGTGTTACTTCCTGTTCTGTCCCTGAACTTGGAAGAATAGACCGCGGAATCGCCCTTGGCTCGACACAAGTCATGAACGAAAGAAGGTCGGTTGCTACCGGGGTAGACTGGCGGATCCGTTCAAAGGATATAACCCATGTGGTAGCAACAGCACCTTGGGAGTTATTGTAATGGGTTTCATCGTTGTATCCCTTTTCGAGTAGCTGGATTGTATTTCGTTTGTCTGCGTCTCTAAACAACCGCAGATATTCTTTGATGGGTGCCTTGTAGGTATTCATATAGGCCACTGCCTGTGCAATTGCCAACGGGAGATAGGTAAGGTCCTCAAGGAGCGTGACCATATTCTCATTAGAACTTAACTCGTCCTGGTCGATCAAACCGTTAAGTAGGAGGTCCTTTGCGTCTTCTGGACACATATGCGGTAGCTCTACTACCGTTTTTCCTGCTGCTGAAACAGCTACTTGATTAGACCGCGTTGTCAATAAGACACGCCCGTTGCTATTGTTAGGCAGAAAACTGCGGACTTCTGTATCAAAGAATTCCACATCATCGGCGTTATCGATAATGAGAAACCAATTCCCCTTATTCTTTAAACGAAGATATTGTCGGAACGCCTCCTTTGAATCTTCATGTTCTGGGCATATAGTACCGAGCGTCTCGACAACCTCCTCGCATTGCTGCTTGAAGCTAGCAATACTGTGAGCAGGTATCCAAAACACAGAATGATCTGGCTTATTGTCCTTGACCCAATGAGCCAGATAAAGCGCCACTTGTGTCTTTCCCATACCACCTAATCCAAGAAGCGCGACTTTCTTCCTATTTATCCCAAAAAGCTCATGCTTGAGGTTATCAATAGTAGTAGCTTGCCCAACAAAATCATCATTTTTATCAAATGGTATACAGTGCACGGCATCATCTTTAACCAGATTAGTCATATAGTTATAATGCAGGTTCCTTCAGTACTAACCTTCTATTGTTACCAACCTCTCTACCATTGGCGTAATTTTCTTTAGGCCAGCATTCTGAGTAAAGTCTTTCTCAGCCCCAAACCGATTGGGAGCTACTTGGCACAGAAGTTCTTTAGCATATGCGGCCGCCGCCATTGCTGCATAGCCCTGCCACTCCTTGTTCTTGTGCGAGTCTGAGTAGTCGCAAATACCGCGGATAACCAGGCAAGGAAAGTGGTTTATTAAGCCTGCAGCCTCCATCTCGAAGCATAAAATGTCATGGTCTGCCGTAAGCCTGTCTCGTTCCAGGGCATTCTTCATCAATTGATCTGCTGAAGCAATAAGACCATAATGGATGAGCAGGTTATCCCGATTTTTTGCCCTTTCGGGTCTTGGTATTGAAAGAGACGAATCACACACCATCCTACAGCTTTGCTTTCTATCTGGGTGTGCTACCTCAGACAAATATAGAATATCGCTGCTTGGATCGGGGCGCTTATACTTAGGCCACAGCCTGCTGTTCCGCTCTATGACACAATTGATGGCTTCTTCAAGCCTGTGGCCTTTTCTCTCATATAGGGCTTGAAGTCCGGCCAGTGCTGCACGCAGAGCAAAGGGTGGCTGGTTCAGAAACCCTGTGATTTTAAAGTCTTGATCCTGGGTATCCTTTCCAAATTTATAATGAAGCAGCCCGCCATTATCATCGCTTGGAGTGCTAACGACAATGTCACCAAGCCGGATATCGTGGTTCTTGCTTGGGGCTCCACCGCCGATTCCGACCATTAGGCCAATGCAGATACGAGGAAAGGAGCGCATCATATCCGTTGCAACAGTGGCTGCCGAGGTTGTACCATACTCCCCTGAAGGTAAAGTGGCAATGACAACATTATGTTCTCCAATCTTCCCAAATGTATAATGGTTCTTATCATGGTGTGATATGTCCTGAGGAATCTCGTGTTCTTCGTCAAGGAACTCTTGGGCGGCGACATACTCGACTTTTATGGCGCAAATCCAACCGACCGTGTAATCGTCACGTTGATACATGTTTTCTCATTTGATCATTTGGAACCCAGTGAATCTATGGGAAGGTTGTTGGTTAATGGCCGAGCTTCTCTACAAAATAACAAGACTCACATACAGCTTACCGTGGTTTCTAGGCAGAAGACCAAGCAGACACAGCGCTCTGGCTCTTGTCGTTTGGCGTATTTGGGAGGCAGGGCATGGCGATCATCCAAATGGTACAGAAAGAGGGGTAAGGCAGAGAAGTCAGCCCAAGCCCCATGATTAGATGCAGGATGGGGGTCCTATTGGCTGATGTCCAATGATGTGCTACACATCGAATCAGGCTGGGGGCAATGGGCATTCAGCGGCACAACTGTGGGTTGTTCTTACTGCGCTCGAATATCTTTGCTGCCCGCTATTGCTATCGAGCGCAGCGAGGCCAGCCCGCGGCAGCGCCCCCGGAGGGAAGTAACAGTGGATTGTGGCATTTCCTTCCGGGGGCGCTGCCGCAGGCACTCCTCGCTACGCTTGATAGCAGCCGGGCACAAGAGCATGGTGCCCCACTCTTTTTCTCACTCTGTAATGTGTTGACCGAAGCGATTGTGGATGACAAAGACGCTATAACCAATCAGGCGAATCAGCGTTGTTCCGCTGGGTGTACGCGCTCCTACCCATACCCTAGGATAATGTGCGATTATTCCTAAGAATATGTAAATTGTAGATTGTTGCAACTAAGTTATACTGGGAGCTGCTATCTGGATTCCTTTCTATGCTTGAGAGCAATGGTAGATGGTAATGGTAGCATATATCCTCCGGGGACACTGTCGTGGGCCGGCCTCGCTGCGCTCGATCTCGTATGGCCGATTTGGCCGATTGGTCATATCAAGCAGTGATGAAATACTACGTATTATTAAGTATAAAAAGATTCACTGGTGGTTATTATTTGTAACGCACATCCCTCACAGTTTGCATGTTTCGCGTGCGCCAAATACCACTGTTGATTTCGGTCCACCAGTTCCTTTGCATTTGCATCGTCCACGTTCCGTTTGCGAAAATGGAGGGAAATAGTTTAAAAGAGCACATCCTGTTTTCAATCCAGCCTGTTTTTCGAGACAACACTCTAGCACATTCGGAGGACAGTTTGGAGGGAGTAAAAGTTTCATAATATTTTTGAACGAGTCAGCTGGAAATGGCTTATGGGATTTTGGCCTAGTTAGAAAACTAGCCGATATGTATTGAGGCATGCCGGCTTTTCGGCTATAGAGAAGATGGATCATTCCAGAGACGAGGCTCACGATATCTATATTCAATGCGCGGGAGGAGAACATGGTGATTAATATCTAGATTGATGACCTTGTGCCCAAGGACGGTAAGTGCTCGGCAGTCAAGTTTGGTCGGCACCGTGTTCCAGGGGCCAGTTGATAGCTCGTCTACACTCCTGGGTCGGGATACGCGCCCGTTCCAAAGCGGGTACCAGTGCTATTAATGGCGGTATCAATACCTGGTGATTTGCGAAGCTGTTCGTGCTAACACGCAGCTGCTTAGCGGGCGCAGCTTGGAACCTCGCGCACCACTCCATGGCCTCAACATCGCCCGTCTCGACAGCACAGCCAAACATTTTGGACCAGAATCCTTTGTAGGAGCGAGATAGAAAGCTGTGGAATAGGCGAGATGGAGATAGCGCAATGTTTCTAACGGAGCGGTAGTCGAGGAGCGACCGCTCAGAAATTTGAACGAGCACTTCATTTGGCAGCTTGAGGAGCAGACAGTTGGGGGGCCATGTTCTCGGGTTGGGCTTCTTGGTTCTCTTGAAATCGAATCCTCTTAATTTCGGCCATGATTTTATGTTGTACTTGGGCAGTAAGTTCGCCAGGCGTTTGGTCGCTAGATTCTGAGCTGAGGTCGCTTGGCTACCATTATTGGGCCGGGAGTTTGTTTGCATTTTCTGGGCGTGTGCCAAAAGGTTGCGGAGAAGGAAACTCGGCCGGGTATCTTTGTGTCCAATATCTTCATCTTTCAAGGTACGATCAGGGCACCAAAACGCCTTTTCGTGCTTGATCTATTACATCACACTGCTGGCACCCAAAGCTAGACTTATGCATTAGCGATTATGATGGAACCACCTGCTGAGGAAAGCTATTCTGGCCCAGTTGTCCAAGCTAAGAACGATTTAATACCAACGCTAGAGCAATGATGAAGTTGCCACCTCGCACAAAATCTCAAAGCCCCACTGGAGTCGTCTTCTGTTATTGGCTTCCCTCAGCTTTTGCTGAGTTTTGATGGCATGCTAGTAGGCTTTTGGCAATCTCCCTTATTGATAATACAGTGACGTATTGGAGGCTGGAGTAAAATCTTCCCTTTTTATTTAGACAGAAACTGATGATACTTGGCGAGTTCATATCGCAGATTCGAACATGGACAATTGGCTTGGAAAAGTGGAAATGTAAATGGCCAATGTGAGATGAAAGTCGCTTCAACTTTTGATTAGTATAATAAAAGGCTATAATGTTAAAATTGCAGGTTTAAATTTCTTATTCAATCAGAACCCGCATCGTCTCTATTCAGCCCCGGGCCCTCCCCAACATGTGAAGTTCAAGCAGCCAAATCTCGACTTTTCAACTCCATTACCCTACAGGTGACTCGTCAGCTACACCCACAGTTGGTGTATAGCCTCTAATTCTAACGACTCAATCATCTAACATTTATTGTTACTATGAATAGGCATGAATCTATGCTAGAATTGCTTGCCACCTAATTACTCATGGATACCTCGAGCTGTCCATTCTCTTGATGCGTTGGACTCTAGTCTATGGTGTTGGAAATTTCTTTCATGTCATCGTCCAGAACCATAACGCATTGCCTCTTTTTGATAGGTGGATGATGGTTTGCCTCGGCTTATAGGGCGTTTAGGCGAAGTTGCAGAGTGGTATATCCAAAGCATCGAGGTGCTGGCGAGTGGAGAGGCGGGCATGGGTTCTCCTGGGGCGGGTAATTTTGAAGACTTCACGTTTGGGTGCAGCCTCGGACAGGGCGAAATAAAGGCTGTAAGCATCTGGGATGTTGGTATAATATCACGTCGCTTAGAAGCTTCATGACGAAGCATGCAATATATGCTACACAGACGTTGGAAAGACTTTCTTGGCAATCGGGCGGGATCAGCGAATAGCGCCAGTTTATCATCCGAAATAGGAAAATAGCTCCCGTCCGCGTCACCACCGCCTCCTCCACCCCGCGCTAGACGGGATGTGAGGAAAATCACCATGGGCAAGGCCTGGTGTTTCAGCTTGGCAGCGCACATGGGGAGGATATTTCGACTCGATTCGACCCTTTTACTGGCTCTCCCGCTGTTCTTTCTGTCCTGTCTGACTGTGGAACCCTCACCCACCCCGGTCCACTTCGAAACAGAAGCACCCCTACCGTTGAAACCAATGCTGGGAAACCCACATCGGGGTTTTTGTCACTTTATTTTTTCCCACGAATCGCTGCCCGCGGCCGTTGACAGATCAGGTAACCTCACCGTTTCCCATGGCGCGACCAGCGAAACACGATCCCTGGCGGGTGGGCTGCCGCGAGTGCCGTGCCAAGTAATCCAGCCCAGTGGGTGCGCTGCCGAGATGAAGTTGACGTGCTTCAAGGGGCGCTTTCATGGATGCTGGCCCGCCGTCGTTGTAGCGGTGCCTTGTGCCTGCGTTTGAGGTGTTTGGGAACCGGGTCGTGGGGGAGGGGGGCTGCGCGATGCCATCCGGCTGCTACCTACTTTGCTATATAGATGGGCAGTCGGGAACGTCTCGAAGAATTCTAGAGCAGCCTTGGCTGAGCCATCAATTGTTTTGCATACTTTTCTGTTTCCATTCCATTCTTTAGACTGAAACCTGGGGTTTCGTCCTGTCTCTTGCTTATTCTCAAGTCAAAATCTTTACTTTATTCTCTCTCTCACTTTTCACCATGAAGACCTCTCTGCTTCTCTCCTCCGTCTTTGCCGCTGTGCTCCGCACTGCCGCCGCCGATGGTGTCTCTGGCACCGCCGAGGGCTTCGCCTCCGAGGTGACTGGCGGCGGCTCTGCCACTCCCGTGTACCCGACCACGACCGACGAGCTCGTCTCGTACCTCGGCGACGACGAGGCCCGCGTCATTGTGCTGCAGCAGGAGTTCGACTTCACCGGCACTGAGGGAACCACCACCGAGACGGGCTGCGCTCCCTGGGGCACTGCTTCGGCCTGCCAGCTCGCCATCAACCAGAACAGCTGGTGCGACAACTACCAGTCGTCGGCTGCCAAGGTCAGCGTCACCTACGACAAGGCCGGTGTTGAGGGTATCACCGTCGGCAGCAACAAGTCCATTGTCGGAAAGGGCACTGCCGGTGTCATCAGGGGCAAGGGCCTGCGCATCAACGGCGCCCAGAACGTCATTGTCCAGAACATCAAGATCACCGAGCTCAACCCCAGCCTTGTTTGGGGTGGCGATGCCGTCACCATCAACAACGCCGACCTCGTCTGGATCGACCATGTTACCACCTCCCTGATTGGCCGCCAGCACATTGTCCTCGGTACCGATGCCGACAACCGTGTCTCTCTCACCAACAACTACATCGACGGTACCACCTCCTGGTCTGCCAACTGCAACACCTACCACTACTGGGCTGTCTACCTCGGAGGTTCCAGCGATGTGAGTCCCCGTGCCCAATGCTTCAAACAAAAGAAAAATATGCTAACCCCCACAACAGAAAGTTACCTTCAAGAACAACTACATCTACCACACCTCTGGCCGAAGCCCCAAGGTTACCGGCAGCACCCTCCTCCACGCCGTCAACAACTACTTCAGCGACATCAACGGCCACGCTTTCGAGGTTGACTCCGGTACCCAGGTTCTTGCTGAGGGTAACTACTTCGAGGGTGTCGACACTCTCATCGATGGCCAGGAGGGCTCGCTCTTCGTTGCCGACAGCGACGCCTCTACTTGCTCCAGCGGTCTTGGTCGCACTTGCCAGGCCAACGGCTACAGCAGCTCCGGCACCTGGACTGGCACTGACTCTAGCTTCCTGTCTAGCTTCTCTGGCTACACTGTTGCTTCTGCTTCCGCTTACTCCTCCATCAGCGGCCTTTCCAGCTCCGCCGGTAACAGCCTGTAAGCACCTGACTAGGCGCATCGAAGCATCTGGGGGAAGAGGGGGGATAGGGAAAAGAACAAATGCCGCTCTGTGGCACCGTTCCTTCAATGTATCTTATTTAGTTGCATGGCCGAGTAGCTAGTTTGTACGTCTCGGCTCATATATTAGAAACATATGTATCATATCAAAGAGGTTGGCTCAAGCCTATCAAAAAAACATGTGCCCGTTGCGCTAAAAACATTCGCATTGACTATTGACAATAACTCTTGGTTGACAAGCATGACACCGTAATTATGACTCTAAACCACCCATCGATGACCGAACCCATTTCGTACAAAAAGCTCCGACGATGCATCAAGAGAGACAAAAAGCCCATGCCCGCGCAAACCACAATTCCGGGTTCCTCTAAAGAGCCAATTATCTGAAATATGAAACTGCAACAAGCGATGCGACCCTCCGCTGAGATGCGGGAAAAGAAACACTATGTATACTATGTAATGCAAAAGAAACGCGCCCATAACTCGTCCCTCAATAGTTCCCAAAGCCCCCCTCTCATCTCCGATTAGCCAAATCACATCAAATTCATACTGGGAATGCATTGCCGCTCGTCGTCCTGCCAATGGTCTTGAAGGTGCGGTACTTGCCGTCTTCTCCCATGACATCAAACCTCTGCACACCGCCCATATTGGTGCTGTATCCGGTAAAATAGTATCCCGTCACGACGACCAAGTAAGTCAGCATCAAAATGCTGCCCTTGAAATAGTTGCTCTTTCCTTCGCCATACATGTAGCTGAGCAGGAAAACACAGAGAATGACCGTCACCATGTCCCACTGGGGGAACAGCAGTGAGAACGTGTACATGGCTGGGTCGCCTCCGGAGGGGACGCCAGGCCAGAACGCTGAGTAGAACACGAGCGCAGGGATCTGCAGCAGACAGACCTGAAGGGCATAGGCTGAACCAATCTCCATGGATAGAGCAATGTTCCCGTTCATAGCGAAAGAAATGGCGTTCTGGGCACGGTTAGCTACAAGTTGGCACGTCACCAAGGGCAGAGGTTTCTTACCAAAAACTCGGTTGTGTTGGGAACCAAGGCAAAGAGAGTGATTCCCAGGAACTTTTGATCAATGGAAAAGCTGTTCAAAACAACGTCGACCGTGTCAACCAATATTTCGGCAATAATGGCATACAGGACAGTGGCGCCGAGCAAAATGACGGAACTCTTGGCTCGGCTCCAGTTAGGTGCGTCATGTCCACCGTGTGTGGCGTGTGCCTCAGTTGCAGGGGCGTCCGTCGCTTCGCCGGTTTCTTGGAAGGGGGCCGGACGAGCAGGGGCCTGGGCTTTGGGTGTAGGAGGCACAGCAGATGGTCTGCGGGAATGACGATCGCGGGAAGCAATGGCGGCAGCGGTTGCGGCAATCTCAGCAACTTCACGAGCCAGACGTTTGTTGTCGGCATCGCTCAGCCCTGCGAGATTTAGACCGAAACGACCATTCTCTCCATGGCTAGACCTGGGGGGGACAACATGAACAGTGGTTGCAGATCCATTAGGGGGTGGTGCCGTGGCCTGTGTAGTCGTGGAGCTCTGGCGAGAAAACTCCTCGTTGAGACCAGCCTGTTTCAGGGACTGGCCGAGGATGCGCTTGTAGAGATGGGTATCACGAACATCAGCTCCGGTGGTCTCGGCGACAGACATGGCGCCAGTGTGACCCTGGGATGGCCGAGCACTGGTCGTGTGGATCGAGGCATGCATGTGATCCTCGTGTCGCTTCTCGTCCATCTCAGCATTCCAAATCACAGCAGCGTGAGTTCGAAGGGTGAACCAGAGACCAATGAGGTACGAGAAGAAGAGCATGGCAGCAGCAAGGTAGCAGTACGGGCGGACAGCCTCGAGGTAAAATCGATCACCAAGGTTGGGGGCCTGGGAGAAGAAGCAACGGCGGCACTCTTCGCTGCTGGTGTGCAGGCCGAACTCGGCGCAATCCAGGCAGTTTACTTCGTGAGTGCCGTAAATCTGATAGAATAGAGTTGGGCTGAATGAACCCACCACGGCGAACAGCAGCATTGTTGATGTAACACCTGCAGATTTGGCGTTGAAGCGTTGCGTCTTTCGCTTAATGGCTCCAAAGCACATGGAAATGCCAGGTAGGAACAAAATACCCGCAAAGATGCTGCCAATGATGCTTCCTTCGACCAGCTGACCCTTGCCCTGGGTCAGCGCCACACAGTAAAGGAACACTTCAACGACGGTTGCGAAGAAGGCGTTGATGGCGGCGCCCACGCCCATGGAGGACTGAGCCGAGATGGAGGCAACAGCCTGCCCAATGAAATAAGCAAGTGGGATGATGGACAGCAGACCAGCCATGAACAGGAAGGACGGCGATGTCAAGACGTTTTCCATATGGAGAATACCATCGAGTACAATCCAATCGAAGATGACGAAGATGACGACAACCATCAAGTTGATGAGGAAAATATTGGTTCCATCAACAGTGTACTTCCAGTATCGCGACCCCACGGCACGATAAGTACACAGAAGAATAGACGAATTGGATGCGTCGGTGCGAGCATATCTAATGTCGGACTCGAATGAGAGCGCTAGAGGGTGGCGTCTGAGGTGATCAAAGAGGAGGAAGGTGGCCTTACCCATGGGAATCCAGAAGACCAAGAACCAGCAGATACCCGAGACGATGATGAGCGACGGCGAGATCAGGCAGTAGAAGAAGACAAAGAAGATGACTCTGCCAATGTTCCACTGGCCGCGCCCAAACAATCTTCGCTTGAGCCGAGGGGGCAATTCACCCGATTCTCCACGTCGGCCACGTCCAAGGAGGCTCTCGGTCTCGCTGGGCTCCGAATCAATGCTCCTTCTCGACCGACCAACGATGGAGCGGTTGCGGTCAGGACCAAAGAATAGTCTTCCATATTCAAGATCTCCGCTCTGCCACTGCTCATACTCGGAAATGCTTCTGCCCTCGTCTTGGTCCTCCTCCATGTAGGCCTCGTCCTTTTCCAGGCGCACAAACTTGCCAAACGGGTAGAAGAGGTATCCAGCCAAACCCCAGAGCACTCTCCCGTACTCTCTCCCGCTCGGGGCGGCAGCAAAGAGGAGGCACACAATTGCTCCGAGGGCGGCAAGCGAGGCCATCCACCAGCCAAACAGGATGGTCCAGAGCAGGTTGAAGAGAAGAAGCCAGTTGCTCACTCTCCCGCCGGGAGCCGAGTGGATGTCCAACTGAGCAAATTTTTGGATGGAACGGTCCTTCTTGTACAAAGCGGGCTTCCAAACACGGATACCGAAGGGGTGTGTTTGGTTGATGGCCTGCTGACGATCTTTGAGAGTAAAGCTCTCAGCGTCACTGACATCGTCGTCCGAGTTGCAGTCGGCGTGGTCCTCGAGTTGCTCTTCGTCGTTGGTCTCATCGACATCGGCTACGCTGTTAGTGTCGTTGTCTGCATCTTCGTTGGTTTCTTCGTCTTCGTCATGCTGAGACTGCATGCGGGATAGCTGAGTGGGAAGCTTCGGACGACGGCGGGCTTCGTAGGTTTGTTGTCGCTCGGCAGCATCTTGCTCGACTTCGTAGGGGTCATCATCAGCAGAGAAGACGCCGCCGCGGTGGGGCGTAGAGGAGGGACGACGAGGCATGGGTGGCTTGCGCACTCTGGTCACAGATCGAACTCGTTCGGTGCCCTTTTGGCGCGTCGATTGCGAGGACCTGGGTGGGCGATCGAGAGCAGCTTCGGGAGGGAGTTGGCTGGAACTGGCCGTGGCGCCTGTACAAAAAGCAAGGGTCAGGATAAGATCAATCACAATAAAAGGCAAAAAGGAAGCAAAAAAAAAAACACCCCCCCATGCACACAAACAGGGGACAAAAGAAGGCACAGGTTTTAGAAAGCAAACTCACCATAGTTGCTTTCTGGTCTCCGTCTCACAGTTTCTGTAGACTGGAAGCTCTCGGACAGGCCTTCCTCGTCGCGATGGGCTGCAGCCTCAGATCTTGAGAGCGGGCTACGGGTATCTGCAGGCGAGGTTGCACTGGAAGATTCGCCCAGATGACGCACCGTGGCTGTACTTTCCCGTCTCGAAGAATCCATGATGGCCAGTTGTCGAGAGGGAAGCCCAATCGAGGTGTAAACACGGCGGGGACTGACCGATTCCTCAATGGATCGGGGGAGTGACAGGCGTCCGCGAGAGGATGGAGGAACGTTATCAGGAGAGGCCCGAGCGCGGCGTGTACCGTGCCGTTTGGCGTTTGCCTATGGATGACGGGTGACGACAAATGGCGGAGGGAATGCCAAGCATGCCAGCGTCACGGTGCCGAGAGGCGACTTGGAGAGCGTAACGCTGGTGAGCTGCGGCAGTGACGGCGACTCCGCGTTGCGTTGGTGGTGTTTTGATTTGGACGGGCAGTAGTGGGCGTAATAAATGGACTTACTGCCTTGCGTCCCAGCAGTGGTGCTATCTTAGAACTGGGTTTCAGGTCCTTGCGCAGGCTTGGTGCTCGACCGGGGTATTTGTGGCTCTCTTCTTTTGCTCGTCTTCTTTTTCGTCGATGGCTGGTTGAGGTTGGATTTTGAGGCCCGAAATGACGAAGAGAAAAGAGCGTTCAGAAATTAGATCAAGTGATTGGAACATTCGTAAGCACCGCTACCTCATGGCCTTGTCGGTAGCTTGGTACAAGGTGAAAGTACACTCGGCCTTCACATGAGATTTGTAGCGGGGCTGCAGGAAGCAGCGGCTACAGTCGAAAAAAAACAACACCACCACTCACTAAGGCTTTGAGTCTGGGATGAGTGGATGGATATGCCGGCCGCGACATGCAGAATAAAATAGCTGAGGGGAATGCGGCAGGGAATGGCGAGGATGGTGATGGAGGCGTCGCTGATGTCGAGTTTGACAGGGCTAAGACCATCAGGCAATCAGGCATTTGCTTGTTTGTGAAAACCACACGCTTTCATCATTTTGTGCGAGTGCCATCCATTGGAATAATATGTATCACACAAATCACAAGGTTACCTGGGATTATACCTCCTGTCTCGAACTTTACGAAAAAGAACAGACGATTCCTTCATCTACCCCTCGGCCCTCTACAATTAATCTGGCGAGACGTAAACGCACCCTCGAAAGTAACATTCGACTCGTGAATGGTCACCCCATTTCGTGGGGATCCACTACCGTTGCAGCTCCCACAGCTCGTGATCCACGCGGGACACCCTGAACGGTTTAGTGAGACAACCCGCTGCTCGCTCGTGCGGCTGCGATAACGTCATTTTGCGTTGCCTTCCACAGCCGGCGCCGCTGTGCACCACCATGCTACCGATTTGGCGGCTTATCGTAGCGAACAGCGCCAGCGGCTCTGTTTGGTGTCGTGAGACGGCTTGCACCGAGACAGAACGTGACCACTTGGAACCAGCCTCCGGTTGTTTAGCCTGTAGGCAGCGGTTCCTCGTGAACAGAGTTCGACCGCCGCCGTGAACTGATGCAGGTCAGTTCGTACGTGCAGCATAAGCTTGCAAGCGATTCTGCAGGGTGGGCCAAAAGAACCTGGCGGCGAGATCAAGGCCAAGCACCCCCACTTGCTCACCGACCCACCGACCTACCCTATACAACCATCGAGATCTGTTCGGAATCCGCTAAAGCTAATAATCCGTCCGCTCTTTCTTGTCGTCCCAATTCGGACACCATTTACATGGTCCGTGCGCCTTGCCTGCGGCTTACGAGACAAGCTGTAGCCTTGTCGTCAAGCTTCCAACCTCATCACAGCCCGCATCTCGCACCAAAACCATCCACCCGACCATCTTCAATTCCTCACTCCTTACCTCCTGCGCCCCTCTGCCCAACTGCTGAGCTTGCCTTGTCGACTACCGCGCACCCTACCAACTGAATCCCCATCCTCGTCCTCAACCGAACCCCCGCTCCCCTCTCTACAACCCGATCCCAAACGGGAGCTAGCCCAAGATGGCGCTCGACCAGTACTATCACAACAAGATCGAGGCGATGAAGCTCGAGATTCTTAAGGGCCAAGCTGCTCTTCGTCGCCTCGAAGCTCAACGCAACGACTACAACTCCCGCGTACGATTGCTGCGAGAAGAGCTCGGTCTCCTTCAACAACCCGGTTCCTACGTCGGTGAGGTTGTCAAGGTTATGAGCACCAAGAAGGTCCTCGTCAAGGTGCACCCAGAAGGAAAATACGGTATGTCGCAAGATTTCCGCGGACTTTATCACGGCGCATCCCTCTAATTTTGACTAGTCGTCGATGTATCCGACAGTGTCGACATTGCCAAGCTCACCCCCGGCAAGCGAGTCACTCTCCTTTCCGACAGCTACAAGCTCGAAAAGATGCTACCTTCTTCCGTCGACCCTCTAGTTTCTCTGATGATGGTGGAGAAGGTTCCCGACAGCACATATGACATGATTGGTGGTCTGGACCAGCAGATCAAGGAAATCAAGGAAGTCATCGAGCTTGGTCTCAAGCACCCAGAGCTTTTCGAGTCGCTCGGTATCGCACAGCCCAAGGGTGTCTTGCTCTACGGCCCACCCGGTACTGGAAAGACGCTTTTGGCCCGAGCCGTCGCCCACCACACTGCCTGCAAGTTCATCCGAGTATCAGGATCCGAGTTGGTACAAAAGTACATTGGTGAGGGTAGTCGAATGGTGCGAGAACTCTTCGTCATGGCTCGAGAGCACGCACCTTCCATCATCTTTATGGATGAAATCGACAGTATTGGTTCGTCACGAGTGGAGGGTTCTTCGGGAGGTGACTCTGAGGTGCAGCGAACCATGCTTGAACTGCTGAACCAGCTGGACGGATTCGAGCCTACCAAGAACATCAAAGTCATCATGGCCACAAATCGTCTCGATATTCTCGACCCCGCCCTTCTGCGACCAGGCCGCATCGACCGCAAGATCGAGTTCCCCCCGCCAAGCGTCGAAGCCCGAGCTGACATTCTCCGCATCCACAGCCGCAAGATGAACCTGACTCGCGGTATCAACCTGACCAAGATTGCTGAGAAGATGAATGGCTGCTCTGGTGCCGAACTCAAGGGTGTGTGTACAGAGGCTGGCATGTACGCGCTGCGTGAGAGGAGAGTCCACGTCACCCAGGAAGACTTTGAGCTTGCCACAGCCAAGATTCTCAACAAGCACGACGACAAGGAGGTGGCGTTGGGCAAGTTGTGGAAATAATGGACTTTGGAAGATGCGATACGATACAGACGACGACTTCTTTCTGGGACTTTGTTCGTTGTTACTGCGGCCCTCGGTTGCTCACAAGCGGATGGCTCTGGTTTTGATAGAAGAGCTGGGCTGGGACAGCGGGAAAGGAGTTGTAAGGATAGTAAATTGTACCAACAATCAGACAAGGTTCTGTCTGATGCTACGTTCCTGTCTTTGATCTTTGCTCTGCCCTCATGTACTCCCTTTGACGTTGACTTGGAGGTGGCCCAGCCACAACAGCTGCTGACTCATCATTATGGGTGCTGTTTGTTGACCCATCCCAGGCCCGTCGTAAACACCTTACGCTACATTGTAGTATATGCGGTCATGACAACAACGACATTGGTTCCCACCATGAAAATACAAATTCTCTCCGATCTCCACTTGGAATTCTCCAATGCCTATGACGCTTTTGAAATCATCCCAAAAGCACCATATCTGGCACTGCTTGGTGATATTGGCACTGTAGCACCAGACAAGGACGCTTTGTGCAGGTTTTTGATCCGACAACTCCAACAGTTCCGGGCGGTGTTTTTTGTTCCTGGGAACCATGAAGCATATTATTCCACGTGGCCCCAGACTCTCGATATTCTGGGCCAGTTTGAGAAACAGGTTCGTGGAAATGTGTCGCTCGGGGAGTTCGTATTGCTTGATCGCCGAGCCTACCAGATACCAGACTCAAGCGTTGTCATTTTGGGTTGCAGTTTCTTTTCGTGTATAGCACCCGAAAAACAGCAAGAAATTGGCGCGAGCCTCAAGGACTTTCGCAAGGTGAAGGACTGGGATACGAGCACGCACGTCGGAGCGCATCGGCGAGACCTCGCCTGGCTGAATGCTGAGGTCGCCGAGCTGGAAGAATCCGATCAGAGCATCATCATCTTTTCACATTGGAGTCCTTCAACAGACCCGCGGGCAATCGACCCTAGGCATCGGGGAAGCTCAATCACGAGTGCTTTCTCGTCTGACATCTCCTCAGAGCCCTGCTTCACCAGTGCAAAGGTGAAGCTTTGGGTCTTTGGACACACGCACTACAACTGTGATTTCACGATTGAACGCGCTGTCGGGCCCCTGAGGATCCTTTCTAACCAGCATGGATTTTCTCAAGCCAAAGGTTTCGATGCAGAAAAAACAATCGAGCTGGAATGAGAGGAAAGGAAGAAAAAAAGCAAGTGGCTACGGCAGATAAAAAGCGATTTGGTTACATCTGGCTCGCCTAGCGGCTATTCCAGTTGGAGATCGTGTATAGGGTAGGTTTTCAACCTGGCATTGATCAGGTCTCGAAACTACCTTCCTGGTCTATAATATCATTTGTTGTGTTTTCTTTTGCCGGAAAGAGGGAAGAGGCTTCGGTATAAACCATGTAGCAGGTATAATTGCTATTTTGGCACAAGAGAAAAGAATTCTCAACCATGTATCATTGGTTAGATGTGATAACATCAAAGAACAAGTCCCCCACTTTCTTAGAATACAAAAGCCTGTCGCTATTGACGATTGCCCTCAAGCTTTACGAACCTGTGGCGCAAATATCCCCCCGGATTATTTGCCATAGACTGCTAGTGTATACAAATGAATGATCGAATGTGACCTTAGATGCTTCGAACAGTAGTTATCCATTGGAGCGCGGTAAGCCTCCACCCAGGTACCCACAAGGCATGTTACCAACCTACAAGCGCCAAATTGAATTAGAGGATACAGTATTAAAACCCTATATTGCTCTAGGTAATAGGTGTTATTTTATGCACTTGAAACCATATTATATTTGTAGCCCTTCGTTTTTTGCTTGAGCGATTGGGGCAAGGTACCTGGGTGGAGGCTTACCGTACTCAAAGGGATAGGTTAGGTGCCAAACGGGTAATGAGAACACACTTCACTTTTTCTGGTTGGTATTGTCTACCTTTCGTGATAAAACCTCAATTTCTTTGGATGAAATTAAAAATTCAAAGTGTTTGAAGTATAGAAGTGCAATGCTGTCATGGGTGTATTGTCATTACAATTGTTTAATTTTGATGCGCCATTCGAGCACACAACGATGTTTCCTCTGTAGCCGAGATCGCGAAGATACCACAGCGCTCAAGGCTTGTGCATGAGAGAATGTGATATGATTCTGAACAAGCTTGAAATAGCTTTGTGTACAGAAGGAGAATTTAACAACATATGGATATTCGTGATTTTGGAATGCGACTTTGAACGCAAAAGATTCTTCATTGACAATGATCTTTCGCAACATCTGGTTTGTATGAGCGGGCTGGTTTGCCTATCAACGAATAGAAAGTGAACTGGATGGAGTCGCCCCGTCACATTCCTGACATCCGTAGCTGTATGTGGAAGAAAACAATTTTATTCCATATGGTACTTTTCAAATCAGAAGTGGGTGGAAGCGATGCGCACAGGCAGAGGGAACACACTCACCTGAGTGTGGAAATATATACACCTGTGCGATGGTGAGAGAAAATGAGCCCAGAGTAAGGTGGGTAGTTAAAATATAATGGTCTAATTTGAAAAGAAAAAAAGGAAAAAGAAATACACATAGGATTAATTGAAACACAGCACTGGGCGCGTAGCCAGAAATATTGGTTTCCAGTTTTAGGTCCCATCATTAGTATTGAAATCTCTGGTCGGCCATTTCCCAGAAGGCACATTATGAACTGACTAGCTGAGGCAACATTGAAAGAAAACAGGAATGATTTGGAATGCCGACCAATGTTGGATTTATAGCGCTCTTGCTGTCATTGGGAATATGGGATTTGGGTTCAGAACCCTGAATGCTCATCGTAGTGTGCTGAAAGCATTGTCTTTGAAGTGCATCATCTGGAAACGTGATTCATGTCGCATTTATGGGCGTTGGGGATGCAACTTGGCTTTGAACATGCTCGCGCAGTAGTAGTTCGGCTGTAAGGCTGAAATAAACCCCATGCCGTGCTTCACTGTGATCATGGCCACACTTTGGCTCTCTCTGGTCGTGCCAACTAGTCGAAAAGGCCACCCCAAGAGTGTGTCCCTATTAGGCAAAGATTCCTAGAAGAGAGATCTGCATAGCCTGAAGCCCTAGTGCCTAGTGCCATCAAGATAAAACGCATACTGGGATGGAGGATCTGATAATTGGTCCCATGGGCAATCTTCATGACACGCCCAGTCAATTTCCAGACCACCGGCGTGCTGTTCTTTCGAGTTCATCTAGTCAACTAAAGTTAGATCAATATTGCACTCTCATGACTCGAAACACCGGCTTGTCGCTGTCTAGACTGGGCTAGTTCTCACCCCGCGGACCATGGTTTTTACCACGTCCACGGCCAGACTAGTCGCCACCATCTGGGGTGGGGACGGAAATGGCGAGCTACGAGATTTTGGGGAGAGATTAAGGCTGCTCGCAGTGGTGCTCTCGAGCCTTGTCTGCGGTCCCCGTACCTGTCGTGTAGCTTCTAGACTCATACACGGGTAATTTGGCGGCTACGCCGATCTTCTAGGCGGTCCCGCATTCCTCTCGTTGGACGGCTTGCAGATTTTCACACTTGAATCACTGGCCCTAGAGCCAACGTTCAGCGGCAATGGGTGCCGATGGTGCCGTAGCAAGGTGCTAAACTGCTAAACATGCTTGAACGAGGAACGAGCAATTCCAGACCACCTACAGATATCTCTATGCCATCTGCGGCGGGCCCAACGCCATTATTGCCATGATGTATTGGTCGATTTGGGCCTGAACCAGCTGGAAGTTGTATCGCTGCCATGTTTGTAGAGATTGCTGAGCAGTCGTTTTACCCTCATTTTTTCTTCTACCTTTTTTTTTTCTTTTTCGGGACGGCGCTGGGTAGGTTGGTGATCGAAACTGGAAAATTGGGCTCAGACAAATATCCCTTGATGAATGACATGTCTGTTATCAATACGATAAGCTAGAAGGGAATCAAAATGATCGACGTCTGTGGGTATGCTTTCAGCCATGGCTTCTAATTACGCGGTATAATATGACTGGGTGCCTGGGTTGATTCTTGGTGGCCCAGCCCGCGGAACCTGCATGTCGCCCGAGTGTTTGTCGTGATGAGCTTGACCCTTCTCGGTGAATCATGAAGCTCTAGCCAAGCTTGGACGCGGAGCTGAAGCTGGATCTTCTGGCGCCGATAGAGAGAGCTTGGACTGTCTCATTGGAATCGGGGTCAAAGGAGCGTTCTCGTACGATTTCGCGATGGCGACCTTCCTGGTTCGCCTCCGCACCCTTCATCCATGCGTAAGACCCGACAGTCTGTCATTCCCCACTGGCTCACCGCCGAGAACTGCTGGCGAGGCTATCTAACACCTGGGCAGGGGCTTGATGGGACGGGGAATGCCCATGGTGGTTCCGAGGGTGGGCCAAGCATCGTGCTTCAGCCCGACACCGCGACGGACGCAGGGGTCTGGTGGGATTTTGAGGGAGGTGAACTAGAGCAACTTCTATGCCTTGTTCTGCCATCTTACTACAACGGGATTAAAGCTAGAGCCTGGTACATACGGGCGATGTGGAAGCCTGCCGGAGGGGGGGGGGGGCGCGCGCATTCGCACGGGAGGGCACCCCCCGTCATGAGGCCGTCGACGTGGCCAGCCGTCAACTGGCGGAATGCAGGGCTAGGCAAGCTCGACAGGACGCGCGCGTGCGAGAGCCTTGGAGCATTTGCGCATTTGACCCGGATGCTGACATTTAAAACGGGCGGCAGGCAGGGGAGCTGAGGGAGCGAGAAGCGACGGCCGTGGCGAATGGGCCAGTCAAAGGTGCGGAGATCGTGATCGTCAGCGTCTAGAACGGTCCAATACACGTCATTGAGGCTTGAGGGCAGCGCAGAGCGTCTCGGCATGGCAGTATGCCTGGGCCAGGTTGGGTTGGGGTATGTACGTCCAGTCCCAGTGCAATTCCTTGGGTAGGAAAGGGCTCCGCCGCGGGGAACTCGGAGATTGAGCAGACGATCCGGCCGCGCGGGTAGTGAAGGCGTCGAAGACGACCAAGAATTCCCGCGCTGAGAGCCCTTGGCGAAGGGTGCCTTGACCTGTCTCAGCATCCTGTCCCTGTCACCTCGTGCCTCATTTAAGCCGCTCCCACGTCGGGAACGTCCATGGGCCCGCCACGCTGGGAGGACTAGGGCATGGCTGGCGTTCAGAGACAGACGGAAAGGGGACGGGGGTGTGTGCGGGAGCATCTCGTGGGAGGCTAAACCGTTCATTCCCTGCTGGAGCGGACGCTACTGGAGACGACTTTCTCGTGGAAAACTGGCGGTAAGGAAAGTGCACAGTTCTGCTGAGCATGTACGCAGTATGGAACTCAGACATGCAACAAGCGGTGGTCCAACCATGCTGGCGCAGCGAGGTCCCGCGATATACTCAATGTCTCTCTTGTGGGCTGACCGTGGTTGTGATACCGTTGAGGGATCTCGATCGGCGGCATATGGAGCTGAAACCAGAGGGGTCCGGGCTGGCAGGAGATTTGGGGGTTCCCGCAAAAAGATATTTTGTCTTTTCTTTTTTGGGCTGGTTCTTTCTTTCCTCATGGGAGCAATCGGTTACGCGCGTGCAACCCCAGGACTGTGAGCCTATGTCATGATGGCGATGATCTCAGGGTCCAGGCTGTTCGATGGGGTCGACGAAGTTGACGGTGAAGGGTGGTGTGGATAAGCCTAACGCAGAGCGGGCATGTATCGGAAGCCTGATTTGGGACCGTTGCTGAGACGGAAGGTGGGAAGGACTGACGGGCTGGCTAGACGGCAAAGGCACCGTTTGCAGGACAAATGGTCAGCTGGGCCGAGGGGCATGGGGGTCAAGAGCAAGGTATTGGACGTGGTGGCGTGTGAGAGGCGGGTAAAAAGACTTTGGGCATGGTATAGGCGCGGCGTGGTGGATGCCAGCGGCCTTGTCAGATGGCTCGTGACGACATCAAGATAGACGCAAGGCCACAGCTGCCACCTGCGAGGTGCTGTGGCTGCCACTGCTACTGACATGGCTTGCTGGCACTATCACAGAGAGGCCTATCTCTTCACAGGTCCAGAGAATTAAGCAGAGTATGGTAGATGCATGTCCTACTGCAGAGCCGTTGCTGGAAGCTGGGAGACTAGCGAAACGGAGTTTTTCTGTTCTTTCCACCTCGTGGGTTTCGAGACCGCATCGAGATGCATCGGGCTAGCTGGGTTCATCCATGGCGACCAATTACAATTTCAAGGACACCGTTGGCGAGACTGGCCAAGCGTTGTTCGCTGTGTGCTTGCTGTCGATTGAGTCTCACTGAAATTGGGCACGGGCACAATATGAGATCACCAAGGAGAGGGACGCAGTGACTGCTACTGCTGCTGATTCAGCACTGCACTGGCGACATCATGTCCGGGGTTAATATTATGGAGCTCAGTTGAATCCATGCCACTGTAGGCGACCGCCCTTTGAACCGAGTGCGTATACACACAAGCCGCCTTCCCAGACAAGCCTAGCAGCACGTTGCCGGGCCATGGCTGATGCCGTAGACTTTGCAGGTATGCAGGGCCTCAAAATCGCATTCACCGGCAGAGTGATTCGCATTATTCAGCAGCCTCTGCACATTCCGGACAGTCGAGCTGGGATGGCTCTGGCTTGGCACATTGGCTGCCGAGCGGCCTGTGGCGGCGGCCTGTGTGGTGCTACGGTGTTCCAGGTCAGAGGAACGCCTCCCCAGTCCTCAACCTCATGGCTAAAACGCCAAAGTCTCAGTCGCTACGTCATGCCGCCTTGCTGGGTGGTCTGAGCCGAGCACAGTCAAGTTCCACAGCGACACACCGTCACCCCTTACTCCTGGCAGCCTGCATTTCTGCAGCACAGTACCGTGGTACAGTATGCTTCAGCAGGCAAGCAGCATGTTAGGGAGGGAGGGGTTGAATCGCAACCCCGAAAGGGCAGAATAGGGAAGAGTTTCCGTTCTGGGTTCTCCGGGACGCCGGGTCCGGGGGTGGGCGAGGCGCGCTGGTTGTCTGTCCGGGTTCCGGGCATGGTAGAGTGGCGGACAGAGTTGAAGGGGGGGGGGGGGGGGGGTGGGGGCAGCACCTGAAAGCTGATGGGACGCGGGATTTATTCTAATTTCTTCTGCACTTGACAAAACAATAGATCAAATTTCAAGCGTGAATTGGCCGACACATGAAGGGCGACGTTGTAGGCGTCATTGGCGTAAACGGAGCAAAATGCGGCGACAACAAGGAGAAGGAAATGGCGCCGTGTGAGTGGATGAAGCGCGGACGAGACGACAGAAGCTGCGGGCCGGTGACGTTGGCCAGGACGCCACCCGCGACTCTGGTTGGCCCATGTGGGAGCCAAGTCGAAGAGATCCCTAGCTCGTTTGCAGGGTTCAAGGGCTGAGGGCTTAAGCTGGCCCAGCATTGAGGAATAAAAAGAAAGCCAGCGCCCGGGCTCCAGTCAACTCGCTGGTGGACCCTTGACGCCGCGATGACGATAGTGGAGGGCTCCATGGCCAGCCCCCCGAGGTCATTTGGCATGCGTGTGCGTGGTGCTGCAGGGAACAGGGATGGTTTGATTTATTCATTTCTGGCTCGCTGGGGACGTGCATGCCATACCGTCCGTGGGCTTAATAATTCTGCTGGCCCAGGCCAAACGTTATTGGACCTCTGTCACGTCTTGTCGCTGAAGGGAACAGAAATGCGACGGTGGTGGCGAGCGTTCACCCAACTCTGCGTATGTCATGGTTTGCACAGGGAGGAAACACGTGACCCTTACAGCAAACAGACATGAGGTGATGGGCATGTGGCGCCAGCGTGCTGTAGAATTCTGAATCATCCGCCCATCCATCGTCGATTCGATTTCCTGACCTACGTAGTACGGGCCACACACAAACGCGCCCCCCATGGCACTCGGAGAGCGTCTTTGGCTGTGTTACACCGCATCTCTGTGCGTGCCCACGACGACCAGCCATCAGGGCCGGGGGGTAGGCCAAGCTAAAGTTGGAATGGGCGCGAACAGGTCCTCTCGCATCAGTCTCGAATCTATAGCGTGTGCTGCTGCTTTCAGCTGTCTCCCCGGCCCGACCCCGAAAAGTGCGTGAAGCGACAGCGACCCTGGCACGAACGACGATCCCTACTGCACACGACGGGTACCAGCAGCCTCATCACCCCATTTTCCCATCCCATCCTGTAGCCCTCCCACGTTCAACCCCCCCCTCCTCCAAAGGCCCCAAAGGTCCCAAAGGGTTTCAAGGCCCAGAAGATTGGGCCATTGGAACCGTTGGTTGCGGCGGCTTGACACCAGAAACCCAAAATGCTAATAGGAGACGAAGAAAGCCCCCCCTCCATTTCGCTGTGCGCCACTGTCATCACTTGACCTGCAGAAGATCGACGGTTTGAAACAATGAGAGGCTCAACCACCGGCGTTTAGCTGCCCTGAGAGCCCAGCTGTATATAACAGCTCATGCACGCGCAGCGCATTATCATCTCGGCCGCGCATGGTCTAGACTTTTGGGCAAACTGGCGGATTGAGCAAGATGGGGCGAAGTGAGTTTCATCAGGTGTGACGAGAGATGCATCCCACGCCAGATCAGAGGAGATGGAGTTTGCTTGATCCCTTGATCGCCAATGCCCCGCGCCAATCTTTCCCAATATCCGGGCTCGTAAAATGCCCGGCGGCGCCTTATCCTCGCATGCCGTCTCCAGAATCACGCCGAGTGTCTGCCAAGCACCCATTTTTGGATCAACTTAAAATCGATCCAGAATCATTACCATTAGGGAGGGCGGTAAAATCAAAGTCGTTCTCGGGACGCATGCACGCCCACTGTTCTTAATTTTTTTTTCTTCTCATCTCCACACGGGCACGACCGGGGCCCTGCCACACCCCTTGCCGACTCACTTCGTCGTCATATACGGGGCCTCAGTGTGACAAGAGGTTGCTCATATCCAGACGGTTGTAGTCTCATCGTACATCTTGGACCCTACTGTCTTACACTGCCTCTCGATCGGAACCATTTCCCAGCGTTTATCCGCCGTCTGACAAGGATTTATAAGACAGGACAGACTTAAGCTCAGGGAGGCGGAGGGTGCCTCTCGTCACCAAGACTCCACCCGCGCGTCATCGTCCGTCAGACGCCACCGCCGTGTCGTTCGCCCTCTCACCCTCCCTCGCCGTCGTTCTGTTTTTTCCCCCCCCTTCTTGCTCGTCTCTCGCCATTGGAGCCGCCTTGCGATCCGGCCGTCGGGCATGCAGACATCGGCCACCACTCCAGCAAACCGTAGCACGCTGCATCAGCAAATAATTAATAACGGGTGACGCTCATTGTCTTGACTCGACCCCGTCGCCACCGTCGGTTTTACCAACCCACATCACGTCACAACGCACTGGACCGTGGGACATCCAGGCTTCTCTCTCGGATATCGTACATAGTACATGGGCGCCCACGCCCACACCCAGGCCCAGAGCGTCTAGACCCCGACTTTATCGTTCCGTCCTTGTTCTCCTCACACACCGTCACCGTCTGTCACGTCACTGCTCCGATTCGGTCACCGTCCATCAGCAACCCACCCCCCTCCCGCTGCCACCCTCCCAGAAGGCGTCGGGTCCCCTGTCTGCTCTGCACCCCCTAACGCCCTAACGCCTCCCCCCCCTCCCCAATCAATCCCATTAATAACCCCCCCTCCCACTGGAAGCCCACTGGAAAAACCCCCTTTGCTTGCCTGTTCCAAGGCTTTTCCAGGGATTCCAAGACCCCACCACGATTCTCCCATAATCCTCTGCCCTCCCCATCTGGGCCTTGCCATCTCTTCTCCTTGCGGACCCTTCATCTCAATTTCAGCCTCGGACGCATCCCGCCTCCGCTCTCGCGATAATCGCTTCTGCCAACCATCCTCGACCTCTGCTGTTTTGTAATTACCACCACTCACTGCCGGAGCGCCGCCTGCCATGGCCCTGTGAGCCAACCGTCTTGCACCCGAATTGCACCCGCCGTACCGTACCTGCACCCATCGATTCGAATGACGTCGATTTTGTCTCCGCCATCACCACCGCCATGCATGACTCGAGACCCGGCGATCGGACGCCTGTCCACTACACCATGAGGACTCCCGCAGGACACTCTGCCATGACTGCCTCTCAACCCCATACGCACTCTCATTCTCATCCCCATTCGCACCCGCACACGCACGCGCACTCTCATTCCGAATCACACTCCCACACCCTTACTCTCACCTCCCTCGCGCACTCCCAATCCCTCCGAGCCTCGAAGCCGCCAAAGTCCTCGACGCCCATAGCATCGCCTCGCATGCCCTATTCCGTCGGCCAGAACATCCCCCCGAAGCTCTCGCCACGTGTCATCCCGGACAACAGAGCTCCAAGCCCCAATTATTTTGGTCTCGTTGTCGAGTCCGGCAACGACCCTCGCGATTCCTCGTCTGGCCTGCCCAGAGACACCTGGAGCCCATCGTCATCAATCAAGTCCTTTGCTGCTGCCATACCCAAGCAGGTCCCGCTCGACGCGAACCCCGAATTCGAGGCATTTAAGAGACAAGCAGACTTGAACCGTGGCAAATCTTTCGCCCTCTCCACGAGCCACTATGCCCAGCCGTCTGCTCCGATTCGACCACGACCTCCGAGATGGCACACGCACTCGAGCGAGACGGGTGCCCAATCTCCCTTTGGGCGCGCCTTTGGTGCCGTCAAGGAGCGCCCATTGAGCAGAATGGATATAGACCACGAGAGCAGCAGCGATTCGGCTTATGTGTCTTCAGATTCGAAACGCAGTTCCGAGGCCTCGATTCACCCGCTGCCGACTTTGAACCCGGTTCGATATGATTCTCCTCGACAGATGGATACACCTGTGCAGCGAACGACTTTGACCCGATCCGAGGACCGCGACCCCAGATTGTCAGTTATGGAACACAGACCTGATCCCCCGTCGCCTGGCTTTGGTGGCGTGCGGCGGGCCGAGACAGTTCCCTTATCCATTGAGCCTGGAGAGCCTGTCATGATCTCCGGTACGCAGCTGCGAGATATGCTTCGCAACGCTGGAGGGGATCGGCTGCTTATTCTTGACATTCGTTCATCTCAAAACTATGCCACTTCCAGGGTTGAGGGCGCCCTCAACTTGTGTATTCCCACTACTCTCCTCAAGCGTGCTACATTCAATATTCATAAGTTGCAGCAGACGTTTCAGCAAGGGAACTTGGCGGACAAGTTTGCCAGATGGAAGGAAATGGATTCTATTATTGTATACGATGCACACTCTTCTGACAAGAGAGACGCCGTCACTGCTCAAAACATGATTAAGAAGTTCACAAACGAGGGCTACACCGGAGGCGCCTATATTCTGCGTGGAGGCTTTGCTTCTTTCCAGCAGCAGTGTCCCGACTTTGTCGACTGCAAGTCTGCCATGGGGAGCCCGACTAGGTCCTGTACCAGTCAGGGAGGCATTGCCCCGGTCATCGGCGGAGTGATGCTCCCAACTGCCAACAAGGACCCGAATCCTTTCTTTTCCAACATCCGGCAGAATATGGATCTTGCGGATGGTGTTGGCCAACTGGACGTGTCCCGACCTTCTGATCTGGATTCCCCCTTACTGCCTCGATGGCTTCGTGAAGCTGCGTCTGAACGTGACCATGGTAAGAAGGTATCTGACAAGTTTTTGCACATTGAAGTGGACGAACAGTCCCGTATGAAGGCTGCTTATGCCGCATTCAACCCCAACCACAGCTCTCGGCCTCAGGTTCAACTATGCGGCGTTGAAAAGGGAGGGAAAAACAGGTACAAGGACATTTTGCCATTTGAGCATGCTCGCGTTCGGCTACAGGAGAAGCCCGAGGGAGTTTGCGATTATGTCAACGCCAGCCATCTCAAGGCGTCGAGAAGTAATAAACGGTACATTGCTACGCAGGGTCCTCTGCCCTCTACTTTTGAGGTGAGTTTAAACCATCTGGTTTCGCTACCGATATCAGAACTAACCGGCATATGTGTAGGACTTCTGGTCTGTCATTTGGGAGCAAGATGTGCGCGTCATTGTCATGTTGACGGCTGAGTCGGAGGGCGGACAGCTTAAATGTCATTCCTACTGGAAGTCTAGGGATTTTGGCGCTATTCGACTGAAACCTCTTTCGGAGAAGAAGGTGTCCCTGGATATCGACAAGCACAAACCGGACTCGCACCCCAATGGCCAAACGAACGCTGGTGAGCATGGAAGAAGACGAGCCAACACGACGACCACGCTGGAGTCTGCTGGTGCGAACCAGACCACCCAGACTCAGCGTGATGCCCCCTATGTGATTATTCGCAAGTTCGCGCTGTCCCATCAGGCGCACCCTTTTGCGCCCATCCGAGAGATTACGCATTTGCACTTTCCATCCTGGCCCGACTTCGGAACCCCTGCTCAACCTTCGCATCTTCTTGCATTGGTGGAACTGGCCAACGTGATGCAGCGATCCGCTCTCCCTGTTGAAACAGCGTCGGTTGTTGGTTCAAAGAACTCGACGTCGGAGCACCCTCCAATCACTTGGTACGATGAACCAGAGTCCAGTGCCCATGCACGACCGATGCTGGTCCATTGCTCAGCTGGCTGTGGGCGTACAGGGGCGTTCTGCACTGTAGACAGCGTCATCGACATGCTGAAGCGGCAGCAGCAGGCAAAGGTGTCAGCATCGATCGGTCACGATTTCGAAGGAGATGTGGCGATGGGTGATTCCGCAAAGGACATGTCCTCGTGCACCCAGATGAGGACCTACTTTGATACAAACTTGGTTCGGGACAACCGAACGTCGTATTCACCCTCGCTGGACACCAGTTTTGTATTTGATGACACTGTCGACTTGATTCAGCGAACGGTGGAGGATTTCAGAGGACAGAGGCTGAGCATGGTGCAGAGCTTGCGACAGTATGTTCTGTGCTACGAAACAATTCTTGAATGGGTGTCACGAATGGGCGATCGCGGCCCTGCAGTGCACGGAGGCAGAATGAGGAGTGGCAGCCTCCAACAGTCTCGCTGCTGACATGGTGGGAGTTTTAAACTGTGCCGACGATGTGTTTTGAGATTCTGCATTGGGACGAAGCACAACAGGCAAAATCTGCGTCAGAAGCATAAATGAGGCATACTTGCATCGGGGACTGATCACATGGACTTGGGATGGGCAGGCGTGCATTGGCGTTTTATTGGATGGCATGGGAAGACCATCTTTCATCTTTTGGGTTTTGAATTGTTTTACAAGGGCGTCTTGCCGGATGCCCCAGGAGAGCGCGCCGCGCATCGGACAGTGAAGGAAATGCTTGATATCATGAAAGGGAAACTGGGCGAAAAGGAAACGAGAACTGAAGGCTTGATTTGAAAGGAGCCATTCACAAAAGGAATCGCGCTCGTCGTGTACAGTAGAATAAAAGATGAAGTGCTGGGGGGGTTTTCAGCGAGGCGCCTAGCTAATGAGTTTCACCCGCAGGTCGATTTTTGTTATTATTAAAGAGCATGGGATATGGATAGACTAAGGGAGAAACATGTACCAGCGAAACTGGAGATGCATCCGCTATTGGGTTAAATCAAAAAGTTGCCAAGATTGCGTGTGTGTGTGTGTTGGTGAATGTTGTACTGCCTTGACAAGCCGCGAACCCCCCCTCCATCTTGCCCCTGTGCAGTGTACTTGCCAACCGTTACCGGGATATCCAGGCTTCGTTCAGGGGCCTCAACTCGGATGTGTGTGTACATACATTACCGAGATGCAAAGCGTGAGACGCCGGGCTAGCCGCTCAAAGGTATGTGATCTGTACGTGGATAGAAGAGCGGTTGGCCATTGGCCAGGTGGTTGGGTCTCGATCTGGGCATGCTTCATGCGCCATCTCAGCCGGCAAGGGCGTCATGGGCGGGGTGATTGCCTTATTCTCATGTGATGTGGTTGTGCGCTTACTCCCTAGTGGCTGGAGGCGACCACATGGAGAGTACGGGATCGAGGGGATGTGTGGGATGGGCCAGGATAGGATGCTAGAGGATGACATTCCCGGAGTGGCTGCATTTGGCAAGTGGGATGACGTCGCAGTGTCCTGGGAGAGTTGCAGCTTGAGTGCTCGTGAGTGTGACTTGTGTGATGGAATTAGACGATGTACATACAATGCACACGCACACTCACACGCACACTGACTGACACGGTAACTTACTCGTACTGCATCAGCGGTGCCTCAACAGCAAGGGCGATGCAATGCCTCGTGCCCTGTATTGCGTGCATTGATTTCCTTTCTTCTTTTTTTCTCTCCTCTCTTTTTTTTGGCTTTTGACGTGGCGATCCCGCCGTCCCGGCTCGTGATTCATGCCTTGGGAGGCTGTTATGCTTCTGGCCAGGCTCCCGCTTTGCATTCATGCCGTGTGGCTGGAACGGCAAGGGCACGGCCAAGCCGCACTCTGGAGATACGAGGAACCACGTCCGTGTGACGGTGCTGGTTTCCTGGAGAAGTGACTCTCTCCTTCTCCATTCGCAGGGAATCCAGCACCTAGATTCGTAATCCGAGAACGCTCTGACAAACCAAAACGGACTCCGAGAATGCCGGGGCTCGCAGGCTGGATGTCACTATTTGTTTCAAGGGGACGTGCGCACCCACTGAAGGGCCATGATTGGGGGGCGAGACGGGCCCGCTGCCGCCTGATGCATGCCACAGCAAGGCTGTCAAACGTGCTAAAAACGGCGATGGGCCTTCTGTATTGTTATCCTGTCTTGTTTCCTGCGCATGCGCTGGGGCATGCATTATGCGGTGCCCATCTGAGATCCCCAACTACCATTTCGTCATCATTGTTCAGACATTATTCCCTATTTGATGTAGGCTTCCAAGGCTGAGTGATCCACTGGCGCTTCCTTCTTACTTTGTTGTATATATTGACACCGAGGGCTTCCTTGCTGGGGCTTGCACGTTGCGTTTTTGTGCATCTGGCTGCTTGGTCGTTGGACTCCCCTGTTCTTCTTTCGACTTCTCCATCCTTCCCCCACGCCCGAATACCTAAAGAGGGACCTCCCCTGCCCAGGCTACGTCGAGATTATACGTCTATCACTGTACTCCTGTCGTCGCATCAAATACAGATATTTGCTCCATTTTCACAGCTTTCCTTTTCCATTTGAAGCAAGAGACCCTGCTACTGCTGCATTGCCCAATCTTGCGGGAAACTGGGCAGGGTTGCTGCGTGACAAATCCTCCTGTTCATTTCTTTCTCTTCCGCACCCGGCTTAGAGGGGAGCCAGCTACCTTTTAGCGGGCATTGCCTCTGGCTGATTCATCGCCCACGGATCCCACTGCGCCACCTAAACCCTCGAGCAACCTGCGACTCCAGGCGTTTCTTGCCTTCTACATACTGTCATTTGTTGCATCTTACACCCGAGCAGCGCGTGCGCCTCGCCTTTCCTCCCCCCCGCGAAGCCAGCCGGGCCTCGACCTCGTGCACCCTCGCGAGACGCCGTCATTCCTTAACCTTGTCCTCTCCCCTGGCTGCTGATTTCTGTTTTCGTTCGCTCCTCTCTTTTCCCTCCCACAACACATCACCCGAATGTCTCAGCTGGCGCCTGCCCCCAACATGATGCGCCGTCCCTCGCTCGATCTCTCGGAGCCCTCGCGCAACCTCGAAGAGTCCAATGGCGCGCCCTCAGAAGACTCCATGGACACCGACGTCGATCTCGCCATGCCCCCGCCCGAAGACGAAGTCCTCGACCAAGACTCACGAATCTTCACGCCCCCTCCCCGCATAGCCGCCCGCTTCTACCGCCCCTCGACTGCCCGCCGAAAGGACTCGGCCGCCTCGTCGCGCCGCAACTCCATTTCCTCGGCCCATTCTCGCTGCTCGTCCATCCAGCATTCCTCTCACCGCGGCGGCAGCGAGCAGAGCAAGTATGTCGCCCAGCACCTCCGACGCGCCTCCTTCCTCGAGGACCGCAAGGCCAGGCTCGCCGACCGTGCCGCCCATGCCGAAAAGGTCCGCCTGCGCGCTGCCCACGCCAAGGCTACCCAGCGCAGCACAACGCTCTCCGAGGAGAGGGCCCTGGCGGCCCAACAGGCCCGAGAACGGAACCTTGCCGAGATTGTCGCCAACTGCGCAGAGGAGGTCAAAAAGGCCAAGCAGGTCGCCGAGTTTATGAAGGAGAAGCGTGAGCAGGAGCTCATCAAGATGAAGACGCAGATGGAGGAACGCATGGCTGAGGCCGAAAAGAGGAGAGAGGAGCTTCGGGCCAAAAACGCCACCCGCCGCTCGCGCGGCCAGAGTGTCATGGCCCGGAAGCCCACCGAGGCCATGGCTCAGGTCACCGAGCGCGAGCCTCGAAATTTGACAGACGATGAGGCCGCCACACGCATTCAAGGCTGGTGGCGTGGATGCGTTAGGAAACAGACCATCAAGGAGTTCAACAATTTGGGCTTGAGCGTCGATGGCATCAGAGATACCCAGTTTGACACCGTCGTCGAGCTCCTCGCCCAAGAAAAGGTGCTGCTCATCACTGCGCGCCTCCTCCGCATTTGCGGGCTTCGTGAGGGCTCGCCCGGCTCCATCGAAGAGATGGCCGCGGTCCGCACGTTCCTGAGCGCCTTTCTCATCCTTGGGCACCCAACCCAGGTGCTCGCTAACAAGAATGACAACGACGACGTGGAGGTGGCTAACGCTCTGGCCAATCACCGGCTCCCCTCAGCAGATCTGGCAAATCCCCAGCTGCAAGATCTCATTGGTAAAGCCCGTGATGTTCTTATCTCGTACGAAAACATTCTGGCTCGCCTAACATGGGCAAACCGATACACGATGCCCCCCGCCCTCAAGAAGACTCTGCCCGAGTCTTACGCCACTTTTTATAATGCCTTCATCGCATGGAAGTCCCGAGACTCCAACGCTTTGATCGAAGTCATGTTGATGCAGTTCGTTGAACTGGATGCCATCTTCCACACTGTCAAGGACACGACCGATGATGCTGCCACGGCGCTCTACAAACAAAGCATCAAGGATAACCAGCTCATGCTCATTGTCCGAATCAAGAAGTTGGCTGGGCCTGAAAAGGGCAAGAAGATGATCTTTGATGCCGTGGCTGAGGCCAGAAAGGCACGCGTCACCAAGAAGCGAACTGGTGACACCAAACCTCGAGTGGCCGAACATCCTACCAACGAGGCGTCAGAAACAGCCCAGAGCCTTGTTTCTCCTGATTCGCAGACTCTTACTCCTCCAGCCACCCCAGCCAGCAAGAGGGAGTCAAAGCGACCTGTCATCAAAACTGGTCTCAATGGGCTGCTGCCAGACAATAGAATTGTTGTGCATGAGCTCGCGATTAACAAAGAGTATCAGATTTCCGCTGAGGAGTATAAGGAGCAGCAGGCCGAGATCTCCCAACCCATTTACATCCAAATGAGGGCCAACCTGGACCACAATGATAACGAGGCAAACTTCCGCTTCTTCATCCTGGTTGCGGGGAACATCAAGGATAAGCTCCAGCGGCTCTTGAAGCCTGGCAACTCCATCTACAATCTCATTGGAGAGATTTTGGATCCCGAGATGGCAGAGCGACAATTTACTCTCGGCAACTTTTCCTACGAAAAGTTTTTTGCTGCCATGGGGTCCCTGCTACCCAAACTTTGCGCACCGTTCCGCGACGATGAACTCAAGGACTTGATCCAGAACAAGCTTTCCGACGGCAACATCATTGATCGCGTTGAAGCTCTCAACGGCTTCATTGATGTCATGCTTTGTGACTACATCAACTATTTGATGAGGATTGCTGCTTCTCAATTGATTGAGTCAGCCCCACAGTATGAGGCCAAACGATTTGCTGAAGAGGTTGAGAATGGTGAGATCAGCTTGGCAGCAGCTGAAGCAGGCTGGCGCTCGGCTCGGTCCAAGGTCTTGAGCGAGGTACAGAAGCGAGATCCCGAAGGCATCAACCACCCCAAGTCTCGACCAACTCCAGGCAGAATCTATGCTCAGATGCTCGTCGACGTCTTCACTAGCGTCTCGCCTCCGAACAAGATTGAGGTTCCGGAGATGTTGGTGCTCGATCGGTCCCGCATCGGTCAGATTTCGACCATGATCCAGCGCATCATTACCGTGGGCGCAATCCTCCTCCAGTGCAAGAACCTTCTGAAGCGCGATGTCCGGTCGCCATGGAGGACTGAGGCGTCGCGTATCATGACGGTTCTGGAGGCTAACCACCCCTTGTCATCCGCAGTGGGCGGCATCATGGCAGCGCTTGAGACTGGGCGATCCATGCCCGCGGCGACAAAATCACACCTCAGGGCACTTGTCACTAAAGTCATGGGCGCCTATCAGACAATGTTGGATGAAGGCGCTGAGCCTCGCGAACCGGTCCTGCGCCTGCTCCTCACTCGCCTTCGAGGCAATATCCTGGCACGCCTGGCCCCAGGATCCGCAAGTGAAAAGGTGAAGGCTACCAACACAGCTGGCGAGAAACTGGCGAGCCTTGGATTGTCCGAGTTTGTGGACAAGGTTCGGCAAATTTCCGACCTCCTGGACAAGATTGGATCGGTCGATAAAGCGGCCCACGCTCCTTGGTGGGATGCAGTCGCGACCAAGGTTGAGCAAGAAGAAATGTCGACTTAGACAGCGAGAATTATAAGCTCCACTATGTAACGAGGATAATGGGATACGAGAGCGGGGTGGGCGGTGCTTGATTTCAGATTGTGCTTTGGGATTTATCGAGGCGGTTCTCTGCCCCCTCCGCAAGTTATACGCATGGCGTCAAGGTTACAGGGTCTGGATTTTTGGGCCCGATTTTCTTTTTCTTTTTCTCCTCTTTGTTTTCCTGGCGGAAATGTACGCGAGAAGGAGGTCACACGCGAATTTCGTATATCAACTTGGACTGGGTCCTTAGACTGGTGGTTCATAAGTCTTAGCAAGGCTTTTATGGGTAGATGGGATATTTGCATGAGATTACAAGGTCATCCCTATCAGCGTTGATTTTTTTTATTCAACTCCGAGGCAATAAATATTGCATAGGAATATAGTAAACCATTGTGTTTGAACTACAGAAAAGTAATTGTCCCTCGATTCTTTGTGAATGTCGTGGTGTATTGTGTGTCAGGGACGTTCTGGGTTACTGGAAAATCATGAGAGACTTCTCGTTCATTTCCGATGCTGATTCATGCCGGCACTGCGATCACCTACAATTTTGGCCACCACTTCTCTGTGAACAAGAGTAAGATCTGAGCTGGAGTGGCATGTTTACCTCGTTAATTCCGACCGGGATTCCCAATGCAAGCTTACCAGGCCGATTTTCATAAAAAGATGTTGGCCACTTCGTTGTAGGAAGGTCGCTCAAAATGAAGTGTGGTGGATCCCTTTCACTCAAATTCATGTTCAGTGTGTTGGTTGTAGTCATAACCGTTATTAACTTTGCCAACAGTCTTAATCTAAAGCCTTGCTTTTCATTGATTGAATCCATTCATGAGCAATTATGAGAAGTACCACGGCCGGAAGATGCACTTCCGCTTTTCCAACATTACCGTCGCTCTAAAGGATTGTTACTCCGATCGCCACCATCAAAAACCAGCGTGATTGGTTTAGTGGTAAAATTCTCCGTTGCCATCCGAGCAACGTCGGGGAGCCCTGGGTTCGATTCCCAGATCACGCAACAAACGATCTTTTTTGCTTCGCCGCCTGGATTATGTGTGGACACACTTGTTTTGTCTCTCTTTTTTTTTTTTTAACCATCTACCCTTGCTCTCAATGTGACACGTCTCTTCTCTATGTAGGTGGCTTTCAGCAAATCTACGTTGTACCCATAACTAGCCGCACAATTATCTTTTTAAGGCTACCGGCGCCGGCCTAATTTTGATGCCCATGAACATAAGGATGCCAACTCTCTGAAATGCTGTTGATCTTGCAAATTTACTCACGATAGAAGTTATTTGACTTGTCTTGTGCCGCCATATTATTGGGTTATCTACATACAAAGCGATCATACCATAAGAGAAAATACAAGTCTTAGTTCACACAGTTGGAACATGTCATCACTTCAATAACCACAAATGCAGTTCAAGATGAGCCGTGGATCATCTATACGTTATCAATTCCCCTGGATGGCCCAGTCAATCAATAAAGACTCGATAAATAGTAGTTCCGGATGCCTAATAGTGCGTTTTTAACCTATGAGGCATAACTAACTACCACTCAACTCGATACTTCAGCCACCTCACCATGGTAAGAATTATACACTACCTCAGCAGTGAATTAAGGCTCCTGCAAGCCGAGTTCCGTTCCAGGCGCTGGGTATACCTTTCCGTTCAATTCCGTCTCCCCAAATAGAAACCCTCCATCAAGTGTCGTGTTGGCCTCAAATCGCCCGTCAGTCACTGGGGGCAACCAGCTCGGTTCTGTTGGGACAGGGTCGACCAAGCATGCTCGGCCATCCACATCCTTCATGTAATCAGCATTGATGCCGGGGCTGATCCAAAATGTCATGTTGGGATCAATCTCCCGCTTTATCTGAGAGAGTCGTGGATAGTTGCTGCCCCAGAAAGAAGCAGTCCAATTCTCCTCCGTCACACTTCCCTGTTCTTCGGTATTAGATATGGTGCAATGTCAAAAAAAGTTGAAAGCAATACTCACCTCATTGATATAGGATCCCATATCAGGCGCAAGTTCTCTCAGGCCATCCATGTTGGTTGTGTCAGTCTTGAACCCTACTACCAAGGCTACGGCCTTTCTCCATCCTGGATTGGCCGCCACGTCACTTCCATTGCCAAACTTCGGCCCTGGAGCACAGAGAAGTATTCCGATATCACCACGCATTCCCCTCAAGGCATATGTAATATTTGGGCTTCGGAGATGCTCCGCAGCCAAAAGCCGGCTGTCATACGGCAAGAAACCACGGCTGCGTCTCGCTTGCGGCGTAGTAGGTTGGGGCGTAAGAGGCCCATACGTTGTGTCGAAGTATTCTTTGTAGCCGGAGTAGGTGAATGGACGTGTTTGAAACGGAGTCATGCCGGGGAAAGCCTGCAATTTCTCCAGGATTGGGCCCCAGACTGCATTTGCATTAGCAACACCTGACAGCTCACCGGGGTGAATTGCAAAGCATCGGATTGTGTTAGGGTGAATGTAAAAGTATGCACTGATGCCCTTTTCTTGTAAGCCTGGCAATTCGCTCAAAAGATACTTGATAGCAGCGCTTGTTGGCGTGAGGCCTGTCTCGGGGTTCGATTCATTCAGTGTCGAGTTGATATACCAGTTGTAGCCGGTCATGGGAATTGTAGGATACGCTTTCCACGTTATTTGCACAACAACGCCGAATGTGCCTCCACCACCGCCGCGGATGGCCCAGAATAGGTCTGAGTTGTGATCTTTGTTGGCTACGCGAAGCTCACCGTCTGGTGTGACGATAAGAGCTTCGAGCCACTGGTCAACTCCAAGGCCGTACTGGGCTGTGAGAGGTCCGTAACCGCCATTCTGACCCCAGCCACCACCAACAGCCACCGTGGCTATACAGGTCAGTCATAAATTCAAAGGCAATATTGGACGAATGCAAAACTTACCGGCTGCTCCGCTGACAGTGAAGAGTCCCGATTTTGATAGGGCGTAGTTCAGCGCTAGTCCGGCCCGGGCTGGTCCAAATGAAACGGCTGCTTGGACGCCTTCCTGTGGGGTAATCACATTGGGCTCAGTGCCAGGTTCAACAAACGGGATTCCCTCCTTTGTAGGGGTGTAGGACTCCATAACGCGAACACCATCGAACAGGGATAGATCAATGATCAATCCCGACCCAGCATCATTGCGTGAAAGTCCATCGTGACCCGTGGTTAAAACAGCGAGGCGGATGTTGTGTTTCGTGGCAAAGCGTACAGCGTTCTGAACATCAGAAATCGATTTCACTTGCAGGCGATAATCGGGCTGCGGTCCAACATCGGCACTGTTGTTTGTCGGAGTAACACCCGGGAGCTCGGCCTCCCACACTTCAAACTTGGGCCAGTCTACATCCGTCTTGAGTTTGCGGCAGCCAGCGGGTGTCGTGGTCCCGTCATACGCACTGGCTAGAGCACCCGGCAAGACGGTGGCTAATTGGAAAATAAGCCAAGGTCTCATTGTAAATTGAAGAATTATGAGAGTCGATAAAATGTATTGTTTGATATGGCAAGTTTGTCAAATCCAGATGCCCCAGGGCGGTATATATATGCATTCAGGTAAAATGCATCATGTTCGTCTTCTACAAGATGGTGGCTAAGGCTCGGTCTCGGTTTCGCACAAGAAAGAAATAAACAACAGTATCAACTGTCTTTTCTAATGTGTATAAATCCTGGGCTGAAAGCGTATTTTTAAAACGCATCGTCCGGGTGGCACTGAAGGGATACCTGAAAATACGATAAAACCTTCAAGGGAAGAATTAGATTGTTTACGAAGAAAGTTTCACCCGTGCATCGTTAGGTGGAAATCCGGGGCAATGATTACAAACCAACTAGCATGCATCTTCATTGGCTGTATCGGTTCAAGGTAGCCTAGGCCCGTAAAATGCAAAGGAGGTGTTCTTTTTATTAACTGGCCAAAAGCTCAAAGCCGGACCTGACTAATCACTCAACCGATGTGAATCAAGCCTAATATTATTCAAAGACCAGGTAGTAGAATCAGGAAAAGGTAATACGAGAGGGAATAAGGGAATGATAAAGGCTGAGTACAGCGCCTCACACTTCAGCTGACCAGGCGCCCTCGATCTTATCAGCCATCACCATTAAACTATTTCCTGGTATGATTGTTTGGCATGGAGTTAGCGGGGGATATAAGACATACTGGGTTAATTTTAGAAAACAGTTTGAGGTTTCATTGTCGGAGGCTTGACCATGTACTTGGTTGAAGCTGACATCCTGGGTTGTAGTCAGATGATTGCTCTCAAAAGGGCCCGTGCTGTAGGCCTCCAGTAATTCCAAATCAATAACCAGGAAGTGAAGTTCTGACAGCCAATGGCCTATTATTCTGCGGTCATAATTGGTGGAATTCCACATAAAAAGCATGTGCAATGGTGAGGGTGATGGCAGTGTTGGTGTGGAGAGCTGATTTTCAATTACGAAGAGGATACCAGTCAAGGTGCAGGGATCATGAAGAATAAAGGTTTTTGGAGATCGACAGGCGCCAACCAATCGGTAAGCTCTCAAACAGGATGCAAGCCCCGAAACCGAAACCGAAGTGATCGACAAAACTCCGATGTGACTTAGGTCTCTTCCAAAATCCTTTTCACGTCAACTGTGATGAAACACGGCTCAATGAAGCAAAACTTGCGGTCCCTTTTGATGTTGGGATACTTGATGCTAAAGAAACATCACCCAATGGTCGAAACTTTGCCCTCTAAACTTCCATATGCCGGTGCTTGAAAAGAAAAAGAACAAGGACCACATGCATTCGAGCGTTCACTTCTCCAGATGGTCTTGAAGTATGAGCTTTATTTTCCAAATGCTCCTCGAATCAAATCCATTAGCCATGGGTCGTAGATAATATCCCTGTCTTGTCAACTTTGACGTCAGATCTCTTTGCATCTTCGGCTTGTCGTACCGACTGCAGAGACAGGCATGTTGCGAGTTAACCAGGGCCCCTATATTCTGAATCTCCGACTGGCCAGGCCACAGATGTCGTGGGGCTGAGTTACGCTTTTGCAAGGACATGGTCGTGAGGGCACGACCATCTACTAACTACAAACGACAATCTCGCATACAGCCCGCCGGGATTCAAATGTCAATTCGAGACATGCCCTAAATCCATGCATTCGGTAGTACTACAAACATTCCACGCAGCTCCTAACAGGGGAAGCGATGAGAAGGCACATTTCACGAGATGACAAAGTATGACTTGTTGATCTACCAGTGTTAGTGAATCTGGATAATATCTGAGAATCCAAAAGCCTCGTGTCCTTCACGACCAAGGCTCACATGACGCCGCACCCTAGGCGGTATTTGAAGAACTTCTGAGCTACAGAACCTATAAGGTATGATTTCAAGACTAGTCAAGATGTGCATCCTCCACTGCTAATAATCGCCATTTTACTAATGGTCATGCATTCTCGATCTATTTTTTAACCCCACTTCCACACTCTCACTGGCCGACGATTTGGGTTTGGTTGATGTTTTGATGACAGTGGCAAATACAATTTTCCAATACCTCGTGATGTAGAGTTTGCGCACGGAGATCGGATCGTAGAATCCACGTGCAGGGTTGATCGGAGTATATGAAGATCTATTAACTCCGTTAAACTTGCCCAGGGTAGTGGAGCTAGGCAATGATGTGTGAGGCGAGACGTTGCGCAGCTTGTGCGATTGTTAAGCATTGCATCGAGACCAGGAAAGATAAATTTAACAATCGGAGCATAGTAAGGGTAGCCGGCATGGAATAAAAAGGTCGGCAACAAGGTTTTGTTGTTCTTGTTGGAGGTGACTGGGTGACAGTGCCAGCTTAGCCTCAAAAGTGGAGTGGCCAACATCTGCAAGCACTGCGCCCGAGTAGTGGGCAGTCATAACGCATGCATCGTTTAGCTTAGTGTAGAAAGAAATTAAGTGACAGGAAGAAGTCTCGCTGGACTGATTTAGAACGTAGAAATTGTGTGTGAGCGGGCAACAAAACAATGAAGTTGTTAACCTACAAAGTAGTTCTCTAGCCTCAAAATTACATCTGCTTACCAACTCGCGTTCAGGGTCAAAGTAAATTCTCTAGTACAATAGGAATGTCCAAGTAAGAATAAAACATGCTCGAATATGGATTTGTCTTTTCCAATTTCACATGATCGAGGGGTGTGAATTGATGCTCTAGATCCGTGGTTCGGCACTCCGGGAGGCTGTTTCGATCCCCGGGGCAGCATATAAGCAAAACAGGTCGAACCCCTTGCAGCTTGATATTTGGAAACAGAGAAACTTCAAGGATCTTTCCTTTACTACCACCAAAACTCCCATCCGAGCCTTTTCGCGTCACACGTAGCCTCATGGGCATCTAGCTCTCACGCTGAGTGTTTTCTGTCCTCCATCCAAATAACAAGCCCATCTCCCTGATATCTGTCGCCCCTTGCACTCATTTTATGTACATGGGTAGGATGCTCCATCAGGTTCAATACACCCTCCTCCCTATTCTCCCGGTCAATAGGGTTAAACTTCACAAGGTATACTTGACGAATGTCATCAGTATCCTTCTCCCACTGAATATGTACATCTGGATACATGAAAAGCCCACTGTGGTAGCCAATATAGCCCATTGCACCCTCATCTTGTCTTGACCAGACTAAGCCTGGGAGCTGTCTAGTTATGGCAACGTCCTCATGGGATTAATCACCCAAAGCCAAGCCCTGAATTGAATTATCCATTTCTTCGCCCCCCTTTGCCTTCTTCAAGGCTGCCTCTACCTTGTCAATATGGCGCCAGATGGTACCTCGAGCTTCCATTCACCCTGGAAGTGCGCAACACATTCCTCGGCTGTAGCACTAGGCAAAAGGAAGAATTCACATCTAAATCTAGCGCCACGGCACCTCGTCTAATCAAGCTCAAGACCATATCTGAACTCAAAGCCATCAAAATCACGTGGCACATCTGGATTGACCATATAGAAAACCTAGGAGGCTAGAGGAGGCAGACAGGAGCCCCTACTGCGCTCTCCCACGACATGAGTGCTGCATTGCCGCGATGATCTTTGAAAGTAACATTATGCTGTTTGGCTTTTTTGGCCAGCTGTACAGGTTTATAACCAGGGGGGCGAGGCTCGATATTTTTTCGTACCATGCTAAGAGTTGGGTGTTGAGAAATGATGAATGGTTTGCAAGGGTCGGAGTGTTGTTTTTCAAGCGTTTTTATATGCAGTGTCCCAACAGATTGCTCGAACAGCCTCACGTGACCATCAAGTTCTCGCCATCACTATTACAGATTATTCTAGAAAAAGCAGTTTTCTGGCTGTTTTGTTAGCAATATGTTCTGCCATATTGTGTAAAGGATAAATATCTAAAGGACAAGTATTCTAAGTACAGGGAGGATTACGAAGGGGTCATCCCAAACTCTACATACCCTACAGTTGTTAGTTTGGTGCGAAGGTAATCATACCGATGGATTGAAAAGTCTGTTTGTTCCGCGGGCGACCGAGTGAGAATAGGAACTTCACAAATTTGATCTCAAAAAAAAAACTACCTGGGGTTTTCATTGAGACCTATAAGACAATTCCGACATCGCTTGAGTCGGCTTCCCAGGTTATTGTCAACATTGGCACTGTTATTACATATGGCGATGCATCTTAGAACATTTCTACGCATAAAAAACTAGGGAATTTGTGTGTGCAGTTTGTTCCTATTATTTTTTGTGCAGCATCCACCATCCCGGCCGAGGCTTGGCAATGGACATGCTGGAACTGTCTAACTCCATCCCAATCATGCCAGCGATGACCAATGTATGTTCCTCTGTAAAGCCATCTACAACGCGTACGTCCACATGGACTGTGGCAGCGGGGATCCTTTCCCTCTCAATCACGGGAAATGCAACACCTGATAGCTCGAGCCTGGCCCATTCATCGGGATTATTTTGCATGCTCCATTCTCGACTTAGCTCTTCATCGCTGAAGACACGGGTACGTGTACCATCAAGCTGCCAGAAGCAAAAGGCTGTAAGCCACCCTGATAAAGTGACCAGGCCGCCTGACGCGCGCGTGCCGCCTGCGTGTGCTGCGCGCATCCAAAAATCGTGCACTTCCGGCGAGTCGGGGGCATCGAAGCCTGCGATTATGTTTACCAAGACACAGTCAAGACACGAGGAAAATTCATTCAGCTCCGGGTAATCGCCTAGCGCCTTGAAACGCGCGATGCACTGGCGTATCAATTCCCAGTCCTCGCGTGTGCCGTGCAGTGTGACTGAGGGAAAGCCGCAACCAACGTGCATCTGGTATTTAAAATACTGCTTCATGGAGCCCATAAAGAGCATGCAAGCGACGCTAACATCAGTCTGCGTAGTAGTGGAAAATCGTGGCATCATCCACTCCGCGACAGAGGCATCATTGAGCCGCGTTACCATCAAATCTCGCATTCGCTCCACAAACTGGTCGATGTTGACGTCACTCAGCGAGTATGGCCGCATGTCGACCTCGAGCGTCTGCTGGCCCTCATGCTTCACGAAAAAAGACCGCAGCTCTTCGCCATGACTCGAGATGAAGAATGTGAGCTGCGATAAAATGGCTAACCAAACGTCATCGGGACGCAGCTCGAGGTGCAAGTCTTGCTGCCATGCGCGCAGCACTGTGTGCACGAAGCCGTTGCTATGAGGCGCGACGCCAATCGGCGACTCGGCAGCACCCAGGTCGGCGAATGACGAGTGGAGCACGGGTTTGTAACTGTCTTGATACGAGACAGAGGTCAATAGATCCTTGGACGACGTGAAGAGCCGGTCATAGCTCTGCCCAACCTTGGAGGGCTGAGGTCTGATGACTGTCGGCATTTTCTGCCTCTTTTGTTGGTTGTGGCGGGAACAAACCGGGCTGAGTTGTTGGAATGAGGAATGCCGTTTTTCAGGCAAATCGAACTGGTACCACTGCTGCACCCTGCTGGTGTCACTGATAGCGTGCGTTGACTTTTGTGAGTTTGGTTTTGCCCCTGCCAAGCCGCTAGGTCGCCTTGCAGATTGTCAAGAAGCATGAATTTAAAAAATGCCGCCAGGTTTGGTTTAAGGCATTTGACCAAGTTGCTGTGTCCACTTCTGGCACCACCAATTAAGCCGACGGAATGAACCGAATGAAGCATTCTTCCTCAGGCTTAGGCTGTTTTTTTCTGGGTACCACTTTAATTAGCTAACCTGGTCTGAACGCTTCTGGGTTGTGGCACATGATGTTTTAGGAGAGGGTCCTTTTTGTTACAAATTAGTCAATGGGGGAGGGAAGAAATTTCGTCTTTAGTATGTTTTACAGCGCATCTGTGCAAAAAATAAAAGAACAAGAAAAAAGGAATGGAAGAGAATTCTAACAACGTCAAGTAGAGAGTCAAAGTGGTCTGCATCACAGTCAAATTTGCTCAGAATTCGCCTCAACCAGACGAATCTAAATACCGGTGCAACGGAACGAACGGAATAAGCAGCTTGAATTTTTGCTCCCAAAAGTACCATAAGCACTTGTACACATCAAGGCTGTTCAGCGAGTACTGCCCCGCAAAATCAAGGCTGTGACAGGTGCTCTGTCCGTGGAGCGACTGAAGGATTCGGAACTACGGCAGGGCCAGTATGGTCGCAACCCCAATATGCCCTCAATTACTCGTATTCAATCTCGACGCACTACAAGATCAGGTAGACTACCGGCTTGGCACGAATCCTTCAGGTTACTCGGCATGTGCTCGTACAATGCACAATTTTATCATACCCCGGCCGGACTCCGATTGAACCCCTGTCGGACTTCCGACGGGGCCAAGGGGATCCGTGTAAGTGGATCTTATCTGCCCTGCAGCTTAATGAACTAGGGGCTGTAGAACGGGCTTGTGAATGCATGGGGCTTCACCACAACAACCTATTTTGCCGGCTGCCTTTTCAAATCTCGACTCCCGTTCCCATTATTCCTGGAGTTGTAGCCATTGTGGAAACACCCAGTTAGATGGTATTGGTCAAAACTTGACAAGGCTGGCAAACCCTCTGCATCCATGCCGAAAAAAGCTTTGACAGTCCCACCCGTGTATCCGTCCGATTCGGGTTGGCCCGAAACTGTCTGGGCCCGGTCGATGCTCTGAGAAGAGGGCGTATTTTCCGACATCACCAGACCACCATGGCGGGTTCGCCATAGTAGGAATATTTAATCATGCGAGCACCTCCTGCTGGTTGAGAGCCCGTCCCTTGATGTTGCTCACAGCTCATTAGCAACAGACATCACTCTTTCTGTCTGTTCGGAGACGTAAATCATAACCATGTGGGCCATTGGTCTTCTGGTAGCCCTCTTGGGTTGTGTTCGCGTTCAAGCGACCAAGGCAGTATTTGCGCATTTTATGGTGAGTTTACAAAGTTCAACATGCTGTTGCATTTCGATCCTAACATGACTGTAGGTGGAAAACGCCAAAACTTGGGATGAGGCCAAATGGGAAAAAGATATTGACCTTGCAAGAGAGGCGCATATCGATGGTTTCGCTCTGAACATTCGTTCTGATGACAAGTCTGCATACAATGCACTCAACACCGCCTTCCAGGTCGCCGACACTAAAGGCGACTTTCATATGATTCTTTCATTTGACTATGCTGGTGGTGGTCCCTGGAGCGCCAACATTGTTCAACAGTATATCCTCCAGTTCTCCGCTTACAATTCTTACTTCATCGACGAAGGGCAGCCCGTGGTCTCTACTTTTGAGGGTCCAGGAAACTCCGGCGATTGGGAGTTGATCAAGCGCAAGACAAATGCCATGTTAATCCCTGATTGGTCATCCCTCGGTGCCAAGCAGGCTCTCGATAAGTCGGAAGGTGTTGTTGATGGTCTCTTCAGTTGGTCTGCTTGGCCATGGGGAGACATGGACATGAACACATATGTCGATGCCTCATACCTCGAGTTTATGAACACCTCAGGAGAGGCTTGGGGCAAGAAACTCAAGTATATGATGCCTGCCAGCCCCTGGTTTTATACTAACCTACCCGGCTACGACAAGAATTGGATGTGGCGCGGCGACAGCATGTGGTTCGACCGATGGCAGCAGATTATATTTCTGAATCCAGACTACGTTCAGATCATATCCTGGAACGATTTCGGAGAGTCTCACCACATTGGTCCTTTGTACGTGGATGGCGATGACTACCAAGCTTTCACTGTTGGCGAGGCACCATTCAACTATGCCCAGGACATGCCTCATGATGGTTGGCGGCAGTTCCTTCCCTTTGTCATTGACCTGTATAAGAACCGAAAGGCAACTATCACTGAGGAGGGCATCTCAGGTTGGTATCGTGTTACGCCTAAGCAGTCTGGCTGTGACGATGGCTGGACCACGGGAAATACCGCCAGCCAGCTGCAGAAGGAATTTTACCCGTATGAGATCGTCGAGGACAAGATCTTTTATACTGCTCTCCTCACCAGCCACCAGGATGTGAAGGTCACCGTTGGAGGTGTTGATCTGGGCGCCTCATGGACCCGGGAGCCTGAGTATGGAAGCGGTTTATACCATGGCAGCGTCGCCTATGGCGGCAATCGAGGCGCCGTAGTCATTACTGTTGGCGGCATGACCCTCAACGGACGTGAGATTACAAATGATTGCAATGCTGTCCAGGGCCAGGACGGGAAGCAAAACTGGAATGCATGGGTTGGAAGCAAGACCGGAGGCAGCGCCAACAAGGCCGTCGATATTTCCAAATGGGTTTGTATCGAAGGCTCTGCCCCTGGAGCTCCTGAGTTCAACGGTCTTTGTGAATTCACATGCAAATATGGATACTGCCCACCTGGAGCCTGCTACTGTAGCAACATGGGAGCCCAGAGAGAGGAGCCTGATCCTGATACACCTGGATATGGAACCGTCGGTTATCCTGCCGAAGGCGCCTCGGCTAGTTACCAGGGATTGTGCACTTTCGCCTGCAACTTGGGATATTGTCCCTCTGAGTACTGTGACACTAAGGAACACCCTCTGGTTGTCCCTAATGTCTCCCCATTTACCCCCGATGCTTGTACGTCTGGCGAGGGTGGTCCTGGTCTCGAGGGTCTCTGCAGCTATGCTTGCAACTTTGGCTTCTGTCCTGTTCATTCCTGCACTTGTCTTAGTATGGGGGCTTTGCACGATCCTCCGGCTCAGGGCGAGCGGACTGGTTCTGCCAAAGATGGTCTGGATCCCCGTGTTTACGAAGCCATCTGTAACTTTGCCTGCAGTAGAGACTACTGTCCACCTGACTCTTGTGTTCAGAATGGTGGTGATGGCCATGAGACCGGCAACCCTGTTTACCTTGGCACTGAGATCTATGGCGGAGCTACAGCCCACTGCGAGCCTCCCTGCATCTTTGTTCTCCCTCCCAGCTCGTTACCCTCGACCACTACGATTACTCCCCCTGCTTATACCACGTCCATTCAAATCGGAACATCGACATCCACCGTCACCGTTACACCGAAGGCCATTACTGTTGGATCGGCATCATTCTCCAATGTACCCGTCAGCACCTCTATTACTGATGGTGCCGCCTTTGTGGCATGCACTAGCTTAGCTATTGATCCTGTCGATGTTACAATTACATACACGACGAGCGGAAAAACTTCTGTTACCACTCGCGAGCTGACTCTGCCTCCATGGCCACAAATGACACAGGGTCCTCCTGAAAAATGGACTCAGACTTGTGATGTTTGGGGCGCTGGCATCTCTGGAGGCGGCAGTGACACGCCTCCCAAGACGACTTTTACTCCTAAGGTGGAAATCACTTCGACTGTCTCTACTCCTGTGCCCACTTGGACCCAATTCCCTCCTGGAACCATCGAAGATAATGATGAAGACAATGATGACAATGACGATGACGACGTTGTTGTTGTCAGTTGCGATGGCCTCTGGTTCTTCAACTTCTGCATTGACTTCCCTGAGTTCAAGGTCTCCAAGTGGAAAATCAGACTGCCCACGGGCATTATCGGACCGGGGCCGCCACCACCCAGTATTCTCCTGCGAGATGGCTGGACAGTCAAGTACAAGGGTGAACTCCCCCCTTGGCCCAAGGTCACCATCCCTCCCGGACCTAACCCCCCTCTCAACAAGCCCGACAAGCCAAGTGACTGTACCCCAGTCTCCCAGGAGGTCCAATTCGAGACCGTTTCTCTGGGCTTGTCTGTTAGTGGTGGGAAGACGGTCACAACCACTTCCTCGACGATCACTCGTACTGCTTATGTTTATGGCTGTGAGATCCCGGAGTATACCGAGACTATTTCCTCTTGTGAGATCAAGCGAAGCGAGCCAACTCCTGCTCTCCCCAATGCAGTCCTTGCCGAAACCACTGCGGTTCCGACATCCAATCCTAAAGCGGAACCCGAAGACCTTGAACATGAACTCGAGGCCCGACAGGCAGGCGTCGGTTCTATCTTTGACCAAGACAATCCGATCCAGTGGGAAAATGATATGAGCTGCCCTGGCGGAGAGTCAGACTGGATTGTGTATCCCAACGTCTTCAAGTACGCCGAGTTGGCCAATCTTCGTGCTCGACTTGACAAATGGAAAGGCACGAACAACTTTGACTACATCGAGGCTCGTTCTAGCGCTTTTGATGTCACTGCCTACTTTGTCGTCAAGCAGATGCCTCGCTCTATGGAAGGGAAGCTGAAGGGAATGAAGAGCGTTCGCTACTTGTATGACTACCAGAACTTTTTGAGAACCAAGAAGACCTATGTTACCTTTGGTAATATTGGGCGAAGGGAAGCCATCGAAGGCGATCTTTCAGTTGATCTGGAGGAGCTCCTAAACGGAACCTATCACATCTTGGGCAAGCGAGACAGTAAAGAGGCTGCCTGGCATCTCTCGCAGCTAGGTGCTCCCGAAGGAACTGACTGGCTGAATGATAACAGCTATGCTACTATTAAAAATAACCAAGAAGTCTACACTTATTTCTTCGACAAGACAGCGGGAGATGGACAGGTCGTTTATGTAATCGAGGACGCATTCCCCCAATCAAACAACCACCCGGTGAGTGATTTTAACAGGAAAACCTCGGCATTTACTAGGGGTGGGGAAAGGTCTGGTTGTAGCTAACATACATTGATCTCAGGAATTTGCCAATCTCAATGGTCAGCTTCTTGAGGTACCAAGCTATGGGCCAGTCTCTAACTGGGATCCATGGCACGGTGCTGCTGTTGTCGCAGCCGTCGCTGGACAAAACCTTGGTGTCGCACCCAAGGCCGCAGTGGTTTCTGTGAGCATGGGCGGTGTTTTCCAAGGCGACCAAGCCAGCGAGAGAACCATACATGCCCTGCTAATGATTGCCGATCACATCAAAGCTAATAACCTCCAGGGCAAGGCTGTTATCAACATGTCTTGGGGTGTTAGGGTTGATGCTATGCAAAGCATTAAGCCTTATGGAGAGCTCCTTTGTAAGTAAACCTTCATCATCAAGTAACCATTAACCGTCTTGCTAATTTGGAATAGACCAAACTCTGGGCAGCCTTCAGAAGGACTATGGAGTTGTTCTCGTCACTGCCTCTGGAAATTCCGGCCACCTTGCCGATGAACGCAGTGAAAAATGGTATCCTCAGAAGTTTTCTCACGACGGAAGCCTTCCTGAAATGATTGTCGTTGGCTCCGTTGACAAGAACGCAAAGCGAGCTGGTACATCTAATTTCTTTACAGACAACAAACCTGGTCTCACCTACGCCTGGGGACACAATGTGTAAGTCATACTAAACCTGACATGTTGTCGCGATGGAAAAGAATGCGAATTGACCAATTCATAGCCTTACACCTGATGCAAATGGAGGATATTCTGAGGCTAGCGGCACCTCGTTTGGTAAGTCGCATCTAATTCTTCGGACCAACATGTAGCTTTGGCTAATCATTCACTGTTGGATAGCTGCCCCTATGGTTGCTGGACTCGTGGCTTATTTCCGTGGTCTTAACCAACAATCTGCATCAACACTCGCGGATCCTGCCAAGGCTGTTGAGCTGGTCCGCAAGATGGTGCGCATGCTCAAGATTGACAGCTTCAACGTTCTTTCTGTCGACACTGCACCTGATTCCTTGGTGTGGAACGGCCAAATCAAAGATGAAAACTGCTTGCTCAACAAGGTTCAAGGCTGCCCTACTTGGCTCTCGCCTGGTGGTGGCAGCAACTCTGGCGGTTCCTTCACGTATTCCAGTGGTTCGCCCTCGCCTACTTGTACCGCTGGATGCGGTGTTCTATGCACTGGATACTATTGTGATGCCAAGCCTACCGGAACTTCACCTGACTTTGGTGAGTTTGTTCCTATGTGTGTGATGGCTTTATTCAACGCTAACATGTGTTTCAGCTGACCCTGCCAACCCCACCGTCACCATCGCCCCCAAACCAACCACCATCACTAGCAAGCCGGCCGCTGCCCCAACTACCACTGCGGCGGCAGATCCGAATGCCAATATTCCCAAGGTAGAATGCGATAAGCCGGCTGATTGTGATTCCAAGGGTTGGAGGGGAACCTGCAAAGGTCTCAGCAACAACGTGATCTGTTTGGCCAGTAAGGGAACTACCGGTGCTGATGGCGTTCCAACCCTCGGCCAGTCTTACTGCGCTTGCCTCAGCGATGTGGATCCCTCAGCTACCGAGAATCCTGCTCCCATCCCCACGCCTGATGTTCCCAAGGTGGAGTGTGACAAGCCTGCCGACTGCGAAAAGAAGGGCTGGCAAAGAACTTGCCCTGGAAGCAATAACTACATTATCTGTTTGGCTTCATCAGGTACAACGGGTCCTGATGGTGTAGTCACCATAGGCCAGTCTTACTGTGCTTGCCGAAGCGATGTCATCGGATAGGCGGCCCAATGCAAAACAAAAGAAAAAGTAAAAGAAGCTCTAGAAAAGAAGAGTAGAATAATGCATCTTATTTTTTTTTTTCACTTGTATATATTCAAGGATAGAGAAGAAAACTCAAGTAGAGTATTAAAGCTAGTAATACCTATATATTATTACTTTCCCATTGCTTACTTCAGCTCAATACACTCTCAGCGCCTCCCGATTCCATAACCAAGAATCATAACGTGGAATTCACTTCGAATAATTTGTAACTTGTCAGTAATTTGATTTCATCGGTTTGATTGAACGAACATCAAAATTGTAGCAAACTTAAAACACCGCCACCGGATCTGCCAATAATTTACTCCCATCGATGATATCCCGTTATTTCAGGTCTAATATTGTAAAGTCAACCGGGATTTAAAGGAATCATTGGCAAGGTATGGGTGAATGGCAAACGGATCATCGCCTTGTCAATTCCCCAATAATAAATCAGGCTTGTAATCGAGACATGAGGGTGTTCCCCCATGCTGTCTCTAATTTTGAGTTTGGCCTCTGTTCTGAGAACGAAATCATCGAAGATTGAAAAAATACTAAGAGAAATCGCTGCATATACAGTGTAAAACCCTTCGGTTATGATTGTAGAGAATTAGGCTTTACGGTCTATTGAATGTTCGTACTGATCAAAGTTTACACACCAGGAGGCGGTTTCAACCATGGTCACGCTTGAGATCAGCAACGCCTAGGAAGATGATTCCAAGGATTCGAGCGCTTTTCTAGTCTCAGCTACGCCTCCTGATTATGGGTGAGAGGTCAAGTGGTAGCAAGTGCCTTCAGTCAATGTCATTATTCTGCATGCGTTCTCTTTCCAAATGACATTTCGCGAGCGACGGGGACAATGGGCGAATAGTACTTATTCTGTGTGTGGCGGTGGTTGGAAGTAATACGTTGCCTCTCGATATTATCGTCATCACATTCCAGTTGTTAGAATGCATTTCCGAGTCCCACGCATCGATCGCTGAGGGGTTGATCTAAAGAGGAACCGTTGCTCCGCTACGGAGCAATTAATCCCGGAGCTTGAGTGCAGTATGCAATTAGAATCAGGATCTAGACCTCTTAGTTTCAAGCTTCATTGAAAAGCAGCTAGTCTTTACGCAGACCTCATTATTAATTAGCTCCGTCTAGACACAAGTTAGTTCTTATGATCTGGCACTAATGTCATCGCGATGTCCGCTAACCAAGTCGGGCTAAGATCACCACTATCATCAGAGTCTCCTCAGTCTGTTATTTTCTCAAAATCTCCGCATGGAAATGATGCCCTCGCACTAATATTTGATCTCTCGGACTGAAACTCGGGCTACCACATTTAAATACCACCATCTGCCATGACGTAGGCTGCCCAAGTAGATGGGGTTCAATTCGCGAGTGGCTGCTTTTAGCTTAATGGGGCCACTTTTTTCTGAAGGCATCGTTTGGGTCAGTAATCTAAGTTCAAGCCCCGTTCTTGCCACCTTCAAATAGTCGTGATGCCATTACTAGCAAATCCTCTGGCCCCGCCACAAGCCTAAACTTACGATCGCCCATGCAGTTAGCTCAGTTCCCGAACACGTTCTGTCATGCGCCCCCGATGACTGACTCAAGCCGAATATTAATGTAGAAAACGCCCCAAAAGATTGATTTTTTTCTTTTTCTTTTTTTTGTGATGGCTATTCATCCCGATTATCTTGGCTGCGACAAACCACAAACATACCATATTAACACGGCAGGCGCATTATTCATCCGTTATGATGCCAACGTTATTTGGCCTTGCTCTCCCCAGGAGAAATGATGACACACCCATTTCTCATGTTGTCTCCGGCGCTGCCGTTCCCACTGCCGGTGATCTTATGGGCCTAGTTATTGCTATGGTCGCCATCTCGACGCTTTCTATCTGTCTCTGTGAGTGAGCTGCCTGAGGTTGATACTCAAAAACTATGATATTATTGTCGAATCACGCGACGGGTAGCCGATAAGACCACGTATTAACATTTCTTTTTAAAGTCCAGAGAATAAGTGCGATTGGAAGATGGGACAACCTACCTTTCGTTGTATGGCGTGCGTCCTCTCTTCGACATTTTTTGTCTTCAAAATCAGGCCGGGGAGCTAGCTAACTTGGTCAAAGTCACCTTTGCCATTTTTATCGACTCTATGGCGTTTGTCATTGCAACCACTATTCTCCAGCAAATTTTCGGCGTTAATACAAATATGAAGACTTGCCTCGGAATCGTTTGGTTATGTCTCACCTTCTATATTTCCACTAAGGTTGGTGTTCGTTAATGTTGTGTTGAATTGCAAACATCCTAATATGGCCTTTAGATTGTATGGTCGATGTTCAGCCCAAGTATCATTTTATCGCAAGAGCTAAACGAATTTATTGCCAGTTTATATACATGTTTCTTGTCGAGAAAGCTGTATGAGTTGTTTCTTTTGTTTTTGATGGTCATGATAATCTAACATTAAGCAGCATATAATCAGAAACACTACAAAGAAGCGATTGAAGTCCAAGCTCTACATCTTCAACTCATTCGGGATGCTTGGTTGTTATGCAATCATCGCTGTATTCAACTTTATCTTGTTTGTTGACATTCATATCGACTTTTAAGATTATTTGCTAATGCATTAATTAGTCACATAGCAAAAATTGACTCCAAAGGTGTTTGTATTGTTGGCATGAAGACGATGGTCATGGTCCCGCTCATCTCTTTTGATGCCGTGGTTAATATTTACCTCACCATTTTATTTTTGATTCCCTTAAAAAGTGAGGTTCCTATTCGTGAAGTTCAGGTTTCTGAATCTAATTATGGCAGACCTATATTCATTCAAGAGCATGCCAAGGACTCAAGCTAACACGCGGCTTCAAAACGTCGCATTACGTACCTTTATTGGATCGTGCTGCACCCTGGCCAGCAGCATTGCGTAAGACTTACCCATTTACCCCGAACTGTTGTAACATTTAATTGATTTGATACGACAGGAATTTGACAACTTTGATGGTTTTGCAAGGAGAGCCAGCTTGGATTTGTCTTCTCTGTTGTAACGCTGACGGTATGGTATCTCTTCCAGTCCTTCAGACGCCCAAATTTCTAATATAAATTCACAGTTCTCTTTTCGGCCTTGGTTATTCAGTGGGTTACTTCCAAGGATAATGCGGGGTCATCCGGTCAGAGTAGCAACGCCCCCAACGCATTCCGTGAAGATACTAGCCACTCTCGCCGCGATAACCTTCCTTCCTCTCGGATGGGAAAGAGTGTGAATACCGTTCAGACTTCTCGACGTGCGACGGACTCTGAGATTTCTCTTGTCGAGGTACCCACCAACCAGGAATATGAGCGCGACAACGAAAGCGACACGGCCAAGGATCCAAGCAAGGTGGCCAACGGCGCCGTTGTGGTGACGACCACGATTCATCGCCAGAGTCTCCCTACAAATGGATTTGATGAAGCTAAAGAAGGCACACCCTCCAGTTCAGAGATGGAACTGAACTATGGATATACATCGCGTTCTATAGGATATGAGGGCAACAGCCAACAAAATATAGCTAACCCTCCCCGAACTCATATCACGGGCGGAAAGCAAAACTCTACATAACCTAGTTCGTTCGCTATAGATTTACGCCATTAATGCAAGAAAATTGATATATATCTCATCATTTGGATCTCAGAATGACAGTTTAACGGCTAATCCCTTACGGGCCAGCATACCTAGTTGGTTTTGATGTAGTCGGACAGAACAAGACGCAACAAAGGGTTAGCAGAACTATGGTGTAGTAGTGTTTTTTCTCTCTATTCCTCTTCCTCCCTTCCTTCTTCTCTCCTTATTTTTCTCTTTCTTCTTTTTTTGGGTGTGTGGTAACGGATTGGGTAAGTTGGGCGAGATTGGCAAGGGGCTCCTCTTTCATCGAGTCTTTTTTTCCCGTCTGCCCACTGTGTAGGCTAGAGATAGATCTACTTTGAAATTAAATACCTAGTCAATACAGTTACCATTTTTGCAACCATTTGAGAATCCAAAAACCAATCTTAGCCCTTCTCGATGAACTGACTGGCCACTCAGTGGTTCCAATTCAACTTCTAGCAATGCTTTTTATGATCCTCAGTCTAGGAAAGTAAACGGAGAGATAAGTAGGTTGCACTAAACCGCAAACAATGTGGTAAGTATGAGGAGAATATATACATTGATGGCGTGTGGAGAAACCCTTCATATTAGAGCATGACTTACTTGCTCCTGAGCTTGTTGGGCTAATTTGGGTTGTAATCTTTGTACTGTGTTAGAGTTGTGTGGTAATTTTTTATAATTAAATTACATACTTTTTTAGCATGTTCAATCACCATCCTAGTTGATAGTCTGCCAACTCATCATATTTGCCCCCAGTGAACACGCTGTTCTCACCGACCTCGGGTAAAATTGGAGCTCCAAGAGCCTAGATTATTGGTAATTGTTGTCCATCGCCAGAGACCAAGAACATCGCCATCCGGAATGGGCCTCGATTTTTATCGACTTGCTGATTCGCTAGTGCTAGCGCAATCCTTCAACATTATCCACAAGCCGCGAATCCTGTTGGAGCAGTCAGCGCTAGGTTGTGGTTTTGCCGAGTCGAGCTTAGCGCACGCGACCAAATGACTCAATCTTGTGCGAATTAAAGGGGCACAAGTTTTTCTCATGCTCGAGTTGCAAATACTATCCTGCCTTCATTACATCCATTCATAATGACCTCATCCACATTATCTCAAAAATCGGCCCCCTTTGTTCGCAAAGCCCAAGTCTCTGATGCGCCCGCAATTGCGGAGCTAGGCGGCCGCGTGTTTGAAACTACGTACGGCCACGCAGTCGAACCAAGCGACCTCGTCATATATCTCCAAGAAACATATTCAACATCAAAAATCGTCAGTGAACTGGAAGATGATTTCATCGATATCATAGTTGCCATCAACGAGGACGGCAGCCTAGCAGGATTTGCTTATCTTACTCGTGGGAGCTCCGATCCCTGTATTGAGCAGGTTGAGAACAAAGTGGAGCTTCAGCGCCTTTACGTGGATATTTCGGTTCACGGGAAGGGAATCGGGCGTTTGCTGGTTCAAAAGGTGGAGGAAATGGCGCGGGAGCAAGGGTTCAAACACTTGTGGCTGGGCGTGTGGGAAAATGCAAAGGCAAAGGCGATTTACGAGAAATGGGGCTTTCGGCACATGGGTTCGCACGATTTTAATATCGGTCCGAGCACTGTTCATACGGATTTGATTCTGATAAAGCAATTGGTCTAAGAAATCTATTCTAATCTCAAACATTCTTACGCCTTATTGAACTTGATGTGTTATTATCCATGTCTGTGTTATACACCCACGACCCTTTGATCTTTGAATTTTTCAGCTGGCCAGCCTTGCATCGTCCAATTTTCCTCAACAATGTCGCCTCCCATCACAAGAGTGTGCTCCAAGAGGCAACTGTCCTTCTTCATCATAGCTCCGCTCAATAATCTGCTCCCAGTCCTCAAGACACAGCGGTCGTCGATTTGAAGCTGATTCAGGTCGAATTTACCGCGTGTGTTGATGTGGGCAACCACACTGGCATCGTCAATCACCACTCTATCTCCAAGAATAACAAGGTCGGGCTCAGTAAACATGAGACCGCACTTTCCATTGGCAAAAAGAGCGCAGTCTTTTCCGATCTTGGCACCGAGAGACCGGAAGTAGAGCACAATCCAATGCGTGCCTGTAAGCATACCAAGAACGCCGTAGCCTCTGTAGCATCGACGTTGAAGCCTTTCTATACCCAGATAAAACTGCCAGCGCTGGCAGTAGGAGGACTTATCCCAATCATAGTTGCCCGGCATGCGACGGCCTATAATTGCCCACTTAGAAGCAATCACAATCGCCAAGGCCAACAGGGCTTGGATGGTGCTGAGAACAGCAACAGTGATAAATGTAAAGCCAAAGAAAAATAATAGCTCGTACCAAAATCCAACAGATTGTGGCAGGAGGGTTTTTAAAAGGCGATTCGTAATTTGTACGCTAGATATGGCTGGCCCATCCCAGTAAATTGTCGTGAGAACTACCAGTGTAGTTGAGTAGCAGAAAATCGCAACTGGGCCGAGGACATGGTATGGAGCCTTCTTGAGATAAAATGCTCGGCCGAAAGGAGAGGCATTCTCACTGGAATTCTCGGGAGCCGAGGTATTGTCAACGGATAGTCCCGGATCCGAGCTGATGTCAAGACGACTCTTGGACGCATACAGGGCATCTGTCGAGATGTCCTTATTGCTGGTGTCTCGGCTATCTGCGGATTTTTCGGCCTCGCTATCACTCCCTACCAGCGTTTCACTCCCAGCTCTACGTCGGTGTTGTGACCGACCGGTGCCCTTATCGAGTGCATTGTGTCCAGTGGATAAACATATGGCATCACCTTCCTTAGAACCGACATACGTGCTGCCTGGAAGATAATAGTTCCCTCGTCGTGTTAATGCGCCCGATCCCATAGTGACGTGCTCGCCAATTCTGACGCCAGGTAAGAGGCAAACACGGTCAGCTACCATAGCACCATCTTGGACCACGACCTTTTCAGAGCCAATGCCATCAGAGGTTATAATGTGTGACCTAGAGCCGAAAACCACATCGTTACCAATATCCAATAAGTGATAGTCAGTCATGCTGGGTCCGGTCCCTGGCCAATACACGCGCTTGCCGACCCTCGCTCCGAGCATTCGAAGAGCAACCGAAGTGGCCTCGTAATGCTGGCCAAACAAGTTGGTGACTTGTTGAAGCTTTGACTCGGGAAGCAGCGTCTTCATCAAATTCGCTCTCCAGACAGAAATCGTGTCTGTGCCTTGTTGCTGAGATGATTCGAGTTTTCCAAATATGGCGTCCAAAACGGCCTTGACCAGGATGGTGAAGAGGAAAAGAAACGCTGAGCTGAATAGGCATTTGAGGACAAGCGCAAGATAGTGGTATCCCACTCGATCTGCTTTGGTATACCAGTTAAGAATGTTCCTGAGCGGTTCTGTATTTGCAGTGGACTTGTTCATCACCATGCCCACCAAACCAGCTAACCATGGAAGCAGGGAAATGAATCCAGCCACAAGATTGAGTGGTATTGTGAACATGACCTCAAGCAACCAATGCGGCTTTTTCCGGAGATCAGGCAGCATGTCCCGATATGACTCGTCGGCATCCTTCATCTCCCAGCTGGATGAGTTGTGTCCGAGGCACGTGTTGTCTGGCATATTAGTCCCTGGGGCAATGATGGAGCATATTCCCGCTGAGCAGTTTTTGCCAACCTTGATACGTCCGAGGTACATCGTCGCACCCCTTTCGGCTGCAAATGGTCGACAAATGCTGTTCGTCATCATGGTACCATCCCCAATCTCCACAAGGTCCCATTCTCCGAGGTTGACGTCGTTGAGTTTTACGTTCTTGCCAATCCTTGCTCCCAGAAGTCTGTAATACAAATTCCTCGTCCAATCGTTGGTGTTGAACATCCCCTTTCCGCAGAGACTCGCGATCTTTTGCACAAGCCACCAACGAGTATGATACGGGCCCCACATCGGATACAGGCCCTCCTTGTACCGCCCGATGATGCACCATTTTGCAATGATTGCGGCGACAGGGCACACACATCCCACCACAATACGAGATAGCAGTACGGAAATGACTAGACCGAGCATTCTTCCAGGTATAGAATTATTGGTAGGCAGCTTCTGTGTCTGAGAAAGTATGGAGATAAAGATAGTCAACTGAAAGGCTCGTCGTAGGGGGTAGACGATTACCAAAGGCGTAAGTTGAACCAGCATCAGGAATATGTTTGTGGAGCTGTACGTCTTGGAGCAGCCGACAGTTTGATCTTGTGACTCAGCTTCATCCTCTCCCTCACTGGCCATTGCATCAATGTGAGCCGCAAGGGATGTGACTGATCCTTTGTGAAACACGAGACCAACGGGGAGGTACACGTTGAAATGGGAACGCAGAGCAGAAACGAGGCGGCCAGCACCTAATGAGTCTCCTCCAAGGTCAAAAAAGTCGACATCTCGTGGGATGTCCTCGGGTGACACCGAAAGCACGTCAGCAAACGCCTTTACTACTAATCCTTCAGTGGATAATGCTAGGTTTTCTGAAGAAGCGCTCAGAACTTGGTCTAGCTCGCACTGTAGATTGCTTGAGCCAAAACCACTGCCATCATATTGCAAAGGATGAGTAGCCGCGATGATCCGCGTGGGGACGTAGTAGTTGTTCAGTACCAAGGTTAACTGTTGACGAAATTCACCAATGCGTTCGGTAGATAGCGCGGGCGTGTCATTATACAAGGGCGCCAGAACAGCCTCCAGTCCACTTTGCTTTGGAACTCGGCTAAAGAAGGCCCTGTAGCCCTTGGGCACTAAGGACTCTACTTTCAAAGAGATCTCATGATAGTCGATTGTGCACAGACTCGACTGGATGGGTACAGAGAGTGCCGTGCCTGGAGCTGGGCACTTGGCCTCCCAGTGTCTCCTCAAGTAAGGCGTGCCATCTGTTAGTTCTTCGAGGCCAAGTCGCTGTCCAAGGCGAATGCGTAGGATTTTGTTGTTGCTCTTTGGCAGGTCATCCATGTACGTAATAATAGCGGGCCATTTGGCCTGTTGCAGCGACGATCTCAGTGCGCGGTGGAGTGCCCTCAAGTCCGCGCGCGGCGCCTGTAGGGGTGTTACCAATACGACGGCAACGACTTCCTGCAAAACATCGTGGGGCGCGGAAAATGCAAGGGCCTGGCTGACGCGTCCATAGATGGGCGAGTCAATGGATTGAGACGCTGACATAATGGCATTTTCAACCTCGAAAGGCGAAATCAGCTCTCCGCCACGGTTGATGACTTCCTTGCTGCGTCCAGTAATGTAGAGGTAACCATCCTGGTCCATGTATCCCAGGTCGCCTGTGTCGAACCATCCATCTTCGTTAAAGCAAGATGTATCATAACTGCCATCTGGCCTCAGATAGCCGTTAAATACAGGCTCACCCCGGACGCAAATTTTGCCCAGTGTATCGCAAGGAGCAACAGCGTCGGATTCATCGAGGATAACGAGTTCAGGCCCAGTGCTGATGCCCGAGGTTCCCTCGCGTTCAAGACGATAGTCTAAAGGAGGGGTAGAAATTGGCATGCATCTGGCTGAATTAGTGCACCATACACGAAAAGTTCTTGGTGGTTTCGTTAAACTTACTCTGTCATTCCATAGCTGGGAAGAACCGCACATCCAAAAGTGTCTCTAAGCTGATGCGATAATGTGGGCAATAAAGCTCCTGCAGCGTTGCAGACCAATCTGATGCTACTTTTCTGAATTGCATCTGTGCTCTCCCCAATCTCTGCCAAGATCACAGAGTGCATAGTTGGTGATGCATAGTACCATGTGGGGTGAATGTTTTCAACCAGTTGCCAAAAGAGGCGTGCATCAAACGTTGAACAACATATCGTTGAACCGCCTGAGAATACAGGAGCAAAAACATTTCGTAGGAGACCACCACTGCAAAGCGTTAGAGAGAGTTAGATAATATGGAAGTTGCAAACCCACATATGATAGAGAGGCATCATGTTAACACAAACGTCGCTTGGTGTGAGGCCCCATGAATCCACCACACAAACGATACCGAAAATGATGGAGTGAATGGTTAATGGCACTACTTTCTTTGTGCCTGAAGTTCCGCTCGTGAATAAGATCAATGCCACATCGTCAGGGCCATTCGGTGTTGGCACACTGTCGGAAGAGGGCAACGAACTTCCACTCGCAGATTGCACATTGATATCATCGGTACCAGACCAGTTCACGATGAAAACCTGGATATGATTTTCAAAAACCCACGAGCTTTCAAGTTGAAGCTTTTGGTATTCGTCCCGAGTAGTGATAATGGCATTTGCCTGGGCTTGGCAAACATCACTGCGAAACTGGTCTGGGCCTGCCGCTGGGTTGATTGGGGCAGCGGTGTAGTAGTTTGTCACCGCAATGCACGTGGCAGCGAGAAGAGGTCCATTGGGAAGAGCAATAGCGACAACCGACTTCCTCTTTCCCGTTTCGATGGGCAGATTCAAAGTGTCAACAAAGTGACGAAGGCCACGGTTGGTGATGTATGCGTTAGGATTTGCATCTCGAAGTACTGGCTCGTCGCTGGTCTTGATGAACTGTGAAAAGCTGTTGTAGTGCTGCTTGATCAAGATAGAAGTGGTTTCAACTAGCCCTTCCGGATCTTCCTTGCCGCTTTTGACCCCTTCCGGTAGGTATTTGAACACTCTGGTGTAACACTTGATGACATCAAACGTAGGCCACGGTCCAGAGATTCGGGTCAAAAGAAGATTTAAAAGGTGTAGTGGACGTATTGATGGACTCGATGTTGCTGGGATTGAACTGAGAAGCTCCGCTTTGTTGATATCTGCAGCAACCAGAGACTGAAAGATATCACTCTCTTGAACACTTGAAAGAGAAAAATTGTATAAGGATGCCAAACGAGCAGAACAAATTTCTTGATTCATTCTGGCTGTTAGCACAGGTTCAAAGAATGCGATTTAAAGAATCTGTTGCCTTGTATCTTCGAGGAGTGAAAGAATAAAGTGTTTGGATAAAAGTCCAGGTTGTCTTTTTCTAAAGAACAATCTCATATTTATAAATTTGCCCCAACCCAAGCCTTGCAGAGGCTTAGCTGTATGTTTTCCCAATACCTAAATTTACGATGTGATCATGTTCTGACGATTCAACTTGCTGAATGCACAATGTCCGGTTGCATACTGGTGAGTATACGCAACAACAAATCACATCAATCCATCTCCTCGTTTACATGCACGGTTCTCGTGGGCTGTGTGGCCAATCTCTAAGCCACTCTACAGCAGTACAGATCACAAATCTGAAAGTTTAAATCGCTCTCCCGCTATTCCGGATACGAAACGGCTTGACATGGTATACCCTGCCCTATCCAAGCGATTCTAGCAAACAGAAGACTAAGCATATGTCTGCCTCGTCCCATCCGGCGCTTCCCTCACCGTAGAAGCTTGCAAAGCTCGCAACGGTTGTGGAGCCCGTTGTCGGCGGATAACATCCGCATCTATACGACGGGAAATGATCTACATCCGCTCTCAACGCCATGACCCTCCTGCATCTGATATGCCGAGTTGTATCCACCCGGCGGCACTGGAGAATCGCGGTCTCTTGGCGCCTCCATTTGAGGCTTTGCGTCATTGTTAGCAATGTAACTCTTCAACCGGAAAGAACTTGCCGTTGGCAAGATCGTCACGGGTGGGGGGAGGCAGAATAGCTTTTTGGTACGCTTTTTTTGAGCAAATACATCAGAAAGCAATAGTTCTGATGACACAACAGACGAAGAGCAATTACGATTTGGGTTGGAGTTGCGCACTGCTCAGTCGTATGTCTAGCCAGATTTAGGTAGCATTTGCGGCTCGAGCGATCGGTGGGCCTCAGATTGATCCAAGCGACCAATTTTGGAACACTTATACGAAAATTGCTTCAGGAGAGACTTCTTTTTGCGCTCGAATTCGGATTTGCGAGATCGTATTAGAGATTGGTCTGGCAAAAGCTGAGTTGAGACAGTGGCCCTACTCGCCAAATAACAGAATGGAACGTTTGAATGTTTTTTTTTCAATATCGGGTTGAAGTTCTGATTGGCTCCCGGCATTCCCCTGCAATTTGAAATACCGATGCTCCACCGGACCGCGATTTCTCAAGTGTTGATAGGGCTTCCCGTATTTGTGAGAAAAAAGTCAATCTAACTATTAGGGGCTTTCACAGCCAACCAAAAAAAGGAGTCTCTTTTCATTTATCATTTTTCACAAATATCGTGTTGGTCGACATATCAAACTCGTTTGTTTTTGAGGGAATTGGTTGGAATAGCTACCCTACACATCAGCCCTGACACCATGCTATTGTAACAGACGGAAGGAAAAGGGGGCTACTGTTGCAATGAATTAATAACCAATATTTTAAGTAAGAAATCTATTCCAGGGCAGCCTTGGAATATGAATGGTAAGTATGAGAGTGCGATTGTGTTGTCTGTTACCTACACGTCATCCACTCAGGTTTCACCCGGTATAGTCACGGCTTTGATCTGTAAGCACCTCTATCATGAAAGAGGCAGAGCTACTCCACCCACAGATAAAGGAAATCCTCGAATGCGATATAGTACTCTAAGGTACATGTGGAATTTGTAGCGCTATGAAATGGTGCGACATCGTCAATCGTTTGCTCCTGAGTAACCTTCAATTCTAATAGGACATAACGATCACGTGGCTCAGTGCTTTATTCTTAGCCGGATCTAAGAACAGAATGATTATTTATTTTGTCAACGACAGATCCATGCCGTGGCACACTGCCAAGAGTGGAGCAAGCTGACTTCCCTGCGTCATGCATTTGCGATATCCCCCACTCTCGAAACGAAAATTAGCGACACCATGCTTATCATTCTTTAAGTATGTTCCTTGACCTAGACCGGAGATATGCTTATGCTATCCGCGGCAAGTGATCCATTCGTAACCACTAAACCGACTGCTCCACTCGCGTAGCCCTTATCCTCTGCCCATAATTTGATTCCCCCTATCTGACCCCTGATCATGTTACCCTGCACGATCAGACGCACGTCATACTCAACATTGTGCTCCCAATCGAAAGAATGACTAGCCATCTCTGTCCTTTTCTCATCCTCAGCCTTGACCAAGGCAATGCGTTTGTCCTTGGTGAACATGAGTGCATAGTAGCGGTTGAGACCTTGGATTCGAGCCGCAACACCCATTGGACCACCCAGGTGAACCGCAAATTTGGACACAAGTACCTCGTAATCAGCCCAGTCGCGGGTGCCTTGGCTTAATATACCCTCTCCTCTATCTTGTGCGAGAAAGAATGAGGGTCCCATAGTGGTGTGCATCTTGTGAATGGAACTGACCCAGGCCCGGCGCCACAAACTTTGGGATTTATTTGCTGGTCGCTTCAGAGTCATCTTGGGTGTACCGTCCCATCTCAAGCTGTGAAGGAATAAATCACCCTCAAGAGGCGGGGAGCCTTGTGCGGTGCTGATAGCAATACCAATTTGTTGGATAGGCCAATTTTGTAAGCTGTCAGGGATTGTCCATTCCAGGGCGTTCTTTTGCCCTGGCTTCAGAATGATAGAAACCCCGTCAATCGTGACCAATTCGTCTTGTTCGTTGTATGCCTTGACTCTGAGGCATATAACTGCTTCTGTGGTGCAGCTTTCGGCTGCATGTAGCTCGGCTTTCAGTCGCTGGCCAGGATAAACAAGTGGCGAGGCCATCATTTCGTAGTTTCGGTCGACCTTGAGGATGTCGAGTGGCGTAAAGGTGTCCGTCATAACCTCTGCTGCATTGCTGTTTTCTCCAATTCCTTTGACGTGGATCCCAAGGCTGTCGATGCCATGATCTTGAGTCTGGCTGACTCGGACCAAGTCCGAAGGTGTTGTGGCCCGGAAACCCTGAACACTTCCCGGAAGCGAGAAGTGAAACTGAGCGCCGTCTTTGGGTGGTGAGATCTCTGGTTGACCCGACAGTTGGTGACCGATATTGGCGATGTCGTAGGCTATGCGAGCGGCATTGTTGATGGAATAGCCACCATCCGCAGTCGAGATGATGGCTCGGTCGGCTAGAGGACCCAACCAGTCGGGGCCGCCTTCAAAACCAGGCAGGCCGTGCATCAGAGCGACTAGACACGCGACGTTGCCTGAGTTGCAATCCGTATCCCAGCCGCACGTATTGATGATCAGCATGGCCTTGTGAAAATCATGACCTGCGTACAGCAAGGTCATAATCATGATGGCGTGGTTGGGGATCACATGGCAGATGCCATGATACTTGTCGTAGCCGTAATTGTCCTCGATTCTCTGGCGCGTCTTTCTCCAGTCGCTCTCTTGATGCGCCCATTCCCGGACGTCAGCGATCATTCGCGCAATGAGCGAATCCGCCGGAATGACCTGAAGGCCGACTTCTAGCAGGTTGTTGACATCCTTGGACACAAATGCCTCAGCCTCCATGGCCGCCCACAGCTTTGCAGCATGTACGGCTTCGCCATCGTGGCTCACTCGGCCCGCCGCTTCGGCGAGCTTCGCGGCCAGGGCTGGATTTCCCGGGGCGACCATGGCCCAGCCGTCGATAAAAATCTGCGCACCGATCTGCTCGGCCATGGTTCGGCCATTGGTGCTGGCGGCGCCGCTCAGAGGAGCCGCAATGCCGTGCTTCAGATTGAGAAAGGCCGTGTGTTCGGTCGAGATGCCATTCCCACCCCACCAGAAGATGCTCCGGCCCTCAATGACCTGATTCAACCATGTCTTGCCGATCTCCTCGGACGAGAGTTCGGCACGCGCGCCGTGTTCTTCCAGCGCACGGACAAAGGCAAAAGTGCCCGACACGTCATCATCAATCACAACCAGCGGCACGCCCAGCTTGTCGTGCACATAGTACTCAATGTCGCCGAGCTTGGCCTGAATCTCCTGGTACGTCCAGTTCTCGAATGGGCGTCCGAGGTAGACGCCAACTAGCTTGCCGAGCACGCCTGCATAGACGCGCTGCAGGTAGTCTTCCGGAAGCGACGGCATGGTGGGTTTTTTTTTCATTAAAATTTTTTCCCAAAGGTGCTTCCGTGTCTCTCGCGAATCGCTCCCTTGCCGCTCTGGTGTGACCTATGTCTTATTATAGTGCCGTAAGAAATTCCATCTTCCCCTCTCTTGACAGAACGCTTGCTCATCAAGCGCCCTAAAAAGCGAGTCCCCCCAATAACGCCAAGGCGCCATTGGACAGTGACCCCTGGCAGAGTATCATCAGAGTTCCAGTGTCACTGTGAAAATCCCACCCCGCAACCGGGCCAGGGTCACGTTCCTTCAAAAGTAGCGCAGACGTACCCCATTTACGAATTTATATGGGCTAGTTCGTGGTGAAAGCTGGGGTTGGTCGGAATTTTCAGGCATCCGTTGATGAGCAGTTTTTTTTAACCATTTTTACGCGAAAGTATTGTAAAAAAGTATTTTTAAATTTGAGATTACATCATCTCAATCGCAGTTTTTTCAACACCAAAGACGAGTGCTATTGTCAAGAAAGTCGCGCGAAAAAGAATCCTTCGTCAGCAACACCAACGATAACATTGGCCTGCAGTTCAAGCTACTAGCAGGGGCTGGCTGGATAGGAACCTCGGCGGAGGACACCTTCAAGGAAGTTACCCCGCCTTCATCCAATGCGGTGATAAGACGTGCCAATCACTGTCTTGATCCCAATTGATGCACACGGCGAAGAGGATAAGACCCCAGACAAAGCTCAAGCTGATCAACCTCTGCTTCGTGTTATCCCCCTTACGACCTAGACCGCGCGGCGGCTGGTCATAAATAGGTGCGGCGTCGCTCAAGCTCCTCGGTAACAATCCAAATTGTCTCCCAACGCAACCTTGCTGTGCGCAACCAGCAAAAGGCAGACGAAAATGACCTCTCGAAAGCTCTCGCGCTTTGTTCCGCGCGACAAGAAATGGCTTGTGGCATGTTTGATCGCAGTATCAGTGGTGGACTCAGTCGTGCGTTGATCTTTCCGCGGGCGGGAACTCTGGTTGAGAATGACCGCTCATCACCTTCGTCTAGCTTGTCGGCTTTGACAGCTCTTTAATGGGCAGTCTCAATGTTATGCCCTCTTACACCAGCTACTTCACTCTGACGACTACGTCAAAGTCGCTAAACACGGCCATTTCGTACGTCGGAGGTGCCGCCCTCTCGCCATTTGCCGGCCTCATCGTGGATTGGCGGGGCCGCAAGGAATCAGTATATTGGTCAGCACTTTTGACATTGATTGGCGGCGTCATTCAAGGCTCGTCTCAAAACATTGCCATGTTTATTGCTGGACGATTCATCGTCGGCGGAGGAATGGGTTTGGCACAGACGGCCGCTCCGACGCTGGTGGCCGAAACTACCCCGGTCGACTATCGAGCGTTCGCTCTCGGTCTGTACTATGCCTGTTGGGGCGTGGGCACCTTGATAGCAGCTGCCGTCTGTTATGGAGTAAGTTGAGATAAGCCGCGTGGGAAAATGAGTCACTAACCTTCCGCCCAACTATAGACGCAGAATCTTGAGTCTACATATGCGTGGCGCATTCCGAGTTTGCTCCAGGCTGCGCCCAGCCTGGCCTGCTTTGTCATGCTTCAGTTCGTTCCCGAATCCCCCCGCTGGCTCATTAGTAAAGACCGCCACGAGGAGGCTCTAGAAATCCTCAGCATCGTCAACGATGGAAACCTCGAGGAAGTGCAGGTCCAGCACCGTGAGATTGCGGATACCATTGCCTTTGAAAGAGAGCACAGCATGTCACTGCTCGAGTCTCTCTCCAAGAAATCGAATCGGATGCGAATCTTGATTACTGCCACTTTCTCAGCTATTGTTATGCTTCCGGGAACAAACATCATCACCTTTTATTTTGGAGACATGCTTACTGGTGCTGGCATCGAGAGCCCCACCACCCAGCTCCAAATCAATGTCATCCTATCTTCCTGGACCTTGGTTGTCGCCGTTGTTGCTTCTTGGTATGCTGACTGGCTTGGCCGTAAATGGCTGTGCACTATTAGTTTGGCCTTGCAGGTTGCCTTTATGTTCATTTTTGGCGGGCTCACGAAACTGTATGGAACATCTGACAACACATCTGGCATTTATGGCACCATTGCCGTTATATTCTTGTATAATGCTGCTTATGGTTGGGGCATCACACCATTGACCGTATTGTATCCACCAGAGGTTCTATCCTTTGAAATACGAGGTGTAGGTATGGCTATCTATACTTTTACCACAAAATGTTGTGGTCTATTAGTGGCCATGGCCGTTCCGTTTGGTCTTCAGGCTATAGGATGGAAGTTTTACATGGTTAATGGTTGCTTCGATGTACTGATGATAGTCATGGTGCTTTCGATCTGGGTGGAAACCCGAGGGCTGAGTCTTGAGGAGGTTGATGATCTTTTTGACAAGCAGAAGCGTGTGATAATTGCTGAACAAGTCAAGGAAGAGACCAAAGTGGACATTATGAGAGGTCGGGCCACTGAAAAGACAGAGTGCTGAGGCCTTCCTCAAGCCAGATGCCTCTTAGGCATGCAGATAATACGCGTGTGTTGGACTTTTCAAGAGACAACTCTCAAGAGAATCAATGTCATCGTAAATTTGTCTCAAAGTCCTGCTAAAATTCTGCTCTTCCCCAAGGCGGGAGCATTGCCTTTGGTGGCCAGTCTGTTTGTACAAAACCACAAGTAAAAGCGTAGAGACCCGATCCCACTTGCCGTTCCCCTTGACCATCCGGAATATCAACTAAGGCGCTGGAATTCGGTGGTACACGTAGAGTCAAATGGAAATCATCCTCTTCCAATGTCCATTTCAACTCGATGCGACCGTACCTTGACTCAAATATCGTTTGTGCCCACTTCAGTTCCTTGTTAGGCCTCGGCTTCACTCTAAATACTTTCCAACCAGGTTCGATAGCCTCAAGGCCTCCCACATCGGCGTGCAACCAATGGGCCACACTCCCGAGAGCATGGTGATTGAAACTCGTCATTGACCCAGGGTTCACGCTCCCATCGGGGAGCATGCTGTCCCAGCGTTCCCAAACTGTCGTGGCACCCATGGTAACAGGATATAGATACGAAGGATATTGCTTCTGTAAAAGCATGGCATATGCTAGATTTTCTGCGCCATTTCGAGTAAGGACCTGAGGTAGAAAGGCAGTTCCCACAAATCCCGTTGTGATCTTGAAATCGTGAAAGCGGATTGTCCGACAGAGGCGAGACACTGCTTCTTTAGGGTCTGAAGCCAATCCAAACGACACAGCGAGTGATCCCGCTGTAGCGGTATCCGGAACCACTAAACCAGCTTCTGAGAGATATTTTTTTCTCCACGACTGGACAAGAGTTGCATGTGCGTCGCTGAACCGAGACCAATCTGCCGGGTTAGCGAGTAAATTGGCCACTTCTGCGACAATACGCGTCGATTCAACGAGAAAGCAATCGGCGACAAAAGTGCCATCAGTAGTTCCTCTACCAGAATCATTCTGGGGCGCCCGAGGATCCAACCAGTCACCAAACTGCCACTGGTCTGGATCCCAAAGGCCATCCTTGCCTCTTGGTACTCCGTGATCGAGGTACTGTAACATGCTGTCGTATTGTCTCGAAAGGATCCCAATGTCACCAGAAGTGCGATAGAGCTCCCATGGGACCATTACAGCAGCGTCGCCCCAAACACCATTGGGCATTGGGTCCCACCCATGGCTCGTATCGTCTGTTCTCAACAAGCAATTGGGGATGACAAGAGGAACTACGCCTTTGCGCCAGTACGTACTCTCATCCATCTGGTCAAGATACAGGTCATCGAGCCAGTTCACAAGCATACCAGCGGTGTCGTAAAGAAAATTAGCCGTCGGTGCGAACATGTTGAGGTCTCCTGTCCAGCCCATGCGCTCATCTCTCGAGGGGCACTCCGTGGGTATACTGAGAAAATTGCTCTTCATACCCCACAGTGAATTTTCATGCAGCCGATTGACAAGGTTGTTGGAGCATGAAAACCAACCCGTACGCGACATATCCGAGTGCAGGACCTCGGCAACAATGCTCGATTCGGTGAGAGGGCAGTCGAGATCCTGGGGGCCCCAGCCTGTGATTTCGACAAATCTGAACCCGTGAAATGTGTGATTCGGGTGCCAGTCAAGGATTTCGTTCCCATGGCATACCAATTTGTCCGTTGCTTCAGCACTTCGCAACGGACGGCGCACGATCTCACCATCCTGAATTACTTCTGCATGACGAAAAGTAATGCAAGAGCCGGTAGATTTACAAATCCTTCGAACACACACACGACCAGCCAAATTTTGTCCGAAATCAGCGATAATCGCCTTTCCGGATCGCGATTTGAAGATTTTCTGTGGTTCAATCCTTTCTACCACGCGGACAGGAGGAGCCTCTGGAGAGATGAGCCGACTGACGGGAATAGACGACTCTTGCGTTGCAAAAGTTGCGACATCCTCCTGGCTTGCACTTGAACCGAATCGCTGGTCATGAACCTCGCCGTCGTATATATCGCTGCTCAGCAAGGTGGTTGTCGAAGCATTCCAGCTATTGTCAGTACTCAGTGACCACACATTTTTGGAGTCTGCAAACCAAATCTCGAGCTGCGCCAAAACACCCAGGCTCTGACCATAGATGAATCGTTTCTTAGCCCATGTCCAACCAGAGGCGAACCACCCTGCAGCCACCTCCACTTCTATTTTTTGTAGACCAGATTCAACAAGAAGATCCTTGACATCATGAACCTGATAATGTAGCCGTTTGTGATAGCTTTGAAACCCCGGGCTCAAACAGTGGTTGCCAATCTTCTCACCATTCATGCGCGCGTAGTAGGAACCGTGGCTCGTAATGTAAAGCCGTGCTCTAATGATTTCCTTACTCAATGGCAAAGCGAAAGTCTTGTGAAAGCACAGCGGCCGGGCAGAACCATCAGTGGCGAGTGGCCAAGGCCCCTGCACCGTGATCATGAGCCCATTCCAATCGTTTTTGCTCAGTAGGGCGATCTCCAAAAGGCTCCACGGGGACCACTCAGTCACAGACCGGGCTTCTGCTTGGTTGGCTAGAAAATGATGGCCATAGCATCTCACACGCACGAAGCGACGGTCCCGAGACTTCAGCGGCTCAAGGGTGGGCCACGGCACCAAAACCGACCCAGAGCCCTCGACTTGAAACACCTGGCCACGGTCCACATGGTTCATAGAAATCTCAATCTCGTAGCCATTCTGCCTCCAATTTCGCGTCTCTCCATCAGAACAAGAAAAGCGCCATGAGATCCTTGGACGTGGACTCTGGACTCCGAAGCCATCATGGTGCTGCTCAAAAGTCGGTTTCAGAACCAAGATCTGAGATACTGGTGCGCTCATTTGCGATAAAAATTTCTTATTTTGTAAGATCTCACGAGATGAGCCCGTCTTGTTTTAGACGCCGATAGAAATAGCAAATTCACTGACGGATTTTTCACTCATCGATGCGGAGATCCTGCATTAGTGTTGGTAATTTATTAGTAATACAAAAAAGTGAGTACGATTTCGGTGAGAGATGAAGACAGTTTTGACTCCATTATCATGTTACTGGTCTAGAATTTCGCCTCAAAGTATGCAAAAACTTGTTCAAAAGGCTCGAGGCTAGCTCTATTAAATGCACAAAAGTCAACATTGTCAATCTCCGCCGGGATCTTTCAATTGTACCAAACGATGTGCTCAATAGGCGGTACAAATAGCTTATGCAACAAGACCCTTGCACATCTAACGACTAAAAGGGTCCACACATCTCACTCCAACAGCGGCAGCTCATCCCCTCCTTGATCTACATGAACAGGTTGGGAAGCTCAACACCTCGGCATCCCCGTCGGCGTCTTGGTAGGTGGGCGGCAGGTTGCTGTAGGCGCTGGTGTTGGGCGTGCTGCAAGCAGCAAGGCGATGATGAGTATAATCCTTCGTACAACGAGATCGCTACGGCTAGAGATAAAAATCGGAATAGGATCAACCAACATCTACTAGATCGTTTTCTTCAATATTAACGTGTTCTCTCTTCTCGATGAGTGACTTGCGCCAGCAATTGTAGCCGTCTTACTTCTGGTCACTGTCAGACTGTACGTACTATATTGCAAAGTCGGGAACTCATAGAAGGGGGATCGGGAGTGACTCGGGAACCAGTGCCGAATCAGAGCGGCAGGTACCACGTCTATCGTTTCGTAGGATTCCCAATGAGCTACGAGGCACTTGGAGTAAAATTCTTCTTCATTATACAGTCTCATCATTTAGAAGCAGAACGTCCATTTTTGGCAAAAGTATGACTTTCTCTCGGCATGGGCTCATCAATTGATTCCGAACCCTCTCCTTCACTTAATTACACACTCAGAAAGCAGCAACATCGCAAAGCTTGCAGGCTGAGGTTGCATTCAACTATGATATAATTAACATAGGTATGATAGCAGGAGTAAGCCATCGGTCTCTTAGAATATGAAAAGAGAAACGAGAATAAAACAACCACGGCCACAGCATCTCAATCCTAGGTGATCCCCTCACAAGTTTCCTTATCCCATCGCAGTCCGAAATCAGGCCCGTAGATCAACGTTCCGGATACAAGCTGAACCAATCTACTCCTCAGTAGCGGGAGTCCCGTCTTGTGCCGTTTCATCCGCTGTCTTGTTTTCATCCGCACCAAGGCACGAGGGGTAGTCACAGCTCACGCGAGGGCAGAGGGTAGGGTTAAGCTTCACCGTGGGAAAGGAGTCGTACTTGGGTTCGGTCCAAGTGCCATCGGCCTTTTGCTTGGCAACCTTCAGGTGGAAGGCAGTAAGAATACGGCCCGGGCAAGTCTCGTCACTGTGCCAAATACAGTTGGCACAGCGCCCATCCATGAAGCCTGGGATGGAGCGACACTCGTGGTATGGCCAAAAGACGTGCTCGCCGTGATCCGTGATGTTTTTGAGGTAGAGAGAGGCGCAGGGGGGGCATTTGAGCTGATTCTGACTACCGAAACAAGCTACAAGGAGCGATTTCATCTTCAGAGGGTCAGAGACTAACTCAGAGATGAAGTATCCGCGGGGATGGGCGATCTGGGCGGGAATATAGACAGGCTGAAGTTGAAGACCTCTCTGAGACACGGCCTCTGTCGCGTTCTTGAAGATCTGCCCAAAGAACTGTTTGGCGACCAGTTCCTCCGTCGGGTCCTTGTGAAAGGCGAGCTCAACGTAAAGCGGGTGTCCGTTTTGGTCGAGGGCGTTGCGTCCGCACAGCCAAAAGGAGAGATATTTGGCAACCTGCAAATTTACCCGTCAGACAGAGCAAGGCGAGAAGGAGGGGTTATTAAGCTGACCAGCAAGTGGACTGGATGCTGCGCAGCATCTTCACTCAACATCAATCCTCCGCGGCCCAGCGCCTGAGCTTCGGGCTTTGGGGAGACATGATCGGAGTGTTCCAGGATGGCTTTGGCCATGTGGTAGGAATCGTCGTAGTCAGGGATTCTTTGAGCGATCGTTGCGATGGGAATCTTGTCCAGGATTTTGTCCATGGCGTCGGTGACACCCTGGGGGAGAGACATGATGACGTACTTTGGACGAGCGTTTGCTGCTGGCAGAGACGGTGATGGCAGTGAGGAAGAAAAAGAAGAAATAGAGATGAAAGATGAAAGAGGCTGCGAAGCAAAATAAGAGAAAACGAACAGTTAATTATGGCCACAACTGGTGTCAGGTGTCTGACAGTGTTGACAACCACACTGGTAGCTGCGATGAAGTGCCAAACAAGCAAACACTTGAGAAAAAAGGATTCACTCTTTGAATCCGGAGGTATTTGAGAGGCTGTGAATCACTGATTTGATAGTGAATAAGCAAATAGGATTGGCTTGAACAAAGCACCCAGTTCTTCCCAAGCCTTCCCAGAAACAAAAAACGAAGAATCTTTGAGGGAGTCGTGCCCAATCCCCCACGGGAACCGGAAGGCCCACGACAAACACTTCCTCCACCACCAGAAGTCATCCAGAAAATAATGCGACATCGGTTTATGCGACAGAGCAAACAGTTTCGTCACCAAACCAAGCTCAACTTTTACCATCCATTCATAACAAGGACGAAAATACCAACCAGACTGAAGCTACGTCTCCGATGGCTTGCTTCTTCAGAACCGAACAATATCGGTCTCGGGAAATAGGAGTGACACAGTCACGGCCACTAAAGCAGCAGCCGCAAGCGAATTTCGATCGTTGCAGGGATGTCCATTAGTGTTATTCTTGACTGGCTAGAAGGTGTTTGTGGTGTTTGACTGCAAGTGAGGCCCGGTCACATGGACGCAAATGGTCAGTGCTGCCTATCGTTTCAACATTAGGCTTATTTTTAATTCCAAAACAATATATTTTTAATTTAATTTGATTTTTCTTCTATTTTCTACGCAAATGGCGGTATTGTTTACATGCGCAGGACACGATAGTGTTGGATCCGCAAGGCGGAGCACACGCCCACCGGCAGCAGTGACAACGACTGCATCAGCAGGAAAAGCATTTGCAGCGCCAACAATGGCCTTTATTGAGATCGAGACCCAGCCATTTGACCGAGAAGAGACGCCAGGGGTCATCCGAGCATGTCATCGGGGATTATTTTAGTCGGGGTCCATGGTGAGAACGGCGTTCTGGTGACCAATCATGAGTTTTGTTTTTATGCAGGGTCTGCATACGTGCCGAGGCATAGTGGGACGAGGCAGATTAATCCATCAGATTCCGATATTTCTGTTTCCCAAAGGCGAGCAGAGTGCGAACTGTTCTGTTTTGGTTTTTACTTTGTTATTATAAAAAATGTCAAAGATGGGGGAAGCCGGGATGAGTGGTCAAAGACGTCAGAACGGTCAATCACTCGCTACGCGATTAAAGTGGTGACTTGGTCCCATTCTCCAGGTGGGTCTGAGCATCCCTAGTGCATCTGCACGAGGAAATAGTTTATCTAGCCTACAGGTTGACCCATGCCACGATGCGGGTGTGTCATCCAATCAAACGAAGTTTCGCTGAGTCCGAGAGGCCCAGGTCCCCGACGCTCTCACCACAAGCCGTCTCACTCTTGCAGGGCTGATATTTGTTCTTAGCAGTCGATCTGCTCTGGGCCAATCGGTCAAAACAGTCACATCCGTAACCTTGAATGTTGAGACGCTTTCCAGATCCGATGCACCGCTTCGCCATTCTTAAAACCGGCATCCTGCCCACTTTTCTCTCATTCCTCGTCCCTCTGGCTTACACCAGGTTTCAATCAACATCTCCGCCAGGCCTTCACGATGAAGTTGTCAGTTTTCACGGTCCTGGCTGTCAAAAGCTTCTTCACGGTTGCCGTGGAGGCTGCGGATTGTACCGTCAAGCCCATGGTGGTCCCGATTAGGGTACATTCACCCCCATCACCACTCCACAATACGACGCTAACTATAGTAACAGAATGTTACATTCCCCAACGGTGTCGGGGCCAACCGAGGTGTCAGGCTTGTGCTTGGTGAGCAGGTTGAAGGCTTGCGAATATCGACGATTCTCAACAATACTCGGCTGAGGAACGTGTTGGACTGTCCATCGGACAATGCCACAGAGCTCATCGCTTGCGCGGGCGCATCCGGAAGCATCTACTCCACGACCGATAACTCCTTCGAGCCAGTTGAGAGCGAGAGTAACTGGGATGTAGTGTGAGCAAATACATTACCGAATCCCCATCCCCTGGTTACTGACGTTGCTTAGCACCATCGATCCGCAACCCGACGATGGCAGTACCACGGTCGTTCACGGGTACGATACAGCCAACTTCACTGATGCCGATGTCGTGATTGACGACTACCCCATCGAAGTTTGGTCAAATAAGGGGTCTTTCAACCTAAGTGCTCTAGCTCTCGGTCCAGCGTCATCTACTCTGGAGAGGCTAGTGACACACGGGCTTGCACCCAGCACCTCATGGAGTCTCGACTTTGGCTCCACCTCCGAGTCGCACCCCCGCGATGGGCAACTGGTTATTGGCGGTGTCAACGAAGCCAGATTTAGTAACTCCAAAAAGACTGAGTTTGAAATGTGGGGAGCTGGCACATCGGTGAATTGCCCACTGCAAGTTCTCGTCTCAGACATCATTATTACCAACGAAGACGGCGACCACTCTCTCTTCCCTGATGCGGATTCCAAAATCTCGGCATGCATTGACACGATCCAAAACTCCTTTACTCTAACTAAGAGTATGTTTGAAAAGTTCCAAAAGATTGGCAAGCACATCGACTCTGATGGGCTTGACTTCCCGCCTTCTGTTTTCCCCATGAATTCGAAGCCGCTCCTGGGCTCCATGACCATTAAGCTCTCAAACGGCTATAAGACTGTCATCCCTCACTATGAACTTATAAACCACCAGAGAGGCACCGATATCCAGGGCAAGTATTCCGTTCTCAACAGCAGCCGCATTGCTGCCACCGTCTCTGCTGGCGCCAGTGACCTGGGGGATAGCGTGCCCATCTTTGGTGGCGTCTTTCTGTCGCAGAACTACCTGCAGGTAGACTACGACGCGCAAAGGTTTTGGCTTAGCCCTCAGATTGCAAATGGCACGAAGACCGATAAGATTACGAGCTCTTGCTCAACGGAAAAGTCCAAGTCCCCGTCATCAAAGGAAAACGCCAGTGGTGGTGCCAATCTCGGTCTCAAAATTGGTGTTCCTGCTGCCATAGTAGCCTTGGTTGCTGGAGCCTTGCTTGGCTTCTTCTTCTGGCGGAAAAATAGAAAGTCAGAGCCTGCCAAGACTTCCAATACGGAGTCTTCAACACCTCAGCCCACTATATCAGCCACTAGGGGGGGCGTCGGAATGCATCATCACTTTCCCAAGTCTCCCATGTCTGGATTTACTCAGATCTCTGATCATCCGTCAGAACTTGACACTTATCCCATGTCGCCTTGTTCTATAGCGCCTGGGTATGCGGCAAGCCCTATTCAACAACCCAGGGAACTATCTGCGGTGCGCCCAGTATTCGAGTTGGACAGTCGCACTGTATAACCACTTTCCTTTATTTGTAATTTCATTGAGTATGATGGCTTATATTTTATCAATGTCACCTGATGGGCTCTGGAAGCCTAGACAGGGTACAGGTATAACCAAATCAGTCAATTTAGCGGGGAAAAGCGTTTATATTAAGATAATCAAGGAAATAACATTAAACACCATGAAACTTTTCTGATATGCTTCAAACTACCATCTCAGTGATTCATGAGAGAAATAATTCCTTGAACGGACTCCTTGCTCCGCTCCGTTCATCTTTATGAAATCTACCTCCTCCCTGAATCCGCTAGGCTTATCAAGGCATGCGATATAGGAAACAGTCATGCGGTGATACCAATCTCAAAAAGACAGACGCTCAACCTATAGATGTCGTGGCCCATATTATCTTTGACCTGCACTGTCAGCCTTTGCTGATGCGAGCGACGATAGATATCCTAGGTCCCCTGACTCCCGTTGCTAATACTCGAGGAATTCTTACTGCGGGCGGGTCCCCAGTTGGTCAGGTACAGCTCGCTGAATGCCGTATCATCGCGGCCAACTTTGCTAGATTCCACAGCATCGCAGCTAACCTCGTCTTTAGGACACATCTTTATGCTCCGGAACGCCACAACCGTCTCCGTGCGGATGTTCTTGTGCACCAGACATGCGGCGTGGACGCGAAAAACCTCTTCCGCTAGTCTCTATGCCGGACGGAGGCGGTAGCCGACAGGGTGGTGAAGCACGTCTTCGTTGGCTGCAATCAGAGTCTGCAGGGTTTGGGGGTTGTTGGACAGATTCGGGTGCATCTCGAAAATGAACTCATTGAGAGTCTTTCGGTATCCGATACAGGAGAGGATGACGCCGTTGAGAGGAAAGTCACATTAGCTCGCGAATATCTCACTAGGGAGACGGTTGCGCAAGTGTGTGGCGATTTCCTTGACAGTTCTGTCGCTATCCTTCTTGTTTCTCAGGAACTTTCCCCCGATTATCGCCACTTCGCGATATGGTGTATCCGAGTCGTCGCGGTAGTCACCCCCTGCCGATGAACCGAAAGCAGGATGTTCAATAATTTTTTTTCGGTGAGCAATGTGTCGGAGACTTGTTGGGATAAATATTGCAAATTTATCCTATATCAGCTTCTTCACTGATGCCAGGGGATAAGGCAATGTCTTTTCCGACGCATGTAAAATAGTCACTTGTTAGCGCTAGTCATCAATTCCCACTTTCAGCTCTCCAAAAACACATTTGGATGTCTTGGCAAAGCCTTACCCCACGATGCAGCATTGCTGCCTAATGAACCAGGCAATGTTCGCGCTTTTGGGATTGACACCCCACAAATTGTCTCTGAAGCATCTTGACCTTGTCAGGCTTTGCACTACAGCTCTGGCGACAATGTGTCTTACATCTTCCGCCACCACGCAACAGGCCGGCATTGTTCGCCTCCCCAACGAGCTTCTCAATGTCGTGATCTCTTGCCTACCCAACAAAGACCTCAAAAGCTTACGGCTGTCATGCGCTTTCTTTCGCGACATAGCACGACCGCGCATAACAAGAGTCTTCATCTCGGCAAGCAAACGCGACATTGAGGTACTTGGAGCTATTGCAGCCGATGAGCACTATAGGAAGCAAGTCACTGAGATTATTTGGGACGATGCGCGTTTGAAGACTAAGATTCTGCCACCACATGATGGCAATCTGGGATACGGTTGGGGCAGCGGCAATGACTCAGTCGATGGTGTTCCGGACTGGTTTGTAAGAGCGCGCGAGGACAACGCGTTTCATGTGAAGGCTCGCGGAGCCGTTGATGAAGACCACCCCGACGTTGCAGCCAGAAGAACAAAACTCGAATCCCAAATGCCCCTTCAAGAGGCGTGGGAATACTACAAAGAGCTGGCACAGCAGCAGTACGAGGTCATGACTACTAACGCGGATGAGGATGCTTTTGTGCATGCCGTGGAGCGATTTCCATCTCTCAGCAGAGTCACCGTCACACCTGCGGCCCACGGGCTTTTGTTTATGCCCCTGTATCAAACACCCATGATTCGTAGCTTACCCTACGGGTTCAATTATTCGATTCCTAGAGGCTGGAGCGCAGGATACGGAAGCCGCATGCCTACACTCCCAAAATGGGAGCGCCGTGCTGAGAGAATGAAGGCAGAATGGCGGGGATTCCGCATCATCGCCCGGGCACTTTCACAAGGCAAATTGCAGCACCAAGTTACGGAGCTGCTTTTCCCCGTCTGTAATCTTCTTACGGGGCTGAATTGCCATATATTTGATGAGCCAACCGAGGAGTACCAATATCTAAATACGATCCTCCACCGGCCAGGGTTCAAGCGTTTGGACCTCTCGCTCATGGTTGGCTACCTCAACAGTGATGATTTGGTCACATTCCGCAACGGCCTCCTGCGCCAGGCGCTAGCCAATGTGAATGAGCTCGAATGCTTCTCTCTCACCACCAACATCACCGACATGTCCACCGATGAGGAGAGTTCAATGAGCGGTCCCATAGAGCTTCACGTACCACTCAACACCATCTTTCCGGTCCAAGACTGGCCGCGCCTACGCCACTTTGGGCTCTCTGGGTTCTTGGTCACACTGGATGATTTAGTGGGGTTTCTCGCCACGCTCCCGCCAACGCTGCGATCGGTTGAGCTAAGCCGTTTGTATTTTCTCGACGATGGGGGCCATGGCTGCTATCTCAAGCTCTTGGAAGAAATTCGCAAGCAGCTTGATTGGCGCCATCGACCCGTGCACGAGCGACCTCATGTCACTATTGCGCTGGGAGGGTGGATAGAAGGGATAGCTATGTGCGTCAAGGATGAGGTGCAAGAATTCATATATGGGAATGGTCCCAATCCCTTTGATGATCGGTGCCCGAATCGGCTGACAGTGGGAACGGAAAAGGACGCTTTCAACCCGCACCACGAGCGATGACAATACTGCTAATGAGAGGTGTTTGGGGCCGGTTGGTACCCTGGGTCTCGCGTGATGTGCTAGAACTACTGTGAAGAGTACAGATGCACAGGGTGAGCCTCAACATCTGGCTGTGTTTCTCAAGATCAAATATCAAACTTGATGCTAGAGGCAGTAGAGAGGAGAGAGGGCATAAAATTTAGGCTAAAAAATATATAGAGGATGTCAACATCATAAAGCGGTACTCGTACTGATATTAGTAACAAAACAGAGGCCGAAAAAAGTTACAATAGATAGGAGTAATTGGAGTCTTGCTCTAGCTCATCATTACCCTAGACTCATTATCTCCCAAGCAGTACTATGGTTGCTACCGGTGTCGTTTCGCCTAATTAAGACCAAATACACAGTCTCGCTTTAGCTGGTGTGGGCAAGAGCACTTTATGAGTCACTCGCCGAGAGCCACCGAGCATGGGACAACGACAACAAGCATATTAGTGACTACGATGCAGATTAGAAGAAAGCGTTTATGTTCGGTACATCTGCGCATGATTTCGTGTGAATGATCGTCATACACCGCCAGACTTTAGGCTCAAACAATTCGATCCACGGCCCACAGTAGACGGGACCGCCCACAACCGAAACGAGAACCAGGACGGCTTACATTCACACCTTGATCGACAAGGAAGCTGAATCAGACTACTGGGAGATGGATTGGCTTGACCTGCAATGCTAGCTGGGCTTCTGGGTCGGCTAGCGAGTTCACCGGGATCAATTCGGTGAAGGGAAGGGTAAAAGCAGCTTGCAGCCACCGGACCTGCGCCACCACTACATTGTGGGACACACAATTGCACCTGACGCCCACCAATCTCGGCTTGATGGCTGGAGGCAGACGGCGTCGACACGTCAGCCCCGCGGCCGCCTGATTTCGAAAAAAGAAATAAAAAAAATTAAAAAAAAAAAAAAAAAAAAAAAATCCCTGGAGGACTCTGAGTGTTGAGAACGCGGTCAACAGCAATGGAACGGATCAAATGGCGTCTGCTAGGTTTCTAGAAACTGTCACCTTTTCCGGGGAGTAACTACAGTACTCAGTAACCCTGCTAGGCTGCAGTGGATTGAGTCCGCTAATAATTTTCAGCCCCCCAGGCTCCAGGGGCGCCCCACTTCATTGTGATGCCTAATTCTGCCACCCCGATCCCTCTCACCGCCCACTTCATGTTTTACTATAAAGATCACGCTCGCCCGCCGGGTTTTGGAATTATTTTCCTTTCTCCTTAGCTCTCTTTGCCTTTTGGCTTAGATCAAGTGTAGTATCTGTTCTTTTCAGTTTAATCTCTGAAAGGTCTCTAAGGAGACCGATCTTGATTATTCTTATTTTTGGTTCAAGGGCGGTCCCCTCTGTGCTTGCACATGCTTCCGCCCACTGTGTCCCTGGTATTACACTGCCTCCAGGTGACGCGACACTGCAAGAGCTCGCTTTTCATTACTTTCTCAGGCCTGTCTGGGACGTGAGGAAGGGCCGTCAAATTTAAATGTCGCCGACTTGTCTCTCAAATAAGACAGCTCCAAGCCAGATGGTGATCGTGGAACATCGCATTGTTATCTGTGGCCTGGTCATTGCACAGCAAGGCAAACCCACCCCCACGAATTTTAGGCCCAGCTTCACCGTATCATACGCGCGCTTGAGCTAGACGGATGCACCTCATTGCTTGACCTTAGGCCGCTTAATCAATCAAAATCCAGCATCCTTGCATCTATATACTGTATAGCATAGCTTCCTGCTTGACTTCGCCATGTTTACCTCTGGTGCGGTAAACAGTGCCCGTCGGGGTCAGTCACCCATCCTCCCCCCTTTGGCATGCCAACCCACCCACCTCCAGCCTTCTTGCGCTGGTACGCCCGATCATAGTTTCGCCAGTGAATATTTTGCCCAGCACCTAGAATTGCTCCTTCGTTGTGTTCTTTGGCTGCTCCATGGAAGTCTGTCTCGTCAAATGCGTGAACCTCCCATGGGCGTGTTAAGACGTGGCCACGTGAGCGATAAGTGCCATGGTGAACGGATGCGCGTGTAGTTCTACAAAATAAGTACTAACTTCCGAGGACTGTTGACACTAGGTCTCCAGTGTTATGTTGCGCACTGAATCTGTTTTCATGCACCTTGTCAATGTCGGGCTTCATTTTCATAAAACTGCCCCGAAAATGATGTGCGTGACCCATAGCTCGCTACCCTGCACTAATAGAAATTGTTCTTGATGAACCTGCTATGCTGCTCCGTATTGTTCAGGAAAACATCAGAAGTAGCCTGAAGGCTATTTCAATTCCAAGAGACCGTATTCAATCCGTTCACCTTTACCTGCTCGAGATGACGTTCAAGATGTGCCCGACCCTCGGTGTAATTTACGTTGAGAAGTTGGGGGTGGAGAGGCCGCATCGCGTCCAGGGCGCTTTGTTCCCATAGGTAGAATTGAACCTTGGTGCCAATTCCAACAGCACCGTACGTCCTTGTATTCCGGTTCGTCTTTACATTGAGATACTTCTCCAGTTCCATTGCAGCCTCTATCCAACAATCTAGGGTACAGTGGCCTACCTTTTTACACTCGACGATGAAAATCTAGAAGCCTTGAAACCTACTGCATTCGTTTATGGGGCTTCAAGTTTCATACAGAACGGAAAGATTTACGATTATACTATGAAGCAACTGTGACCTCCAAACAGTAAGTAAATCTTTCTTCGTTATCGGCTCCCAGGCCGATGGCCCTTGGTATCTCCTTTGTTGACTTTAATAACAGCACATATGTTTCAGGACTTCGGATTAGTTCCGTAAATCAACATGTTGGCGATGCTTGCGCGGTGGAGAGCATTGGAATCATTTATCTGAGTACGGCAAAACGCATCGAATTTAACACAATGGACACAATCGTTGCAGTGAATATTGAGTTGTCAATCATCAGTATTCAAGGGTTGGGCTTTTGCTGTCTACGTAATGGAAGGAAGATGGCCAAACCTATGGGGATCGCTTCCTGTTCCAATTCCAGGTCCCGAAACCCCATTCTGTATAGCAGTGTATCAATTTTCGGATTGGCATGCGAATTTGATGTATGTGAACCTGTTGGAACGGACAATGTCACCTGCGACCCCTGCGGCTTGAGTAATGAAGGTATGAGGGCATCACGTGTTTGCAACGGGCAAACATCAAAGGGGTCTGGTAGGCTAGCTAGCTAGAGGAACATACAAGAGTCACAATACAGTTGAATCGAGCCTTAGGTGTGCACTAGTACATCGATCACCCCTTGTGATTCCAACATTTCTATATTTCATACCAAACGCCGGGTCTTCTATCATATTATTTGCGTAATTTGTACTGAGTCAACGACTTTGGTCCCCACGTTCACGATGAGGAGATCTTATGGTAGAAGATCGTCAACAAAGGGTTACATCACAGCTAGGTCCCATCTCCCTAATCCCCCTCACTTTGGTCCGCATTTTAGCCTTGTCCATCGGGAATCCTTCTTTATACTACCCCCATAGTGGGTAAAGAACTCCTCAAGTCTCCGATTGAAGTGGGTGTGATCTGCCATTGGTCCCCCCAAGTCTATTTTGCATCTAGATAAGGCTAATCCTCACAACACACTAGAAGCGGGAACGAGCCAAAATCCGAAGCAGCCATGATCTAGCCATGCGAGAGGTCCAATAGGGAGAAATGGAACTGATTTTAAAGTTTTATGCTTTTGAATGGCTTGCATGATGGGCCATTCAACGGACACATTGGTACAGAACAGGCAAGATTGGCACTGAGCGCAAATTTTGGCCCACTCTATTTAACTTTACTGCAGACTCCCGGGCGAATAGCAACTCCATGTTGCATTAACATGGTCCATGCATACGAAGTCAACCTTGCCAAGTTGTATTCCCGGTACGTGATTGGCCTCGATAACGTTGGCCAGGGTAGTCAGGTTCAACCAGCCCCAGTGTCATCTGTAGGAAATTACGGTGAGGTCACGGACGCTGTTAGGGGCGGTGCGCGAAACTCTGTGCAAGTGCCAATGCGTTTTGAATAACAACACTGAGTCAGCCCCCATGCACAAACAGTGTCACTCTGCTCCTCTCGAAACAAAACCAGGGCAAAAAGGCCTTCTGTTCAATTGGAGTGTCATAGGGCTTCCGAAAACCACACAATGACTAGTTTACGATGAAGAACAACTTCAAGCGATTCGAAGGTTACTTGCCCTCATAGTCAATTGGAGCTCAACAGTGAGCTAACTGAATAATTGACTAGATGCATTGTCAGTACCGCCTTCCCCTTCGGTGGCTTCCCACCAGGGGATGCTCGTGAAAGAGAGAAGATTTCGAGGTCTACGCGCTACTAAGAAGTCAATGAAAAGGATCTTGACAAAGGTTTTTCTAAGATGGCTTATCACCCTGGCCATTGTGGTGGGCATTTACGGTGTTCTGGTGGATTATGGAGCATATCCAGTTATGACGAGAGCGACAAAACGAGAATTCAATGCTCTGATCACCGGACTTTCTATTGCTCTCAGTATTTCCATCATTACAAGTCTTGACGCAATGGTCGAGGATTTACGCTGGTGGGTGTTGAGCCGGCGTCCTCGATCGATCAAAAAGGTGGCTTCATCTTGTTTGTTTCGCTACATTTCGACCATGCTGATGAACAATACAGATAGATTTGATTCTTCAATCAGAAGGTATTATATCTAGTATTCTCTTGGCCAGGATAACACGTCGCTTCTCAATTCACTTGGCCGTTTTCGGATGGACCATGATAGCACTGGTTTGTCTCCAATTGCCATTCCAGTAAATTCAAATTAACCATTGTCAGGGATCTCAAGTAGCGCTTGCCATGATGGGATTATGCTATTCAGTAAATACCGCTGATAAATCGGCTCTGCTTGTGTCAACTGGCAATATTACTATCCCAGACATGTCATCGATTCAAATGACAACTGTTGTCAAGTCTGACCACCCCGTATCGCTCAGTTCCCAGCAATATACAGCGAACAGGTAAGACTGCAGAAGAAAGCCCATGAACAGGACTGAATTTTGATAGTTATGGCTTCTTGTCACTGGCGTTTACAACCAACAATACGGACAACATGCCGCAACCAGGAGACCTCTGGGAAACCTCGGATCCCTTGACATTCTGCGACGGCGAAGGATGCCAGTATATCTTCCATGAGAAAAGTTCAGAGTTATCAACAAGTTCGGACATGGACGCTGTTGTGATTACTTCCCGTAGTGTCAAATCGTCGGTCGTTTGTATGAGCAAGCCTGTCAGCCAGGGAGGAAATGGTACCCAGGATGTCATTGTGGTAACGACCAACAACGATTCAGAAACAATACGCATCCCTTTCCAGGGCCGAGTCAACCAAACAATATTCATGACAAACACCTCCATGGACTGTGGTGAAGGCTGTACCACTATCACGGCATTTGAAGTTTCGCAGAGGAATCCATGGTATTACGTCTGCAACTCAACAGTTGGTGCTGCTATCAATGCCACGCTTCCTGAGCATGATCTCGGGCTCGGCCTGCGATCGTTGGCTTCTAATGCCATCGCACTTCAAGGGTACGACCCGTCATTCTCCAATAGCTCAGAAGTGCAGTATCAGGTGTATCCGGCTGAATCCGTATATGGAACCCCAGTGGCTGGAAATGCAACAACCATGGAATTGCTGATTTCGCGATTTGCGATTGGTGTGGTTTCAATTATTGCGCAAGCTAACCCCACACTAACTGTCAACGGAACGGTGCCCACAATGGGAACACAGATTGATGTTGAACACTGGGTTTATTTACACATTATTCTGTTCTCCTTAACTGGATTACAGCTCATTTTTGGGATTTGCGCAAGCGTGGTTGCAAACCAAGTTGTCATACCCCGTGGAGGAGCAATTGCAATTGCTCAAGTCTTCAAATCCATGATGAGCCATGACGGCCTGTGCAAGGGTACCGTTACTGGTCTAACGGAGGGATTCCGTGGTGAGTCCAGGTGGGTTTATCGCGACGAGATGGTGTCAGAAGACGGCATCTACGATCTCTACATGGAAGAATGTGGTCCTGCGGGAAGTCGCGGGGTACACAATATGGAGTTGGAAGAGAGATGAGTACGCCTTGCTCGCCATTTCCAATCACAACAACATTATGCAAGCATGCTTGAGCTATGAGAATAGGCGGCTTCAAACGGGTTGTCAATTAACCGGTTTCTATGCAACCAAAACTTTTGTAATTAATGATTATAGACTAGTGAAACCCACTGTTTTCTTTGTATGAAATGTAACATCTTCACATCACATACCATTAGGTACCTTAGTTCACAGCTCATCGACATATGAAAACTTAGCACGGAGATTTTTACATGTTTCTCGATCAGGTAGATGAAAATCCTACCGATACAATGATCTGACATCCTTCATTAGGCTTTCATATGGTCTATTACCGTCTCTCTACGATATCCATACTGCAGATTATGTCGCACTCTTTGATAGTCGCAGCTGCCTAGCTTGAGCACAACGGTATTCCTAAGATCAACACAACCGCCCTCAATCAGCCTCACGCCCGACTTCACATGCGAGTAAGGTCAACAACGGTATCAGGTTGATCCAGCGGTCACAGCCCTCAACACCAACGGCAACAGAGGAAACCCGAGACAGCTGCCGCCTGTACAGCTGTGAGGACCTCATCCTGCGTCCCGGCAACAATAACCTACAACAGATGCCCGGCACGGCAGGTATCACAATTGTGATAATGGAGACATAAACTGGGCCGCAACCAGCCCCAAAACACCATACAAAATAAGGCTACTGCCGGTGGGCCCGATTGGACCTTGACCGTGCCGCCGGCAGCAGGCCCAGTTTACATGAGCCGATTGTGACAACAGATGGGGGTCATAATGAACAAGGCTGCTACTGGCAGCCTGTGGCAGCCAGCAGCAGCAGCAGCTATATGAGACCTCCCACTGGGGTTGTACCATAAGGCTGTGGGCTGGTAAAAAAAAATTGCTTTGCCGATATTTTACCGAATCCCAAGAACCGCGGAACAACGCATCAGCCTAATACAGACACAGCAAAAAAGGAATGAATAAGGGCCCCAAGTGTATTAAACTGGGTTGAGTAGTCGGGAATCATATAGCCTTTCAAATTTCTTAAACTATGGGGTCTCGATTTTCCATTTTTGGCTTCCCATGAACCTAGAAGCCAACTTCCGGGAAATAAAACCGCATGACACCACTGTGTTGTCCTTACCAGATGCTACAATGATATTTACAGTTGATCTACAACCTATTTTTGGATGTTGATGCTTTATTCGATTCGCATCATTTTTAAGCCCTATTATCCCATGATTTGAACTTATGTACCTCGTGATAATAATCCAGCGCAGACCAATATTAATATAGGGTAGCGAAACTACCATGCAACACGACCACAGAGATTACCCCCAATGAGCAGCTAGCGGTATTCGCTAAGGCCGATTCATCGACAATGAGATCTGATCTCTGGTAGTCTGAACTCATAAAAAGGATAATTGACAAAATACAACTGCGTGGGACAACGGGACTTTTTGGCGCGTTGATCGTGGCTCATAGCTTGACAAATTAGTTGCCTTTGTACCTAATCAAACGTATAAACAATGGTAATCTTAAAAACATGTCAATATTGCAATAATTCTCAGGTTAAATTCAATCAACATTGTCGATGAGAAATATTTCTCTCGGAAATTAATTCATGATTCGTAATTTTATTGCCCAAAACACTTAAATACAAAACCATCCAAGGTGAATTGAAGATGCTGCCGTTCAAGTTGTGACGTAGCATCTTCAAGAAGCTTCATACACTATTGAAAATGGTGTGTTTCAGGTGCAGGCCAGCTCCTCTGCGCACCCCTTGCTTTTGTGCTGCAGTACAAGTATTGATGCTCATGGCGCATCCTGTAATTACCGGTGAGGGGCTATTGCTGAATGTTGCTCATTGCATTGGAATTAGCGCGGCAGCATGATGATTCATTTGGATTTTATCCGCTTGAGTTGCCGCATGCACATAATTGGCCACGAGAATAGTAAAGGACGTCATACAAAACGTGGCGTCTTTAGCGCGAGGCAGAGAATCTCAGCGCCACCCAAGTGGGGATTTTGGAGAGCAAGATGAAGTGTTACTCCAAATGAATTTTTAATTAGGACGATGAAGCTTATTTAGATTTCGATCATAATTTACTAATTCTGTTTCCGGAATCTCGGAACTTCTTGGTCGCCATGTGTCCACGTAATGATGACTGCATATACCATTCATGGATGAGTGTATGACACTGTGATTCGACTGAGTTCACCAGAACAGCCACTTGCATGTGATTTTAGCTACGGCCCCAGAAAACATAAAACGCTGCACTCCGTCGATTCTGATGCGCATCTAGAGATAAATGAAAATTTTCATTGATCCACCTAACTCAATTATCATCATGTCGGAATTTCTGCAGAATGAAAAAGGCCAGGGCATTTCTCATGCCACTGGAGACTCCAAAGTGCCTCGAAGAATGCAAGAGAATATGACCCAGAATACTGAAGAGCGCCTCCCAGACTCTGTATGTCCCCACCAATCTACACTGAACAGTCATTGACCAAGATTTCTAGATTCACCCCACTGGATCTGAGCCTGGTCAATCCACCAACAAGACTCACGCCAAGGATGGAGGAAAGGCTTCTATTGTTCCCAAGAAGTTGCAGGAAAAGCTCCCAGAGAGTATCGAACGGGCTGTTCCCAACGCGATTCATGACACTGGCGACACGGGAGGTTTGCACAGAAAGAAGTAACGTGGGAGGGGACCGGCCAAGCTTAATCCAACATGGTTAATTCATTGAGCTTGAAAAAGATTGCCCGCATTCTCTTACGCAAAGCTGAAATAAAAAATTCTTTTATAAGTCTGCAAGTCTCACACTTTGTACTCGTTATATTTGGTTCCCTATTCGCAGAACAATCCTGGTTCATAATCTATGTACCTGCTTCCATTGACAGATCTTCAATCCACTACCTCAATGCTTCTCCAACCATGGTGATGAGAGTGTCGGGCATGTCGCAATCACACCATTTTGTGAGATTGAAATCAATAAAGGAATTGAAAAATCTTGCCATTGTGCAAAATGGGGATTAGGATCGTTGAGTATGAAAAAAATCGTGAATCAATAGGAAGGTCCATATTGAAAGCTCCCCTCATCCCACCCGTGCGCCGATTGTGATATGCCAGGATACGCAACTTTCAAGGATCCCGTCAGTTCAGGCTCCACTAAAACCCCTGTACTGAATCAGAAACAGGGGCATTGTGGGTATGTAACTTTCTATCCCCAAGGTCATTTCTCGGAGTGAACAGGCATTATTGATTCTGTTTTGACGCCTGATTGGTTGTTGGGACTGTTGAATGCATCTACCCCTGATCGGTACAACTTGAGCGTGACCGAACACTTTGCCGCCCCTGAGTATCGACGATACAGACCCCGCGTTATTTGTCGATCGCAAAATTATTAGATGTCTGAGTTCATCAAATCTCCGGCCTTGGCGGTGTAGCGAGGGTTATGTTGGTAGTTCAGCAAGAGCGATTTTATTGCTAGATTCGAGCTTCACGACTTCTTGTATTCCGATGAGGGCCAACCCGTTGATAGATACACTGTAAATGACAGGCTTATGCTCATAAACCGCGTAATTTACACCAGGTTTTGTTGAAGATACGAGCCGATGTATGGCAAGTAGGCCTGGCTCGGTTCGGCCCTCATCCTAGGATACGACTCTAAGAAGTACCGATTGATGGAGAAAGCTCTGTGTACGTAAATAAACTTTCTGCGGGATATAAAAACATAGCCCCTGAACCCGGATTTGATACTTTCGCAACCACATCTCTCTTTTCTATCTACAACATTATCGATTTCTCGAATTTTGTTACCAACTGAGAGCATAACGAATCCAACAACGACACACTCAAAATGCCGCCAACGGCGGAGTTTCAATTACTTCCCAAACTAGTCGATAATATTGCTGATCAAAGGCCAGGCCAGATTTTCGTGTCTATTCCACTTGGAAATGATGTCTCGAGTGGCTTTCGTGATGTCACAGCGCGGGAGTTCGCCATGGGCGTTGACCGCTTAGCCTGGTTCCTCGTTGATAAACTGGGGCGCAGCGAGGACTTCGAGACGCTTACATATCTTGGGCCGACTGATGTCCGCTACCCGCTCTTTGCTCTGGCTGCTGCGAAGGCCGGCTATAAGTCATTCTGGACATCGTCGAGGAATAGCTTTGAGGCACACAAAAGCTTACTTGCGGCAACGAACTGCAGAGTAATGGTGACGCCACCTCAGATCCCAGCAGGGATAGGCCCAGTTATTGATGAGATGCAACTCAAACACCTTCAAATGCCCTCCGTGGATGAACTTCTCAATGAGCAGCCCGTGAAGCCGTTTCCCTTTACCAAAACATTCGAGGAGGGAAAAAAGCAGCCTTTTACTGTTATCCATACTTCGGGCTCGACTGGTTAGTAATGGGAACCAGGAATGTTGCTTGTGCTAACTGCGAAGCTAGGGATCCCTAAACCGATTACAATTCCATTTTTGCTGTTTACAACCCCCCAAATACACGCAACTGTTCCAGAAGAAAATGGAAAGGAGTCTGTGTTCCACTGGATTAGCCAAAACAGTACTAGGACTTTTTCTTCTTTTCCAATGTTCCATGTGAGTTTGATTGGTAAGCTTGATGAATTTTGATACTAACCATGGCTAGGGAGCGGGTATCTTTATGTTCTTTACCATCAGCACTCACTGGAATAACGTCCCAGTGCTGCCTCCACCGCAACCCTTAACGGCGGAACTTGCTCATGATATCCACACCGGTGGTATGGTCGACTCCACTCTTCTTCCACCCTCGGTGCTGGAAGATATCTCGCAGGATCCAAAATACATTAAAGGGCTATCTAGATTAAATCTGTCAATGTATGCTGGAGCAGCCCTTCCTGTTTCGGCGGGCGACATCTTGAAATCACACACTAGGCTGATTAGCATGATGGGGCAGACAGAAGTTGGATTGCCGCACTCGCTGATGGTTGATGCAGAGGACTACCAGTATCTTTGTCCTGGTAGCCACTCTGGGGTCGAGTTTCGATACTGCTTTGATGATCTTTATGAACTAGTGGTGGTCCGAAAGCCTGAGCTTGAAAACTGGCAGCTCGCGTTCATGACATTTCCCCATCTTCAGGAGATATCTACGAATGACCTTTACACGCAACACCCAGATCCTAAAAAGCCAAATCTGTGGAAGCATCATGGCCGAAAAGACGATGTAATCGTGTTTGACAACGGCGAGAAACTGAATCCCGTAACAATGGAAGCGATCATACAGCATCACCCGCTGGTAGCCATGGCCATCATTATCGGACACGGGCGATTTCAATCCGCCCTCTTGGTTGAGCCTCGATATCCGGAGATGGGCAGCGAAGAAAATGCCGCTAGTTTTGTCGAATCAATCTGGCCAAGCGTCGAAATCGCCAACAGAGATTGCCCAGCACACGGACATTTGGTAAAGGAGCTCATTATTGTGGCTAGCCCCGAAAAGCCATTTCATAGAACTGCTAAAGGAGGAAGAAGCAGAATGTGGACAGAAAAGCAGTACCTTGACGAAATCAACAAGAGATACGAGGGAATGGAGGCAAGTATGTTGAACGAAGGCCCGATAATTGATCTCAGCGGCGCGCTTGACGAATCCAGGAGTGTTTTGAGTCGCATTATTGGCGACATCACAAAGGGTGCGGTCGACAGCCAAGTAGACCTTTACCAAGCCGGCATGGATTCTCTGCAAACCCTTCAACTAACGCGGAAGCTACGGATCGCACTCCGCAATGACCCAACCATCACCGGGCTCGTTCAGCCCTCCTTAATCTATCACAATCCCACCCCAGACAAGCTCCTGGATGCCTTAATTTTATTGTCGCAGAAAAATGCGGATGGTAGTGCTGATGAGAAATCAAGATTAGAGTCGATAGAATCGGCAATCAAGTCCTTGCTGGCTTCTCACCAACTTGCAGGAGACAAAGAATTTTCTGGAGACAGAAAGATCATATTGACTGGCTCTAGCGGTAATCTTGGATCGTACTTACTCTCTAGCCTGCTAAGAGACCCAGCCACCTCTCATATTTATTGCCTCAATCGCTCTACGGATGCAGCTGCACATCAGGCAAAGGTTCACGAAAATTGCGGTCTTGCTGAAGAGTTTGACTCGAAGCGTGTTACCTTTATTCAATGGGATGTTTCCAAACCTCACCTGGGGCTTTCTGATGCAACATACGATGAGCTGCTGCGCGAGACCACGCATATTATCCACAACGCTTGGACTGTTGACTTTAATCGCTCTCTTGATTCCTACCTCTTGACTGACCTACCCGGGCTCCTTCGACTAGTGGATCTTGCGATGAACGCAAAGTCTGCTGTGCACTTTTATTTTGTCTCAAGTGTTGGCACAATGATGGACTGGGGAAAAACTGGCGGCACTGGGGCCGTTCCTGAGATCATATCCCCAGATGCAGCGGCTGTACAACCTGTTGGATATGCAGAGTCAAAATACGTGGCGGAACGCGTATTGGAAAGGATTTGCCTGAATTCGTGCATCAACGGAAACATCCTTCGTGTGGGACAGATAGCCGGCCCTGTTCTCTCCAATAAAGGATGCTGGAACCCCAAGGAGTGGTTTCCATCAATAATCAGCAGTGCAAAGGTCATGCGAAAGTTGCCGAACAAGCTCGGAATTTCTCCCCAGATTGACTGGATCCCGGTAGACATTCTATCTGAAACAATTGTTGATATTGTTCGTCAAGAGAGACAGCTTGAAAGCAAGACTTCAGTTTACAATCTCGTCAACCCGCGCCACACAACTTGGAAGCAGCTGTACCCTACTGTCAAGACCTATCTTGACATGCGTGGGAATCAGGTTGAAGTGCGAGAATATAGCGAGTGGCTGACGGCGTTGGAGGAGTATGCTGAAAAGGCGCGAACAGAGGCAGATTTGAACAGAAACCCCGCTGTGAAGTTGCTCGAGTTCTTCAAGGCTGGCCAAGGAACTGCCCAAGATATCAGATTTTCTACAGACAGTGTAGACAAGGCCAGCGCCACATTCAGAGAATGTAGTGCTATTACGGCTCAGTGGATGAATCTCTGGATGGAACAATGGGAGTTGAACGATAGTAGGAAGCGCAACGGATCGACATAGAGTGGCAGGGATTTAATATCTTGTTCTTTTATAATTTTGCTCAAGTGTTCTCTAAGAATTTACAAGATGTGAATATAACGCCGTGAGTGTGTTCTTGTTTCGTAGTATATATTTTCTCGACCCCAAATATCCAACTAGCGTATACTTGGCGTTCAGATCGTACCAAGAAGTGGCTTATGCAACCATGAATAAGTGCAAAGTTATGGTGTAAAACGGTTGGATGGGGTCCCTGGCTTAGCTGATGCACCGAATATGCCAAGAAGTGACGGAGAAAAAAAGAAGGGAATGTTAATCGATGCGGGCGCTACAGAACTCAGTACTCCACGTTGGAGGAGGGAACGGGTGGGGGAATATTTTGACTGCTAGAATATCCGTATTTGTAGATCTCTCAACCGAGAACGATAATTGATCGATAATGACGAAAGCTCATGTCTCAATGGTTCCCCGTGCACCCTTATCGCTCTGTAATTTTCTTCGGTCAGATATCTAAAACACTTTATCTGAACATGCCACTATCTGAGCTATTTTACTCGTATCGTTTAGCAGGCGTCAAAAAATGCCCACTTGGCGCGTAGGTTGCCCACCGGCTGGAGTAAGCGAAGCGCGACTTTCGCATGACGATAGGCCATACCTTAAAACAGGCCTATCTGTCTACAAATGGAGCAAATGAGACATGACCCTCCCGCGTTCCACCTCTTTATCTTGACCCCATGTTTTGCGCGCATCAAGGGGCGATTCGCGGGTTCGTTTGGAATCCAAGCCGCTGATTTCGCCACTTTTCGGTCCCATTAGCAGCCCTGGTCAGACATCGGATCAGCACCCGGGCATAATTGGAGAAGCCGGCTTGGCTCCCGTAGCGTCGGTCTGGGGCTGATATGACACCAGCGTCTGGGGTAATAATCTGGGGTAGGACTCAGGTTGCAATTCCCCACACCTCTCTCCACTGCGGCATGAATATCGCCACGAGGTGGCCAAGGAACATCATGGCCAGCGACCCGCGTAGCGCGCCACCCACGTCTTGCTCAACGCCCCTCGAGCTAGATCGCAGCCAAGGCATAGGTTTCCGCTGCGAGCAAATGCGGCCGCTTCTCCATGGCCCCCGGATTGGGGTAACCAGGGGTGCGGAGCCACCAACTTGTTTAAAAGCGCCGTTAACGTCCACTGCAGCATTCCAGAATCATTCCTCGATGCAATTCCTTCTCAACACAGATCTTTCTTGATTCCACAATGTCCAAGTCAGCCAAAGACCTAGAGGGCTTGGGACCTGCGCCATCTGTCGGCGAGGTCCAGGCTGAGACGGCCACTGATGCTGTTTTTGGTTCGCTCAATGAGGGCGGACCAAACTATCGAAACGTACGATCCTTTCCTCCAACGCGTACGTGCTTGAACTTACATCATTCAGGTGGGATGGCTGGGCACTGCGGCTCTCATGATGAAGACGCAGATTGGTCTTGGCGTTCTGTCAATTCCTTCTGCCTTTGATACACTGGGCATGGCCCCAGGTGTTATCTGCCTGATTGCGATCGCCATAATCACCACTTGGTCCGACTACATGGTTGGAGTCTTCAAGCTCCGTCATCGGGAGGTCTACAGTATCGATGATGCTGGTGGATTGATGTTCGGCCGTTTGGGCCGAGAATTGTTCGGTTGCGCCTTTTGTCTGTGTACGTGATTCCCTCTCAGCTCCACTTGGGACTTTGACTAACATTGCTAGACTGGATCTTCGTTGCTGGATCTGGCATGCTCAGCATTTCCATTGGTTTGAACGCTGTCTCGACCCACGGTGCATGCACAGCTGTCTTCGTCGCCGTTGCAGCCATAATTGGATTCCTGTTTGCAAGCATTAGGACACTCAGCCGTATCAGTTGGTTGGCATGGATTGGCCTGACGTGCATCCTCACCTCCAGTAAGCCTTTACCAAGTAGCTTTGGACTCTTTGCGTGCAATTCTAACCTCCAAACAGTTCTGATTGTAACAATTGCCGTTGGTGTACAAGACCGCCCTGCTGCTGCGCCCAAAGAAGGCCATTGGCAGTCCGACTACAAGATCGTTGGAAATCCCTCTTTTACGGATGCCATCACTGCAGTATCTGCCCTCGTCTTTGCCTATGCGGGCACACCGGCCTTCTTTTCCATTGCTGCCGAGATGCGGGACCCCACCTACTACACCCGGTCGCTTCTTATCTGCCAGAGTGTTGTAACAGCAACCTACATTGCCATTGGCTGTGTTGTGTACTACTTTTGTGGCTCCTATGTCGCTTCGCCTGCCCTTGGCTCGGCTGGTGTGCTGATGAAGAAGGTTTGCTACGGGCTCGCTCTGCCTGGACTCATCGTCACGACTACGCTTGTCATTCACCTGCCTGCCAAGTACATCTTTATTCGTTTGCTCCGAGGATCAAAGCACCTCACGGCCAACAGCCCTGTGCATTGGGGTACCTGGCTTGGTTGCACCTTCGGCATCGCTATCGTCTCCTATCTGATTGCAAGTGGAATCCCCGTCTTTGGGGGCCTTGTATCCCTTGTTGGAGCCCTTCTGGGCACGCTCATGTCGTTCCAGCCCATGGGCTGCATGTGGTTGTATGACAACTGGAGCAAGGGCAAGCAGGAGAGATCGCCCAGATGGACTCTGATGGTTTGCTGGAGCGTTTTTGTTGTTGCCTCTGGAACCTTTTTGATGGTGGCTGGTACATACGGTTCAATCGTCAGCATCATTGACTCGTACAAAGAGTCTGGAGGGTCGAGCGCTTGGTCTTGCGCTGACAATTCAAATTCAGTTTAAGCTGGCTCGTTTTGGGCGCCTACAATAGGTCCTGCTATTGCAGGGCCCTAGATAGTACATGAATATTTACGTTGACTATGAACTCCTTCTTCGCTCTGTTTCTAATCACGATCAGGAGTTTCGTGAGCACTGATACTGTCAGCTTGCTCAGCTTGCTAGATGGACCTACGAAGGGCCAATGCGAATCACGCCCATCTGTTTTACAAGATGTTTATGTGATGAGGTGACTGCCTATTGTAGCTAGGCAACGCAGTGGGAAGCTGGTAGTCTGCAGGTGAGCCATGTAGACTGTAACCCCTTACATGGGCAGGGGACTTGTACAACCTAATTCTCCGCATTCGGAAGCATGTCGTATGTGGAAGGTCGGCTGCAAATTAGACGATTTCGGTCAGTTGTGCCGATCAGTCGGAGCCAGAAGACCGAAAAAACAGGCGGGCCGTCTCCCCGTACGACGGTGATGGTGGACCAGCCCTATCTTGGCCGATACTAAAGTTTGAGAACAAGGATATCCTGCCAACAATGTGGCTCAATTTGGAGGCAATTGACTGACAGGTGCTTGATGGTGCTGCGAAGCGCTCTGTCGCGTTGTTTTGCGCTGTATCCAAAGTTGTGAGGCACTCGCCGCCACCAACGCACTGCATGAGTCGAGGACATGTCTCAGCCAGGACAGCTAAGGTGCGGGGACGGTATCCTCCCAAATCTGACCACCAAACGCAACATCTCCACTTCATCAACCCGGCAAGTGGGTCCCGACCTTTGGGGTAGGCAGCTCGATGACAAGAAATGGCCGACAACGCCAACGTTCTTTGGAGATGAGCCCTTTTTGCCGTCACTCGCCGATGGCGTCCCTGTCTGAGGCACTGACCCCAACGCTGGCTTTAGCGCGAGGGGTGACGTATTGCACGAGTGAGACCAGCGGGGTACGGGCCAACGAGCTGAGCTGGTTGGCCTTTATATGGCATTGCCCATTCAGCTCAGTGTGGAGGCGACGTTCGGGAGGCCAGCCGGTCACACAGCATCGCGGCCAGCTACCCGACTGGACTTTGATGCGACCCTGACTTAGTTTTGTCTCGGCCAAATCCGTGCCGTTGCTACATGCCGTTACTGCAACTGCGACCCTCCGGGGCTCTGCCGGAGAAGTTGCCCATTGCCTGCTTGATGGACCATCTGCTGCTCTGCATACCATGTCTTACATTTTCTCTTTTTTTTGCCCGTTTCCGCCCCTTATTCAGGTATGCATAGTCATTATGTGGAGCCCCGTTCGTGCGTGGTTTCGGGTGTTAGTCTCCTCCAACTTGGTACTGCTCTAAACCCGCAGTTTAGGCAATCCATTTCGCCAGCCCATTTTCACTTCATGTGTCTGGCAACCTAGCTGTAATACTCATGTGTAGCCTTAGTGATTGCTTCCCTCAACCACTCCATGCACACATTGCTTTTGCTGATCTCTGGATCCCACAGATGGCACGTGACCTCGAAACTGCCTTACGCGAGTGAGGCTTGGTTGGTTGGTTGGTCGCGTCGGAATCCACCCTTACATCACCGACCACCGAAATGAGTGTTTTTCAGATTGAGACTCTGCAGGCAGGACGCAAGCTCGCGGAGCTGACAAATTTGATACAGTCCATAGCGCGCAACAAGCCAAATGATGAGGCGGCACAACTCCGAGTACGGGCCGCCACCACCTTTTACACTGGTGTTGCCGCGTTCCCGAAGCTTATGGAAAATAATGACGCAAGCGAGTCGCCAGCCTTGAATGAGCATGTCGTGGAGGCAGAGGACAGCTGGAAGCTGCCTATCGAGATCTACCAGCTTATTATCGACCATCTTGGATACCTTGACCATAAAACAGCACAAAACACTCTGGTTGCGTTATCGGCCACTTGCAGATTGCTCAACACACTCGCCCAACGTCAGCTTTACGCTTATCCCCGAGAGCTCGAAACAATAGAAAGGCAATGGAAGTTCAGGTTCGCTTTAGCTGTGAATCCCCATCTCGGAACTCTTGCAAAGACGCTTCAGGCCTTTTGGCTTCCCACAGGTGAAAATGGGACTCTACTGATTGACATTTTTCGCGCCTGCCCCAATGTCAACGAGCTTCTTGTTCATCGCGGCAAGAGCCTTGATGATCCTTATCAAATCACGAGGCGTGATGTTTTCAACATGGCAGCCATGTTGGACGCGAGCCCCAACGTGACATCTTTTTGGTATTCCACCATTGTGGAGTGGGTACCTGAAGAGCTGCGGTACGAAGGCACATTTAGGGGAAATGTTTCCGACAAAGGCATAGAAAAAGCCCGGTTCGCCGAGGCCGCATCCAAATTGACTAGCCTGACGTTTTTCGGTCAAACTCAGTGGCTATTACGAGCACTTTTGCCAGACCTCTCGCCCAATTTTACTTCTCTAACTCTAGGCCAGGACATCAGTCTCCAATTTAACCCGCGCATTTTGAGCCAACTATCTTTGCGCAGCCCACACCTTAAAGAACTGGAGGTGCGGTGTAACACGATTGAAGAGGAAGATTTGGTTGAGGCTTGTAAAGTATGGGGAGCATCACTTGAAACCTTGTCCATCTCGAGTGCCGGGGAAGAGGGTGCTGACTGGATCCTACAAATCATGCCCTTCATGACAGCATTGAGGATACTGTCCTTGGGACCAGGCTGTTATGTTTTTCCCGATCATTTAGATGCCATTGCAGCCTCACTGCCGCAGCAACGCTTTAAATCGATTTCTTTCGGCGACTTGCTATATCCCGAAGACACGGCTGAGGTAGCCACAACACAAGCCAGGCTGGATGATGGCCTGACAAAACTGATCCGCGCTCACTCATCGACATTGGAGAGTCTTGAACTAAATGGTGGTCAACTTACCACAGGCAGGCGTGTATTCCATAGTTGCAAAGAGGCAACGAAGCTAGAATCTCTTTGGGTTTCACCTCCGATGGATATGAGATCTACGGACCTTGACGATCTACTTGAAACATGTCCTCAACTTGCCCAAATATCGGATAGCCTTCTGGCATCGTCAGCCCACCCTCAGAGATGGGAGTTGAGAATCAGAGCAAGAGAAAAGTGGCAGGAAGAAGAGGCGTACAGAGATGTTAATGTCCGGGGCACGTCCTTTAATAGCTTTGCATAGCGAAAGGAGTTCAATATTATTCAGCTACCTAGACTTTTTTTGTTGATCTGAAATATAGAATAAAACGAAACAAGAATTATGCAGTATTTCTGAAACATTTTCTTTTCTGTTCTTAGAAAAACGTAAATCCATATGCTGGCAGCTCAAAATATTTATAAGGTAGATCAACTTTCAGTATTTGGCACTAGTTCAATACAACGCGGGAGTATTGTGATAGATTTATTTCTTTAATTTACATCATGTTGAAATCGCTACTTTGAATTCAGCTTCTCACCGCCCGACATCTCATCTCAGTGGTGAAAGGGCTTCATGCATTACATCCCCATCACCAGTCAAGCTCACTATTAGAACATTCCATTGCCTGGCAAACTATATGAATGTTAACATTGATCATTTAAGCAAGGTAGTGGCGAACATACTCCCTTCAGCCTTCATAAAATTGGCGCTCTTGCATTGTTGCACTGTGGCTGGCTTGATCTCCTTCCCTTCTATCTTTTCCTCGTTCAAGTGAGATTTGACCAAATCGGCAATCAGAGATTGGTTTTCTGCAAGTTTCAGTTAGTTTTGGTATTTTCTGTTGATGGGCTGACTTGCGTTGGGTATTGTTAGATTCTGGATGAGCAGCCGCGACCTCTGCGAATGCCATCTCATGCTGCTGGATCATCGTCTTGAGATAAGTTTCTAAACGACTTTTCATAGCATCATCAAACAAAACAGACTGGCCATCCTTGTTGATATACACATCACACCGTACTCGTGTCTGTTGAGCAGAATCTGGATACTGTGTTACTTGATACCAGAACGGTGTCTTGGGCTCATTGTATATAGTGGTTAACGGAAAGAACTGGAGTTGTGCCGTGGCTTGTGAGGTCGACTTGAATAAAAGGTGAAGCATTTTGTGCACGAGGCCCGTCTCTGCCTGCAGGTTATCATTGTTGAAACAGGATTCCTCTATACGCAGTTAGTACCTACATCAGGATCTCAAAAGAGTATACATTTAACTAACCTGCCAGTTTCCAATTATACTTGGCTTCGTATTCAAGTGTAAGCAAGTATTGTGAGTTAGGGCTTATGTTCACATGGGAGGCACTTTTCGTGATGAGGCCCTGGCCCTTGTCGCCTTGGTTTAGCCCACCGAGATTGATGTGTATAAACCCATATCGATCGATACGAGTTCGGATCGCGAATAGACTATTCTCGGCCTTGTTGAATCCTTGGATAGCATCGAATTGTGGTGCCTTGATTAGTTCGCCCTTAGTGTTGTAACTCCAGCCATGATACTGGCAACTCAGGACAGTAGATGACCCAGACCCCTTTTTTGTTACCGGAAAGGCGCGGTGTCGGCAAACATTGTGAAATGCACGAACGACTCCATCCTTTCCTAGTATGAGAAAGAATTGGAAGCCAGAGACATCGTAAGAAACATAGTCGCCGGAATTCACGAAGCGGCCGGTGTGGGCGACACAAATCCAGGTCTAGCAGAGGTTAGCCAGGTTACAGATGTAGAAGACAAAGGAACCTACCTTGCTGAAGATGGCACGTCGCTCAAGTTGGAAACCTTTTGGGTCTGACCAGTACCATTCCGGAAGTTGAGAGGCTTCTCGTGTGCGATGGGCTGTGCTTGAGATGGGTGGTAGACTGGCCTGCTGCTTGGGCTTGAACATGATGTGGACAAATATCCATATGACAAGGGAAACGAATCCTACAGCCAGAGCAAGGCTGCAGGAAACGACTGGTGAAATCGATAAAGCTGATTCTAACATTTTGGTTAATTATAAAAATCCAATCCCCATTGTTTGTGAGGTCGAGGAAACGCAAGGGCAGAAGGGCAGAAAGCCAGATTAAAATACGACAAGTCCAATTCTCGCGCTTTACCGATGCCCATGCCCATGAGCTAGTCTAGGGCAAACAACACCTTCTACTATCGAGTATGATTCAAATTAAACTCGAATTGGAAAAGCAATCCCGCACATGGCCTCTGTATCCACTGACGGGACGAAGCGAGAAACGCGGGAATTTTACTTGTCAATCACCATCCAGACCCCAAATCTTCTCGCGATATAAAATAAAAAATTGCCGGCCGCCAGGACAATCAGAAGCACGGTGGATTTATTTGCCTTTTTGGGAAATACCCGTGCGCTGTGATTGACTAAATTTTATCCCATTGCGGCTAGACTAGCATCCCGTGCTCGTGATCGCAACCGGTGTACAAGTGTTACAGATTATTTGAGCCACGTTTTATCATCAACCCACCGGATTTGATAAAACAAATCGTTTAATTGGTTTATTGGGGTGGACTGTTTTGCCGAAATGGGAATGGCATCTGTAAGTGGGGATTTTGAAGGACCTCATTTGTAACGAAATTGATTGGGTCGTCAACCTTGGATCACTACGTGCATTGCAACACATGTCATTTCGTATCCAGTTCTTGTACATACTCTACAAAAATGTATATATTTCCCTCTTTGAAGATATTCGACTGACAAACATCACTTCTGCACACGTTTACATCATGACAACTTGTCCGACAACCCTTCCTGCCTCGTGGTTCACGAGCAAGGCCATTTATGGCCTTGAGAGGCGCTCTATTTTTCTTAAGGTGTGTCAAAAGAACTTTTGGAATGTCAAAATTTGCTAACGCATTTAGTCGTGGATTCTACTTGGTGCGGTTTCAAAATGGTCAAATGTGGGAGAGGAGTACCATCATGAAATGGCACAGGTCAAATTCATTATCCGTCGCACTTCAGCAGACTGGAGAAGCATTGAAGTAATCCGAGGGGAGGGGCACGAAAAGGTAAAACGTCGTCAACACTGAGTATACAAATCTTTTTACTAATAAAATATCCAGGGTGCCCCGATTCGCCACCATAAGACATCCACTGGTCTCTTATTCATAACGTTGTCTGACGAGACGATCAGCTTTGAAGACTTTTTTCCTGGTTTGGAAGATTTAACTTCGCGTGTCGACTTTACCCAGTTTCCCGTCAGAAGGAGTCTCAAATATTCCGGAAATTACAATTGGAAGACGTTGATTGATGGCTATCAGGAATGTCTTCATTGCCCCTTCGCTCACCCTGCATTTGCAAAGGTCTACAAGCAACCGACATACAAGGTCATCAACAACAAAAACTACTCACAGCACATTGCAGAATCGGACAAGCCTAATGATGGTCTGTTTCTCTACCTTTTCCCAAACTCCACCTTGAACTTGTATGGAGGGGGCATGTCATCATTCCGTACATGCCCATCGGACAATCCATCCCAGACAACAATGGAATTCGACTACTATCACTTGTCACCAGTCGGCTCTGAAACCTTTGAGTCATATTACAAATTTGCCCGAACTGTTGGAATCGAGGACCATGAGCTTTGCGAGAAGGCGCAGAGAAATCTCGAGGCAGGTATTTACACGGAAGGCATCCTGAACCCAGAAAAAGAGAATGGTGTGGCTTGTAAGTCTGATACCCATGAAACCATCCTAAATTGGATCCTGCTGATCATTCTCAGACTATCAAAACCGGGTGTTTGAACTGTGTCTCGCTGAGTATGAAAGGCAGAGAGACGAGAAGGCAAAGAGGAACACATTGGAATCAAGTACGGTACAGGTTGTTGAACCTTCACCTGCATAGTCAAGTCTCAGTAAATACCAGAAATTCATTATTCTATACCAAGGATTTAGTGTGCTGTTTTGTGAGGGTTGCTGGCAACATTTGTGAAGAGTTCTATGCATTTGCAACTGGATTGTGGCTGTTTACGGTTTTATGTTATGATGGTCGGAAGTTTTCTCAAATGACCATCATGACTTATATTAACCTAAGCGGCAGGGCCTACACAGCTCTCCTGGTCCGACGGTTGTTTATGACGGCCTCTGGTAATTACAGGGTTGCTCATCTTCTTGTGTTGGTGGTGATTCCATAATCTTAATTTACCTTCAAGGTTATTCAGTGATGAACATGCCCGCGCAATCCTTTGAAGGGAAAGCGGATGGTATACCAAAATCATACGGCACTGGATTGTGAATTTGATGATAAGCTCATTGCGTCAATTTAATGCACCTGGAACGCCTCGCGCATCTCAGCCGCCTTTCATCGCCAAGTGATTCGTTGATGCTAGCGGGTACCTGATACCGGCGTTGTCGCCGATGTTGCGCAGCCACTCAGAATGCGCCAGATAATCGTTCGTTGATCCACATGAGCTTGGAAACAATTGAGCTGGCACGGGATGACAAGACGATCGCTGCCTCAATACCTGCTGTAACGCTCTAAACCTATCCAAGCTGACCGCCGGTTCGGGCCGTCCAGAAATTTGTTGGCCTGCATTTAGGCGAGACCTGGTCAGCTATAACTGGTAACGGGATGCTGTTGTCCAATCCTCAAGTTTTATGTGGCGGCAGCCAACACTTTAACCCTAAGCTTTGGTGATGAGAATATTGTAGCTCGGTAACTCGTCATGCAATGGAATAATTGAACGTGTCACACGTGCCGTCTGCCATATCTTTCATGTGATCATATCTTGGTTTGCCCCCGCAGTTTGATCCCACCATTGGCTCCTCCTTCTTGCTGCACTAGTTCATAAACAGAACTGTTAGCCCGTATTATCCGATTACGGATATATTCCCCACCACGTTCATCATCATCCGTGATAAATATTATTTCTTCATGATTCTCTGTTGAATTAGTTGGTAGGTGGTGAGGTGTATGAACAAATCCCATTCTTCCAACGCTAGGTCCATGTCCGGTATGAGCGCTACACAAACGCCATCAACAGAGACTAGTTTGCAAGATTTAGACGCCATTCCCTCGCGAAGAAAGGTCGAAAAGGCTGTGCAGCCACGCCGACTACTATCAAATAATTCACGCGGAAAAAATAAAGCTGAACCAACATCAACACCACGGAATTCAAAAAGCCGAAATGGTACGCTCCTTTCCGGTGTGCCCGAGCGGCCTGGCTTGTTAGAAAATCTGGCTCATGGTCGCTAACAACTGCTACTGTAGGGTGCCTGACTTGCAAGTCAAGACGAAGGAAGTGTGATGAAGCAAAGCCGTTTTGTTCGCAGTGCCTTGAACGCAATATTGTCTGCGGGGGGTACAGAAAAAACTTGAAGTGGAAAGAATTCGAGAAACCAAATAGTAGATATGTTTCTACTTCTCCAAGTAGGTATCATAAATTTCAAGTGTATCCCACAAGCTGATGAAAATAGCACAAAAAGGTGCAGGGGGCGGTTCAAAAAATAAGCAGGATAAGCTTCTACCACTGGAATCTGCTTGCACAACTGATTCTGGTGTCCTCGATACTGGCATACCTTTCAATAACTTTGACTGCATAGAACCTGCGTTGAAACTACCAGGAATATCAGAAAGTAGCAGGAATGATGTCTCTGAATCATCAGGACAAAATGACGTCAGCGGTCAGTCGCTTGATACTGCCGCAGAAGTTGCAGTAGATCTCGACACACTATTGTCGCATTTCAACAACACTGACGGCCCTGCTAGTCCATTGTCATCATCATTGGTGAGCAGATCAGCCATTTTTAGTGATGTGTTCGACTTGCCCGAGGTTCCAGAATTTGACTTTTCGATGCTCAACGCACTCGCTGAACAATTGGACCGCAACAAAGATGATGGGTCTGCTTCGCAGATTCCCAATGTCGAAAGCGTTGGTACCGATAACGAGCCATGGACTTTTCTGCCGGAATTTCACTTGTCGTCTTCGATGGGAATTAATATGGATGGCACATTTTCCATCTATCAGAGGCCGCATATTCATGGCGACAGTCCTGAGAACATTGCAATCTTGTTTGACCGCCGAATATGCGAAGTATTGTGCATTAAGGAAAACCCAAATGAAAATCCGTGGCGAAAGATTGTATGGCCTTTGGCAAAGGAACATGCTGCACTCTACCACGCCATCGCTGCTATGACTTGCTTTCAGGCTTCCAACAACCTACCCCAGTTCCGAGCAAAGGGAATTCGTCATCTTCAACAAAGCATGCAGATGCTGCCGGCAGAGGGGCAAGATGGCATGCGCCTCGAGGCTGCACTGACTGTGGCGGTTGCTCTCGGCTTCGCCGAAACGTGGTACTATCCAAGGTCTGCGACCGGAATTAGCCACATTAAAAGGGCAAAAGGACTTTTACAAAGGGCTCTTTCGAAACACCTCTCCTCATCTCCCCCCGAAGGCAACCTTGTGTACCTAAGCTTCCTTGCCAACACGTGGATCTATATGGATGTAATCACGCGGATCACTTGCGAAAATGTCCAGGCTCTCGACTTTGAACTAATGGCCAGTTGTAGTGCCCTGAATACAACAGCCGGATCTGGCCTCCAAATAGATCCTCTCATGGGGTGTGCCGGATCATTGTTTCCTTTGCTTGGCCGCGTCGCAGACCTCGTGACCCGGGTCCGCGGGATGCGTCAAAACTCTCCTGCCGTTGTGTCCAAGGCTGTGGAGCTCAAAATTTGCATTGAGCGCTGGTCTCCATCCATCGATTCAAACATGAGCTCTGATGGCGATTCTGTCACATCAACCGCCTCTGACTTGATCCAGACCGCCGTCGCATACAAATGGGCCACACTCTTGTTTTTGTACCAGGCAGTTCCCGAACTACCTGCCCAAATTTCCATATCTGACATGGCTCAGAAGGTTCTCATAATTCTGGCCACGGTTCCACTGGAATCCCGTGCGATAATATTCCCAGTCTTTCCACTTATGGTAGCTGGGTGCGAAGCTACAGATAATGAAGACAGATCTTGGGTTCGCGACAGATGGCATAACCTGTCGACAGGAAACAGTTCTGGAATTGTGGAGAGGTGCCTGGAATTGACCCTGGAGGTTTGGAAAAGAAGGGACCACTTCAAAAATAGCCGAAATTGCCAAGCCCCCGCTGGAGTGGCACCAGGTTCCATGTTAAGCACTGACGCAGGTTTTGACCTTGGCGTTCATGAAACTGGATACCTGAACATCTTCCAGGACGAGCACCTCTATTCCCCATCAGGATCGCAAGATGCAACGCAATTTACGGTCAGAAGCAAATTACACTGGATGAGTGTCATGAAAGAATGGGGCTGGGAAGGTACGGTTATTCTCGGCTTGGCGACTAGTACTAACTTGGGGCAGTGATGTTGGGCTGATTTTATCGGCTTTCCCTACAAAAGGCTCAATGTTGCTTTTGGATTGTTTCCTTACATTGGTGTTAAAAAAATCGGTCAAACAGAGGATATGTGGATTTATTGACAGCGAGGAGAGGGTAGGATGATGGGGATAAGGAATGGCTAGCAATCTGCCAGAGTCGCAAAAAATATTATTCCTCCAAACTCACGCCCTTTTCGCTATATTTTGCAATTCCCAAACAATTATATTGTGTTTCAAGTTATTGTTAAGTCATGGTGAGGGCGGCGATCGAATGAACCGATGTAGATGTTTCTATTTTATGGGACTCTGGTGATGATGGTAGATCTTTATCACAGAGTGGGGAGTTTTAGATCATGAACTAGCACTTCGTTTATGTCGTAACGAATATGAAACTGTAGCGTCGAACACAGCCTCTCATCCTGCAAGGCTCGTTTAAACAATTGTCAATCTGCTGCGCCACATTTGTAAGCACTGACCAAGGCGATCGGCGCGTGAAATAAAGAGTGCCTCAGCCATCTCGCACTGAATTGGCCTGTATCCTTATGCTGCTGTGACAGGCGATTGAATTTTTGACGTGACAACATCGTGAAGATGGAGACCGACCCTTTAAACGATATGGCTCACAACGTTGAAACACCACCGCCCTATGAGGCCACAAGCCTCACTGGGACCCAACAATTGCAAACCGAGCGGTGCGCAACATTAGTTCTTGATGGAACACAGATTTATTCCAGATTGAACTCGCACCGCCCCGTTTACAAAATAAACAGCCCGCCATATGACGCGTTGATGTCCAAGCATAGCCTTAAGAAGGTCCGATACAAATCATCCGAGGTGAACGGCGCAGTCACTATACGGTCGCGCGAATACGATATCTACACCATCGTTTCCGATTATGTTAGTATTGGACAGCGTAACGTCAACATTTTTGGCCAGGCGGATTCGAAAATGGTGTATCGACAAGTACAGATGTCTCAAAGCATTGGTCCCTCTTCCTTCAAGGTAGCTGGACATTTTAAAACAGATCGGTCAACGAAAAACCGTCTGCAACACGGCAGTGAAATCTGTTGGAAAGATATAAATAACCGTGTAATTGCGATTGAAACAAAAGTGGAACGCGATGACCAAGGAATTATTGTCGAACTGCCTCGTCTTGAAGTTAAAGTGGAGCTGGAAGAGAAAGTACTAGATTTGTTGGTGGCGTGTTGGTGTGCGCGTTTGTGGAAACAGGCTGAAAAAGAATTAACGGAGCCAATTTCATGGGATTCAAGTGGGTGCTTCTGTGACATTCCCAGTCAGATAACTAACAAGATTCGTTTTAGTTAAAAAAGCAGCAGGGCGATACTCGAAGAGGGGGAACATTTGGGGTGGTTATTAAAAGTGTCACAGTTATTAGGACCGTTGCATAGAAGCTCTTGCATTGTCAATTGATGCGGTCTATCTGCTTCTTTTACAACCACTGTTGCAGCTAGCTACCACGCACGGATGATGTAAACAGCTGGCTCGGGCTGACTCTGTAGCGGCGAGATAGTCTAACTAGGGTCTTATACTCATTTTGTATGGTTTTTGGAGGCCGTTTGCGGTGAGCCTCATCTAGCTATTACCTATAATGATAGACACAGCGGCTAGAGCCATCGGGCCTCTGTCGTCAGGAGGGTTGCGGCCTCGAGGAACCGTAGGGCCAGCCCGAGTGTGAGACCAGCTTGTGTGTGGCAAGAAGTCTTTGAACATGGGTGATTAGCTGACAGCTTCAACCCCCGTCTAATTTTTACAAGAACAAACAGAGTGAAATTGGATATTGTCATACTCCCTGATAGTCACAGCTGCCTAGCTTGAACACAATCTTCGTCAATAGATGAGGCAGATCAGGGCCGAGCCCGATTTCACATATAAATCCCGTCAACTTCGGTGCAACCTCAATCTAGCTGTTACCGCCCTCAACACTGTCTGCGGCAGACGGTATCTGAACTTAACTGCCGGCGGTCAGGCCAGGGGGACCTCATCAAGATCTACAATGCCGGCCCATGAAGGCTATAGGGAACAGATGCCTGCCGCGGCTGGAATCACAATGACGGTAACAGGAAGATCACCCAGGCCTCGAGAGGCCCCAAACACCATACGCAATAAGACAAAAGCTTAGGTGATTGACCTGACCGCAATAGGGCCTGTAGAAACACACCAAACCTTCATCAGTCGATCATCACAATCACTGTTGATCGCGAAGATCACTAATGCCGAACATCACATGAACTAGTTATCAACAACGGCTATAAGAGACCTAGATAGACCTTCCTTTGAATAAAAAAGAGCTCACTGATGCACCGTTAATCATAGCCTGTGGTAGATATAATCTCATGGAATACTGTGTGATGCGATTGTGTGAAACAAAAAAAGAACAGTGGTGTATTGGCATTTTAATTAACCTTAACGCCAATCTAATTATAATGCAAATGCCCACCCAAACCTACCCAACCCATCCGACCCCCTCACGCCTTCAACCTCCCCATCTACCTTCCTCCGTCCTCGTCATCCTCCTATCGCCTTCCAATGTCAGTGAGGCCACCCTGACGACTAAGAGTTGGCCTCGACCGCCCTCATCACCACCAAGAGCTGGTGAATCCACAGCGTTGAATTGTACTGCACATCTATCCTCCACATCGCTTAGAGGAATCGGCGTTGCTGCCTCATAGGCTCCCAGCCCACAACCAAGTTGCGCTAGAGCGCCATGAGCGCTATCTCTTCATCTTAGATGAATCTCTTTTCATCAACGTTTTCATAAGAGAGGTCGGCAAATAAAAGAGCCTCACATCCCAAGATGGCAAGGTTTACTAAGTCTATATCTTTAAGATCTGGACTTGGTGTTGCATTTGCGGGCAATCTACGAAGATTTGCCTAAAGAAACTTTACAGCCCAAGGGCAGGTTAGATACCGCCTTCCAGGTCCTTGTAATCAGAACCATAGGCGAGGGCAATGTGGGCGTGGTGGTCGGGCACTGGGTGGAGCGCTAGGCATTAGAACATAAGCCTGGGCGTTTCCATTATGTTATGGTATGTTGTGATGACTGATGAGCGGTAGGGCGTGTGAGTGTGAGAGGCTTGAACAGGGGTGACGGCATCTTATATTGGTGGTCGTATTCAAGGGTTTTCCAGAAGGTTATCTCCGCTGCCTTGTGTGAGGCTATCGGAGATACCTGGTGTTTAATAGGCTATAGGGTATTGTTTCCTGGCTGTTTGGGTTACTGTTTAGAGCTTATTGTGTTGGCTTGGGCCATCTTGGACCTCGAGTTTATCAATAATAATTATTACCGTCTGGACTAGAAGACTAGAAAGCGAAATTCAAATTGGTATGGTTGGTGACGGCAGCAGTTCAGCTGGGCATGATGACGATATGTATGGAACGTACAAGGCCATTGGTAGTGGCGGTTTGGCTCTATATGCTAGCACAGAAGATTGCACGAGCCAACAATTAGAATTCACTCATGGCTTGGTGCCTTTGAGACGCAGGTTATTTTAGGTTTCCCATCCAATTCATCGTTGCTACTTATATTAGAGCAAGTATCGACGCAGAGTACTGATTGTAACAGAAAACAAGACAGCACCTCGGTCTTCGGGGATAGGCTCTGCGACAAAACTACGATGAGCTTGCTAGTGGGTTTTGGGGGGTGACCTCGGTCTCGCTATTTCGATGTTCTGATTTGCAAGCGGCTAGCCGCCCGCTGGCACAAGAGTGGACAGAGGTTGGTCTGGAAGAGTGGGTCCTATTGGCGGAAAACCCGCCGGGCCAACTTGACTCGGGCCAGCATCCCTTCCCCCAGTTTCTAATTCCCCGATTGCTCGTGTTACGACGCAGTACTATTACCCCGGATCCCCAGCCAAAAAAGAAGATTAGAGCGGGCCCTTGCCATCGATGGATGCGGGGAACGAGTCCAGCCAACAAAGGCGTGGCGTTTTGTTCCACCGTTGGGCAAGAGCGCTTCATGATATAAGTTGGCGGCCTCCCGGCACTGACTTGCAGCAGAGCAAATGCATCTTGGCTTCTAGGTAGAGAAGCACCTTCTTACATACTACCAAATAAATCTTCGACCCTTTTTGGCACAAAATGGGAGCCCCAGCTGGAGCCGGAGCAGCGACTTCACGTCATGACTACAAGACAGTCCCCAACAACACAAACAAAAACTGGTGGCTGGACCCAGGTCAGTAATTATGCTCGAAAGCGTGCCCAAGTAGAAGTTCTGACCTGCAAGCAGCTTTGCGAGTGAACGTCTATCACTGCATTGGGTTGTGTGGAACATTGTTTTTCAATGGATGCAAGTGTGGAACGGCTCAGCGTTTTAGTTCAAGTGCCTGACTAATTTTCTTTAGATGATGGAAGCCTTTTCAATGGCCTTCAGACGATTGACGCCTGGCAGAAGTTCTTCAATCATCCATCGGGAAATCTCCTTGGATTAATGAACTCGTCAGCTTTGTTTCCTGGACTACTCACGCCTTTTGTTGCGGAAGCCATCGCTCGCGTTTGGGGACGGCGATGGGCTGTGTGGGCAGGTGTTCTGATCAACGTATGTCTCATCAATCAATATACTTGAAGTGACAACATTCTCATCCAGCTCAAGGTTATTGGCGTCATTGTGAACTCGGCCGCCATAAATCTTGGCATGTACATTGCCGGTCGAGTCATTATGGGCATTGGAATTTCGATGGGCCTTACAATTGGTCCTGTTCTGTTGCAGGAGATTGCTCACCCACGCTACAGGGCCCAAATTGGAAGCATGTGTAAGTCACTCGAGGCCCACTCGCATCACACAATACTAACAAGCTAGATACTTGCATCTACTACTTTGCAGCCGTAGTCTCTGCGTCTGTTTGTTTAGGCACCAGAAACTTAAAAGGAGATATATCTTGGAGGGTCCCGTGCTATCTCCAACTTTTTGGTCCCACTATCACATTCATAATGACATACGGAATGCCCGAATCGCCCAGAGTTGGTACTGCTCCTAGCCAAGCCTATCCCTGAGTGCTGACAACAGATAGTGGCTTGCTAAAAATGGTAAACAACAAGAAGCATTCCAAATACTTGTGAAATATCACGCGAATGGAGACGAAAACGATGCTCTTGCCAAGCTAGAATACTCAGAGATTGTTGAAGCTTTGGAATACGAGGATGCGGCAGAACAGTCTAAATATACGGATTACCTGAAGCCGGCAAACAGACACCGCCTCTTTATCCTCATTTCTGTGGCAGTCGGTGCCAATTGGGTTGGAAATGGAATAGTCGCGTATTATCTGTCGCCGATTCTAAGCAGTTTAGGCATTACTTCCACTCTCAACCAAGCGTTAATCAATCTCGGCCTGCAAATTTGGAACCGTAAGTCTATTCCCATGCTGAGCAGTAGCATAACTTACAAGCCATCAGTGATAATATCCAGTGGGGCGGCCCTGTCTGTCGACAAGGTTGGGCGTCGACCGCTCTGGCTGACTTCCACCGTTGGCATGCTCTGTTCCCTGATTGTCGTGATGGGGCTTTCTGGTTCGTACGCGATACATGAAACTCGGTCTGTGGGCATTGCGGTTGTTCCGTTCTTGTTCATGTTTTACGGATTCTACGATATCGCCTGGACCCCGCTAGGATGCATGTACACTGTTGAAATCCTTCCCTACAGCCTGCGCGCAAAGGGCGTCGCCATCTACAACGTTTTCCAGGGCTCTGCAAATGCCGTCAACCAGTGGGTCAACCCGGTGATTCTCGACGCCATCAAGTGGAAGTTTTACGCAGTTTACATTGGCATCCTGATGGCCTACTTTATCATGATCTGGCTCGGTTACCCAGAGACCAAAGGACTAACGATTGAGGCGATTGGCGATATTTTTGATGCAAAAAAGGACCAAGAGGCAGCTCCTGGGAAGATGCTGAAGCTGGATCAAGAGGGTGCATATGACCATGTTGAAGATGGCAACTGAATTAATCCGGGCAGCCAGCGTTTTAGAGGCAAGCGAGAAGTCGTGATTACGAGCATGTTTATGCTAAACCATTTGTTCAAAGAATTGAGGCATTTGATTCAAATGATACTTGTCTACCTTGTCCCGCCGATTGCCTTATCTAGGGTCATATTCACCCCAATTCCTTTTTTCTTTTTTAATAAATAGAAAAAAAGTCTAGACCATAATGTACCTTCAATTCGCAGATGACCCCCTAACCCAAATGCTGAACTCAGCACTATTGCCCCTATGAGCACCAGAACTCCAGTGTTCTGTAGAGTCGGAGTGGTGAGCTAGAATCCACAAAAGCAAGTACGGGGCTTGATTGACCACTAAACGGAGAGTTCATATCTTCATCAAAGCCGACTTGGACAAATTAAATACGTTGAACTGGGGCTTTAGCTCATTGCGCGCTCATCAGAAATGGGTTACCCTAAGAGGAGATCGTCCATTATTTGCATATTTCGTCGAGTCGACAAATGTCTAGTGGCCTCCGGCCGTGTTTTACTTCATGCTAACCTAGCTTCCCATGCTCGAGAAAACGCCGATGCAGTGAGGAGAAACCGGCCTGCACTAACTATCCCAAAAACCCAAATCGCTGACGCAGTAAATGTGAATCTGCTGCACCGTCTCCCACAATCGCAAGCGATTATAAAAGCGAAATCAGGTGCCAATCAACTTGCAATACTCCAGAACCAACACCAGATCCCCCTTCTACGTCGAGACTTTCCAGCGGCCAAGTTAGGTCAACTCCATGACGGCCATAACAGATTCAGCAGCCCGAGCCTTGCGACATTCGTGTCGTCATTCGCGCGGAAATTTGATGGCTTTCCTGTTTGAGAGCAGCTTCCTTTGCCAATACCACCCATTAGAGCTGTTGGCGCACCATATGCCGCGCTTCAAGCTAGAGGAGGTTGCGGCGGCAAGCGGGCGGTAAACCGAACTATGAACGAGAGTAACTTTCAGACACGAATAAAAGCGGCTTTCAATCTGCAAAGATTCATCGCATGTTTATGAACCCCATAAATTAATGTCGCCAAAGGATTTCGTGGAGTGCATATGATACAAAATTACACTTGGCCTATGGTACCATTCACGAACATGAGTCATACATAGATGTCTGAGGCACTCATCAAGGGCAACTTACTCTGGCTTTTCGCTTGTTTAGTAGTTATTGATATGCAATCATCTTCCACCTGCACTCTCGCGTTTTCATGCGCGTTAAGGGTCTGCAATTGTTTTGGCATCGTGAGCTAAACGAAAGCTAAGGTCAGGGCGGGGCTATGTTTGACGATTCAAGCCGTGCAAGGGCCTGACGACAACGAAGGAGGCGATGATGATGGCACTCTTGCTTTTTATAGGCCGAAAAGCGATGCTGCCCAACGCGACGCGGGGTCATCAAACGCTACCTAATCTCTTCCAACCCTCATTAACCGTAATCAACGTGACTTGCAAAACGACTTCACCGACCATGCACTCATCTCGATATTTAACAATACACAGAATGAAAAGATTTTATTGCAGGGTGATTTGTCTGGGGTACTTATTATTGTCATCTTCCGCTCATTGCCGTGAACTGAGACATGGCGTACACTATGATGTAATCGAGCATGGGCGACCCGCAAACCGAGACTACAATGGCTATGGGACTTCACGAAATTACTTATCGGACACGTGGCGCAGAACTTGGTAGAACGAGGTAAATAAAGACAGGGTGGCCAGCAAGAAAGAGGGCGAGACAGGTCAAATCGCACCAAACAAAGGCCTACTGACTACATCATAACAAATCAAACCGACGCAAGCTACAGAATATTCTCTGCCAAGATCCAATTGACCAAAATGCGTCAAGAAATGAAGCCAGACTATGGTCACCGCTTGCTTATCGACATCATCGAAGAGATTGTCGCCAAGGATCCATCTCGACCCTTTGTTTTCGTACCCAGATCTAGAAACCCCCGAGATGGCTGGGACCCCATATCTTACGAAGACACGTTACAAGCTATCGATCATCTGTCATGGAAAATAACAGAGAGCTACGGGCCTGGATTCCAAGATCAAGGCCGTTTTCGGACGTTGGCCTACATAGGAACGAGTGATCTTCGCTACATTATTCTTATGCTCGCATGCATAAAAGCTGGATACCAAGCGCTGTTCCTCTCACCTCGCAATAGCAAAGATGCGCAACACGCTCTTCTTGAGGTGAATGAATGCGACCTTTTCTGGTATTCCGATAGCTTCCAAAACCTTGCGCATGAATTATCACAAGAACGCCAAATAGTGACGGACAGAATCCCGACTCTTCATGAGTTGATGAACTCACCTACTCGTCCATTTCCATATCATCGCACTTTTGAGCAAGGCAAATGGGACCCAGCGGTAGTTCTTCACACGAGCGGATCAACCGGGGTTCCAAAATCACTAGTCATTAAACAAGGCGCCTTTGCCATTGTGGATGCGTACCGTTGTCTCCCTAAATTTCATGAAAATATTACAATGGTAGAGACTTGGACAAAGGTTAAGAGGTTCTTCTCACCAATGCCACTGTTTCATATCGGAGGAATCATGTTCCTGCTTCTCATGACAGTTCTCTACGAAACACCAGTCGTGTTGGGCATCCCGGAGCGACCTCTGGATGCAAACCTTGTCATCGAATGCTTGGAATACAGCGATTCCGAAGGAACTCTGGTGGCGCCCGCCATCCTGGAAGAGATTTCAAAAAATAAACACAATATAGCTAAAATCGCAAAATTACGTTATGTAGGATTTGGTGGTGGTAGGCAAATCTTTTATCAGCAAGTCGAAATCAAATTAATATCTCTATAGGCAATTTTAGCACGAGGGCGGGCCAAATCCTTGCGGATAGTGGCGTTGTCCTATCCAACGGCATTTCTTCTACTGAGTACGTGCATAATCCAGGCAAAATATCAATTATTAATTGGAAACAGATGTGCCCCCTACCCGATTTATTTTCAGTCTCAAATACACAATTGGCAGTATTTTATTTTCAACTCTGAGGTGATGGGCATTAAATGGCAACTTTATTCGAAAGAGGATAATCTTTATGAGCTCGTCTTCCATCGCAAGAATCCAAATCCCAAGGATCCTGAGATGCAGGGTATATTTTACACCTTTCCTCATCTAGACGAGTGGTCCCCAAAAGACTTATATCAGCCACACCCCACGCTTGCAGACCACTGGAGATACGCGGGCAGAGTGGATGATCTCATCGTCTTTTCAAATGGAGAAAAGTTAAACCCCATTACCATGGAGGGCATTATTGTCAGCCACCCATCTCTGAAAGGAGCCTTGGTGGTTGGTCAGGATAAATTTCAAGCAGCCCTCATTCTTGAACCCACAGTTTTCTGCAAAGATGAGACTGAAGAAAGAGCACTCATTGATGGTGTTTGGCCATTGGTTGAAGAGGCTAATGCGGATACTGTCGCACATGGGCGTTTGGTTAAGTGGCTTGTTATTGTCGCCAAGCCAGATAAGCCTTTGGTACGAGCACCAAAAGGAACACTGGTACGAGCTGAAAACAACAAACGCTTCAAACATGAAATTGATTCCTTGTATAAGAAGCAATATGTTAAGGGCGAAAGTCACTTGATCAACTTGAATCTTGATGATGAGCACGATTTGCTCGGCTCTGTTATCGACATATTTACATCCATCGCCGGCTCCAGAAACCTTGGAGCTGACACAGATTTCTTCCGCGTTGGGTTTGACTCACTTCAAGTGATAAGCGCTACTAGGATGATAAATATTGGGCTCCAAAAGCAAGGTAAACATTCTGGAGCCCAAGTTACACCTCGTATTATATATGAAAATTCCACACCTCGACAGCTATCTACTGCACTATTCTCAATCATACACCAAAGCAAATCCGGTACTTCCAACCGTATGTCTCGGCAAATGGAATTACAAGGACTGATCTCTAAATACACGCGAGATATGACCTCTTCAAGTTTGGATAAACCAGAGCCACTGAACGAGGCGCAGATCATCGTTCTTACAGGAACCACTGGTTCCCTTGGATCTTACTTGCTTGACCGACTTTGTAAACTCTGTTCGGTTCTCAAGATCATTGCCCTCAATCGTGACGAAGATGGCGGTCGCTTTCGACAACCTTCGACCAGTGAAAGTCGAGGGTTAAGTACAGACTTTTCCAAAGTCGAATTTTTGCGGGCAGATTTATCACTACCCGATTTTGGTCTTGGGCAATATAAATACAACGAATTGCTGCGAGTTACCGACAGATTGATTCACAATGCATGGCCTGTCAACTTCAACATGAACGTTCTCTCATTCGAGTCGCATATCCGCGGAGTCAGGCACATTGCCGACTTCTCCAAGGCTGCAACCAAGAGGGTACCAATTATATTTCTGTCTACTGTTGCCACTGTATCCAACTGGGATGAAACTAGACCTGTACCAGAGCAACGACTCGATGATCTGAGGTTGGCTGGAATGGGTTACGGACAGTCAAAGCTCATCAGCAGTCTTATTCTAGACTTTGCCGCAGATCGAGGCATTCCAACAGCCTCAATCCGGATCGGACAAATTGCCGGTTCAAAGTATGGAAAAGGGGTATGGAACAGACAGGAATCTATTCCCAGTCTCATTTCTAGTTCACTTTTTCTTGGAGCCTTGCCTACCCAGCTAGGTCCAATCCAAGTCGTTGACTGGGTGCCAATTGAAGATGTTGCAAACATAATTTTAGAAATTTCTGGCATTACAGTCAGAATCTCATCTCACGAGATATCAGGCTATTTTCATATTGTCAATCCAACCCGGGTTGAGTGGTCAAAACTGGCGGTAGCAATAAAATCCTACTATGGTGACAAAATCCGAAAGCTGGTTAGCCTTGAAGAATGGGTTTCTATGCTAGAAAGTAGCGCGATGGAACCTGGTAATATTGATAGAAACCCCGGAATTAAGTTGGTTGATACATATCGCAGCCTGGTAGCAGCAAAAGGCGATGGGAAAGGATGCATATCCCTTTGCTTAGAGAGAACAAAGGCAACCAGTCCAACTATCCAAGGGATTCGCGAAATCACACCTGAGTTAATCACAAGTTGGTGCGATCAATGGAGGTCAGAAGTTTGTCAACTCACTCAAACCGATTGCAGAAAAGGTTGATCTCAATAATAAATAAGGGACCAAGTAAATTGTTCTTTAATCAGTGCGAAAGAATCTATACAAATTAAATATATTGTTAAACCATATTATTGTTATTATTGGTAACCTTGAGGCCCAAGATGGCCAAGCCAATACAATAAGCTCTACACAGTAAAACTTAAACAGCCAGGCAACAATACCTTATAGCCCATTAAACAACAGGTATCCTTAATAGCCTTATACAATGCGGGAGATATAACCTTCTAGAAAACCCTTGAGTATGGCCACTAATACAAAATGCCTACCAAGACTCGCATAGCCTCTTTCTATGATCGTCGCCCTTGCACGCGCCTTAACATCCAGAGACTCACAACAAGTTGACCACTCATACATCGCTGTTGTTTATGTTCTGCCCACCGCTATCAATCATCCCGACCTCAAGAAATCAACATACTCATATCCTTGTCAAAGCCTGAGCAAGCTGCCAACTCGTCTGTCATCACACATCCTTGCACGCCTTGCAACACAACATGCCATAATAACCACCCCTCAGCTGTTCTGGCACCTAGTGCTCCACCTAGTGCCCAACTACCACAACGGCATTGCCCATACCTATCATTCCGGTTACCAGGACCTAGAAGATGGCATCCAGCCCACTATCAGGCTGTAAAAGTTTATCCGGGCAAATCTCGGTGGATTACCCGCAATCACAATACTAACTCTATATCTCAGGGATATAGACCTAGTAAATCTTGCCGTCTTGGGATAAAAGGATCTTTTGCTTGTCGACTTCTCTCCTGCAGATGAGAGATTTGTCCAGGATAAAGAGGCAGCACTTGTAGCGCTCCAGCGCAACTTAGTTTCGGGCTGGGAGCTTACATGGCAGCAATGCTGAGTCCTCCAAGCGATACGGAGGACAGATGCGCAGCGCAATTCAACGCTGTAGATTCACCAGGATTGGCGGTCATGAGGGCGGTCAAGGCCACCTGTTATTCCGACATCGGAAGGCGACAGGAGGAGGAGGATGGATGATGAGAAGGGGGTTGAAGGCGCGAGGTCGGCATTTGGATTAGATTGGTGGTAAGGCTTTTCGGGGTGTCAATATACCAGTGATTTCTTTTTTGTTTCACACAATTGCATCACACAGTACCGATTAGTGGTATACGTCGTTTGATTTTGATTAGTAGTACGGTACATGTTCTTAATTTCGGACGAGCATTACAATCCAGTTTTCAAGGTCTATCTAGGACTAATAGTCGTCATCCACACCGAATTCGTTCAGCCATTTCATGTGCAAAGGATGCAGTACAAGAGTCTAAGATCTAACACATGAACAATTCTATTATGACAGAAACCAGGGTATGGACAGTGTGCAGAAGGCTTTTATTCTATGATTAAATGATACGGCAGGGTCAATAGTACCGGTCTCAATGAGATGTAGTAGGAAGGAAGGTTGATGTCTTATTTTCTATTTACCCCAGTAAAGGGTTTCTTCCAAGGGTGCCTAGGGCACACATTAACAGCGATTCCATGTGTGTTGGCATGGTTTCCGTATCATTGAATGACACAAATTTACTTCTATCAGGGAAAAGAAAAAAATCGTATATTAAACGGAATTAATGATAGTTAGGGTGTTCAATAAAAATTAAATCGAGCTCCCTCTTAAACTTTTCCTCGGCCAATCTCCTTTGGATATACCCTTTTCTTGCGGACCTTGGCAGTGCTCCTTTTGATACGACCTTAATGTATTGCACATCTCTGATCTTCTCACACAGGAGTAGCTTATCATGAAATGGAGTGATCCGACGCAAGATATCACCTTGGAGACGAGTAACATCTTCGTCACACTCGAGATTTATGTTCTCTTTCGGTTCCACGATTAGAGCCGGCGATGGTCGACCACTCCCAACCACAAGAGCTGCGCTGAGCAGATCATTGCCACAAGTATCCATGGCGTTGTCTTCGATATGCCGCGCATCGCATTTATCTCCCCCCATCAAATTAATGAAATCATCGTTTCGTCCCCTGGACAAGTACTTCCCAGGTCTTATCTCCACAAAAATGTCCCCAGTGTGAAATTTATTTGTTTCTTTGTTTCGCAGAAGCGGATGCGGACAGTCAGGCGACTCAGGGGGAACTACAAGTTCAACTAGTTGTTCGTCCCGACTGGTCCCCCCTGAAATTGGAACAAACTCATAGGCGGTTCCCGGGATCGGAGACAAGAGCCTTGCCTCTGGTCCTTTCCCGCCGCTAGATTGCAATGTGATACTGAGCTCGGTGCTACCAAATCGATTGATAAGGTTGATACCATTCTCTATTGCCCAGGTCTCTTCTGCGGTATCAAGAGGAAGCGCGCCATAGCTGACAAAATCAAATGCCTTGAGATTAGCAAGTAGAGTTGGATCATTGCGTGCTTCGCGTATGAGAACCCCAAGACGACCACCATACGTAGTCAGTGCTGTAGCACCACATTCTTCTATCATGCGTTGGAGCATGCTGAATGGGTATCTACGTTGTGGTGGCATCACAAGACAATTCCCTCTTAGAAAGGAAGCTATGCAGTATACTATGCTCCCAATATGGCAAAAGTTCTGACTAAACTGAAATTTAGTGCCTGTTGGGAATTGGTTAAGGGGAAAGAAACTGACCGGAAAATCAATGTCTCCGCCTCCGTTGCATTAGCTCGTTGTGGGAAATACTTCGCCTTTTCAATGAGGAAATCCAAAAACTTTGCAGTAGATGGGACCACTTTTGGGGCTCCAGCCGTTGAACCAGAGCTGTTATATATTAATACAATATCCATGTCATCTTTCTCTGTTAATAATTCTGGCAGTGGCAAGTGCTCGATATTGGTCTGCAGGACATCAGCTCTAGGAAGACTGAGAAGAGAACCCCAATCGACGTTGGGATAGAGCTTTGGGTCATAGATTATCCCCGCAGCTTGAGACTGCCCCAAAAGTTTACAAACAATTTCTGAGTTAGAAATGTCAAGATCTATCATGTGCGGGATGAATCCAGCTCGTGCTAGACCCCAGATATGACAAATGTCTGCATATGATTCACCGTCGATCCTAAGTTCTATTAGATATGCTTAGGTTTGCACCAGGTCTTGGTTTAGCAATGCTTACCACACCCCCACAATGGAGCCCCTTTGCAGTCCTTTTTGTAGCCACTCGTTGGCCCAATAGCGGGCATTTGATTCGACATCAAGAAGGAATTGACCAAATGAAATATTTTTCCAGCCCTGGAATGTGGAGGAATCTTTAGACCAGCAAGGAATTTTGAATGCTGGCTTCGTCGAATACCGGGCGGCAGCATTTTGGAGAACAGTGAGATGGCTTCGATGTTCAACTCTAGAATGCATATTGATTTGATTTCCGTAAAGAGAGAAAAACATTAAGTTACTCAGAAGATCTTAGGTAGTGTTTTATACTTAGAAAAACTCGTGAGTTAAGGTTGTGTGCAGATAAAAGATTTTGTATTCGTCTTTTCTGGCTATCTCTGACCGCCATTATGATCACATTTAGTGACCTCACCACTCAACAAATCTAGACTACAAAGGGTATAGTAAATTTCATTGCCACTAACCCTGAGTCATCTACATCCGAGAACCCACTGCAAGTAAGACATTGACTCGCCGCTAGGCCAAATACTGCCGAATACGACCGAACATTCGGTCTTAATTCTTTTCTAGTAATAGATACAGCTGAATTATGTAGGCTCCACAACGAGTTGTTTCGGATCTCGAAGTCACCAAAGTCACGTTGTTTATCTGCAAGCCGCAGGGGTTAGAATATTGCCATGCCGATGGAAGCGTCGGTTTCTCCTATCCCTTTAGGTGCCGGATAGCTGCATTCACGTACCTCCCAATATTTACTTGCGCAAAAACGTTTGAAAACAACCGCGATACAGCCCTAAATGAATCAAATAATTATTGAAGCTGATCTTATCATATAGTTCAATTTAAAATACTGAAAACCAAAATTTACGTTGTGTGGTTCGTGCGATATTTTGCTTGGTACCTAAATGCAGCTATCCGGCACCTAAAGGGATAAGTAAAAGAGCGACAAAACCCAATCAACTATACATTGAGCCCTCTGGAAAGGACTTCCTAGTCAGCTGGATTATGATGGATTACTTCTTTTATTGGTGTTATTCCATGTATACCCAAATTCAACTTGTTGATTGGAGTTATTTGGAACATCCATTAAAATAAATGATGCCTTTTTTATATGCCTCAAAAGGTAAGACTGGCGAGAATATTTTGAAGAGAGAAAGAATAACGATATGGCAAAGGTACATGTTAGATATATTATGGATTGCACCTTTCTGATCTATGTAGCCTGTAGGCCTTGCTGTGATTAGTATTCCCGTGGTTTGAACACTTAGGTTGTCCCATGTTCCGTCCCGTGTCCTGTCCCGTGTCTGACGTACGAGATTTATTAGGCTGCTAAAAGAAATGTAGAAAAGCACTTGGAGCAAGGAAATGGATGTTTATCGTGAGCGGAGCCTTCTTGTTACTGTCACAAGCTGTGATGAACGGTGTATAAGGAAGCTCTTGTTTATTCAAAGGAAGGTCTATCTATGTCTCTTATAGCTGTTTTTCCTAGCCTGTTCCCGTGACCTTCGGTATTCGTGATCATCGCGATCAACGGTGATCGTCATGATCAACGGGTGAGTGTTTGGTCTGTTCCTGTAGGCCCTGTTGCGGGGGTATTGATCACCTAGGCTATTGCCTTATTCTGTATGGTGTTTTGGGGTCTCTCGCGGCCGGTCCCATCTTCTTGTTACCGTTATTGTGATGCTGGCCGTGGCAGGCATCTGCTCCCTATAGCCTTCACGGGCCGGTGTTGTTAATCTTGATGAGGCCCCCCTGGCCTGACTGCCGGCAGATAAGTTCAGATACCTTCTACCCCAGATGGTGTGGAGGGCGGTAACAGTTAGATTGAGGTTGCACCGAAGTTGACGGGATTTGCATGTGAAATCGGGCTCGGGCCTAGTCTGCCTCATCCATTGACGACTGTTATGTTCGAGCTAGTCAGCTGTGACTATCAGAGAGCGTGGCAACGACTCTTTAGCGCAACCGTATTCTCAACTGCAAGCGCTGGCCCGGCTTTTACAGAAAAAGCAATAAGGAGGACATTACACGGGATAATTACAACCACAGCTCCAGAATGTCGTTGCAGAGTCATGTTTAAATAGCTGGGTTTGTTTAGACTTGGTTGGCTGAGTACGTTATACCCACCCTCAGCAGAATACTCAAAACGACCTGCAGCAGTGAGGTAATCTCCGTATCCGCTAATATATCTACCCATAGAAAGAGCTTCCAGATGGGCGAGTTCATTGCTGTGTTTTTACTTCTAGTTAAAAAAAAAACAAAAAAAAACAAGCGGTAGGCTCAACCGGGTGTTCCAGGAACCAGGCCATAGAGGTGGCATACAATAGCGTTCAACAATAGGTTTGGTCGTGAAAATCTTTTCGCCCTGACCAAAAGAACAATTAACTTAAATCCCTTGAGGTATAGAGTTTGCCCTTGTGAATCGGAGATAAAGTTAGCCCCTCATTACTCAAGATGCCCTCCCTTGCCAAGACTGGTCAGCTCCGACGCACGCCATCAATCACCACCGCGTTCAGAAATGCCTATTAGACGTCTAGTCATCAGTGAACCCGTGCACCCCAGATTGTCGTGTTTTCTGAGGAGAATGGCAAGCTTTTTGAGACATTCTCCTCGATGTTAAGGAGAAAGTTTAGCCCAAGTGGGTTGCGCGGATTTCGCCGCACTGACTGCTGCATTTATACCTTCGATGCTAGCCTCAGCGACTGCGGTGTTATATTGGAAGGTGCTGTGTGGAGTAGTATTGATGGTTTGTTAAAATATCATGTGCCACTATCTCTTGAGTCCATGGCGATCCTAAGGGGAATATCCTTTCATATCTAGCATCCACGAAGTGGTACTTGTTAGTACACAGTCGGTATGTGACGGGAAGAATTTTGAACTTTCCATTCATAAAAGGCTTGGCTTTGATTGGTTCGATGATCACCATTTCTCTTCGGCTTAATCGCAGGAATAGACATGTAGATGCAATTAGGTTGTGAACTAAAGATTCTGTCTCTCCCCCAAACCTACCAAAATTTCATGAATATATTTACCTTCTGTATTTTAAAGATATCTGAGATAGAAGAGAACGGATGCCAAACATGACGGTGACCGAACCTTGTCGAAAATGCGCGATCGCTGACGTGTCTGAGCCCTTCGATGTACGTAGAGACCACGCTCCCGACAGGGGTGGCACCATGGATGTTCTCATACGATAATCCTTATGTAGTTAAAGATAATTCCTTTCATTTTACGTGTTATAAATCGAATATCAGGTTAAAAGTTCGTCTCTTTTCGTAATATTCATTGCCGATTGCCCATCGAGCTCATCACATCACCAACAGTCGATGTCACACTCAAGCTAGTCTCGCAGTCGGTTTGATCCTACGGTTACCTGAGGCGACACCGGCCTTGACAACAGAGGCCCGATGGCTCTAGCAGTTGTGCCCGTTCTTATAGGTAAGGGCCAGATGAAGCTCACCGCAACCGGCCTCGAAACACCATACAAAATGAGGATAAGACCCTAGTTAGACTATCTTGCCGCTACAGACCTAGCCCAAGCTGGTTGTTTACACCATCCGTACGAGGTAACCAACCTTAGATAGGTCTTTCCACCAACGTCCTCGTCCGCGTGCACTCTTTGAACTAGGCTATATTTCTTAAAGAGAAAGTTTTTTCCAAAGCAGCTACCGTGGCGTGTATTAGCCAAAGGAAAAAGAAGAAAAAAAACTCAACTTTTAGTTTCTGGGATTTTCTACCGCAGCATTAATCCTAAAATTGACCTCTTCATCATTATTGAAGACCTCAAGTTCTGAAGAGGAATATGCGATCAGAGTCCTAACGATCCCCTCAACCGATATCAGTCGCATAGGCCGGTTGAAAGATATAGTAGAATTCAGACGATACTGTCCCAGACGGGCGCATTTTTCACATAGATAATTAGAACGGAGAAGGGAAGCATAGGAAAACCACAAAACAAGCCGATACGAGTGAGTGTTCGGTTCAGGGTAAGCTGAGGCCTCAGGGTGAAAGGTATTAAAATTCGTAATCAATGCAACAACAGCTACAGCGGTCTCAGTCGCACAATTCAACACTCAAAGTTATATAACCATCTGATCAAACAGCCCCTCGAAAAGGAAGCCTGAAAAACAGGCTGGAAATCATGAGTTGAGACAAATCAGCCATCTGAATCTTGGTGCTGGGATCAGCTGATTAAAGTTCATGTTAGTCCCACTTATCACCGGCATCCGTCAACCGATTTTCTTCCGTCCCCAACACAGCCTCCCATTTATCTACAGCAAGAGTGAAGTGAACGCCAAGATCATTATCCCCAGAAAAAAAGATCAAGATGACTATCAATATGACGAGCTTGTTAGCGCTCTATTATGCCAAAATTGGATTTCCTATCTCATACAATCACTATTACAAGAGGTATGAACAGGAATTGACACGATGTAAAGTACTTTATTGAGCGTGCTGGGGATCTATTACTGTAGGCCTATCTTGCCTCCTTAGTCAGGCGAGGCAATAACCTTTGAAGAGTTTCGGAATGCTGTCAAGGAGATGAGTTTAATCATACTGAAAATTAGCGAATACAAACCCACGGACTGGTTGCATTGCGTTGCTCATTATTTAAACTCTGTTCCATCGCCCCAATTCTCACGCCCCTGGACCCCACTCTAGGGCGAAAGGTGCATGGGAGTTAGGTACACTGTGAGCCCAAGGCGCTGAATCATAACGCCTAGGTCTGTGCTCATGACGCGACGCGCATCTCTATTTTTCTCTTACACAAAAAGCGTCGTCAGCTGTCGCTTGATGGACATGGATGTTACATGGATGTCCAGGTAACAAACAGTGTTAATGGTTTTGATGTTTGGATCAGCAAGGCCAAATTCATTAGGGTTAGGCATTGGTCTCCGTGCGCCAATCCTTTTTGACCTGTGCTCCGCAGAAAAAAAAGAAAGAAAAAGGAGCTCCCGAACAGACAGTTGTCTCCAAGCCCTTCGGATCACGACAAGTTCCGCTGACAAACCAGAGCGCTACTCATACGATTAAATTCTGCACGCGTTCAAATATTCTTTCTGATATCCTCCAACTCCCTCACATTTGGAACGACCCGTACTTCCCGGGCGATACATTTTTGTATTTTCTGGTGTAAATTGGACGGAAGGAATCTTTTGGGGAATCTTAGAAATGCAGACTAGATTTTGGCTAGGTAATTCAATGCGGGCAGGCACTTGCTAAAGTGCTAGCTTATTTGTGCTGCCTTAGATATTGAGAGTGCCCGGGTTGGACGGCAGCTGGTTCTGCAAAGTTGGAGAAATACATCGCATTCCCTTGCTACTACTGGGAAAAAGTGGGAGAGGGAAGCTTATTATCATCGGATGAAATCTGCTTGGTGGATAGATGACGCGGCAGGGAGACGCGGCAGAGGGGCGCCGGCTGCCAATCGGATATACGGGTAGTATGTCTGACAGTTAAGTCCAGGGTGTAAGCTTCGTATCTATTGAAAGCACTGGGTTTGCTCAGGACAATACACGTAAGTGTGGTCGGTTCAAGTGGCGTCTTTCCTGTGACGTGGGCTTTTCGACAAATGGTCAATGACGCGTGTCGGAAATACGCGATCGGACCATGGAGACACACACGCCCATGTTTCCCATGCCGTCATAAAGCTTCATTGTAGCTTTAATTGGATACCGCTAAGAGGTCCACCAATAACCTCATAACCACCCCGATAGCCTATTTGGGATTAGTTTGCTGAATCGGCATCCGCTCGCCCCATCAACACTAATGTGGCCCCGTCAGAATCCTCGCCAACCAGCGCTACTCTTGAATCTACCCCCGACCAGAACTCTCACATATTTCAAGATTGAATTAAGGAGATGGAAAATTGGATTGGAATCTCAATTTTTGAACTGAATAAAATAGACTTGTTAGAATTCTGTGAAGCCTCATGCGCGCAACTGCTGGCTAGTTGAAGGTGAAATTGGGAAATTTAATTGTAGAGTATCACGTGCTTATTGTGGATCCACTGTCTGTCACTGACCAACTTCAGAAAAAATCCTCTTGAGGAGCTAGGAAATGGAGGCTGCAGTCGGCAGCTACAAAGCTGCCATTTTATATCATATTTATTTTGAATATCCATAATAATTGAGTTATTCAATTGAATGAGCTCTCCTAATTGATCAATTTGTTTTGGTTTTTTTTTTCTTGAATCGTCTGCACCGCCGTCACCAACAACCTGACCCATAAATTCGTCAGCAGCCGAATCACTCGTATTCGAGTGGAAGCTCTGTCCCTCCTCCCTATTGTTGCCTCTTTCCCTTGCCCGCGTATCTGCGCACGTCCATGCTACGGCAATTCGTGGCGATGGGTCAGCTGGCGCGTATGCAAGGGATGCCTTTTGGAATTCGTATTTCGGCCTCGGAGTCCCGTCTCAACATGATCCCTTTCCACTGTGGCAATTGGGAGTGTGATCTTAAAATATAATCCTCGTCGTTTGAAGGAGACCCGGCATCCTTTAATGGCCCATGTACCTTGTCTGTCGAGGCCCACACCAACCGCGGGAAGAAAAGTGGTGCTTGAATCCCATTTAGAACGTATACGTAACCGCTTTCACCTCCCACCTCCCGCTCTTGGGCTCATGCACTCGTTCAGAACTTGATGATTTTTCTTTCTTGACTTTTCGTTCGATATATTCGATCTTCACCTGTGTTAAGGGTCTTTCGTTTTCCCGACTTCGCCAACTTTCGTTCCCTTTCAACAGCTAATCCAGTACCCGCGTAATTTGACCCAGATTTTGAGTCGCTTCAGTCGGCGTTGATATCTGTCGCCTCCCCACAACATCACGTCGGTCTTATCGTTCATTTCCACGCCACCACCAATTGCCAAAGTCTCGTAAAACCCGATTTGTCCGTTACCCGAGCCCGGGAGAACCCCCAATCATGGAGCATCGGATGTCGATGCTCTCAACGGGGTCTCATGGACAGAGCATCCACCAATCCGCCAGTGCACCGCACGCCGCCACAGCTTCAGCGAGTTCCTTGATGAATACCCTTCGCCGCGCGTATTTGGATTCTAAACACTGCAACCTTGATTCCACCACAAGTCTTGCTGTCAACACATGGCTGAATGTATCACAAGGATACCTGGTATTGGATAACAAACTGGCTACTCAAGTTTGGGAACACGCCAAACGCAGAGCTGAAAATCAGTGCATAATTTTAGGGTGAATAATGGACCCCATTCCGCTCTAAACTGCCTAATTCTTACTGACAATTACGAACAGATCTCTCCATGATTCGACCCCTCCGGTTCTTCCCTCGTTTTTGCAAACCTTACCAGTGTCATTGCCCTCGTCAATATCCACATCGCTCGACGTTATAAAACCTTTCCTTTACTGCGTAACGCCTCAAAACCCATCAACTTCGAGAGCGTCTGCCCTGGGAGTGACCCTGACGCTGGATCTGACTGGAACTGTCCTTGCCGCTTCTTTGGGGCTTTCTAAAAGCGGGGTGGATGTTGTAAGTGGTTTACTGAATGTACCCGCTGAAGCTGGGTATCGCGCATTCGATGTTTTCTATTACCTCCTTGCCTCATCATCTACGGTTGCCGAAAGGCAGTTTTTAGGACTTAAGCAACCCTCCGAATATGCCCTTCTCGCTCGTTCAGAAACGTTTGACCCTCCTTTATGTTTGGTTGGCGATGCGGCGGCAGCAGATGACTTCCGCCAAGGGTTGAAGGAGATTGGAATCAAGGGCGCACTGCATCGTCAGCTAATTTCCACTCTCGTTGGATTGTTGAAGCTTGGCAATGCACTTGATTATTCCAGCGACTCGGATGAACTGGAGGAAATTTGTGCTGATGCTGGTGAATTACTCGGGGTTGACCCAGAAGCCCTACTTCAACAAAGCACGGAGGATCGTGTCACTCTATGCGGGGCACTCTACGAAGCTCTTGTTGGCTGGGTCATCTCGATGGCTAACAAAGCTATCCATTCCGAATTGCGCGATATGCGGGATGGAGGTGAAATATCTTTGATTGACACTGATACCGTCACTGTTACCATTGTTGACGTCCCTAACGCGAGGCTCGGCCAAGCCCTTGCGATGGGTACTGCATTCAATGATAGCACTGGAATCAATGCTGAAATGGTAAAGGACGGAATTGAGCTTCCCCCTGTTAGTTCGACGATTTTGTTGGAAATGCAAGAAGTGGCATCCGAAAGCCCGCTCGATCTAGGAATCGCCGATGAACTCCAACTCAGAGAGCACAAAAGTGCAAGCGAAAGGAGAGCAGCCATCTTAAGCCACATTTCGGACGCATCTGAAGAAGGGCTATTCAAAGAATTGGTCGGGACGAAGGTCGAAGACATTGATCTTGCTGCTGTTGTTGACTCTAATCGCGTTTGGCATCACCTTTCCTTGCACCCGATTGACAGTCCCCTGACCACACCCACTTCACCCTTGCCTTGGTCCTCCGGTACTATATCTCAACAAATAAGATCATGGCGGCTGGTTGAGTGGGCCAACAGAAAAAATAAATCGATCAACTACACCGTGGACTTCTTCATCGACGAATTTTCCCAACGATACGCGAGCATCGGTTGCCAGGATAGCAAGGACGGGATCGAGAATTGGTTGCTTTCTCGTGGCTGGAGCAATGGTCAAATCTTGGTTGGAGAAGAGCGCGTCTGGGTTCAGGAAAGCACTTGGGTGGAAGCTGAGAGCCTCCTAGATTTGGGGGCGGCTCGTTACTACCAGGGCAGTTCTGCCGAACAAATGCGACAAACGCCCGACATTACATATATGGCAAATCAAGGCGACATTGGAATAATAACGCCACAAGGCCTCAGCAGCAATCCATTTGCTAGCAATGACAATCTTTTGCGGCCTGAAACGACGAGACCGGAGACTTCTCTGAGCCAGAACCGGAGCATACGCGCCCTTGAAGGCGACTATGGTCTTGGAAACAAAGGCGATCAGTACAAAGGCTACAACAGCTACGATCCGCGCCAGACGGATATGACAGGTGAAGGCGAATTTGAAGATGCCTTGGACAAGCCAAAGAAGATGTCACCTACTCGGCGGGCCTGGGTCAACTTCGTCTTGGCGATCACTTTTTGGATTCCAAGTCCTGCGCTTAAACATATTGGCCGTATGCGACGGGCTGATGTCCGGCAGGCATGGCGCGAAAAGTTTGTACTGTGCCTCTTGATTTTCCTCATCAATTGTTTAATTGTATTTTGGATCGTCGGCCTTGGCAAGCTTCTCTGCCCAAACCAGAACAAGGTCTGGAACGAAAAGGAGCTCTCAACACATCAAGGTACAAGTGACTTTTATGTGGGAATACATGGTAAAGTTTACGACATTACCAAGTTTTATAAAAAGCAGCATAGCGACACCGATACTGAAACTACTTCGAGTAGTATGATGGAAGTTGCTGGGTTAATTTTGGATGACTACTTTGTCGCACCACTGAACAAGGCTTGCCCAAATCTCGGTATCGCGGAAACTACTCGCTTAACTGCAAACAGTACGCCGGAGTACACTACCGCAGTGCATACGTCGGGCTACTACGCTTCCGACACTACTAGCGCTTTGGCAAAATCGGACTGGTACTGGACTCACTTTGAACCTACAATCAAGGAGTACTACAAGGGCAATCTTGTTTGGAAATCGAAAAAAGTTAAGTCAGAGGGTGAAAATGATGATCACATGTGGGCCAGGTACGGCAACAAGATCTACGACCTGACCGACTACTTTTACACACTCGATCTATACGACAGCGCCTCTAAATACGAGTTTCTCAATAGCGATCTCACAGATCTATGGAAGAACAATGCGGGACAAAACATCAAGGGTAAAATTGATGATCTGATCTTGAATGCGGCCAGCAATAAAACAAAGCTCAACGATATTCAAAATAGCTGGTCTTGTATTCAAGCAACCACCTTTGTCGGCATCACTGATTTCCGCGATACCCCGAGGTGTCAAGTTAACAATTATATCCTTTTGGCCTACACAATCATCATTTGTGTTGTGGTTGGAGTCAAGTTTATTTGTGCCCTCCAGCTCGGGTCGAAAAAGCGCCCGATGCCCCAGAACAAGTTTGTTATCTGCCAAGTGCCTGCGTACACCGAAGGAGAAGACTCTCTCCGAAAGGCCATTGACTCACTGACAGCCTTGGAATACGATAACAAGCGCAAGCTTATTTGTGTTATGTGCGATGGCATCGTGGTCGGACAAGGCAACGACCGCCCTACGCCCAAGATTGTTTTGGACATTTTGGGTGTTGACCCGAAGCTCGACCCGCCCCCCTTGCCTTTCAAGTCAGTAGGCACAGGTTCTGACCAACTCAATTACGGAAAAGTCTACTCTGGTCTTTACGAATGTGAGGGGAACGTCGTACCCTACATTGTTATCGTCAAGGTTGGCAAAGAATCTGAGCAGTCAATGGCAAAGCCCGGGAATCGCGGAAAACGTGATACCCAAGTTCTACTAATGAGTTTCTTAAACCGTGTACATCACAATGCTCCTATGAATGCTCTAGAGCTTGAAATGTTTCACCAGATTAATAATATCATCGGTGTGGATCCGGAACTCTATGAGTATATCCTGATGGTGGATGCAGATACTTGTGTTAAAGAGGATTCATTAACACGGCTTGTTGCTGCATGCTCTACCAATGGTAAAATTGCGGGGATTTGTGGAGAAACAAGCTTGAATAACGATGAAAAAACGTGGACAACCATGATCCAAGTCTATGAGTATTTTATCTCTCATCATCTTGCCAAATCATTCGAGTCGTTATTTGGGAGCGTTACTTGTTTGCCTGGCTGGTAAGTGATAAGGGTTTATCTGGTATTCGTGATACTGATAATTTGTCTAGCTTCACCATGTACCGAATCAGGACCGCGGACAAAGGAAAGCCGCTCATTATTTCCGACGACGTCATCAAGGATTACAGTATTTGTGATCTAGATACATTGCATAAGAAGAATCTTCTTGCCCTTGGTGAAGATCGATACTTGACGACATTGATGCTCAAGCACCACCCAACCATGCAATACAAGTTCATACCGGCAGCAAAATGTCAAACAGCTGCTCCCGAGTCATGGAGCGTCCTCTTATCTCAACGACGAAGATGGATCAATTCGACTGTTCACAATCTATTTGAACTGGTGACCATCAAAGAGCTGTGTGGTTTTTGTATTTTCAGCATGCGATTCGTGGTGTTTCTGGATCTCTTTGGTACCATAATTTTCCCGGCTACGTGCGCCTATCTGATATACATCATCGTTATGGCAGCAACAGGTCAGGGTCAGTTTCCCCTGATTTCTATTATTATGCTTTCTTGCATCTACGGTCTTCAGGTCATTCTCTTTATTATCAAGAGACAGTGGCAGCATATTGGATGGATGATAATCTATCTTTTTGCTCTGCCTATTTATTCATTTGTACTTCCAGTATACTCTTTCTGGAACCAGGATAACTTTTCCTGGGGAAATACTCGTGTTGCGATTGGTGAAAAGGGCCAAAAGCAACTTGTGGCTGTCGATGCGGAACCTTTTGACCCTCGGTCAATTCCCCTGCAGCGATGGGATGATTATGCTATCATGAACAACTTACCAGGCCATCGCGCCGTTATACAGCAGGAGATGCAAGATTACTCACTGGGTACGCCGTCCGTAATAGCATCTCAGTATAATGCTGCTCGCAGTAATTATGCTTATAGCATGCGGGATACCGGCCGAGATTTCCCGGAAGATCAATATCGGGCTGCTAGCACAATGGATTATCGCAATTCATTTATGCCAGTTGGATACTCACCATCTCCCCGACCAATCCCTTCGCCCCAACCCATACCATCGATAAGCTTACGGCAAAGCCCGGTGGAACTTAATGATGCCGCTATTTATGAGGCAGTCCGATCGGTCTTGTCCCAGTTGAGTCTGGATCAGGCCACAAAAAAGCAGGTTCTAAACCTTGTTCATCATCGTCTTGGTATAGAAATGACGAGCGAGTCCCGAGAGCGAATAGGGAAGGAAATTGATGATGAGTTAGAGAGAATGTAACTAGGAAATGGTTCATGAGTTTTAAATATATCACATTGGGAATTTCGACGGAACTTGCCATCGATTCTGTGTGAAAATAAGATCTAGAATTACTCACCAATTACTCGCTCTTGCCTCAGTGTTCACTAATCTTTTTTTACATTCTCTAATAATAACAGCTGCCTGGCTTAAACACAGCAGTCGTCAAAAGATAAGGCCAATCGGGCCCGAGCCCGATTTCACATACAAACTCCGTCAACTTTGGTAGGACTTCAATCTAGCCATTACCGCCTTCAACACTGATTGCAGTCAAGGGCATCTGATGGCCGCAGCAGTCACCGGACTCGTCGAGTCACGAGGACCCGGGCTGCAACAGGGTCGTCACGATCCCCTCAACCGACATCGGTCATCTGGGTTGGATGGACCTAATAGTAGATATCACATTCAAAGGTAACAGCTAGATAACAACGGCCGCAACTGGCTTCAAAACACCATAGTAAATGACTCGCGAGTCTGCCTCACACATCCCTCAACTACCGGCTGTGCGGGGCACAGCCAATTGACGATCGAGGCCGGGTTGCAATCGCCATGACGATCGAACCTTAAGACCCGGCCGCCTACGACAGCCTCGGGCGGCCTCAATCAACCAGCCGTAACAGCAGCTATAAGAGACCTAGATAGACCTTCCTTTGAATAAACAAGAGCTTTTGCATGCACCTGGACTCATAGCTTGTGATATATAACCATTGGAATCATGCCTTGATCATTAATTGGCTGTGCCCCGCATAGCCGGTAGTTAAGGGATATGTAAGAAAGGCTATTGCGTTATTTTCTATGGTTTTTTGAGGTCAACTACGGCTATTGTCACCTAGCTATTACCTTGGCTGCGATATCTACTATTAGGTCCATCCAACCCAGATAACCGATGTCGGTTGAGGGGATCGTGACGACCCTGTTGCAGCCCGGGTCCTCGTGACTCGACGAGTCCGGTGACTGCTGCGGCCATCAGATGCCCTTGACTGCAATCAGTGTTGAAGGCGGTAATGGCTAGATTGAAGTCCTACCAAAGTTGACGGAGTTTGTATGTGAAATCGGGCTCGGGCCCGATTGGCCTTATCCTTAGACGACCATTGTGTTCAAGTTAGGCAGCTTTGACTATCAGAGAGTGTGACATTATAATTATCGAACCTTAAAGACTTAGAATCCTCGGGCAGCCTCAATTAGCTAGCTATAACAGCTGTACTAAGCGACTACTTTGGACACCTACTACTTTCTACAGGGTGTATCCCTACCCCTAGTAGGTATAACAGTTAGACCTCCCTTTGACATATTTAATGGTGTATAGAGCGTCCTGTTGACCAAGCACGGCTGCTGAACACCTATGCAATCAGGGTGATTGTCCCTGTCGATGAACCAGAGCGGTCCCGGTGTTTGTGGACGCAGAGGAACATCCTGAACTACCCTTTCCGAAAGCGATCCGTCCTCTACCTTAGCTGTAGCACTTAAGATGTGAAAGCTCTTATCCTTGTCAATTGAGGGGATCTAGGCTAGGTCTATATAGCTGTAATTGCATGAAGTCTCTAGGAAACCGCGGCTTGTATCAGGATTTAACGCATGAATTGAGGCTGCTGACGTTGACGCCATTGGGCCATGACAACCTCGATGCATTGATCTAGATAGCCACAGGGCCAGGCCCGGCCCGGCCTGTAATCCTAGGATATATATTTATGGTGTGTGGGTTAGTTAGTATGGTGTTTTTGGGCGGTTTGCGGTCATGACCATCTATCTAATACCATGATAGTTTAGTCAAATTTTACAAAGTTAGATCAAAGACATATTGCTTGAATTAATATGTACACTCTATTCTATCATAAATACTGAAACCTATAGTATGTGTTGCCAGAATCATAGATATCCCTTATCCCTCCATTCCATCGTGTCGTCTCTGCGAGCTGCCACAATTCCTCCTGGCTTTTATATTGCCAAACTACTTTGCCAATCGTGGTGGTGTATTTTATTTTTAATTATCAATGGTATCAGTGCTCACTGCAAATCTTTACACAAGAAGAAAGTACTAAAGTCCTTAGTTTTAGTAAGGGGTCCGCTTCAGCCACACAGGACTGCTGCGTCCATGAGAACAACAAGGCCAACTACCACTGCACAAGTTCCACACACCCAGCAATATGCTGATCACATTGCCTCACTCCCAATAACCGCTGGCCCTAATCACACATGCACGAGCACAGGAGAAAATACTTGGCGTGGCGATGCCGAAGGCGCAGGTCCATCGCCCCGTGGGAGCTTGTCGAGGCCCACGCAAACAACGGCCGCTCTGCTGTTTGATTTGCTGCCAAAGATGAACCGCCACTCGCGGGGGTGGGATAAGACCACGCAGCCCAGATTGGTGCACTCGATAATCACATCCTGCAGGTGAGACAGCTGCTACTCTCGGCCACCCTTGTCGGCGGGCGCAAAGGGCTCCAGGAACGTCGCGAGTGCGCCCGAGAGAGCCTGTCTTACCTGCTGGGTTTCCCGCGTTGCGGTCCGAGAGGGGCACCGACTGGAGGAATGCGGCGACGGGAGCCGGGAGCATGGAGAGCACGCTCCGAGAGTTTGCGTCGATGCTCTTGAAGACGATGTGGGCGATGGCGTGGCGAAGACCGACCTCGCGAGTCGAGGGATCAATGCACAACGCGGTAACCATGTCGGCGCTGAGACCAGACTCGCCCGTATAGCCAAGGCTGCGAAGGTTGTGCGCGAGAGCGTAAGTGTTCACCTGGACGGGCTTGGAGTGGTAGTTGCTCTCGACGTGTTCCTGGATGAGCTGGCTCAGACACTAAATGCAGCTATCCGGCACCTAAAGGGATTTCATTTTCCATCTTTGTATAGGTTTCCAGCCCGGCGGGGGTCCCAATAAGGAGACGAAGGTGTGACTTCTGTTAGTCTCAATTGTGCAGCAGCCACTCCCGCTTCATCCACCTCCTCGCCCTGAGATCTTGCCACAGATTGCAGCAAAATAGTGGCATAATCGTTTGCCTCAGGCCAGTCAATCGGGAGTTTCCGGTGATGGATATTAGGAGAGTTAGGATTGAGCTTTCGTTCAAACTTGTCGCGAAATATATGGTATTGGGCAAGCGCATGCCAAGGGTGCCAGCGTGGGCGGTTTGAGTCTGTCCCATGTATAGGGAAAGGCACTAGCCCATGCTCGACTAAAGGGGCTGAAAGGAATTCACTGAGAGCCTCAAACTGCTTAGCTATGGGCGGATACAAGGTCCATGGGCCGTCCACATGGCTTCCGTGAATCCACATTTCCTTACACTAGAGTCATGTCTATTAGAAACTCGGGAAAAATTGAGGGGGATGGCAGGGGAAGCTATACCTCTATATCGCTCTCTCCACGATCAAAAAGAATAACACCGCCAAAAATCTTGCCCTCGGCCTAATATCCAGCAACATCAGCCATCCCTCGAGGGTATTGCTCATAGTAGGTATATAATAGGTGAAAGAATGCACAGGGCGGGTAGGGCAAATTACCGGAGTTCTTTTTACTAGGATGCTCAAGTAGTTCATTCTCTAACCAATTCTAATAAACGCTATATTTATGAACGCCATCATCTAATGCATAGAAATAGGCACCAATTTGGTAACAGGCAACAACAACAAGCTCAATCAATCTAAGCTAGAAGTCTTTAGATCCAGGAAAGGTATAACTAAATTCTTAAAGAAGCTAAGAATAATTATTAGCAATCTATAATCATAGGTAGGATAGATTTATTTTCTTACCGAATCCTAAAATTGTAGCTCAGATAGATTAAATTGGTCCCTAAACCGTAGGACTCTATCAAGTGACCCATCACAAAGTTCATTATGGTTCATTTCATGAACAGGATGGCCTTCTAAAAAATAGTAGCTATCCAACAGAGATTCTGTGGTCGGCAACCCGTCAAAAATCTGGGCGTAGGTGATCTCGGCCACGGTGGTCGACAGGACATTTGTCAAGGCCTTGCAAAAGATAGCCTTGTGATCTTCTCCGAGTAGTTCAATATTACCCATGGTATCTCAGAAATCTCTGTGTGATTGTTGCAATAGAAAAAGAACCGAGCCGGGTGATGGACAAAAAGGGAGCGAGAGGTGGCGAGGCATCATTATTGCACACCTGGCTGCCTCAAACTGCGGGGTTTTTTTTGGGCCAGTTAAGCGCCCGTTTCGACGCGCCAATCACGGTATCAGTCGCTTGACCATTAACCAAAGCCAGCCCAACGGCCCGGGAGGGCAGGCATTCACCAGTTTGGAGGAAAACACTTATGCGTTCACGGCTGTAAGTCAATTGTACTTATGCGCAAGAGAAGCTTTATCAAGCTAAACCTCGAAACAATTAGATTGCCTCGGCTATAAACATAGGCCTAGATGCTGGTCAAATTGACCCTGTACAAATGTTCATTCATGGACAGCAAAGGCGAATCCGAGTTCTATTGAACCGGCTGCAGCGGCAAGGAGGGCTGTCAAATAACGAAAAACGCTTTTTGGCTGACTAGACCGGGTATCTTAACTTATGCAATACAGGTTGATTGCTGCTATTATGAATACCTCTGTGTTTGATACTAGGCGTCGATATTGTTATTCCTTTGCTTAAGGAGAGAGTCCTCTATCTCTCTCCGCTCTTTCCTCATTATCTAGTCTCGCTTAATAGTCTCTTCCCTCCACCCCTTTTGCCTGTTTACCCTATAGGCTCCGGCTCTAAGCCCAAGTCCTTTACATGTTCTTAAGCAGCAAAGTCTAACTCAACTAGCCACGCAGCAGTAGGTGTCTCAAATGGGGAAATGAACACGAGCTTTGCGTAGACTAATGCGACTCATGAGGACAATTATTTTTGAGGATGCCTTCAACTGAGTAGAGCTCTGGAAAAAGGCGTGCGATGCATTCCATTGCCAAGAGAAACCAGGCACTCATGAAGGCTCAGTTCAAACTGGCTAGCGTGTATTAGTCTATGGGCTCCATCCAGTCATAGCTATCAGCATTTGGCAAGAAGGAGAGAAAGTTGTGTTAGAATTCCGCTCGGTTTACCGCTATATTCAGCTACACAGCAGATCGGACGTTGTAAAGACCTGCACCACACCGAAATTGAACAGGTGTGTCATGTTTCGACTCGCTTTGACCAATTTTAACGACTCAAAAGCAATATCTAGTAAGCGCTTTTTCTCTGGTGCGGGTTGATTTTTATTTTGGCAATTTTTCTCTTTCCGTTCCTCGAGGACGCGTCAGTACTTGAGGCACTTACCCAAAGAGGTATAGTTCCTTGCGACGAGAACAAAAATGAGAACCACCAACAACAGCATAAGAAATACAATGTGGGTCAAGCTATTGAATGTGGCGTTAACCCCTTTTTCGTGTGTTTACGTCTAGATAGATCGCGGACTCGAGTTTTTAAATCTTGTCCTTTCTCTTGGAGTGATCTTTGAGTGATGCGTATCATGGCTTCCTTAGTCTCTAGAGCGTTGATGGCCGTGTATGGTTTATCATTTCTCGCCGCGGTTTTTCTCTGGACCTATTCTGACAGCAGCGACCCACATCGCTGTGGCGCACTTCTAAATACTGGCCGCTGGGTTGATCCCGCTGATGAAGATGGCAACAGATTACCGTTTCGTCAATGGCAGCCAGAGGGCTGCGTCCCTCATCAGTATACATCCGAAGACATCCGACGGTGTCTAGATGGCCGTCGAATTGTTTTCAGTGGGGACTCTACAGTTCGTCAAGTGCTGTTTGGCCTCGGACGCCTGGTGCGTAGTACCATCTTACTTCCTTCACCCAAATTTGGCTTGTAATCGGCTAGTGAGCTAACAAATACTGCCATATAGCTGAACAAAACAGACGCTGACTGGAACCGGTATAATATCATCAAGCACATCGACTGGACGGTCTCATACCACGGAATCAACACCACTTTGATTTTTAACCCGTATTTGAGGACGTCTGGCCGATGGAGCGAAAAATTGGCCAAACATTTGACTTCAAACCTCACCAAGCTTGCAGATGAGGCAACCCTTTTCAATCAAGACTCAAATGGTGCTTCGGATATTGAATCTCAGTCAGGCGCCGCTCTTCTCGTGTTGGGCGCTGGTGCATGGTTCACGAGCGTATCCGACCAAGAGTCATGGAAATCAAACCTGGATGGGTTTTCCGAAGCTGTACACAATATGTCTGATCTTTTCTCAAGAAGAAAGCACTCATTCACCGCACAAATGGACGAGCTTGATGGCGTTGGGAATCAGGTGTTTTTTGTTCCGCCCTCAGGTCCAAATCATTCGGGTCCTGAGATATTCAAAGGCAACAATATCACCACAGTGGTTCAAGAAGTCAAGACGATGCAAAAATGGCTTTCCAAGGAAGAAGAGCTATTGAACTTTCCGATGGCCTGGGCTCTTCCCAACACCATTGCAGGGCAGACCAATGCTACCGTCGATCCGCAGAAAACTGGATGGCACTACACTGATGTAATTGCGGAGGCACGCGCCAATATCCTACTTAATTACCGGTGCAATGCCAGGCTCGACCGGGTAAACCAATACTCTACATACAGCAATTGCTGTACTGACTATGGCCCCAAACCTCTAGTCCAGAAGGCACTGATAGCTAGTGGCTTGATATTTCTTGCCATATGTGTCATGGTCGAAGCGTCGACCATACTAGCCCGCGAGCTTAAACCTAGCTGGAAGTTTATCAATATGCAGCTTGGGGGGGCATTGGTATTGCCGTTACTCATGTCATATTTTGCCGACTCTACGCAGATGATGGCCAAGGGCCAACCGGTATGGGAATTAGGCAGTCTGCTTATCCTACTCATCCCCTGTGTGGGAATTGGACTCTTTACTTTTCAGAGGTCACTTGTCTTGCCAGGCAAATCTGACGCCATGGTTTCAAGCAGCCATTTGTTTTACCTATCCCAAAATCAGATGGATGAATGGAAAGGCTGGACCGTATGGGCACTCGTTGCACTTTCTTGGGTCAACAGAAGAGAGACTATGCTAGCAAATGTTCTGGGTTCATTACTTGTGTTCCAGTTCATTTACGAGCAAGCTTCGTGCTTCATTGTCACAAATGATTACTCTATAAGCCACGCAGCAAAGGCTTTCCTGCAACTTAATATCCTCACAATTCCAGTCTGCTACTTCACAGAAACACCGTATATAACTTACAGTTATATTGCGGAAACATCCTTCTATTTTCTTTTCACTTGGGCTGTCTTGGCATTTCAACATCGCCAGTTAAATGGCGACGTTATATTACTCTTTTCGAAAGTGATCACATCTGGTCTTATTCTCGTGTCAATTGTGAGATTAACGGAGATTGTACAAGGTCTCTTCTTCATTATAAAGCTTATCTTCGCTACGCGCTCGGATGCTGAGCTTTGGCAGACAAGCCTATCAAAGGACGTATGCATAGCATCCTTTGCTATAGTACTTGCTGTTTTCAACTGCAAGGTTGAGGTGAAATTTAGTCCAATTCAACAATTTGCAGTCAAGTTGGCGGGTTTGACGATCGTTGGAGGCCTTTGCCTATTATGGTTTACAACGGAGTCTAGTCTGGTTTCTTCTCTCGGGCGGCATGACGAGCTTGCATTTGCTTCTATTCTTATATACACTTGCTTACGAAACATTACACCCATGTGCTCCCGTTATCATTCAGAAGCACTCACATGGCTGGGCAGATGTTCCTTTGTCCTCTATCCTCTTCACTATCACCTGTTCTTAGCGGCAACCGGTCGAGGAATACTTCTTACCGGCATTTTTACTGGCGACGGGTCTCTTCTTGGAGATCGATGGAGAGACTTGGTTCTGATTGTGCCCGTTTTCTTCTCTGTCAGTTCGTGGGCAGCTACAGCAGCAATCAATGTGGTGGAAATGATTTTTCCGACCCCAGGATCAAATATGGAGATTGCGGAGCTTACCCGTCTGGGTATCTCGAACGATGGTGAGGATAATGATCTCGACAATACAAGTATTTCTGATAATGCCTCAGATTTTGCATTATTCCGAAACTCGCGAATCGGGTACAAGCAACTAGCAAGGAAGGTTCCTAGTATGAGAAGCCTACTCAGCACACCATACCCCTGCATTCTACTGCTCTTCCTATCGTTCTGGTTATTTAACTTTCTTACTCCTGGACCTACTCAGACGGAAGTCCCTGACGGTGTCACGATCCGCCAACCAGATATAAATCGAACCTCGAATGGGGGAGGGTTTTATTGAAATCGCAGTCTAGTGAACATCTCTAAGTTAAATGGAAGTCTACCGAATAGCAGCATATATATGGAGCCTTACTAGAAAGCCATAGTGAATTGGGACAAATCGGCAATGGCGGAAAATAGAGAGAGATAGAATCACGCGTATAAATTTCTTGTTACCTTCATCGTCGGATGGATAAATTTCTATGATTAGTGCTAACAACGCGCTGATGTCGACGCGGGTGGGGTGTGCACTCTTATGTCATCACTGTTGAGAACGGGCCAGTGAAGCAAAATGTAGCTCCTATAATTTGTAGTGGTCAGAATAATGCAATCATTTTATCCTTAATTGAGAGCCCAGGATAATTACAATATCGTTGGCCTGTTGCGTTGCTGCTAGCCGGAATGGGGTATGACAAAAACAACGGTTACTCATTGCGGTTGATTCCGGATACAGCTGCTACCTCCTCAAAGGTCAGCCTAAACTTGGTACATCTGTGACATGCACTAGTTATTTCAAGTGAAACTACTCTATATACATTTTAAACATCACTGTTGGTAAAAGCAGTTTTCTGGCGTGTCCAATTCTGTTGGAAACTCGGGACTCATTGGTACAAACATGACGCTGTTGCTGAGTGAATACCTTCGATTGGTATAGTTCGCGATCAATATGGTTTAGAATGTAGAGCCGGGCTTGCAACAGGCTCCTTGAGCCCTTCCTGACTTTACCGATAGTGACCATGGCCTTAGGATGTTGTCGTAATATGACCTTGGCATGTCATAATATAACCTTTGCATGTCACCATATGACATTACATGTTGAAGGTAATAATATGTATGACCTTGGCATTACTGTGTGATGCGATTGTGTGAAACAAAAAAGAAACCAGTGGTGTATTAGCCTTTTGATAAACCTTAACGCCAATCTAGTGGTCATATTCAAGGTTTTTCTAGAAGATTTTCTCTGCTGCATTGTGTAAGGCTATTGGAGATATCCAGTGTTTAAGAGGCTGTAAGTTATTGTTGCCTAGTTGTTTAAGTTACTGTGTGGGGCTTATTGTGTTGGCTGCCTCCAGTTTGCTTAAGCATGCATCTATTTAATACATCTATAACTTGCTCGCGATATACTAAAAATATAAATATTATTATTAGCAACCTCGAGGTCTAAGATGGCCCAACCATATGGAGTTTCCTTCAACCTTGCGGATTGTAAGCTTGACTGCTGTCCAACTCCAACAGCATTGCACCTCCAAGTGCAGGATTGAATCATACAGACAAGTGTCTTTAGTACGCCTACGCAAACCACAGCTACAAGGAACTAAAACATCTCATGGTCTGCATAGTTATTGAAATACACCTATTGCACAATGGGATCAGATCCCTAGAGGTGGAGAGCCGTACTTTAGAATACAGTACCTTTAGTTCACCATACTAAATATGACTTGTGTACACATAGCAAAGCAAGCCCAAGACTAAAGGCGAATCCATTCCCAGGCACACTAATTTCTAGGCTGTCATTTATCTTGTGCATATCAATCCCAAACCTATTAGCCACAGAACCAGTATGGCAGTTTATTTTTTCTGATACGGCATGCTCCATAATGAAGACGTCGAGGTTCCATAAGTGTTGCCAAAATGAACACCCGATGATCCCGTCGCAAACACGGTGCCCGCCTCATTCACAGTGTTATCAGAGAAAGACCTGCCACTTTCCAAGAACTTATCACTCATATCATTCCCAAAGCGCACCCTCGCATTCATGTCAGCCCTTACTTCCTTTGCAAAATTTCTCACCCCAATATCTTGAACCTTTCCGGACGCAGCTTCGAATACAAGCGGGTCAATGTCAGCTGCCGCATCCCTCAAGGTCAGCAAGCTGGCTTGGTCCGTCAGCTCGTTCATTTCCGCATCGACGAGCTCGCGGCGCCGGACCTCCTCCGCAGGGCAAAGCTTCTCCAACTCGTCCATGTATTCTTTGAACTCGGAAATCAGCTTTTCATAGTGCTTGGAGTCATACAGCGCCCAGGCAGTCTTCTTGATGAAGCTCGTCTGCTTTTGCCTCCGACGGATGGTGTTTGCCAATCGGTTGTGTAAACCTCGAGCTACCGGCTTCAGATCTTCGTCGCGGAGACGCTCCACGTTTCCTTGACCCGATTTTGCTTTTGTCTCATATCGTTTGGATACCTTTTGTGTGCTTTGGATCAGGAGCAAAATCTGCTCCAGAACGTCTTGGACTTGCTCTGCCACTTCATCACCCTTTGTCTCGTGGATAATGCGCGGGTTGTCCTGGATGGAAATGGCCTCGCCCCATCTGACAAGCCGCCCCACGGCCAGGTCCAGTTTGAGTCTAGACCTTTCAAAATCTTCAGCAAAATGCCGTCCCAGCTGAATGTACTCGAAGCATTCAACGGTTTGTTTGAACAAGGCTGTGATGCCCACGGCGCCACTCACGATTCCGAATGCCTCAGCCATGTTCAATGCACTTCGGTCTTCAAGGCAAGAAGATATAGCTGGATGAGGGGAGAAGAAAAATACAAGACCAGATGAGCATGGCGGGGAAGCGTTTTGGGGGGGTTCAAGACGGGTGGGATGCTACCCATTATAAAGCCTCAACTGCGGCCCAATGGCATGCGCCGCAATTTTTTACTGCCTCACAGCACCCCCTTAGCAGTTGGTCCAATAAAAGTGTAGCACTCAAGTTGCAAATACCATATCTGGTTACAGCTGCATATGGGCGTTAGGCAATTAATGCACTGCCTCAATCGAATTCCTTCTCCATGACCAGTCATTGGCGGATTTCGACTTTGGCCACTGCCCTTGACGCGTTCCCAGCATCATGGTTGCCTCACACTTAGATTTCTTCTTTCTAAAACGCCCTCATTTTTTTAGTCTCTACTTACAGCATCAAAGGTGTCTGTGTAACTGCTTTTTTTCACCTGCATCACTACGCCATCATGTTTTTGGCTGCATGCACTCATTCTTCCCAGGTTTGCCTGGGTCGCAAGTTTGCTGTGGCGGCCCAGTCTCCAATGAACTCGTCATCATTAAACGCTCTTCTGTATTTATGGGAACTTCTAGAGTGCTTGTTAGGCGATTTTTAATGGCAAGTAAGCCTAGCAGTTGAGTGATTACGGCCACTTCATGTTCTGAAGTGGGGTGAGTCGGGCCACGAACCATCACGTATACTAAATCTGATCGGAATGACTTAAAAACGTAACATAAAATACAATAACCTCCGTCACCAAAAAATATGTTGTCTATCAGTTTTGCACGAACCACAAAGTGCGCGAAGAGTTGATGTGAATTGAAGTTCCGCAAACCCAGTGGTGCATTATCCAGCCGCTTGCGCTAGAAGCATAAGCACACGCCTTGTTCTTCACAGGCCAACCCCATGCGCGCTCCAAAGTCGGAGATGTGAAGTTTTAGACGCGTAATCTGTGCTTGGATTGGGCAAAGAGCCTACGGCTTCAACATCCAACGGCCCCCAATCTGCACCGCATGTTTCTCTCAGTTAATGGGGCAAAAAGGACGCAGTGCCAACCATATGGACCAAGAGCGCTATCCCCCACACCTAGTCGCAACGTATTACTTCTTATCACCGTACCATGTGGAACGTTTTATATAAACTAGATTGATAGCATAATTGCTTTGCACCATATGTTACCGTGATCGACAGTCAACCACGTACCCACCATTAGCAGGTCTGAAAAGAAAACGCCATGCCAAGCCCTATTGGAAAAGGAAATACGTATTAGCCATACCCCCTCTACGGCTGCATCGTTGAGAAGTTCTCGGGGTTTCGGAATACGTAAACGGCAGCAGCTACTTTTATCCTCGGCCTCCTTTAATTCAGCAGCTTAGCCTTGCGAATGTCGACGCGGCCATCATGGCACTACAACGCCAAGGTTGGCCGGGTTACTCGCTTTCAACCGCCCCAACATGAGGGTAACCGAAATGAAGGACACGGCTAGGTATGAGAAAGGACTTGTAGGAGGCTTTCATCCGACCTAGAGATCGGCCATCGTCGGTTCTATCATATAATATACTTTGGTGATTGGCGCGCTTCTCAACAATCTTGTAATGACTTATCAACTCAGTGTTTAGGCGATTTGCACCATTGTCCCATGCGACACTCGTCTGTCATCTACGTGGACGCTTACTGCTCCAGCCATTCATATCATTAGATTAACTCTTCTTTTTTCAGAAGTCCACAAGTCCAAGCAAGGGAGATGTCAAAGCTGGGAAAGTCGATTCAACAAGAAGTTTAAGCTATCGCGTGCATCAGACCGGCTACAGATCTGGAAGGGAAAGGAAGGGCTCAGCCGAGACAATCTCTTTTCTTTTTCTACCACTATACTCTACCTAGGAAGCAATGCACATGTGCTCTGGGGTGTCATCTGTTTGTCCAGCATCATATTCGTGGCCGCCAAGGACTCCATTGGGGTCGTGGGTCGATACTTGTTGAGCACGTTAGTGTTTGTGCAGCCTTATTAATCGAGTTCGGTAGCATGAGAACCAGCGGTATAACAAAGGACGCATCCAAAAACACGAATGGTCCCAATGAAGTGGATGGTTGCAAGAATGGGTGCTCGAACGTGAAATACATTCCCAAAATATAAGTTTAAAAGGGATGCCTTTTGACCAATCTTGGGTTTCATTGTCACTCTATACGGTGAAGCATCGATGTATAGATATATTCAGTACATTCGCTTAGTTCCACCACAGTGCGTAACAATCGCGCGTATTGCACACATGAATAAAGTTCAAGGCGGCGTGGACGGTTAGCCAACAGTGATGCTCACACTGACATCATCAACATGTCATTGAACAAAAGCTTTGGAGCTAACTCGCTCCAGGGAAGCGAATTTTCATTTTGTTCCAAATTAACACCATCACTAACTCCATTCCAATGGGCCACATAAAAATTCCTTGCCCACATCAAACCTCCCTTGTCGTGTTGCAAGGGGGTTTGGCTACCCTGAATCTCGGTAATCAAGGTAATTGTTGCATGGTTTTGCCTCATGTTGAAAAGTGAAAAGCTAGATAGTGGATTTCACTTGTTGGTTATTATTTTATTTATTTTTATGTCTGTGTTTGTGTGTGCCCGTACAGTCATGAGATATGCACCTAGAATCCGTCTAATCGCGTATCACTGTTGCATCACCATTGTTGAGTAAAACTAAAGAACTGTAATACGCTAATGGCCAAGAATTACCATGCCACTAATTGAGCTGTCAAAACGTAATTTCATCCCATTATACCTAATCTAAATCATTTAATAAAACAAGCTGCAGGAACCCTTTATCCTGTGCACGCTACGGTTCTACAAATGATCAATGCGAGAGAACAGCCGAGCTGATGAGCTTACCCTGGAGGGAGGCTGAGCTTGCCATGGGAGACGACAATTACACGCAAATCTTTTACGACATTCAGATAGTCAATAACAACATCCCTCTACCAACGGTGTCTCTCACCAGGGATTAATCCGAATTGAAAGTAAGGGATGAAGCCGACAGAGTCGCGAGGGGCGCTACCCCGGTCTCACAAGGGGGAAACCCCAGCAGTCTCAAGACGTCCTGAATCCGAGAAGAATCGGGACCCATTAAAGTTACGGATTGACTGACACCAGATGGAGAAATTGATCCGTCTTTCTGGAAGGGTTCTGCTTGGCAAGCATCGATGGTAATGTCATGTGCTGCAATGCAATCTATCCGAATGTAGGGGGAGCCACATGCGCATGGTTTCTTCAGTGCCAGATGCAAGGGCGCGCAGTTGCACATTGGGATAGGCAAACGGAGCGAGCATGCGGGATTGATTTGAGCGAGGCTCCCTACATTGGGCCGCACCGTCATCAAATCCAGATGGTTTCCCGATTTAGAACGGCTTACCCGTCAATCTTGTCAATGCCGAGATGCGATCTTCTGCCCTATTCCTGGCACGACCCTCCTGTTGACCCGGCGGCAAGACACCAAATCAGCAGCATAATCGTATCCAGGGCTGCGAACAACGCATGCGCCTCCACACCCACAAGGTCGGTCCCTGGTGCCTGGGCCACAAGAAACCTGCATGCAAAGCCCGCCCAAGCCAGCGCTGTGGCCAACTGCCGGCCTGGTTCGTTCTTGTTGGTTGAACAAACGTCATCCATCTCACCGCACACGCACACGCCGCCCTTTGGACACTGTGCTGAGTTGCTTGGCCAGAGCAGAACCAGGAACCAGGAGTTGGAAAAAAAAAAAAAAACAAGGTCGTGGCGTGGCCATGCGAGTGGCTTGCTGTCTTAATGTCCCTCCCTTGCGCCTCCACTACCGAAAGTTGGGGAAACCCGAGTTGTCACGTTCCAACCAGGCTGCGTTAGCTACCGTGCACGCAGAGCGCCTTGGCCCAAAGTTGCTCAATATTGGCGAATGGGCTGATTATTGTGCTTAATCTATGAATGCCATGGTGGCGGAGTGGTTGTCATCGCTGAGGCTTGGTTCCAATGTGAGATCATTGGGGCTGGCGATGGTGAGAACCCCCCCAACTTGCAGATGTTGGTCCATTCTCATCTATTATCGACGCCTCCTCTTGCGCCTCAACTGTACAAGACTGAAACGGAGCCAGCAGGGCTAGCTGAATAGGCGAGGGCGCGCTGTGAGCCTTGAAGGGGCGCTGTACTCCGCAGCTGCGCTGCAGCCTTGCTCACTATGTAGCTCCATAAATGTAGGACTATGGTAAAATTCTCCATTGGGATAGCCTGTGTGTGCTTCCCACCATCATGACTGTCATCCACTCCTCTTGCCGTACCTGTCGTCCCATCCAGCCAGCCATTGATCGCCCGTCAGCCGCACGGCCGGGACGGGAGCCAGGCCCGGCGACGGGCGAAGCAGGCTAAAGGTGACTCCGTAAAATGCCAGGGGGTTGGCGTGAAATGTGAGCATGACAGGATACCTCTGCCGGGGCTGCTCTGGGACTGACGGCGCGACGGACTAATCCAAGATCCGAGTAGCGCTTCCAAAGACTATTGGTCTGGCGCGCCGTCGGGCTTTCGCCCTGCAACCGTCGCGCGGGATCTAGCACGTTAGCGAGGCGACAGCGCGGAACAAAGCAAGACACGCGGACCCAGCGACGCGTGTGGGCGATGTTGTGGTTGTCACACAAACAAGGAAAAAAAAACCAAAAACTTACAGGCAGCCACAGCGACGGGAATCTATGACGGAGTCGATGAAGAGTCGAGGCTCCACGTTGATGTCAGATTCTGGGCCAGATGGTCGGTGTCTGGGAGTTGAGGCTCCGCTTGCCGAGATTGCGATTGGAAACCCGCCAACTCTGGGGTGAAGAGTGAGTGGCAGCAATGGGACTGTGACTGGCGGTTGCCGGTCAGTGCTTGAGACAGGTTTTGTCTCTGGGGCTTTCCAAGGCATCGTGGCTTGTTGTGGTTGTTTTGCCTATGGAATGCAATGTTTTGCAGCTGCCATTATCTGAAAGCAGCAAGCGATTGACGGCAGCCAACCAAAGTTGAGAAAGTCATCACGCTTGCATACACCCGCCAAGTTTCAATGCAGCGCCGGTTGACCGTGTCGGTCTCGCAGGACTTACACGAGGGCTGATCGGTAATCTATGCATATTGCATGCAAGTAAGCCGTCATTTCCAGAGCTTCCGAAAGCCAAACCCGCTCAAATCCTGCTGGACACGGATCAAATTCCTCCGATCCCAGAATGAGTAGAGTCGAGGTAATGCAGAGAGTTGCACTTGATTACACAACCAGTGCACGGTGCCGGGCTGGGCTTCGAGAGAGGGGCCGCCCAGACCACGAAATTTCCAAAAGCAGTGTTTGCTTGGGATGGTCTTGTTTTCTCAGCTCATGGTGCTGCGAGGAGCGAAATTTGGTGTCCGTCCAGGGCCGTGCCTGGTTGGTCGAGTGCCACTAGCCCGCGGGCCGGGAAGTGGAGTTTTTGTGCGACTTGTGCTAGGGATGAGAATGTTGGAGTGCCGGGCCTGGACCAAAGTAGAAGAAAAAAAAAACTCAAGCCACAATGTATTTTTTTTTCATGGGGTTTATTCATTCTCACTTAGCAGGACGATTTGGGCTTGGCTTGTCACTTGTGGGGGGAATTTCATTTACCTTGGACCCTGAAAAAAAAAGAAAAAAAAAAGAAAAAAGACCAGCGGAAGAAAATTCTGCCCCAGTACAGAAATCCTTGGGGCTGTGGAACTCCGATGGAAACACAGTCTGAGTTGTCCGCGTTTCTACTACTGAGCATCCACCATCCCTGCCTGTTACGAGAGACCCAAAGGAGAACGGGGGTGATCCTTTCATGGTGATCAAACAGCCACTCACCAAAAAAACAGAACCCGACAGCTGGGAACCGAGAACTGAGAACTGAGCATTGGCGAACCCGCTATTTAATGTCCGGGAATTAATATCAACATATACTGCTGGGTTCATCCCACCACGCAATGGCCAACACATCGCTCGGTGGTTGGGCAACAGCCGTTCGCAGGCCTTGGCTGCTGAAGAATGTGAGCAGAGACAGATGGGAAAACAGCAAGAAAAGCACAGCAAACAAAAACTGGAGAATGATGGTGGGTGTTGGAACAAGTAAAATGCAGGTTGAGGGAAGGGCCTCCTAGTCTCAACGGTCAGCAGCCCGCAATTTGTTTGTTGTCTGCATTTTTTCCTGCAACGTACCTGGCCCTACTTTTTCTTGGGTTTCCCTCGGGACTTTCGCCCGATCTAGGGCAGCTCGGGAGGAGACGATGGCAGCCCTGGCCCAACCGGGTGGTATTTCGGGGCACCGGGTGACAGATTTCCTTTCTCGTGCGAGTGCACATGTGCAAGAGCGTTGTGCGTGTGCCGTTGTGCGTGTGCCGTTGTGCCGCGTACCTGCATAAGTTGACCCTCTGCCAAGTGTCCCGGCGGCGATCACATTTCCAAATGACACACAGATGGAGATGAACTCTAATGAATATTTTTTTGGGAGGGGGGAGGAACCTCTCATACAACGCACAAACGGGCAGGCACACCCGAAGAAACACATGGGACTTGCTCTTGCGGCCGGCTGGGTCGGGAAAAGGGTGAGCAGCTCGGTAGTGCACATGTACATGCATGCATCCATTGATTAGCATCCGAGAGTTCGGCGCCGCCCATTCAGCCACGATTGACAACTGGAATGACCAAATGATGCAACAAGGGGGCGCGCCGATCCAGGTACGGCCGCGCTTCCATTGGCTACCGGCGGCGCAGGCTAACCGAGCCATTCCCTGTCTGGCATGGCGTGCCCAGGGAGTGCAAGGCTGTCGCTTCGCTTTCTCTTTGTCTTTGTCTCGTCTCGCTCGCTGTGCTCTGTGATCTGATGTGCTTGGGTGGTCATCTTTTTTCTTTTCTTTTCCCTCTTTTTTGCCTTCCGCCCTCTGTGTCGGGTCTCGCGGGGCCGTCCAGCGGGGCGGCCCCAAGCGCCAGCTCTTCTCTCTTTTCCTCCCTCCCCTCTGGAACATGGTCTTGTCCCGTCTGGGCATGGGCTCAGTATATCCCCCTAGCTGTGCGTGGGCGGCGGAACGATATCATCACAAATAAGGTGCGCGCAAGGGAACAAAAATTTGAGTAGCTGCTTGTGCATCCCCTCCCTGGCCCTGTCGCCATGGCCTTAATAAGAAGGAGGATTGTTTGAGTGCGCCGCCGGTCGTTGCGCTTCTTGGCCTAGGCTCGTTTCTCCAACATGTGTGTTTGCTGTAATTGTCCTGCCAAGTGTGACTTCAGGCTAATGCCTTCTATTGAGCCCTCACCCCATGGCCCAGACCTGATGCTGCAGGCACAGCTTGGTTTGCTGGGGTTTGCAAGGTTCAATCAAGCCTGGCCAAGCAGGCCTTGGTGATCCCGCCAGTTTTCTGTCATCTTTTCGCTTGTGACCTTTTCCCGTCCCTGCTGAGCACCCCTGCCCCCCGGTGCCTTTGCCGCCCTTCCTAAGCCATGCGCCGCCCCTCTCAGCCCTGAAGGGGGGGACGACACATGCGATTCGCTCCCTGGTCTGGGTTTGGGACTAACACCAGATGCGCGCGCACAGCAGCCAAGGTGCTGCACTCGACCGTACGTACCTGTGAGGGCTCGGGCCAAAATGCTCCGCGGATTATGGGGTCCTGCAGCAGCCGGCTGGCGCTTGTATGCACGGCAAAGCCCAGGACGGCGAGACCTGAACACAGTTGCACTGTTGACGGCTACCGTGGTATTCGCATTTGCTACCGTCCCTCTCATGCGAGGGAGAGGCGAGCTGAGCGGAATAAATGAAGAAAGAGGCTTACAGGGACGACGAGGGGGGGCGGGCCTACTAATCTCGATTCCATCTGCAAGGCACATGTAATAGCTGAACTTGAAGCCAGGCCATGTACACAAGAGTGGGTTAAGCAGGTAGACGATGCTTTTCTGGTGATGGCGACGCGGCATAGAGAGGAAACAAGGACGTCGTCAGCTGCAAGAAATAAGAAAAAAAAAGTCGTTTCTTTTTCCTGCCGACGTCGCCTTCGCTCCAGCCGTGTTTTCTTGTACTTCTGACAGCTGCAAGCCGCACCTGGGAGGTAGTGACCTCTCCTCCCAGGAACTCACACAACCTGATACATGCGCATGCAGATGCACATGCGAATGCGCCAACTGTCTCTCGTTTGAATCCCTCGCCGTTTCAATCAGTGCCGACGTCATCTCGTACCTTGTTTTTGTCTTTTTTTTGCCGTCCAACGCCTCCCACGCTCGCAACTCACACGCCCCTCCCGATCTCCGCATTCGAACCGTCACTGAGAGGTACATTGCCTGCCTGCACTCGCCGGCAAGCCCAACAGAATACTTGCAGCAGCGACATTCAAGCCAATATCACTACCATCACACTCACACTCACCCTCATCTTCATCTTCATCCATCCATCGGCATTCCTCGACCAACCCCTTCGGCCGACTGATTATCGCCTCCTCGCCTCCCAGACTCGGCGTGGCCTGCTTGTCTCTCTCCCCCACTCGGGACCGCCACACCTTGCTCGTTGGGTCGACTGACCTGACTCGATTCATAACCGCCCCCCTTCAAAACGGACGACTTGAATTTCGCTCGCCGCGCCGGGTACGCTACACTGAACTTGGCATCGGCCTGTGCCCCCCGGACCAATTAACGCCGCACTTTTTCTCTCCGGGCGCTGCTCGTCGGGGCCAGTGGCTTCCCGCTCGTCTCATTCTCCTTCGCACCCAAACAGCCTAGAGGGCCCCCCAACCGTCTCCTCGGAATAGGCGCCGTTTGGGCAAAACTCACAGGTGACGATCCATCAAGTCGCTGGCTTAGCTGCTCAACCTGGCCTTGACTTCCTTTTTCCTCGCACCCCTGTGTCACCTGCCACTGTCGCCTTTCCCAGTCCCGCGCGTGGTAACTCGTGTCGTTGGCATATACTATTCGCTATTCCCCTTGAATCGTGCCCTCCCGCCCCTCCTCCTGCTTCTGGCGCAAAACTTCGTTTCGTTTCTTCCCCTCCGCGCAGCGTCGCTCATCATTCTCTTCAAATTCAAACACCCCCGCCCGTCAAGCTCATCCTGGTCCCCGGCTCATATTGCCATCAAATTCTTTTTCTTTTCCTTCGGTGACAAACCCTTGCTTGGCGAGCACCCGGGCCCAGATCCCTGGTCTTTTACCCCCCCAAAAATTTCAACCTTGGGAACCCTACCCGCTGGATTCATCCCGGCTTCCCCGTTGCCCAGGGTTGGAAGCGAATTGTGCAGCTCCAGTTTGCGGTGATTGACTCCGGCCCTGCCTTGTGCCTTGGCTGAAAGCTGAAGGCCGACCTGGACGACCATTTCGAATTTTTCTAGACGGGTGGTCCAAACGTTGCATTTCCGACGTCCGTCGTTGACAAACGTCATTGAGCGACGGCCTTACGCGCCTGGGGTCATTTCCCTCCGCCTCTAGCTTGACCAGCAGTTCTTCAAGGCACCATCGCGCACACCCCCACCCACGAACAAGTCGAGTCGGCTCTGTTTGCGACTTTGTTTCTTTGCTCGCGCTCTGGAACTTGTCCATCGAGTCGGCCGCATTCGCTCACCAAGTAGCAATCGCCGTTCTTTTTCCCCTCAGCGGATTTTTCGCTTTCGATTCACGTTTTCGCTTTGACGCATCCAAACAGCTACGAGTAGCCCCGTTCCTTACGCGCGAACCCCCTTTGCCTCTGCGAGTCGAGAGGTCCAGACTCATCCCAAACCATAGACCGTCTCAGAGGCGAGAAGCCACACGCCGGGCGCTTCTCTCCCATTTACCCAAGAGCTCGCATCCGTTTTGGCTGCTTGCTCTGTTTTTTCGTTTCTCCATTCTTTTCTGTTCTCCCTTCACAACCGGCCATGCCCCGGTAGCAATGGCCCAGGATCACTTCTGCGAGGCTTCCCACATTCATCACAGCTGTTCCTACGCGGCCACTGCCACTGCCTGCGCCCAGTGCCTGAGGCGGTAGCGAAGCCACTAGTTAGGCGAAATCCACGACCAACACCACTTTTTGACGACTTCGGTCAACATCACGACGCTCCTTTTTCTTCTTCTTCTCTCTTCGACAGCACGGCTACGCCCAGTGCTTGCTCTTTTGCCAGCGGCACCTCTCGCCTGAGGGCGCGCAGAGGCCATTGCTGCTTCGTTTCTGACGTCCCACGCACCCACTAACACAAGGGCTGCATCGACCTGCAACCCGTAGTCTCTCCCTCGCCCTGGCCTCCTGCCTCGCAGGTCCGCAGCCATGACTCCCACGGCTATCACAATCCCCTCAAAAGATGCGGGTGTCGAGCCCGTCGTCTCGCCCCGGTCTCCAAACCGCAAATTCTCCCTATACGCTCCCCGCATGCGTGACGACCTTGACCCGGTGCCCGCCGCCGCCGATGCATCGCCGCTCCCTTCGCCTCAGCTGCCGCCGTCGTCCATGTCGTCACCCACATCTCCGCGCGTACACATTGTTCCCTTTGGTCAGGCCTACCGCCATATGCGGGAGCCATCGGACGATTCGCTGGGGCAGCTGCCGCCGCTGCCTCTCTCCCCGCGGTGGGATTCGCTCTCCAACAGCTCCAGATTTATCCTGCAGCCAACGGCGTCTCTGAGCTCCAACCCAGCCTCCCCCATGGACACTCCGCCCCATCCTCTCTCTCCATTCGCCTACGAGGCGTACAGCGTGGGCTCTGCGCCCTCGTCCCGAAACGCATCCCCGACGCTCGCCTCCAAGTCGTCCCTTGCTGATCTGCGCGCCTTTGACGCTTCCGCCGTGCCAAAAGCACCGTCCCCGGTCGAGAACTTCTCGCGCCCCAGGAAGCAGAGCATCCGCCAGCCAATCACGGACCAGGCCAAGACACGACCCACCCCCAGTATCAATCCGGCCGACCAGTACCTGGAACTCGTCAGCTCCCCAACTCAAAACCCCCTTTGGCCGCCAAATCGTCCCCGTGGTCCCTCCGTCTCATCGTGCCAATCCTCGTCGACCTACCACTCTGCCCTCTCTCCGCCGCCCTCTGAATTCCACGAACCTCTGCCGCCCAGATCCCGCCCCATCGCCAATGGGGTCACTGCTCAGCGCCCACCACTAACTCACAGTCACACGGGTGGTTCAGCGTCCCCCAGCGCTGTCGCCGCGCCCTGGATGAGTGGAGAGGAGCTTCGGTCAAGCTTCCGCTCCCAGTTCACAGAGTCTACGGCCCCTGGAACTGCCGTGACGGAGCGGAGCAGCGTGTTGACAAAGGACAGCTCTGTGACATCGCTCTACCCCCCTGCAGATGCTGAGGCAGACGGTCGCCAAGGGCAAGCCGACGTTGCCGACGAAGGCCCTGATGACGACGAGCTCAGTCTAGACGATCTTATGGGCATGTACGAGAAGGGTTTCGACGACGACTCGGACGTGGAATATAACAACAACGCGGACGAGCGCCCAGCAAGCGCTGCATCCAATCTCGAATACGACATCGGGCCCCGTCCAGGCACTGCCGCTTCTGACGCCAGCTATACCATGCCTCCCAGACCAACCAGTTTGACATCCGACCGCAATTACAGCAGGGACTCACGGCCTCCAACTTCTACGTCCGAGCGTAGCTACAACAGGGATTCTCGTCCTCCAACCTCGACATCCAACCCTAATTATAATAGAGACTCCCGCCCGCCCACCTCGACGTCCCAGCACGACGACAATCGCGACTCTCGACCACCCACTTCAGCGTCGGACATGGCACCACCACACCGCGCATCCATCCACATCCAGGTCGACGATGACGACGAGGAATTCCCTCAGCGCGACGCCGACGACGGCGACAAGCCGTCGACTCTGGACCGGGAGATTCGCATGTCCAAAATGATCTTCAAGAGCCCGGCTTACATTGCTTCTGTCCCTCACATTGCGGAGAACCTTGCCCGGAACAGCATCGACAAGCGCGACTCGGCTAGGTCAATTGATTCTGTGCCCTCCGTCACGTCCCAAAACCCTACCCCGTTTGGCGACAAGACACCTCACACTTCCTCTCCCCTTGCGGAGAGGGCCTCACCCATTTCTCCACCCACATCCCCCCCCATCGTTGAGACACCTACCTCTCCTTTGCCGCCGCCGCTCGCCGACAATTCCGCCTCCATACCTCTCTCGCCCCCCGTCTCACCACCGCCGCCAGCCCCTTCTGCGGCCCCGACACAGCCGCAGACCGCCGAGGAACCGGGCTTCCGCGACCGCTACGGCTTCAAGAAGGAGAACCAGCACATCACCCGAAAGCAGTACGACGCCTGGGATGCCGGCTACAGCGGCTACCTCGCCCGTCGGCGAAAGAAGTGGATTGCGTACCTCAAGGACAACGCGCTCATGACGGACAAGCCCAACCGATTTCCCGCACCCAACGCCAAGACGAAGCGTTTTGTCCGCAAGGGCATTCCCCCGGACTGGCGAGGTGCCGCTTGGTTCTACTACGCGGGCGGCCCTGCCATTCTGGCGCAGCACTCGGGTCTCTACGACAAGCTCACTGTCATAAAGCCAAAGGAAGTGGACGCCGAAGCCATTGAGCGGGATCTCCACCGCACATTCCCCGACAACATCAAGTTCAAGCCACCTGGTGGATTCCAACCGCAATCGTCGAGTGCCCGTGCCAGCCAATCCACTGTCTCGGATGACTCTTTTCGCCGAAGCCCAGTGCCGCCCCCGGGTTCGGAAGATGAGCCGCCGATCATCACCTCGCTTCGGCGGGTCCTGCACGCATTCGCCGTGTACAATCCTCGCATCGGGTATTGCCAGAGTTTGAATTTTCTGGCAGGCCTTCTGCTCTTGTTTGTGGAGACGGAGGAGCAGTGCTTCTGGCTGCTCAACGTCATCACTCGTATTTACCTGCCAGGAACCCATGAAACCAGTCTGGAAGGTTCCAAGGTGGACCTTGGCGTGCTAATGACGGAACTCCGGGACACCATGCCGGGCATCTGGGACAAGGTTGGAGGGGATCTGGAGGCCGGCGAATCTGGATCCCGCCCCGCCACGGGCAAGTCGATTCGCATGACGCGGAAGCGCAAGGACATGGCACGTGTGTCCACCGACCGCCTGCCTCCCATCACCGTGTGCATGACGGCCTGGTTCATGAGCTGCTACATCGGAACCCTGCCCATTGAGACGACGCTGAGGGTGTGGGACGTCTTCTTCTACGAGGGCTCCAAGACGCTCTTCCGCATCGCCCTGGCCATTTTCAAGCAGGGCGAGAATGAGATCAAGGCTGTCTCGGACCCGATGGAGATGTTTGGAGTGGTGCAGGGCATTCCCCGAAAGCTCATTGACGCCAACGCGCTCATGGAGGCGTGCTTCAAGCGTCGCAACGGTTTCGGGCACCTGAGCCAAGACACGATTGACGTGCGTCGTCAGGAGCGCCGAGCCAAGGTGCAGTACGACAAGATTCAAAACAACAACAACAACAAGACCAACAAGACTTGGACGGTGGCTCAGTCAGAAGACCGACCAAAGGAAAAGGGCCTGTTTGGGAAGAAGCGGACCCAAACCGGCGTGTAATACCACAACATCTGCACACAGACTTGTGCAGCCAACCCACACAACCACATGATACATTCCCTCGAAGCATTTTCTTAGGCTTAACTTGACCTCCTCGGTGTCAATTGTTTTTTCACTTTTTTTTATTTCCTCAACCTACACCGGCAAACCCCACCATTCCAAGACTGAGGTGGCGGAGCTACCTGCTCTAATCATGGCACGGCGTTTCAGCGGCTGGCACGGTTCGATTTTACATCATTGACTTAGCGGCACTGTCTGCATTTTACTCTTGTTTGGACCTTGAACGGACCTACTTTCGCAAGGCATGGTATTGCTTATTACTCTATTTTCTCTTTTTTTTCTCTTCTCAGAGTCTTTCATAAAACGGAGAAAGACAGGATCTTTGGAGGATGGAACGGGACGGCGGGACGGCATGGACTTGACGGACGCACGCCTTGAGGAAAAGACAAAACAACCTGGTTTTAACTTAATGACGACGGCTAACGGCTGCACTGCGACAACAAAAAATACCCACTGACGGGAAAGAACTCTTGACCCACGACGCGACGGGAGCACAAATGGAGGTTTTCTGGAGCAGCATGAAGACACGCTCAGCACGGAAAAGGGGAAAGTCGTGGGGAAGGGTCTGTTTGGTTGATTTTTTATTTTATTTTATATCCTAGACAGGGATCATGTATGAACTGCATAGAGGTGGTTGTTTCCGAGCATCTATTAGAGATGGCACTCGATGAAGTGATATCCAAATGGAATGACTGAAATTTCAAAGCACACAAAGACATGTACACATGAAGCACGCACTTGCCCTTTTGCAGTGAATTACGAGGAAAAGAAGAGCTTAAAATGGGTTTATTTTTGGTGGGCATACTGATTGATGCCTTGTGTGTGTGCGTGAGTGTTTGCTGGTGCAGCTAGTAAATGCTATCCTAGTGGATTTGCTGCCCATCCATGCAAGTGACCCGTTTGAGTAATAACCTGATGTGTGTGTGTGTGTGTGCGTGTGTGTAAATGTGGTGTTTGTGACCATTTTCCCAATATAGCGGTTGTGATTTCGTTTCATCATATCATGCCATGGCAGACAAGAGAGCTGCGTTGTTGCAGTTTACGCTACGGGAGGGAAAGTGGGCTCTTCGAGGGCGTACTTGTCGACGTGAGTCTTGACCTTCTTCTCCCACTCGGGGCGGTCGGTGCGGTACTCGTCGGCGATGCGCTCCTCGAGAGGGTCATCGGGCTGGGGCTCGAGGAGGAGGTTGCTGAGGGCCTCGAGGACGGAGCGGAGCTTGGTGGAGGGCTTCCAGGCGTCGGGCTTGAGGAGGCCAAGGCAGATGTTGCCGAGGGAGTCGTTTGTGACGTTTGGGTGGTAGATGCGGGTGACGAACTTGACGACGGGGGGCTTGAAGGGGTAGTCGGTGGGGAGGGTGAGGAGGATGCCAAAGACGCCTGGGTGGTAGGCGCTGGGTTGGGGCGGGCGGAGCGTGATGTGCCAGGTGTGGACGGTGTCGGTGGGTGGGAGGGCGACGGTGAAGCCGGGTGGGGGATCTTGGGAGACTTCGGCGAACTCCTGCAGGCACAGAGGTTGGTTAGCTGGTGACCTTTACGGTGGCAGGAAGAGGAGGAGCTTGTGTGGCGTTTCACCTTGTTGATGCGCTTGGTCGACATGGCGGCGGTTGGTTTCGCAGCGACGTGTGATGAGGGTTTGAAGGAAGGATGGATGGATGAGGCAGCCTTTTTGGGCCGGGTGAAGCTCAGCTGGGGGAGCTTGACGGGTGGTGATGGTGTTGGTGCTGGCGCTGGTGCTAATGCCGATCCTTTGGACCGCAGGCTTTAAACCTTGTTGTTGGCTGGCAGTGCTTGTTGTGCGTGATGCTTCAGCGGCGGCGGCAGCAGCAGCAGGCAATGCACACGGTAGGGGTTTTATTCTTCTCCCTGCTTCAGGAGGTGACGATGGTGCAGGGTTGAAAAAGGTGGGATTGAGAGCTGAGCTGGGTATGACGAAGGATGCAAAGATGGGCAGCAAGAGGGACGTGGTGGTGGGGTGTGGCTTGTCACACGGCGAGTGACGAGTGAGGTGAGGGGAGAAAGAGGGGCAGACGAGTGCGTGCCTGTCACAGCTCAGGCAGACGAGGGACGAGGGGTGGCCCTTTAAAACACTGCTGTAACTCGCTCCGGCTTAGTGGCTTAGCGAATGCTTAGGGGATGCTTACGGTGCTCTGGGTGCCTGAGGGCTTGGTCATTCATGAGGTGCATCAGCGCCCACCATTCACTGGCCCACCGTGCAGGTGCAGGAGTCTAGATCTTGCCTGCTTGCTCATCCAGGCTTCACTCTGTATACATTTTCGCCCATGCCGCTTTTGCTCGCCGACGGGATCTGTTGACTGAGACCAGGCAAGGTTGCGATGCCACCTCGCTGAAGTGCCTGGGATGGACGTAGAAGTCTTGACCAGAACTAACCATAGCAGCAGTGGGACTTTTCTGACATCGACCCGCCCTGTCATGCTGGTAATTGGCAAGCCACGCCTTTATGATTGAGCCAACAACGAACCGCTTGCTACCACTCGGCTCACTCGGCCATGAAGAGACAATGGAAGATATTTATTCGGTGACCCAAATTGAGGACGACTTGAATCCTTGAAACGTTACTGGTTAAAATCATCATGTCTCCCCGTATCCTTCGTGCCACTGCTTCATTCATGCATTTGGAGCCGTAACGGCGCACCATCTCGGTCAACTCTCGGTGAGGACCCCACATTTCCGGGCACCCCGCCTCCACAGTGGCCCACGCCCAAAGAAAAAAAGTTGCCCACCTTGGATTCTCTTCAACACCAGGAACCAACCATCACCACATTTTTACCTGCAAGCGCTGCTCAATTGCTGCGTAAAACAACAACAGCCAATCATGGCTCCTCACGAATCTCAGATGCCATTTATCCGGAACCTGGCCTCCAGTGGTATGTTCCCACCGCTCTCGAGAAAGGAAAACGACGGAAGGAAAAAAAAAATTACACATCCCATGCATGTTACATGCTAACGCTTCTTGAAAACCTGCAGACCGCAAGCTCCGTACCGCTGCGCTCGAATCGCTCCAGTCCTTCCTCGCCTCCCGCCCGTCCCTCGAAGACAATGATGCACAGAAACTGTGGAAGGGCCTCTTCTACGCGCTGTGGATGACGGACCGCCCGATCCCCCAGCAGCGCCTGGCCACCGACCTCGCCGCGCTGCTCTTCACGCTGCAGCCGGCCTGCGCGGCGCCATGGCTGCGCGGCTTCTGGACCGTCGTCTGCGCCCAGTGGACCGACATTGACGTGCTGCGCCTCGAGAAGTTCCTGCTGCTGGTGCGCCGCGTCTTCGCCGCCCACGTGCGCCTGGCCAAGGAGCACGGCTTCGAGGGCGAGACGCCCGACGCCCTCGTCGCCATCCTGGCCGAGTTCCCCTTCGAGCTCGACGGCGACATGCGCAAGGTGCCCGTCGGCATCCGCCTGCACGCCATGGACCTCTGGGTGGACGAGCTGGAGCGCGAGGGCGCCCTGGCCGACGACCGCGCCGCGCCCTTTGTCAAGAAGCTGGGCGACCTCGTCATCGCCCTCAAGCGCTGCCCCGTGAAGCCGGTGCGGGAGCGGGCCGGCGACAGCCACAGTGACGAGAGGCTCCCCTGGGGGACTCCCGGTAGTGACGGTGAGGGCGAGGCCGACGGCAACGACGACGATGAGGATGCGGAATGGGGTGGTATCCAGGACTAAAAGAATCCAGAGAGAGAGAGAGAGAGAGAGAGAGAGATCATGTGGGAAAAACACTATGAGAAAGGAAGGACCCATGAGAAAAGCAGAAGATGGCGCACGGCGTTGGGATGAATTCCATTTGGGGCACAAAAAGAGTCTTCTGACAAGGCAACTATTTCGTATTATTCTTGCTGTCTCCGTCTTGATGTTTTATGTTTCTGTTTCATACGAGAGACTTGGAAAGGTTGATACCAACTATGCAACACCTGGACACCATAAAACAAGCTTATTGATATAAATATTTACACAAGAAAAAGAAAAGAGAGAGAGTGAGATCCTAGCGTTTCACATGTTTTTGCTTTTCCTTGATGAAACAAAAAAAGAGATTAAGTATTTGCAATGACTTCCTGTTTCGAGCCCAGGGTTTTTATATCCATTACCGGTTCGTAAGCAGCGTAAGCTGGCCCGTTATTTCCTGCGAGGGCACTATTATTTCGTATCAGGTGTAATCCGTCATCTCCTGGCTCTGCTGCGTCCTGCAGCGCCTGGCCTTCAATTACCACACTCGCTCGTCTCCCCCGATCGACTCGTCTTCCTCCTCGTCCACCTCGTATCCCATCTCCCGGGCCTCCTGCGCGCGCTCCTTGGCCATGCGCGCGTGGTGCCAGGCATCCCACTTGGCCTGCTGGTCCGAGGGCTCCTGTCGAGCAGCACCCAGCAGGCCCTTCTTGCCCATGCGGCGGCGGTGCTGGCGCTTCTGCTCAAATGTGAGGCTGTCGACGTCAACAGCGTTGATGTCGCGGCCGTGGTACAGGTCAAGCAGGTCGGCGGTCCAGTCGTCCACCTCTTCCTTGATCCTGTCTACCAACAAACGTCCCTGGCCACCCGTAGTCCATTGATCCAGCTTGACGGGGATGGCGGTGCCAAAGGTGGGATCATCGAAGGAGAAGACGCATGTGTTTCCGTCGCAGCTGGCTGGGCGGCAGTACTTGGCACACATGGTCGACTCGGCAGCATACCAGACGGAGAAGACAAAGACGAGGATGCCCAAGATTGTAAATCGGAACGAGGGCTTGCGGCGGTAGAGGCGAGGAATGGGTAGTTGGACGTACGAGCCCTTGGCCGGCTTCACATGTGTTGTGCAGGTGGGCGTGTGCGTGTGGTCCTGGTTCGGGGTGTCCGTCTTGTCCTCCGACTTTTCTACAACTGGCTTTTCAGCAGTCATGGTTTCTTGCTTGAACTGGCCTTCAAGGCGCTCGATGCCCTTCTTGGCCGTGTGGATGTTCATGAGGCCGGTCTGCAGAGACTTGCTCATTCGCGAGTATGCAGCAAGCTCGCCGTCGGAGTGATCCGAGTCTTTGGCGCCGCTAGATTGGTTGCTTCTGGTGTTGAGTTTGGTGTCAAGGTCGAGGCTAAAGTCGAAATCGTCGTCGAGCGAAGGGTCGGTGGGGAGATTCTTGATCAGTTCCTTCATTCTGGGCGACGGGGTTCTGCGACCTAGCAAAACTTCCTCAATATCATCCAGGGTCGAGTCTTCAATGTTGTGCGTGCGTTGAAGCTGCATGAGGTCGTCCTTGACTGTTGGGAGCTTGGCTGTGTTTTTAAGTGGTCGCCTGCGCCGTGGGAGCGAGTGTGCGCGCCGCCTTCTCACTCCCGTCGACACGGACGTGGGCTCGGATTTCTCATCCGTCGTCCCGCCGTCAGATGTTGTGTCCGTATCGGCGCTCTGCCATGCACGCTCGGCCTTTCTATCCCTATTTGCAGAAATGGACCTTAGTCGTACTGGGTTTGGTAGCTCGGCCGCTTTGCCCTCTCGAGTCGATGTTGCAGATCTTGTTCGTGGCCGCCTTGCGTCCTCGTTTGACTTCTCCTCACGGACCGATGTGGATGTAGATGATCTTGGTCGTAGCGGCTTTTCGTCCTGTCGCACTTCCTGTCGCGGCAGCTCCCGAGGCTGCTCTCGCACATCTTCTCGGAGTTCCTCACGGGGCTCTTCACGCAGCTTCTCTTCCTTGATCTCAATCTTCTCTACCTTGACCGTCGCCGGAGTCTCAACATACGCGCCCATAATTCTCGGCGTTGGCATCGTCAGAGGGTCTGGTTTAGTCTGTCGCGGCGTAGCTTCGACTAGTTGCTTTTCCTCCTCAGGCTCTGGCAGCGGAGATGGGGCGCGAACAGAACCCTTCTCTGACTGGTTTTCTCCGGGGGCGAACAGCTTCATTTCGCCTTCGATTCGATCCGTGGGATCTATTTCCGACTGCATACTCGACCTCTTGCTCTTAAGGGAGTCCGTCGAGTGTGAGCGCGGGAGACCTGTGAACCCAACCGTGGGTTTTGACGATTCGCGATCCTTGGTGGTTTCCTGGGCTATGCGTCCCGGATCGTTTTCAGAGTTACGACGCGACATGGCGGATTTCAGTTCTGCCTCTTCGACAGGAGGCTTCTGCGTCCTTGGTGGGCTGGCGGGCGGCTGAGGCTCCATCTCTGGCGCAGGGCTGGAACTGGCAGCCCTTGCCAGCCGCCGAAGCAACTCCCGCGAGTCGCTGCGTCTGTGGGACATGTCCGGTCGTGCAGGGACTATTTCCTCCTTATCATAGCTGGTCTTCGCCTCTACGGTTGGCTGAATGCGGCTCGTATACTCTCTAGCCTTGAAGATGGTTACGGGCGTATCAGCTATGTGTTCACCGGCCATCTCGAACGCAGACTTTGGCCGGGGAATCTCCTTTACTTGGGGCGCAGGGATGAAAGTCTCGTAAACCCCTCGGCTCGAATGTGGACGAGCTTGCTCGGGGGACTGCGATGGGGACGGCGGCCGGAGCGCTGCGTTTGAATTTTGTTCGCGGATCTCGTCCAACCTCATCTTAGCTAGGGCTCGATTCGAGATGCCATTAATCTCGCGTTGCCGTATCTCGTCAAGTTTGGTATTCGTCGGCTTTGGCAGACTCCTGTCAGGAATGGGTATCTGATGCTCGGCCTGTGCCTCTCGGTGTTGTATTTCATCTAGCTTTGTGTTTCGCTGCCGTCGCGGGGACTGAATAGGAATATTACTTCCTGCCTTGACCTCCCTCGACCTAATCTCATCCAGCTTCGTGTTTCGCGACCCGGGGTTTGCGACTCTGGTACGAGAGTTGATGTCGACCTCGCTGCCATCGTCAAATTTGATGCGGTCGGCAAATGGCTGGGCCCCAATCTTAATTCGAGGGCTGTCAGAAATTTGCAAGTCTCCTTCCGTAAAATCCTGATCGAGCTCCCATGCAAAGCTCTTTTCGGGCGATGCATTCTTGGCCGGTGACTGAGCTTCGGCTTCCGCTTGGCGTTCCTCATTCTCGACCGATGGCCATGGTAGGTCTTCTATTCCTGGGACAAGGGCAGGAATGCGGCCCTGGCTCGTCAGGTCGTCCTTGGATGGCAAATGCTTCAACCACCTCGGCCCGGGTCGAAGTCGGTCACCCGCTTCCTCTGGCCGAGCCTCTGCCTGGACCTCTGTAGGGGCATCTGACTTGATCACGTTGACCTTTGTGCTAGTAGAGTCCAGCGCGGCGTCCCCCCCAAGCCCGATACGCGGCTTCCCATATAAAGACCTTCGTCGGGTCGGGTCTTGTTTCTCGGGCGAGAGTCTCGTGTCTGCTAGCGTCGAGGTCGCTACTGATTGTCGCGAAAAGGGTCGGGTGGGTGCTTTGCTGTCGAGGTGGTCCTGGCCTAAAATCTTCCTCATCTTCTTGTCCTCCTCCTCGCGTCGTGCGCGGGCAACCCGTGGTGCCGGGCTGGGCGAGGCATCCATGATCTGGCTCTGGTCGCTTTCGTCATCGTCCTCCAGTCCAGCGCGACTGAATGCCTCGGCTAATGATAGTGGTTTTCGGTTCGAAAAAGTCATGCTCGTCGGTCTAGGTATACGCGAACCCCCTGACGAATTTAGGCTGCTGTTGCTCGCCTTCCGTTCGACGGTCCTCAATTGCGGGATGGAGCTCGTTCGTCGTAGCATGCTGCTGTCGATAAGGCTCAGGCGGTTTCTGCTGCTGCCAAGCGATGCGCGGTCGTTCTCCTTGTCCTTGTCCCTGAGGTGGCTGTCATCTCGAGACGTGTTGCTCGAAAAGAGCGGCTTCCTTCCCGACTCCTTTACGACGAGGAGGCTTGCGGGCCTCCCGTTTGGCCTTCCGGCCAGCGAGTCCCTTGATCGATCCATTGAAGAGGGCGGCGACAAAATTTGGGGCGGTAACGGTATATCAGAAGGTGGGCGGATGCATCGTCATGGGCCAGGGTCAGGCGCGATCATAACATGGCAAAAGGAATGCAGAATGCGACAGCAGCGAGAAGCGGCAGTGTAGCAGCGCGGAGCAGTTGCGAACGGGAATTATACACGTGTATGAGGCTTGGACCTGGTGCTGAGATATAGCAAAAGTGAATTATCGCGAGTTGAGCCAATGTTTTGAAGAGACGAGTTGAGATGTGTCTTGAATCCCGTCGCGTTAGAGGCGTCTGGGCCCTGGGGGCTTGTCTTGGCGCTGCTCCTGCTCCACCCACCCCTACCGTCCATCGCTGCAGCACGCTCTGCCTCCCGGTTCGTCCGGAGATGCTGGCGGGGCCGGTAGAATAAATGTTCCGCGAGCCAAGAGTGCTGCAGACACCTCGAGAACATGTCGGCAGCAGCCTCAAACACGCTCGATTGGCTGAGTAGAAGCAAAAGCGTTTGTTTCACGAGGCCTTAATTGCATTCCTTGCAGGGTCTGTTTTGTGACGGGAATCGGCAGTCAACACGAGAAACATCCCCCGCCCGCCCGCACAGACAATACCATGCCATAACCACGAGGACCATGTTCACTCAGACTACTGCTACATACGCTACGCACTCCTAAATTTGACAAGCCACCAGCCTGACATATTCTACTTTGTTCGGCCGTCATTTTAAGGAGTACGATGCATGACTGCGCATCTAAATACCAATGGGACGCCGTATCGCCTTGAATCGTACAAGTCTATTTGTCCGTCATCTCTACCGCCACTACATATTGTAGTGGGTCAAGCTCCGAGGCTTGCAAGTGTCTAACTTCGGCCCCTGACTAAACCGCAGTCAGATTAAGTTGCTGTCGTGTGCCAAGTTTAGGTATTAAACCCTGGGCCGCAATCTGACCTGACTCAAAGCCGATCATGACATGCCCCAGGAAGGCCAATATAAGAAAGGCCAAAAAGACGGCCAAAAAATAGGGCTTTCAAATTTAGAGCAATTTCCTTGGAATGTCAAGATACGGAGGATGCGCAAGGTGGCGCACACTGCCAAGATACTCGTAGCACAAATGACGAGCGCTTCTTCAGGGGCCTTAGTCAGGGTATTAATACATGCTGGACAAGACAGTCGACTTATCTGCTCTACTCGATGATGCTGGGGATGTCTGTGCGGCTACCATGACAGCCCCGCCATGGCCATGTGATGGCATTTTCCACGTCCGGCTAGGTACCTCAGAGCCTCCAAACGGAGGCGAGGTGGAAACTCGGTTTATTTTATTTTTTTTCTCTCTTCATAAACAGGCCGTGTGGATAAACTGCTAACTTGAACTTGCAACGCGAAAATCTGAATTGGAGATTGGAAATCCGTTCCTGGCCTGGAGGAACGGTGTACCTGCCGAAAGTAATTGCTTCGACAAAACGCACACCAATGTGCAGCAAAAAATTTGAGTATTTTCCAAAGAAGATCGATTGGGATATTTTGTAGTACGGGTTGACTTCACGGGAGATGGTTGGGCATAAAATGAGCGTATTGGTGGTGCTTGTTCACCACATTGAGCACCCCAAGTATAGACAGAATAGCACGAGGGAATGCTGGGATAAAGCCCTTTGAGTGCAATCGTCCCAGTCCAGTGTGAAGGAATCATATTTGACCAAGCCTGGTCTGAGCACAGTGTCATCCTTGGCTCAAGCTCTGCACTAATCCAAAGTGAAGATGGTACAGTGACTATTTTAGCTTGGTACCATATCGCCCATTATGCTCCAAGCAGGGCGGTCAGATATGCCGGCACAGTTAGTCGGTGAGATGATTAGGCATGTTTATGTTGCGATCAATTGGAGAATTGGGCGGCAGTGGCCCAAGGCACTCCTGGTAGCCCTGGCTCCCGTTTGCATACGAGCCACTCACTCATTGGCGTCTCTTCTGGGAGCTGTCATGAACTGACTACTACTTAACTGACAGATCTTGCAGAACAAACTGCAACGGTTTCTGGGCTCTGATATGCGTCTCATTTTCATTGCAGAAAAAACTACGCTAAAATATGAAGAAAAATATTTCATCATCCTTTGTACCTGCTAGCATTGCGGGTTCCTTAGCGGGAGCAGTCACACGCACGATTAGCTCCGTAAAAGAATCTTGCCGGCTTTACGGCATCTGCATGCCCACTCCATCGTCGACAGGCTGGCCAAGAAATTTATTCCAATACAACCTTGAATAGTTGTCAGTTTAACACCTCGTTGCAGGGAGTCACCCACACCTGAGCATTTCTAGCCAAAATGAATGCGCAATACTACCTAAATAACTATATTTATTAAAGACTATTTTAAGACTTTTTACAATTACTATTACTTGGGTATTGCAATTGTTTTAGTCAGAATTCCCGTTACAGCCATTCCAGGGTTGAATTGTAACTGACATGAAACCAAACGTCAAAGTCTCTTTAGAATGCACCTAGTGATTGATGGCCAACCCCTGTCCTGCCCCAGAGCCAACGGGGTTAGGCGGCACAATGCGACATGGGACACTACTTGGCTGCCCAATTAGCCATGTGCGCCGATGCCAAGACGTTTCTAGTCTGCGGTTCTGCGACTGGCGATGGGATGGAGGTAGGGCTGACAGGCTGAATAAAAAGAAAGTGCTCTGCCTTCCCTCCAGCACGATGCTTCCAGCGCGGTAATTACCTGTCGCCTGGTTCTAGCAATGCCTAGACGTGCGCTTTTCTTTGTCCTCGGCGCTGTTGCCACTGCTGGCGCTGGCGTCGGCGCCGAGGACCTGACCGACTTCTCCAACGACCTGGCGTCGGATGTTGGTCCGCTGCTGGCCTTGTTTGGAGAGTCCATGACGCAGCAGTATCTGAGCGAGAGCACAGCGTTTCTCGACTACTTCATCTTTGCCATGGGCCCAATTGGCATAATCACGGCCATTATCTCGGCCATTCGCGTGTGCGGCCACTCAACACTGCGTGCCTTTGTTGGCAGATCCCAAGAGGGCGACGGCGGGGTGGAAGCCGAGCTGTGCACATCGACGAGCCGCGACGTGTGCGAATTGTTCAACAAGGGCGGCATCACTCGCGTTCTCGGCCAGCCGCAGATTCTCGAGCTGATTTACTTCCCGTCGCGAAAAGACACCAAAGCAAACCTGCACATATTCAGGCACTTTCTTGGCCACCACCAGCCCCCCGAAACGTCTGATTGGGTCCTTGTCCAAGGAGGTCCCCCGTTTGCCCCCAGGCCAAACCTCTCGTTGAATGCCGGCATTAAAAAGCAGCCGCAGTGGATGTTTTGGCTTGTCGCCTTTATTGGGCTGGTCCTCCAGTCTGGCGTCATCGCCTTCTCTGGAGTTGCGGCTTGGGTTCTTGGGTGGAACCTCAACAAATCAGGGACGCCCGCTGAACGAGACTATCCCCCAGTTATGTTCATCATCGGCACAACTCTCATGTGTCTCGGAATGTGGAGCTGTGCCGCCATCATCGGGCAGACAACCTATGAGACTCGTTATAGGCGCCAAGAGAGAAAGGATGAGGATAGGGAGCATGAGAGCCGGCTTCTCTGGCTGCAACCAGGTCCTCAGAGCGTTGGTGATCAAAGCTTCGACCCGTTTGCTTATTTCGACAAGGAAGATGACCCTTTGCAGGAATGGACATCTTCGAGGAAAGACTTTGACGATAGGAAATTTGAGACTTACACCTTTTTTGCCGTCGTCACAACCCTGATCGGCTACATAATGCAGTTTATCGGCCTGCGGGGTCTAAATGCCTGGGTGTCCATTTCGCAGCTGGTCATCACTCTCGTAATGAGTGTGCTGAGAGGCCTGCTGCGCATCCAGCGGCTCGGACGAAACGACAACAGGCTTGCCAAAATGCCCGATCTCGTCGCCGGCCACGAGCTCGACTGGCTTGCTTTCGAGATTGCGTATCATAACCCCGAGAAGCTGGCCTGGCACGTCACAGGCAAGTGTGAGGCTGCCAAGAAACGGGATCTATTCTCGCATGACAAGGCTCGCGCCTCTCCACAGCCCTCCGAAAAGGATCGCTACTCTCAGCAGGATGACGACAATACACTCTCAGGATCCCAGGCTTCATCCTCCCAAATGAAGGGAACCAAGGCGTGGAAGAAGGATATTGTCGAAATATTCGAGATCCGACAGCGATTAGCTTGTCTAACAGGCTGTGACACCTTTGAGCCGCTCGAGGAGAACGAGTACCAATTATGGGACGACCAATATGTCAAGGTGCGCGTTGCGGCTAGGAAACTGTCTGCTGCAATATGCCAAGCTTGCCAGAGCCTTCTTCAGAGGGATGACATTGGCGAGGTCGTCTTGGGAATCAAGGCCATGGCTTTTTCGGTTCCTTGGGAAAAGGCAACCTATGCGAAGAATTCTGTGGGTGTAACCCTGAGGCCGCCTACGGAGCGGATACAGACAAGATGGAGCACAGACACCGCACAGATAGAGGCCATACTGGGCCTCTGGGTCTGGTCGCTCTTCTCCAATGAGCAGCTGCACACGGACGATGAGTCTGGGAACAGAAAGTCGATGGTGGAGAAGATTGAGGCGGAACGAATCGTCTCAGCTGGATTAGACGACTTTACCTGGCACCAAAAGGGAGACAGAAGAGCAGAAATGGATCTCTGGCTGGGCCCAAACAAGGTTCGCTTGTCTGAAGCCTTGGTTACTGTTGACGAGACAGGAAACTACAGCCTCGAAGACAGGTGGGTGTGTCACGACGAATACAAACCCGGCACCGACGAGCTTCCCAAATGGACTCCCCACCAACAGGGTTCCGGTGCCACAACCGCAAAGTCGAGGCGGTTCTGTGGTTGGAATGCCGTTCCGGAGGTGCTTGCATCTGATGCTCCTGTCCGAATACAGTATGCGGCCGCGAGCGATTCCATTCTTGAGGTTTGCGCCCAAGAACTTTTTCTCGCACTCATGATGTCCCTAAGAAGCCGGCTCCCCGAAAATGACGTTGTTGTCGTGGAGAATTCCGGCATGATTCGCTTAGAAAGCCCAACTGTCACAGCTCTTGCGCAGGCCTTTATCGACAACGGCTTGGGGTCGTACTCGGACGCAATACTGTGCATCGTTCCAGCTCTCGGGGACCTCTTCCGCCCTGATAAGACGCAGATGCTCTCAGCTGTCATCAGGGGGGCGGATGGCTACAGAAAGGAGGGCGAATGGAAACGAGCTGAAACACTATTGCACTGGGCTTGCCAGTGTTACTCTCCGCCTCAAGCAGGACAGACACAAGAGCCCGCAGATATTGCAATTTTCAAGGAGGCTCTTCTTGCCACTGGGGAGCTGTACCGTTGGTCGCTTGCACAATTGTCCGAATCTGGGCGAAGGTTTGGGCTGAAAGGCATTGCCTGGATGCAGAAAGCATATGGCCATAAACACGGCCATTTGTTCAGTTCACACCCTTCAAAGGAAGAAATCTATGGAGAAGAAGAGATGCACGAGCATGCTGTTGACCCAGAGATCACTGAGATATTAGAGCGCTACAAGGACATTGCAAGCAAATTCTGCAAGCTCGACCTAAGTCCCAAGGATTCTTCCCAAACCCAGCTTGTTGACGCGCTTCAAAGCCGTAACCGAACCGACACCTTGTACAACTTGTGTCTAGTCCCTGGAGGTCAATTTGGGTCTTCTTCGACATTGAATTCTGCACTCCCGCTTGCCGTGCGCAATGATTGGAGGGAGGTTGTGGATGCTGTTCTAGAGCTAGGAGCGGACCCCAACAGCCAAGATGGCCTGGGCCGAACCGCGATATCGTATTGTGCCGAGCTCGGCTATGAGGAATATTTCAATCATCTTGTGGAACTTTCCGCATCCCCAGACTTGCCGGACCAAAACCAACAGACTCCCCTGTTTTGGGCTGCTGAAGCTGGACAGGAAAGGCTGGTCGAGCTCCTGTTGGCTCACCCGCAGGTCGACCCGAGCAGGCGAGACAACAAGCTACGCACACCACTGGCCGGTGCCATGCTAAAGGGACACCAGCGTGTGTTTCAAATGCTTCTCGACACTGGAAAGATTAACATAAATGCTCCCGACAAGTTCAACACCACGTTGCTTTATTGGGCCGTGGAGAGTGGAAGCAAAGCCTTTTCTCGGATACTCCTCGAGCAGAATGGTATCCTTCCCAGCGTGCCAAACCGCGACAACGACTCACCGCTGTTTTCCGCAATAAGACAACACGACATTGATACCGTCCGGTTGATACTTGACACGGGAAAAGTTGATTTCGGAGCAAAGTACGGTGCCAGTGGTCAAAACGCCTTGATAGTAGCCGCTGAGGTGGGCAACGAGGACATATTCCGGGTGCTGCTAGAAACTGGCGGGTTTGATGTAAACCAAAAGAGCGACTGGGGTGAAACGGCATTGGAAACTGCCAAAAGGGTAAAAAATGATGGCATCGTCAAGCTGCTGCTCGAAAGGCCTGATGTTGAGGTCAAAGACGAGAAACCACCAGGCTGGCCCCTATTTGGGGTTGGTAAAACTGGAGAGTAAAAAGGTTTATAGACACTATAAAAAGCCAAAAGACGAATATACAAGTAAATAAATAATATAAATTATATTATATTCTAGATTCTACGAATCATCATTTATTTGTTGCGGTTCCATTCACGGAGTTTGGCGTTGGCTATGAGAATGACAGTACCTATCGTAAAGTCTACAGCCTGGGCTGAAGGCACTAGGAACAATAGCCAGGGAAACTATTAGTGCTTTCTTGTAATATCCTTGGAGCTATTGTTTTGGTATATCCGCCATGGCTCTCCTCAGTGACCAGCAGCGCCACCTTATGCCAGACCATGACGGTTGAAGCTGTCTCGAACTCGCACTAATCAGACAAGCTTCGAGCATGATCTCATCTAAACCGCTCTCGGGTTGACTTTTGAGGAACCCCTGGACCTCGTGGTTCCCCAGTCTCGTTGCATCTTCGCGTGCAACATCAAACTATGGCACTACCATTGATCTGCAGAATTTCCCGGTCTTGCGGCTTTATTCCATCTTGAGTTTTGGCCCAAGTGTCAGTGCAGCAATCCCCACTGCGGCAGCCCTGGCTGCTCGGGGGCTTCAATAGACGACGAACATGGTCTCATGACAAGTCCATGTTTTTATAATTGTATATAGTCGAATTACGAGTCGTTATATGCCACCAATCTACACCCCAATTGCAATCCTTTTGAGGCCGCTCAGTGGGTTCATGAATCCATTGACAAAACACTTGCCCAATTGTCTCCACTCGAATGATCAGATGGAGCAATTGAGCGCAACTTCCAGCATCGCATTGTTCGGTCATCTTGCCATCACTTTCGCTGTCGGTATTTTTTTAGGAGCTCCGAGACCTGTGGCAAAAGGCCGAGCTTTGAGATGGCGCCGTCAACCCACATAGCTCAGAGTTAAACTCACCTTTCGATTCTTTAGCTCCCCTCCACTTTCCGGGCAGCCCGGTCCATGCTGGTCCGGGGAAGGATTTCGCAATTAACGTTTGATAAGGCCATTGTTGGGGCTTCCTCTTCCGATATTTTGTTCTCCAGCCATTTGCTCTCAATCGTGCCTGATCCAATGGCTCAGTCGTCGCCTCCCACGGCCCTTCGGCCGTGTGGTAACATGTAAGTTCGCATCCCATTCCTCAACCATCGTCACCTGAGCTCGCGACCAATACGAGAGACTCGCCGCAGGGAAATCTACTCGACAAGCCGCCATGCCCTGGGTATCTACCGCTGCGTTGTCGTCTCAGCGCGATACACCAACCCTCCTCCCGCTGCGCGCGGCGAGGAGGCCATCTTCACCGCCCTGGCCCAGCTGGTCGCCCGCCATCCGATGCTGCGAGTCGGCGTCGTGGGCGAGGGCACCAATTCGCCGCGGTACACCCACATCCCCGAAGTCGACCTGGACACACATGTTGTCTTTCGCACGCTGCCTGACGGAGACGACTACGAGGCCGGTCTCGGAGCCATCCATGCCTGGTGTCATGACCAGCTGTGGACTAATCTTGAGACAGTCCCGCCATGGAGGATCATTGTTGTGAGGCCTGAAGCAGAGAGCGACGACGACGACGAGGAAGAAGAAGAAGAAGAAGAAGATGGTGGCAGCCCAGCATATGAGGACGTTATCCTCTACTTTCACCACGTTCTCATGGACGGAACCAGCGCCAAACAATTCCACGAGCAGCTCGCCTCGCTCCTCAACCAGAGCCCAGACGAGTACTTGGACCATTTCCTCGAGTTCCCCGAGCCTCCCGTCCTCCCAGAGCCTCTGGAGAAGGTCATGACCTACACCAACAGCGTTGGCTTCATGGGCCGGCTCCTCTGGCGCGAGCTTGCGCCGTCGTTCCTCAAGCCGACTCCGCCAGCCATCTGGGCCGGCGAGCGCATCGACTTTGCCCGGCCGCACAAGGCGCAGGTGGTGCCAGTCGACATCCCGTCGGCCGTCGTGGCGAGCCTCGTCGCCGCGTGCCGCGAGCGCTCGGCCAGCATCACCTCTCTCCTGCACGCCCTGTGCCTCGCCTCGCTGTCGCGCCGCCTGCCCGCCGCCTCGCCGGGCTTCAAGGCCAGCACGCCCATGAACGCCCGCCCCTACCTCTCGCCGTCCACCAAGGACGCCTTCCGCGTCGCCATCTCCATCACCAACCACGACTACCCCGCCGCTGTCGCCGAGGCCCTGCGCCAGCCCGGCGCCGACCTCGACGCCCTCATCTGGCAGAGCGCAAAGGCCACAAAAGACGACATCCGCTCCCGCGTCGCCACCCTCCCGGCTGACGACCCCATCAGCCTCCTCGGCTACATCCCGGACTGGGAGGCATTTTGGAAGAGCAAGGACGGCCTCGAACGAGACTGCTCGTGGGAGATTAGCAATATTGGCGTTCTGCGCGAAGATGCCACTCAGGGTCAGGCCCCGCGCCGCATCTCCCGCGTCCTATTCACAAACGGCATCATGGTCGCCAGCGGGCCTTTTAGCATCAGCGTGGCAACCGCTCCCAGCGGCGTGTTGACGGCAGGCATCTCGTGGTGCGAGAACGTTGTATCGGACGAGCTGATGACAGGTCTTGCGGCTGACCTTGTTTCTTTGACGTCCCGCTTACACAAGACGGGTAAATTTACCCTTTGAATCGGTGTCAGCACTTATGCCATTATGCCGCCATGTGTTCTTTAGGATGTGTAATATATAGCGATGAGATGAGTATGGGTCTCTCCTCTTTCTTTTTTTCTTCTTTTAAAATAAAATACATCACATCAAACGTAGACCTAGATAGAGCCAGAGTAAATAACTGATAGATCCTATCCAATAAATTCCAAGACCTGACAAGTCTGCAAGACTTGATGCAGGCCCCTATTATAATTGCCAATCTTTTTCATTTTCTTTTAAATCCAAGACTAGCAAGTATCCGACAATCTCCAGGAGTCAGATATAACGAGCCTCATGCTTAGGAACTAAAGAGGTCTCGCAAGGTCCTATATACGGATTACAAAACGGTGTATTGACAATAATATCATCCCCTCCCGTCTTCAACAGAAGATCGGTTCACTCGCGGAGCTAAATCCATGCATCCGCCTGCTCGTTATAGAAGCCCACTCTATCCAAACGCCGCGCAAATCAACACAATAAAAATATTTCATCACCCCTTTAGCGGTACGACCAATGCCTTTACCAACCCTCACCGGGGTTCTTTCTTGACCTTGCACTTCCGCGGAAGTAGTCGTAGTTTGTTGGGTCAGCTTCCGTGTCGTTCTGCGACAAGTTGCTGTAGCCGCGGGGTCCTCCACCCAGAGCCCCCATTGTCGGCCCTGGGCTGGGAGTGTGGCTCACTCCCATCGGGGGGCTCACGGGGTTCGAGGCCGCATTGTTGATGAGGCCCAGTCCCGACGAGCTCCCATTGTCCTGCGCGTACATGGGACTTCGAGTTCGCCCAGGCCCCTCCGAACCAATCGTGGCCTGCTGCGTAAAGCCGCCAGGAGTTCGGTAGCCCGAGAAAGCTTCAGCGCGCTTGCCTCCGAATGGCGTTGTGCGGCCGGACTGCGGGGTGCCGGGCCTTGAGCCGTTGTCGCTTCCCTCGCCGAAGGAGCCGGGGGTGTCAGGTCGCACAATCTCGCCGGGGCGCCCGTAGATCTCGCCGCCACCGTGGTCCTCGGCAAACTCTGCGCGGTTCTTGTAGAACTCAAAGTCCATGTGGTTCTCCGAGACGATTTCGAATCCAGGCATGCCGTTCATGGCGGCCTTTCCGGGCTGTCCTCCCTGCATAGGGTTCAGTGCAAACACGTCCGAGTAGCCGCTGACAGTCATGCCATCGCCGTTGTTCACATCTCGGCCATCCGAAAGTCTTCCCTTGTAAATGGCGGGGAGAAGGTTCTGCGCCTTGGAATGCACCATGGGTGTGATGAGGGCCTTGTACAAAGCTGGGTGACCAAAACGGCTGGCAAGCTTGTCGTTGCGCATGCGGTCGGGCTTCTGGGGCACTCCTGCAGTCGGGCCAGCCTCGGTGTTGTTGGCAAGCCCGCGGGTGCTGTAGTAGCGCATCTTCTCGTCAAAGGTGCGAGAGCAGTAAATCTTGAAGGCAATCATGAAGATGGGCAGAGGAACCACGGACCAGAACATGACGTGCTGGTTATCTCCCTTGACCCAGCAGGTCAGCATGTTCACCAAGTCAGCCAGGATGACACCGAAAATAAATCGGTTGAACACGACACGCCAGAACATGCCGCCAGACTCCGTCTTGGTGACGAAGCGGTACAAAATGAGGTACTTCTTCAGGTAGGAGTCGATCAAAAAGTACATGGCCGTTGCGACGAGCACCAGGGGCTGGATTCCAGCAAAGCACATGGTGACTGTGGCGTAGTAGAGGAAGTAGTTGTAGTATTCAGCGTACTGGAAGGGCGGCGGCGCACTGAGCTCGATCAGCTCTCGGGGGGTTGGGCTGGAGAACTTCTTGAGGAAGAAGGCGTAAGTCAGAGGCCACAGCTGGGCAAGGTCAATAGCCGCACCCAGCTGGCGCTGCAGCAAGTAAGTCACCCAAAACACACTGTTTTCGCAAAGCGACGTGAACAAGACTCGGGCAAAGTCGGCGTCGAGGAGGGCGTGCCATGCGTCAGCTCCACTCTGGATACTCTTGATAACACTGAGGACGTAAACCCAGCACGGGGCGTAGATGGAAAAGACGATCAGGTTGTTGAAGACGAAGAAGAAGTAGAGCTTGCCCAAGACGTGACGCTCTCGACCGGTCTTGGTCTGGTCACCGGACTTGGTGGCAAGACGACGGAAGATTGTGGGGAGAACGAGATAAACAAGAGACATCAGAGCTGGCGATGCAATACCCTGAACGACACCCCAGAAGTTGGGATGGGATGACAGAGACTGCTTGAAGGCTGGCCACAGCTCAGCAAGATTGTTCAAGTTGATGAGGAAAATGGCAATCATGGCGTTGGGGGCAATCCAGAGAAACGTCAAAACCATAATCCACATGGTGTTGAACCACTTCTTGCGGCTGCGGGTAGCGCTGGAGAGCGGCATGTTGTCCCAAATGATGTCGTTTGGTCGGGGAGCAAGCATAATGGTGGTTCCGACAGGCTTCTTTCTACGAGCCGCAAAGGCAATGCTGTGTGCTTCGGGAATCTCGGAGTAACTGGCAAATCCGTAGGGCATAGAACCTCTCTTGTCAACGGTAGAACGAACCTCCTTGATTTCGACCTCAAGATCACGGATGCGCTGGGTGTGGTACTCGATGGCGTCGACCTTTTGTCCCTTGGGATATGTGTCGAACGATCGGTCCTTTCGCGAGGGCTTGCACATGGGTCGAGACGGAGGGAGCTGGGCAGGGTTCTTGAGGTACTTGGCAAGAACGGACTCGAGCTGGCGAACAGCCTTGTCGTGCTGCGCAATGAGGTTGGGCAAATCCTTGACGTTGCGTGCAACAGCGGTTCGGGCAAAAGAAGCGTTGGGAGCGACTTGATCGATAATGCGAGCAATTCCTTCGTCAGAACGACCCTTCTTGGGAATATCAAACAGCTACAAAAAAGGCAGGTAAGTAAATATTGAACCAAAATCCATCGGCGCCTACACTTACCATGAGAGTTCTTGAGTGAAGACTCTGCTGGTACTCCTCGCTTTCCAAATACTTTCTCCTCAATTGCAAGATCCTGCGGTAGTTCCACCAGAGATAGACGGCGACCACGACGTTGAACGCCCAAGCAATAACAACCTGGGCCCAGATGGATGTCTCTTTCACGTTGAGGGGCGTAATTTTGGAGGTCCAGTTGGTGCCGTCGGCATTGACTGAGGAGAAGGTGGAAATGTTGACGGGAAGAAGGATTCCAATACCGGTGACGCACAGGGTCAGGAACATGTTGCGGCACATGCGCACGAAGCGGAGGAAGACGGTCGCATCCATGCCGATGGTGTACATGAGGGTTTCCTCCTTGGTATTCCAGACGGCAAAGAGCCATGACCACGGCGCCTTGCCGAGAGGTGGAGGCGCATGCTTCTCGTCGGCGTGTTTGAGCTTCGGAGCGTAGACGGCCTGGTTGTATGGGCGGAGCAGCGAGAAACAGATGGCGGTGAAAACGGTAAATCCGATCGAGATACCCAAGGCAGAGTAAAGGGAGGCAGCTCGGATCTGTTGGACGAGGGTCAGCAATTGTCACGGCAAGGGCGCTTGAAATGGGAAGAGGGCTCCATGGGACGCACTGTAGCGGAGAAGGGGTTCTGGAGCAGATCAAGCAGCTTCTTTCCGATATCCTCATCACGGCCGTATAGCAGGCCGGATAGCTGTTGTAGCGACATTGCGGGCGATTACCTCGCCAGAGGCGAAGATGAAGTCGGCGATGGGCTCAGGGCGGATGGATGTATTATTGGCGAAAGGGAATCGGCGGCATTCGAGGCGCAAGACGGGCGCTAAATAACTGGATCGCGACGGCCGAGGAACGAAGGACAATGGAACCAAGTCCAGAGGAATCGTCAAACGAGCGAGACGGCGAGCTGTACCGAAGGGGGAGACGGTGGTGATACACCAAACGAGGTTGTTTGGGGATCAGGGGAACGCCACACTAAGGCGCCAGGTGAGACCAGAAACACTGCAGACAAAGGAAAAGAAAGGACGTGTTTCCGAGCTTCTGGACGGTCTTGGCCCCCTTTGGTGAGATGGCGGGAGGGTCTATGCGTTCGGCGGGAAGAGGGATGGGAGAGATTGAATGGGCGGGAGGAGAGGACGACGGAGGGAGGGAAAGAAAAAAGCAGAAAAAGAGATCGAACAGGATCCAAGCGATGGTGTAGGGCTGGCTGGGGAATTCAAGGCGCCGCCATGACATGGGACGAGGATGGGGAGGTGAATGGAGATGATGGATTCATGGGGGACTTGGGGGGTGCCTACGTAAAAAGACGGATTGACCCATTTGGGGCATGGAGATGTAATGCAAGATGCAGAGCCGGCGCCAGCGCGCACTGTGTTTCCTTGTTTTGCCGCTGCAGTCACGGACAGTGCCAATACATTCCCCCATGTGGATCCCCCGTCAACCGCCAACAAAAAAAAACCGCCAGGCGGGCAACTAAAAAAGCTGGCGTGCGGTACGTACTTGGCCACACGCAGCTACCCGCATCCTTGGCTGCCGATACTACCGGTCCAAAGCGGGCAAGCTCCAAATGTCCCTTAACCGCAGTGGGCGTAGCACCCGCTGCGAGCGCTGAAAAGATGCTGCTGCTACTGCTGCTGCTGCTGCTCATGGGATAAGCTGGGGCGGGGGAGAGGGGCGGGCCAGTGAGAATAAGCTCACCTCACTGTAAGCTATAGTAGCTAGAGTCGCGAGCGAGAGCGAGCGAGGCGTGCTCAAATCTCACGAACACGATCTAGTTTATTATTGTTGGTTGTTCATGCCCTTCAGGAGCCGCTCAGCCACAGGGCCTTTGCTTGTTTTAGTCTTTTATTTTTTTTTTCTTCTGGTTGGGACGGCGGATGACACAATATCTTCATCCAAGCTGGCTGCTGCTCCTCCCGCCGTTGGTTCCTCACGCGGACACCACCACACACACACACACACACAACAGAAAAGAAAAACAAAACCTTTGGGGCTGCCGATGCAGACGGCGCAGGTCGATGCTTACTAGTATGCTTGCTTCCAGCAAGCCCTCGTGCGGCGCGAAAGAGGGAGGGAAAGAAGGAAAAAAAAAACCAAGACCAGCGTGGGCGGATGTGCCACTGAGGCGTAGCTGATTGGTCCCTGGTGACCGCTGCAACCCCTGGGGTCTCGGTGCTGGTGCTGGGGCGGGCGGCCGGGCTGGAATCGCCATCCATGGCTTCTGGCATGGCACCCATCATATGGGCAGCGCACCCAATGGGCACGCCGGAAAGGCTGTGCTATTTTTGACGGCTAGGAGGGGCCCGCAGCGAGCGGCGCGCGCTAAAGGGGGGAGGGATCCCAAAACCAAAAAGGACAGGCCGGGGTGGGTGGAGAGGGAGAGAGAGGGGGGCCTCTTCAGTGGCACAGAGGGCAAAACATACGCCAAAAAGCCGCCAGTCAGCGCTGTGGATGCAGCGCAGATATGGGGACCCTGCATGTGTTGCCTCTGCTTGGCAAAGCTTTTCCCCCTGCGTCGAGCCGGGATCCGCCACCGAGGAGCCCGCTGATGCCGGGATGCTGGGGTGGGGAGGGCATCATGGGTTTGGGGAATACGAAGAGACCTTCCAGTCTAGAGGGGGAAAAAAAGGGAGCCCAGCCAGGCCAATGCAAGACATGACTGGAGTGTGTGCGTGATTGTTTCTCAATGTACGAATACTCCGGCCGGGCACACAATCATGTGGGGGAGGACCTGCTGAGGCGAGCTGTCTTGTCTTTCGTCTCTTGCTCGTGGCCACCCACGAAACAAAACAAGGGCACACCCCGGTCTATCTGCACTTTCTTACGCGGTACCCCAGATGCTACGTAACACCCAGGGCCATGACATGGCGTTGGAAAGCAAACCAGACCTGATAGCCTTTTTTGCTTTCATCGCTGTGCATCTGCACAGCCCAGGGGATTGTCGCATTCCTGTAACCCGATTCGCAGTGGGTTGGGGGTGGGTGGGTGGACGTGGGTGCAAAAAAACCTGATGGATGTCACCAACCCAGCTTTTTTTTTTGGCTGCCCGGATTGGGACGCATTGAGGGCGCCCATGATAAATGAAGCCAATGCTAAAAAAGAAGAACAGCAGCATGCATGTTAATCTCAACGGTTTCTCACGTTATCGCAACAAGTCCCCGAGTTGCGGCCCCCCTGTCCCCCCGGGAAGTTAATTAAAGAAAATCAACTTGTCCAAGCATGCAATATTCTCCTTTGATGCTCGCGCCTTGCAGCAAGACATCCATTCCCTTCCCCCAACGTTTGCCAAGTACTTGCTCCGGACGTACGCAATCGCGCACGTTTGTTTTCTTTTCTGTTGGCTACTATCTTTTTTTTCTGCTTCGCCGCGTGGGGTTCAAGCATAGTTCATCGCCAGGGAATGAGGCTGAAGCTAAATAATTAAAAAATGAGATGAAAATGCTTGATGGTGGCTGGCAGCCAGGGACGCAGCAAATCGGAAAAGTTGCCCGGATTATGGCAAAAAAGGCAGATTTCTTCTCCCCCCTGTTGGCTTCCTCCGTATACGGAGTGTTCCTTGTTCCCGTCCCTTCTGCCTCGCGGGATGTCTCATCGCGGTGGGTTTGTGATCCATACGGTACCATTTTTTTTCCGGCCCTCCTCCGCTCCGTAATCGAGGCCGTCCACGGCGGCGGTTGGATTCAGGGCTGGCGCTCGCGTGAGGAAGGATCGCCTCGGTGCAGCGCACATCCAGCGTTGGTGCCGACGGGTGCCAAGGCCGGGGATCCCTTCTAGAATGCTCGCCCCCTCGGCTGGCACTGATCGTCTGTGTCGATCCCCTCGTATGGAGTAATTGAAGATTCCAAGGCGGCAACGGGCAGCAGATCGGGGCCCTAACTCCGACAAACCATGGCCCGACACCTTTCCCTGGCAAGCAGCTCGGGTGGTTCTTGGGTTCCGCCTCGTAAAAAAAAAAGAAGAAAAAAAACTCTTGTCCCCCGCTGCTGAGTTCAACCCGTTAGTTTCAGACACACGGGGAGACGACGCTCCCGCATTGCATCGAGTGCGGGTGGAGCTTGGAAACGTCAGCGCTTTGGCCAAAGCAAGATACGGTGCCTGTGTGCTGGGGGGGCCTCCTAACTCTGAAAATCTCTCGCATCTCCTCCGGGAGTTTTCGCAAAAAGGAAGGAAAACAAGCAGAGGCAAAAGGGTTTCTGTCCGAAACGACCAAAAAGAAAAAAAAGCCAATACGTGGTCATCATCTTGAATGAACCATCTTGTTTGGGGCGTCTCTTGACACATTCCAGCTGCCCCGTCGGCGCTGGTGTCATGCCAGGTACGCACCAGTCACAGCGACAGGGTCTTGTTGACGTCAAGGATTAGCATTGCAGCAGCCCAAACACCCCCTCACCCTTCCTTCAGTCGTCCTCTCAGGGGTAACAAAAGCAACCTCGTCCTCTGCCTCGGGGCAAGCCGAATCAAGGTTCGCTTCGCAAGTGCACACGTATGTTCGTAGCGTCACGCTGTGTGAACCGCCTGCTCTGCGTCAATGACGACACATGACCCAGGCGGACCCTCTGCGCCGATGCACGCTCCCCCGGAACGGGCCAGCTTGGCGTTTTTGCCGCGTCCATGACGTGCCATCTAGATTGACCATTTGGGCTGTGCCTATTTGAGGGACCAGCGCGCCATAATAATGGGTCTTGATGGGTCACAATGGGCCACACAGGGCGCCGCTTCCAAGGGCATCCATTCATTCATTCCTACCCTAAACCTCCCCAAAAAGAGGCATACACTGGAACTCGATCTAAATTCTGAGCTGATAACCCAATATGAGATTGCCTGGAATCTAACTATCTTATGCCCATGTTATTTTAGTCTCTCGGGCAGGGCTGAAAAGAAAAAAAAAATGTTCCCGTGATTCACGCCAGTATCATGTGCCGTGCTCTATCTTCACCGCCTGATGGTCAAGTGTTGTGAGATTATAGACCGGCACTACGGCTTTATTTAATAACACCCAGCGTTATATTTAGATTGGACCCTGGGAATATTTTCAAACAACAAGGCTGTTTGACAGCCCTACCATGAACACCCGATGTGCGGTTTTTGTTTCGCTAGCTCTTAACGAACCGCAGTTTCAGGTCCCATGTGCAGAGAGAGATCTAAGCACTCTCCGCCTCACCATGCCGCAACTCGTTTGACTTGCGTTTTTCAGAGTCTGGGCCCCATTAGCGCCTTTCAATTTGACGTGCGTCACAAATTATATTGAAGAAAAAAAAGTACCTGCGTCTCGTTGCTGTAGCGTCATGGCAACCGTCAATGTGATGGCAGCTGCAACGATCAGTGCCACCGTCGTGGTATTTCCAACTAAGAATCGGGGTGCATAGTTGGTGTTGTACGTAATCAATGGAATCCACGCATTGAACGCGTATCTGTTTTTACAATGTGGTATTAGTGTAATTCTAACATGACGACTTTGCGCTGTGTGAAGGCGCTGGAATACTTACGCAACCGAGTTGGTAGTTCCCAAAATGAACTTTCTCTCAAGGCTGTCACCAGCGCATATCTCATTGACCATGGTCTATATAGAAGCAATTAATTAGTCACTTGAGTAAGAATGTGGGTTTCATTCGTCAGAGACATACGAAAAAGATTGGACCTGATCCTTGGGCAAATCTGATGGTGCATTAGAGTTAGTTTTACGGTTACACGGTTACACAGAAGTGTTGCAGGGAGCGAGCTGACCCAGTCAGATAGAATGAAGCCCACTTGAGACCGAACGGAACTCCATCCCAGATGGCAAGGTTCATTGCCGCAAAGAAGCATACTGTGAGCGAAAAGTAGATAATTGGTGCTCTGATTTGTAGCGCATCGCTGGTCCACCCGTAACTCAGCGTGGTGATGATAGTGACGGCATTCTGGACAGTGGGGTATGTGTTGACTTGGGGAATGGTGTACCTAATTTCAGTCTGTTAGCAGTTGTACTGTCTTGATGCTATAAATAACCATGATTACCGGTTGAGGCTTTTCAGCCAGAGATTCATGTAGCTTCCGATGTTCTCACTGCAGATGAAAAACCTGGAGGTGCACGGTGAGCGAGAAACAGTCAACAGTGCAGGCGTACTAACGTGTAGTAGGCTGTGTAAACCCAGAAATGCCATTTCCGTAAAATTCGCCGCAGACCTGCAATAGTAAACGGTTCTTCGGCGCCTTTGCCGGCTTTCTGCATCCGCTGCACGAAGAATTCCTTTTCCTCGGGCTTTAGCCACTTGACTCTTGTGTTGGAAGGAAGATCTGGAAGTGCGTAGTAAGCTGGCCCGATGTTGGTTAGCTCTTTGTGTGCTTAAAAATAGCCATGCAAGATCTGGCGTCTCACCCCATAGCGCCATTGGAAGGGTAATTATGCCGTCGAAAATGAACAGCCACCGCCAGCCCGAGATCCCGTGGACGCCGTCTAATCCTGTGTGCAGTGCTGCTTGCTTTGGGGCTGTGAGTAAGCCGCTACAGGATCGGGTGCGCCACGCTGACTTACAAGATAGCCACTAAACATGGACCCGACAAACGCCGTGGCGAAGAAGATGCATGATCGCTTGGCAAGCTCTGATTGAATATTAGACGGTTTGATCTCGGCCGAATCTCTTATTGCGCCGAGGATGGAATTTGCTTACCCTGTTTTGTGTACCACGCACCAAGGACGGTGTGAACAGCAGGGTAAAAGGTACCTTCAGCCAGGCCAACCTGCCATTCGTTAAAACGTATGGACCATAACGCCTTAGAAGAGAAATTACTTACAAAGAAGCGACAAGCGTACATTTGATGAGATGTCTTGACCGCGGCGGTTGCGAACGTAACTATGACCCAGAGCAGCTCCCATGTTGGACACCAGATTGAGAGCCGAACTAAATTGTCAGCTTTTTCTAAACGAATTCTGCAATGGTATAAACGATTATAAATGATTACCTCTTGTACATATAAGCTGAGAGGGAATTTGCGAAATGACATATCCGCTGTGATTCATTAGCTGGGAGGTTCTGGTTAGATGAGGGCAACGCACATAGTCCACATTGTCGTAAACGTCTGATACTCGTTGCCGATGACGGGAAGGTCCTCTTTCATCCCAGAAACGTAGGCATTGGCTAATTTAATGTTAGAGCGGTTCAAGATTCTTCGTCGTCGGAGTAAACTTGCAAACATTGTTGGTGTTCAAATTCTTGCTGAAATATGCCAGACTAGCCCATGTCAGGATGAAGAAGTCGAGCTTGGCGATTCGTCGACGCTCCTCTGGACTTCGATCCAAAGTGTCCCAGACAACTTCTCGGATCCTTTTTCGTAGAGACTTTTTATCCGGAGCGATATCCTCTCCAAAAGAAGAAGAAGCTCGCGTTACTGTCTGTAACGGCTCCGAGTTTTTGGCCAAGTCCACCATGGTAATTCGTCAGAATTGGGAGGGAGGGCTGCAAATTGACGAAAGGCGATTGCAATGGGCATGAAAAGCCAAATGGGCCTAGAAATTTGGCGAATATCGGTGGATGTGACTCTGTAACCTGGCGTCTGACAGCTTCAATAGCCTTCTCCGGTGGGATTTGGCGAATGAAGCTCAACTGGTGGCAGTTACAGTCGCACTATATCTAAGAAGGGGACTTCTAGGATGGTATTAGACAAGAAAAAGTAATTCTAACATGTCGAGCTAATATGCAAAGCAATGCATCTCGGGTTCTTAGAATATATCTTTGCTCCATCTCTTGGCTACCTAGTCTAGGGTGGCATTTTGCAGTCTCGCCCAATACCCGTCCTACTCAATCACGCAATATCACGCTATGTGCAACCGAATGGCGTTGCTCCCTTACAGTGCCATTCATTCCATGCAGGGCAATTTCACTAGTGCTCCCCTCGTTAATTGCCCAATAATGGCTGCTGGAGGCCTGCACGCCTTATCAAGTGATGCCATTATATCCCACTACCTCCGGTCCAACAGATGCATCTTTGGGGTTTCAACTAACGTCATCGCGCTGACCCCGCGATGTCAAGAACTAACCCGTTTGATTGCTTTCTCCGATGAAGATATCTGAGCAGCACCCATAACTACCGACCGGGGTAGACTGTAGCGAGTCTTGTTCAGTGCTTTGCCGACCATCATCGCAGCATTTCTCTAGCTAGCCGCCATGTCTCCATCACGAACTGACAAGGAACTTGCCGAGTATGAGTACCCGGAAGAGCCCAAGGAGCAGCGTAAGCAAGAAATGAGTGCGAATCCTAGATCTCTTTACTGAAACTTTGTGGGACAGTTGAATATGCAGATCTCCAAGCCCTTGACATTTCTCTGCTTGACCAACCAGGAGGAAAGCAAGCGCTGGCGGAACAAGTATTGAGTTTTATCAACAAGAATGGTACGGAAATTACACTATGATTCACTCAATCTTCCGTGCGACGATGTATCCAGGCCTGTGGATGTTAACTTGTCAAAGGCTTCTTCTACGTCGTCGGCCACGGCTTCTCTGACGAAGAAGTTCGAAGACAATACGCCATCGGCCGCGCATTTTTCGACCTCCCGCTCGAGGAAAAGCTGCGGTACCAGTGCGACACGGCGCGGGGAGACTTCCGCGGCTACAAGCCGCAATCGACGGGCGACCTGGCTTCGCGCGACAACGACGAGCGGTACAACATCCCCAAGTTCACGCCGGAGCACCAGCGCGAGCACCCGCAGCTGATTGTCGACCACCTGGACGAGATCCGCGACTTCTCGCTCAAGGTCCACAACAACCTTCTGCTCCCGCTGCTGCGCCTCTTCGCGCATGTGCTGGAGCTCGAGGACGAGGACCACTTTGTCCAGCGGCACCGGTACGAGGCCAAGGGGCTCGAGTACTTGCGCTACATGAAGTACCACCCGCGCACGCGCGAGAGGGACGCCGAAGCCGGCAACGTGTGGGCCAAGGGCCATACCGACTACAACACGCTGACCTTCCTCTTCCACCAGCCCGTCGTCGGCCTGCAGGCGCAGAGCCCCGAGGGCCGCTGGCAGTACGTCAAGTCGCCGCGCGACGCCGTCATTGTCAACATTGCCGACGCCCTCGAGTTCATGAGCGGCGGCTACCTCAAGAGCACCGTCCACCGCGTCGTGCGCCCGCCCGAGGACCAGGCCGCCAAGCCGCGACACAGCCTAATCTACTTTGCGCGCCCAGAGGCTGACATTGTGCTGCAACCCGTGTCGAGCCCGCTTCTCCGCCGGCTGGGCTTGGAGAGCAAGGAGTCGCAGTTCAGCCACCCTGTGACTGCTGAAGGTATGTAGAAATAAAGCTTGAAAAAAAAGGTGCTCTAATATGCTTGTTGCTGACGGTTCAATAGAATGGGCGCGGGCTCGCATCGCCAAAGACCATAGATTCAGAACGGGTATAGTCAACCGAGAGGAAAGTGAAATTATTGCTGGCGTCAACCAAGTCTATTATAATTAGGACAACGTAGTGAGCACAACAAAAATTGTCACACGCAAGGGAAGGAAATTCAGCGATTCGCCAACTAGATATTGTGAAACGTCCCAGTGCATGAGAAGCAGCAATGCCTCAAGGTATTGAGTCTACATGTGCATGTGATACTGAGCTGGATAACCATCATGTTGTATTCAACACCGTCACATCTTATCAATCGAACCGCTGCGCTTTCACTCATTGCATTATGTATTTAAAGTGAGATTGAATTGGAAAGATGAAGAATAAAATACAAAACCCAAAAACCTTTGACAGAGCCCAGGAAGTCCATCTTGGTGCCCGTGACCTAACCTGCCATTTTCGCCTACACCCGCACAAGTCGTCCTAATCATCAAAAAGTCATCACTACTTCACTTCTCACCGCAGCGCAAAAGCTCAGACCTCGACTGGTCCCTGGCTCCGAGTCTTCCGGGCCGTTCTGCCAACTGCGGGAGCAAACTTCTTCTCGCGCTTCGACTTGCCATTCTTACCGTTGGTTGGTGGCTGAGCCGGGACGTAGTCGACCCGAGCCTTTTTGATGCGCTCATCCGATACATTCTTTTCCGGCTTGGGTTTCTTCCCGTTGGTTGCGCTGGCGACTGGCTCCTCGTCGAGCTTGCGCTTTTCGCCAGAGCCGGAGTCGCTTGTCGCCTCAGATGCGGCAGCGTCCTTCATGTCGGCATCGTTGCTCGACCCGCTGGCCGTCTCTTCTTCCGCAGGCGTGTCGCCCGAGGATTGGTCTTTGGCCGCAGTCTCCGCCGAGGCATCGCCAGGTCCGAGGATGACTTGCGCCTCTTCCTGGGGCTTTTCCTTGGGCTCCTCATCGAGCTTCAGCTCCGGGCGCGGGGTGCCGCCGGCCGGAGTCCGGTCGTCGACGGGTGTCTCCGGCACCGAGGTGACTTCGACAGGCCTGGGCACCTTTGCGCGAAGCCCGCCTTCATTCTCGGGCTTCTTCTCGTCGGCCTTGGGCTCTTCCGATTCCGGCGCCGCGGTGGGCACAGTTGGGGCACCGGCCTTGGCCTCGGGAGCCTTGGGGTCAGGCTCGCCGACTACAACATATGATCAATGTCAGCGCAAGTGTCTAGCAACGGTGGCGCGGGGTAGCTGCAGACTGCAACAGTTTGCTGTTTCCGTATCAGGAAGGGGCCAATTGGGCTGGATTGGACAGAGACTTGATGGCATTGATGGCTGGGTGGTAGTGTATACCTTTGTCGATGGCGATGGCAATGCCGTCCGACATGGCGATGACGTAAGAGTGGTCGTCGCGGAGGGTGATGCGGCTGAGCGCGAGCTTGGAAATGGCACGGCGAGGGCGTCTACGCGAGCTGGATGGGGTGCTGGGGGATCTTGCGGCGCAATGTCAGGGCGCGGGCTTGGAAAGATGACGAGCGATGAAGATGTAGGAAGGAAGTGCAGCTGGGGGATGGGTGAACGAGGACGGCGTGAGGTTGGCCGGCAAAAGCACGAGGTCACGACGGTTCCACAGGGCGAGCGAGTGAGCTACAGAATCCTCGCGCTTTGCCCGTCCTCGCCAGACATCGGAGAGCTAGGGACAGCTCCGGGCTGGCTGGTGGCACAAGGGTTTACCCCCCTCTCAAGAGGCACACAAGTCGCTCACCGGCGACATTTCCGTGTGGAGGAACCTCAGAGGAACCTGGGAGGAACATGGTGGAAACCTGGACCTGGACCTGGGCAAAGGGGACGAGAGCGCAGCCAGCTCGGCCCCGACGTGTACAGCAAGTAGCTCTCCGTGCTGGGCGCGTGCGGGCTTGTCTCCATCTGCTACATCGGGCTAAAGCGGCAGGTGTGGTGCCGGTCATGGACGAGTAATCGAGGGCAGTTGGTGCACAGTGCCAGCTGGAGGCGGTAGCTGGGCGGGCGGGCGAGGTCTGGGACTGTGATGCTTGTGTGGACCAAGGGCGGATGTGACGGTGTGAACTCTGGCATCGGGACGGAGAGCAAGTCAAGGTTGTTTGTAAGGATGGAGGAGTTGCAGTTGCGGGGAAGAGCCGAGTGGAGCCGGGCAGACGTCGGGGCCAAAAGCCATCGATCTGGGACACACGCCTGGCACCGCCGCAGCCAGTCAGAGGCGGAAATGGGTGGTTAGAGCCGGCAGTCGAGGGGATGATGTGCGGCCGACGGAGCGGTCATGCTGGTCATGCTTGCCTTGCTCTGCTTCCTGGTCCGGCCCTGTCGATTACTCGGTCAGTATCATCAATTGCGGACTTCCATGGCCGATTGGTTCGCCGCAGCCAATTGGAAGTGCTGAGAAGTGCTGCTGCTGCTGCGGATACGGATGCGCATGTGGATGGATGGGGGGCTGGGAGGGGGAATGGAACACGGAATGGAGGATGCAGTCGTTTTCCATGGGAGGAAGCATCCTGTGCCTTTTTTGGCGCTTTCAAAAACTGCGCATCAGCCGAATGAACGATGCTTCAGAGGCCAAGCTGAGCTGCCTCACTCTGCTCGCTCTGTCGCATGTCATCGAAATGGGATGCGGTCCAAATATCACAGAGTTCGACTGGTCGGGGGCGGCGTTTGACTTGGGATGGACGGTTGCCGTTTAACGGAAGCGATGCCGCTCATCCCACCAAAGGAGGGACTGGTGGACAGCTACCCCTCCAAGTGTGGGCCTGAGGCGTCAACAACTCGCCACGCCTGAGCCACATGCGCCCACCACCACATGCCTCACCAGCCACAGCGCTTGCTCCCTGTTCAGCTCAGGGGCTGTTGGAAGCTGCAATCTGTCACCCCCATCGTCACTGGCTTAGTCATTCCCCTCCATCTTCAAGGCCCAGGTGTCCTCCTTTATAGTGGCTCGACGCGGTGCGCTGGCCATATCAACGCGATCAACCGACTCAACTACGTTCCTTTGTCGCCGTCGACCGACTTCAATCCTCTCCGAATCGACTTTGATCCTCGCCCGCTTGGTTTGATTGACTCATTCCACCTTCCGCTTCCACTCCCAACTATCGATTCGCCAACCTTCACAATGGCCAAGCCCTCGACCCAGAACAAGTACTCGGTTATCCTGCCGACGTACAATGAGCGCAAGAACCTTCCCATCATGGCCTGGTTGCTGAACCGCACCTTTACTGAGGCGTAGGTGTCCTTTGATTGTCTTGCATGGGCGCCAATTCGGGCCCCGCGATTCCCCTGGCTAACTTGAGTCGCCTTTTTTTCCAGCAACCTCGACTGGGAACTCATCATTGTCGACGACGGCTCCCCCGATGGCACCCAGGAGGTCGCCAACCAGCTTGTCAAAGCCTACGCCCCCCACGTCATCCTGAAGCCTCGCGCTGGCAAGCTCGGACTGGGAACTGCCTACGTCCACGGCCTCCAGTTCGCCACTGGCAACTTTGTCATCATCATGGACGCCGACTTCAGCCACCACCCCAAGTTCATTCCCCAGATGGTCGCCCTGCAGAAGGAGGGCAACTACGACATTGTCACCGGCACCCGCTACGCTGGCGACGGCGGTGTCTTTGGCTGGGACCTCAGGCGCAAGTTTGTCAGCCGCGGCGCCAACCTGTTTGCCGACACCGTCCTGCGCCCCGGCGTCAGCGACCTGACGGGCTCGTTCCGCCTGTACAAGAAGTCTGTCCTGCAGAAGGTCATTTCCAGCACCGAGTCCAAGGGCTACAGCTTCCAGATGGAGATGATGGTCCGCGCCAAGGCCATGGGCTGCACCGTCGCCGAGGTGCCCATCTCCTTTGTCGACCGACTCTACGGCGAGAGCAAGCTGGGCGGCGACGAGATTGTCGAGTACGCCAAGGGCGTCTTCTCGCTTTGGCTCAAGGTGTAAATCATGTCAGGAACGAGATGAAGGAAGAAGATGTACGAACAAAAGGCACAAATGCTTGTTGGACTGGGGCGTTCGGGAACTATAGTACCGTTTAATCTAATACCACGTTTCTTCAGCCCCGCCGTTGCTTTTGATGACTCTAACGTGTGCCTATTTAAAATCATGTTGCTATGTCTTGGATATTTCACAGGCTGGCTAACTGATCGACCGACTGACTTCCACCCCAAATGTCTTACATGTTTCGTCCACCCGTCACCATGATGGTCTGTCCCGTCACATATGAGAACAGCGGGCTGGCCACGGCCAGGATGCTGCTTGCCGCCTCGGCGGGCGAGCCTGGCCTGCGCAGGGGAATATCTGCGTAGGCAGCATCGCCCGCAGCCTGCTTCTGCTTCTGCGGGATGCCCAGGGCAATCTTCTCGCCGCTGGGGCCCGTGACAAAGGCGCCGTCCTCCTTGTCGCCCGTGAGCCGGGTGGTGATGTGGCCAAAGGCGATGCAGTTGGAGCGCACGCCAAAGGTTGGGCCCCATTCCTTGGCAATGGTCTTTGTGAAGCCCGTCACACCGGCCTTGGCCAGCGCGTAGTTGAGCTGGCCGGCGTTGCCGTGGACGCCCGAGGTGGACGAGATGTTGACGATGCACCGCGGGGCGCCGTCCTTGACGCGGAAGTAGGGGGCGGCCTCGCGGACGAGGGTGAAGGGCGCGGTGCAGTGCAGGGCGATGATGGTCTCCCACTGCTTGTCCGTCATCTTGTGGATGACGCCGTCCCACGTGTAGCCCGCGTTGTTGACAATGATGTTGATCTTGCCGTCGCCAAACTCGGCCGCCTTCTTGACGAGCGTCTTGATGTACTCGGCATTGGTGACGTCGCCTGCCACGGCAATGGCCTGGCCGCCGCTCTTGTTGATGCCCTCAGCTACAGCGCCAGCCTTCTCTGGAGGTCGTGTTAGCTTCCGCTTCACGGCCGCAGCTGTGCAGCAGGGAAAAAAAATAATACTCACTCTCGTCAATGTCTGCAACGATAACCTTGGCGCCCTCATTGGCAAACAATCGCGCAGCCTCGGCGCCAATTCCCTGGCCACTGCCTGTGATGATGGCGACCTGGCCAGCCAACATCCCCTTGGGGTAGTTGAGGTGGCCTGCGATTTGGCTAACACGGTCCGACGACATGCTGGGCTGGCTCAATTGACAACGAAGACTAAGGATGAAGATTAACAGAAAGGTATTAATGAAACTTGATTCGCAACACGGCAGGAGTATATTAAGCCAGTGAATGCGATGTCGGTTGTAGCATTTTATGAGCCTTGCAGCAGGCCTACTAGCTGTAAAACCGAGGTTCCCCGCGGCCTCGGTTTTACCGTCTTGGGATGGGTGTGGGGTAATAAAGCAGCCGGGAGAGATGAGCCTGCACCTGCACCAGCGTCAGCATGGGCACTGGGATCAACGGGCTGGCAAGTAACTAACGAATTAGTTTAATTTTTTTTTTTAACCAAGGGCTCCATCAACAAGAGATATTACCCTTGGGAGTTCGGGGGAAAATACACGTCTACGGTTCCTCCTGTTTCGCCGCTTCTTTATGATGCTGTTATGCAGCACTAGTCACGTATGGATACGAAATGAAAGCGGCTCATCTATGCTAGAGCATATCAAACTTGCGTTACTCGTAATTCTATAGCTTAAAATCCGCATTAGTCTTTTCCCATCCCGCAGCCGACGGTTGTGCCCCGGCAAGACGCTCCGTCAACTTGACCTTTAGGTTTCGGTTCTTTTCTGTGCACAACTCGTAGATGGTTGACAAGTTGAACAGCAGCGTGTGTGAGGACAGTCCTGACTCGACTAGCCCCTCGAGGATTTCGCGCCCCTGCCAAATGTTAGCACGCGTCTGAATAGCAGCACCCGTGTAGTTGGTCGACTCGACGTACCTCGTGGATCTTGCCCAGGTATAGCAAGCACACGGCCATGTTGACGCCCACCATCTCGTCGTCGGCTGTCTCCCTCAGCTCCGTCCACTTTTCCAGTGCCGAGTTGTAATCGGCATCAGCCATGTCGCACAGGGCCGTGATGAGCTTCTCCCGGTCCTCCCCACCGCTGGAACCCTGGTGCGCGCACTCCCTTGCGCTGTCCGCATCGCCAAGGTGCAGCAGGAGCAGGGCCTTGGACAGTGTCATTTTCCCATCGCCCCGATCGCGCAGCGTCTTGAGGTGATGCACGGCGCCTGCGAGATCGTCCATTTCGATGAGCGCGCCAGCCACCTGGATCCCGAGGTCGTGCAGACGGGCCTTCCAGAGCTCCTTGGCCGAGTTGTCGTGCTGGGCCGCGGCTTTGGCGATGTGCTCCCGGGCCTCTCGCGCAAGGTCGTGGTAGCTCATGACGGCCCGTCGCGGGTCGCCGAAGCCGAGGGATTGGAGGCGGACATTGAGGACTCGCAGCTCCCACGGAACCAGGTGCTCTCCCGTGTCCTCGTCAACATAGGTTCTGATGTCGTTGAGATCCTCCAAAGCCTTGACCTCTTGAGCGGCTAATGGGGTCGCATCGATCAGCGTCAGACAGGCCAGGCGCGTGTACAGCAATCCAAAGATGCGCTTGGAGTCCTTGGGGTTGACGCCGCCCTGCGCGCCGGTTCCGGTCAGCTCTTGGACGGCCGCAATAGCAGCAGCTCGAAAATGGCCGTTTGCCAGAAGTTCTTCGATGGGCGCTTCAGCGCTGGGCTGACTTGGAGAGTTCCTGAACGCCACGGGCACGTTCAAGGGGCTGAGAGGGTGGTAGATCTCAGGGCGGAGGAGGAATGAGAAGTCCTTGGCGCGAGGCTCGCCCAGCTGGGAGACTGGAGACGCTGCAGAGGAGCGTACAGGCGGCGAGGAGATTCTGGGCCGGTACACTGCCGTCCGTGGAGATGCCTGCGCTGGGGGAGTAGCAGAGGTGCCGGGTTGGCGAGATGTTAGTGGGTCACTGTGAGTTGCATTAGATGATCAGTCGATGGTGCGTCGAGAGGCATGGGCGTACTCGTCGACATCAAGAGGTCCTTTAGTAGAGGACCTTGGCCTGGCTGGGAGAGTGTTAGCGATTTTGGACGATGCGAGGGCGCCTCACGATGAGTTGGCCATGTGAGCGTGGTGAGTGAGATGACGTTGCAGAGGGGCATTGCAAAGGGCGCTCCTCAGCGCAGCGTCTGGCGCTAAATATCAACAGACGACCCATGGACGTACCCTTCGTGACTGACTTATTACGCGAGTGTCCCTTACTGGCTGTCCTCTGGTGTTCACTCATGATTTCTGTTTCCGCCTCTGGACGTTGTCGCTGTCACGCTTTCGGTGAACTGGCCTGGTGAGCAAGCCGGCGGATAATTATCGGCAAACCACGCATCGCAGTGTTGCTGGTTGCCCGAGACAAGCCAACGTCTGTCGCCCTAGGCATGGCTTGAGAGCTGTTTGTATAAATCGATAACGGCATTGGTTTTATTTTATAGACAATAGCTTTCACGGTGCTCAACACTTTGGCCCATGTCTTCTTTTTTTTTTTTTTTTTTTTTTTTTTTTTTTTTTTTTTTTTTTTTTTCGCAGTCATCGACACTCAGGGAGACGAGCTACTGAGATTCTTACACTCAAGCGGGGCATCTGCTCGTGTACCAGCTTCTACGCCACGAGTTTCCTATGAGAGATCTTGAGTTCATCACAATAATAAATCTAAGCGCATGGTGCAGGTATGGTGTAAACATTGACAAAGGCTTGGTATGCTTTCGTTATTGATTTGCGTCGATCATGTCTCACTCTCATTTCACTGCCAGGTGGCATCCTCAAGGTGCCAATGCGTTCATAATTGTGTGATCTTTCATCTGTATAGGACATACAATTGAGATGTGAGACTTGAAAGAAAGAGTCGAATTTTCACAAAGCCGCATGTGTAACCCTAAGGCGTCCATCTGTACCCCTTCTGCTTTTGCTTTACATACTTCCCTTACAGCGCAGCATTGTTTTGCTACAACAGGTTCATGTGGGTGGGAAAGATGATTAAAGTGTCTCAGTAATTTTGTTTACAATGTTATTTATATCCATTGCTGCCCATCAACTTTACCACAATTCCTAACCCATCCCTGACAAGCTTGGTTGAAGTGTCGGAGTACCAAGTCTCTTTTCTTTACAGCCTACATCATGGAAACGCCCGAGAGTATGAAAGATGAGAACACTGCAATGAAGGGGGGTGAGTTTATGAAGTCAATGTGAGTTTATTGATGATTCTAACTATTAGATTAGAAGTTGATGAGCTTTCTGCCGAGACGCTCATTCCAGATGGCGACGTAACTCTGGTGCTTGGACCAAAAGGAAGAAACCACCTGCAGGTTGAATCGTCGTTTCTTTCAACCATATCTCCGGTATTCAAGGCCATGTTTGAGAGCAACTTCCGAGAGGGTTTGGCCTTGCGCGAGAGCAATGGCAGATCGGTGCACATTCCTCTACCAAAGGACAACGCTCGGGTAATGTCCATTCTCCTCCGCGCTCTGTATGGAGCAGACCCAAGGACTGCAGACATAACGCCCGAAGAAGTTCTTGGCGTGGCAGAAATGGCGGATAAATACCAGATGGTCAACCGTCTGGTGTTTGCAAAACAATACTGGCTTCGGAACCGCGCGGAACCAATATCGCCTCAAGACTGCTGGAATCTAGTCATGGCGGCTTATTGGCTTGACTGTGCAGAACCATTCAATCGGCTAAGCAGGGGCTTGGCAGGATGCAAGACATCGAACCTCAGATTTGCCATTGGCGGGTTGGATGAATCGCTTGGACTCCGGTTAGCTTGTGAGTTGGCGTTATTTTACTCTGCTTCTTAATGAAAGACTGACATAAATTCGTGGCACAGTGGCTGTCGAAGAATTCCGCTCACGTTATTCTTCAAAGGGCAGATACCAGTCGAACATGGGGCTTTGTTTGTATTGCTTTGAAAATGCGAAAGAAGGATATGTCAAGCGCGTAGATGGATGTATGTTTGACTATTTTCACACTTCATGAGGAACACGGCTTGTGGGAAAGTCATAACATATAGGAGTGGAAGGTTTTAGTACATCAACAAAAACGAGCTTTATTTCGAGCTGATTGTTTTCTCATGCTCCGTGACTTGAAGTTGATGACAGGGAAGGATTTGCAGGGGGACAAATATGTTCTTCTGCGTGTCTTGCTGATGACATGCTCAAAGTGCGCGCGCACTGACACTGATAAGCGGCTGCCACAACATAGAAATAAATTCTCATGAGTCGCAGCGCGCGAAGAATGCTTAAGCCGTCATTTATGTGCAAGATTGATCCGGCGCAGACCTGCTACATCTTATGACTGCCCTTCCATGGGATCTAAGCAATTGTAGCTATCTGAGAACGAGGCGCTCTTCAAATTCCTTCAATAAGCACAAGCTGTCAGAAGTACTGATAGCTACACGCCCCTAACCACTGTTATCCGCTAGTTTTAACAGTAATTGGTGACATTTTCTTTTCATCATATTTGGTTGTAGGTGTATTATAATAGGCCAACTGTATCCAAAGCGTGGCTAGTTTTAATGGTTGCTGTAGGGTTGGGACGGAAGTCAAGAAATTCAACCTCAGTCGAAGCCACTTTATGGCGGAAGCCTGCTCATAAAAGTAGCTAAAGTCGTCGCGAAAAGCAATTTTTAAGCCTGCGGATGACGGATCAATGGTAATTATGGGGATCGGGACTTTACCCCCATTAGGCGACTCTGGGAAAAAAGAAAGAATACTCCGATTTGCTCTCGTACTTATCTCAGAAGTATAAACTGCCGGTTGGGATCCTGATAGAGACATTTACCTCAGCTTTTTAATATGTAAACGGTCACATGGTAACGTGGTATGCGCACATTGGCTTAAATTCGCCGAAATAATCTTTCTTCATTCGATCCGGAGCGATCCGTTCCGTCAGTAACGTTGTGTCATGAGACATGCCGGGTTGTGGTGTCTAGCTTAAACTCTAACCATGTGAGAAAACAGCAAGCCAGGAACCATTTTGAAGAAGGCGACCAGTCATACGGTCGGAAGAAACAAAAAAACCTCTACTTGGGTAGGTTATTATATAGATATTGGTAGAAGATCTATGGCAGTGCATAAAAGTATAAGTGATTATTCTACTTAAATGGGATCTACACATGTCCGTAGATCAGAGTTTGCCACTATGCTCAATATGTCGGTTTCGCCTTTTAATACGCCCAGGCGCTGTGTATTCGACTATGGATTATATAGCTGGTGTAATCTAGCCTTGTCTCTTGCACTTAGATCTTGAAGCTGTTTAGGGTTGTGTGATAGTGAGACGAGAAAACGGATCTGTGAACAAATGCGGTAATTTCAACTAACGTACCGCTGTGGAGCCCGGGATTGCGCATGCACGACGCGTCTAATTGTTACAAGCCCATCTTTTAAGGTTGCGAGTTTGCGACTGCTGTAGATTCGGCACGTGGAATTCCGCATACTTTATCTGGGCTTGCTCGTTATTACCAGGCGAACATTCCCGATGAAGATCAACCTCGCATTCGCCGATGTGCTTTCCATTTCCATTTTGGTAAAGCACTGAGGCACAGGTATCAAGTTTCGATATCATGGTAAGTTTTAGCCAACCATAGTTTATTGTAACGTCTGCTTTTACTCCACACATGGGGCTCTTCCCGTCACGAGCTTGTCCTATTGTGTTTCAAACATGATACCACTCAGTTGGCTAGGTATTGGGTGCGGGCGGATATTGAGGTTCCGGTTACTGGTATGTGATTAAACCCGGAGTTCCGGAAAGGCGTTATCGTCATCAAGTTATAAAATAATTGCTGTCTCGCAAATGGGCTGGAACATGTGTTTCTGAACAACACATTTCAAGCAATCTCTGATTTAGAATTTTCTACCTATAAATTATTTCGTGCGATATGATCATTCAAGGCCTGATTCAAAAGGCCCAGTCGCCTACTCTGCTGATCACAGCGGTGTTTGTGGCGGCTGTGTTTATTTGGAGGCGATGGATAGCCTCACCACAGAAAACGTTTACCACATTCCCGGTGGCAGAACTTGAACGAGGGAATGTGCACGATTCCATAATGAAAGCTATGCATAAGGTATGTGATTGGAGGCTTCTGGTTTCATTTTTTCCCCCGAGTGCTATCAGCCATACAATATGTTATTTAGCAAGACGGTTAAGTCATAACAAATTGCTGACATTAAGCTACATAGCACTCCGAGACTCCATTTCTAGTACCTATGGAGCAAAAATGGGTTATGCTGCCCCACAAACTCGTGAACGAAGTGAAGAAACTTCCGAATGAAGAGTCTTCCTTCATGGCTACGATCTACCATAGAATGCAAGGCTTTTACACTGGGATTGGGAGGTTTGACCACCCAGAGGGAATTGCAGCGATTAGACACGATCTTACCAAGAATATGGCAAAAATCTTGTATGATCTACAAGACGAATCTATATTTGCCTTTGAAAAAGAAATCGGCGACTGCTACACCCCGAAACAGCTCAAAGTATACGAAATTATGACTCGGCTTGTGGCTCGATTGAGTGCTCGGACCTTCGTTGGAATGCCGTTGTGTCGGGATGATGAATGGATCCATGCTACCTCCAACCTTACCACAAACATCATGGCAACGATTAAGAAAATCACAGATTTGAGTCCCTGGATACGACCATTTGCGGTTCTATTTCTCCCGGAATTTCGAAAACTCATATCCCTCAACTTCTTCTTCGGTCGCAAGCTTAAGCCACAGGTCACTGCGATCGTCAATGCCTACAAAGCAAACCTCAAAACGAATGATGGTCAACGGAAGCCCGACACCGAAGAGATTGATCACAAGGATGTGAGAGATGACAATCACAACCTTGTTCACTGGGTGATCCAAAAATTCAAGAACCCTGAGAGGGTCACTTCTGGAGAGATTGGCCGTGTTGAGATTGGTGTTGCCTTTGCAGCAATTCATACAACCAGCCTGACCCTCAGCCAGGTCGTTTTCGACCTTGCTTCTCATGTAGAATATGTTGCTGATCTGCGAGCTGAGATTGAAGCTGTAATTTCAGAAGAAGATTATCCTGATCGAAGATTGAGGAAGACTAGCATACCGAAGTTGAAGAAGCTTGATAGCTTTATGAAGGAGAGCCAACGAATGAACCCGATTGGGATGGGTGAGTATTTCCTTTTTCAAATATCATGAATCTTGAGAAGATGGCTAACCGTAGTAATAGTTAATATGCCTCGCATAGTTCTTGCAAAGAACGGCATCACTCTTTCCACAGGCCATAGCCTTCCATTTGGCACCTTCTTCGGCTTTCCAGGCGCATTTTTTACCTCTTCCACTTACAAATCCAACACGATTATGACGGATGAGAACCAGCGACCATTAAGCGAGTTTTATCCCTGGCGTTACAGCGATATTCGGCGCAATCCCGGTCACGAGACAAGACACCAATTTGTATCTGCGGATGATGATGACATTTCTTTTGGCGGTGGTCGACATACATGCCCAGGGCGATTTTTTGCCGGTCATGAGATTAAAGTGATTTTGGTTGAACTGCTGAGAAATTATGATATTAGTTTAGGGCCAGAGGGGCAAGGTTCGGGTCAAGATGGGTATCAACGCCCCGAGTTGCAAGAACATGATACCTTTTGCTCCCTGGATATGGGTGCCAAAATTTGGATCCGCAGACGACAGATATGATTTAGATTACGCCTTACTTATAGATTTCATTTGTAGCTCAGCATGTATTGTATAACAAGCCAAATATTGAGTATAGGGTTGCTAGTCCCTCACAATAGTCATCAGAATGAGTAATTCTTAGCTACTCGTACTCATTGCTCAACATAGTCAGCACAGCGGTAATGGTGCCACACACATATCTTCCCTATGAGTAAGAATGTTGATGTAACCTCTAGCGACCTTGAGTAAAGAATCACCACAAATGAGTGGTTCCTGATCTAGTATCCCCAAAAGCGGTGACAAGGTACGTCGATACTGTTGCAGTGTAACAAGTCTCTCTCCACATTTCGGAACAAAGTGGCCACCGACCTGGGAAGAACTTTCAGTGTTGAAAGTGAATGGGCGGACAAATGTTGATCAAGCGACGTGCTAACCCATCTTGGATGCGGGGAACCCAGTCATTTGCGGCTTGATATCAAGTGAGCGTTATCTCCGGTCTTATCTCGGTCGGGTCTCTTCCTCGCTAGTGACAATCTTAGTGGATCCAAGGCATGGTCTTGCCAGCGTGGTACATGGATACCGTTATCAGCTATGGGGCTTTGCGCGTACTCTTGCTACCAAATCCTGCGGATGTGATCCGGCCGACTCTTAGATATGCCCAGAAAGGGAAGTGAGCATCCGCATGGCGGACAGGGGGTATCAGTGCAATGAGCTTGAATTACTTCCCATATCATAGCTGAATATGTCGACAAAAAAGCATCCGTCTCGTGATTGTTATATCCAGTCTGGAGCCTCACCGCGACGATCATTGACCGACGCGACTCGAACTACGGCAAAATGGCAGACAAAACATTGAGCGCTGAGGACAAACCAGTCCCCGACATCGAAACGACAAACAAGTCCTTCCCAGACGATGTGCTGGAGGGCACAATCGATGCTGCGACCGAATATTCGGAAGAGTACTACAGGAAGCTTTTGTGGAAGATTGATCTCTGGCTTTTGCCATTGATGTGGCTTTGCTATGGCACTCAGCAGACAGACAAGACATCCCTCAGTGTGCAGGCTGTTTTTGGTATCCGCGAGGACACTGGACTTGTTGGTGAACAGTATAACTGGCTGAGCACCATATTTTACCTCTCCTACATGGTCTGCGAGGGACCTGGGAATTGGCTGATGCAAAAATGCAACACAGGCAAGTTCCTATCCATAGTCATGGTTCTGTGGGGCGTCATCGTGCTCTGTATCGCCTTTGCCAAGAACTTTGCGCACTTGATGATTCTCCGAACGCTTCAAGGTGCGCTTGAATGCACTATTTCGCCGACATTCATGCTCATAACTGGCGCATGGTATACTTCGCAAGAACACACCTTCCGATCGTTGATCTGGGGCACATCGAACGCAGGCATGAATATTCTGGCGGGTCTGAGCATGTACGGAATCGGACTTCATGCAGAGAAGCACCCTGGGGGTTTGGCTGCTGTGAGTGGCCCTGCTTTGCTTGCAAAAGTTTACGCTGACCCAGGAATTTAGTGGAAAGGAATCTCCTTCCTACTTGGAGCGTTGACAATTACGTGTGGAATTTTAGTCTGGTTCATACTGGGAACTCCTAGAGAAGTTCGCTGGCTGAGCGAGGACGAAAAGCGTGCTGCAATCGCTCGTGTTGTTTCAAACCAGACTGGATCTGATCGTGAGAAGCGCGCAGATTTTAAGAAGGAACAGTTTTGGGCAACCTTCAAAGGTCAGCTTGATTTCGAACCCCCCAATAAAGGAAACCATTATTGTCAAGAAATTGCTAATGAAATGACCCAATCAGACCCTCAAACCTACTTTTTCTTCTTTGTTACGATCATTAATGCGTTGCCCAATGGTGCCAACACGACCTTTTCGAAACTGATCTGGACTTCGTTTGGATTTACGCCTTTGGAGACACTCATCAAGGGATCCACACCTTATTACTGCCTGAGCATCGTCTGGTTCCTCTTCGTTGGTTTTGTCACCCTGAAGAAGCCAAACCTCCGATGTAAGTTACAAAGTGATATCTGAGATTCCAATACTTATACAAAATAGTTCTCATGATGATGTTTTCACTGGTACCTGCGTTTACCGGTATGATGGCGCTGGCCTTCCTTCCGCAGGACAGAATGAAGTGGACAAGATGGGGCATGTATATGATGCAAGTGCTGGGCTCACTTCCAGGATTGAGTAAGTTGCCAGGCTCATTTCTCAATCATAAACTGACCGGAAGATAGTGATCTGGACCTTCCTTCCATCCAACGTAGCCGGCCGAACCAAGAAGACTGTTACTGCTACAATTCTCTTCATTGCTTACTGTGTGGGCAACGCGGTTGGAGCTCAGATGTTTGTAGCATCTGATGCACCAAAATATACCCGAGGCATCACTGCTTGCGGAATTCTCTACTGCATTGAGTTTTGCAGCATGGCTGTGTGGAGATTCTACTGTAAGCTATCTGTGCGTGGTTGTATTCGTACATGACTAACTGAAAGGTGTAGATATTTGGGAAAACAGAAGACGTGACAAGCTAGTTAGCGAGCAGGGAATCTCAAAGGAAGAGAGCGAGAGACTTGGAAGGTTGAACGGAGAGTCGGACATGACGGACCGGGAGAACATTCACTTCCGATATAAATACTAAGTGCTGTTATTGGGATGTACTACTCGATGTAGTTGCAGAAAAAGCTGAGACTGAAAAGTTGTTCAGTCAGCCTTGAATTGTTGCTGAGGAATATTTTAATTATCCCATTCGTGTGTAATCATTTAAGATAGCTAAAGGCTATATCGAGAACTATTATTTATTCAGAGAAGGTTCATATAGTTCCTTTCTAGACCATTGATGATTTTCCTGGAGGGTTCTGGTCAAAACCGTCCATTGCCATAATTGTGATCTCCGATTGCCACCACTAGGTTCCAGGTGTCTTCCGTTGAATATGATAGGGAATGGTAATAGATAAAGTGGCTTAGTACTGAGGTAGAGAGATAATATTTTGGCGCAAAATCGAATGTGAGGCAGGTCGAGTCAGGCAGGCAGATCTTTGAACTACTCTCATGTAGATCAACTTCCTAAACGAATATGTGATTCGATTTGTTTCATTGTCTAAGTCTCGTGATTTATACTTGAACTATATATCATGACGTGTCCCCTGCGAAAATTGCACTAATGTGAAGTAGTTCACTCCACCGTTTGTCCTCGTGAACCTGGATTGTCCCTTGAGGTGTCGCGACTTTCATTTCTTCAACAGTTTCAGTACCGAACGTATAAGACTCGTCGTTGTTTACAAATGCCACTAAGATCCGGATCCAGTCTTCCATGAGCTTTCTCTCATCTGGAGTGGGACCATAACAAATTGAGAAACTTGTTCCGTTAGTCGACTTCCAACTTCAAATATTGATAGGGGGTAATGCAACGTACTTCCAGAAGGGTTTATCCATTGCATGTGCTACGCCAAATGACATAGGGGCTACCTTTTCGTCAATGAAGGATAACCGATATGCGATTTGATAGCGCCAAATATCCTCGATCTTGACGCCATTATCCGAAAGATGCTTCACTAATGCCCTGGAAGGCGCACGGACTTGTCCATCCGAAACTATATTACCTGTTGTGTCTTAGTATTCATCGACAAGACCCAATAGAAATGTCTTGGAGGCTCACGTACCAAAGAGCTTTTTCCATTCCGCCACATCTGTAGAGTCGGGAAGTTTGTAGCACTGCAATGCTCTGTCTGTGACTGATGGAGCATAGTAATTCATGACTTGATGTCTTAAAGCCTCAACATTTGGCTCCTCTGGACTGTTGTAAGTCGAATACAAGGTTTCTTCATTGGCCACTTCGCCGATAAGAATCTTATATTTTCTGGCCTTGAATTCCTCAGAAAACTCCTTGCTTTGGAGGTATTCAACCATACCAGGCTGAATGAAGATATCATCTGTAACAGGCCGGAAAGTATGGTTTTGTAGTTTGGCAATAGCTTTAACCAGATCTTGCGCGTTAATTTGACGCAGAGCGCTGAGTTTCTCTGGGCTTGATTGGGTCGGGTGAATATTGAAATGTTGACACAATTCGTCAAACTGGACTTGTGCATCTTCAATGGATTTGGGCTGTGCCGGTATGGCATTTGAATCCATGAATATGCGTCGATATGTAGAGGATTTGGGCCCTGGCTTACGGAATTCGTAGAGCATCTGGGCTTCGACGCTGTAGGCCCCGGCGCTTCGACCCGCGAGTGTGATGTTATTCGGATCACCACCGAACGATGAAATATTTCCCTTGACCCACTCTGCCGCGATGCGCTGATCCCATAATCCAAAATTTCCTCCTGACTCGCCGTCACTTTCGGCCAAGAGGTCATGGCTGGCAAGGAAACCAAAGACATTCAATCTGTAGCCGATCGCTACAACAATAGCGTTCAGCCCGCCAGTCGAGATGAGTTCGGATGGATCCATGCCCGGCTCCTGCGAGGGATCGCCCATCTGAAACCAACCTCCGTGCAACCATAGCATTACAGGCCACTTTTTTGTCTCATCGCCACCAACGGGTGTCCATATGTTGACGAAGAGGCAGTCCTCACTGTAGGCACCCGAACCACCTTCGGCATCACCGACGTGAAATGCCTTTTGTGGGCAGACTGACTTAAATTTAGTTGCATCATATGGACTCCCATCAGAGTCACCATAAATGTACGACTCGGGCAGCGGCTGAGGCTTGCGCCAGCGATTCTTACCAGTTGGTGGCAACGCATATGGAATGCCGGCATATCGACGTGCCTTATTGTCGAACTGAAGGCCACGGATCGAACCTTTGCTGCCCAGGCTCAGCTCAAAAGGTACCTCATTGTAAGAAATTGTGTTTCCCATAGTAGTGATGGCTGTGTTTTCCTGCGGACGCTCGCCGGGATGTGAATTGGGCAAAAGTCTGAACAATCGCCAAGAATAAGATCTCTTGTGAGTTTGACGTCGCGCCAACTTGCAAACTAATCCAGTATTTTTGCGAAAACAACTGCTTTCGGAGATCCGTAGGGCTAACCGTTTGTTGTCATTTGTTTTGGTCAGCTGTGGCTTCGTGAGGCCCACTCCCCACAGATAAGGTTGTGGGCGGATCTCCGGCCGGAACCAATTTCTCATTCTGTGGATGAGAAAAAGCGCTATGACTCGCATGGATGATAACAACAAGAGATCGGAAACGTACCGAAATAAAGTCAAGGCGTGATTTTCAGACTACCCATTGCATGAAACACACTTTCTGTTCGGATTTCAATTGGAAAGCAACGCAGCATAACCCTTGAAAATATCGGCAACATGGGTAGCCTCGGACACAAGCTTGGGCCAGTGGACCTGTCCCATCATATCAATGCCAAGAGCAAGGCTCGTCATCCTTCCCCCTTGAAGGACATTATTAAATTTATGGGCTATGATGGAATGATTAGCTTGGCCGGCGGTGAGAATAACCTCATTTTTGAATGGACTCAGCTAATTATCATCAGGTCTCCCGCACCCATCACTGTTTCCGATTGAATGCGCTAAATTTGATTGTCTCAGCCCGTCCGCCTCTTTGACGGAAAATGGATCTGAATCGCAACTGGTAAATCTGGAGCTTGGGAGGGGTCCCTCTCCAGGTGATCTGGATCTTACTCAATTTCTTCAGTATGGTATGCAATGTCCCTATTAACAGCCTGGACGAAGTAAAATGCTTAATGGTTTTCATAGGGTCGGGAGCTGGTAATAAAGAGCTGATTCAAGTGGCGAAGGAACTCACCGAACTCGTCCATTCACCTCCCTGTGATTACGAGTGTCTTTTGCACCCAGGAAACACGAATGGTTGGTCAAAGGTAGTGGGGTTGCTCTGTGAAGACAATGACTACGTTATTGTGGAAGAATTCACGTACCCTTCTGCCCAAGCCCTTTGGATCCCTCTCGGAATCAAAGCAGCCCCTGTACCAGCAGATGCAGAGGGTATATTGGCAACCGACCTTCGCAGCCGATTACAGAATTGGGACGAAAAGGCTATGGGAGCCAGGCGTCCAAGAGTGTAATAAGTCCATTTCATCATCTGTGATCTTCACGCTAATTATTCCTAGACTCTACTTGGTATCTGTCGGATCCAATCCAACCGGAATAACTATTTCGGCACAAAGACGCAAAGAAATCTATGAGATTTGCGTTGAATTTGGTAATTACCCTTGACATGCTTATTTATAACATTTCTGACATCTTGTAGATTTGATCATTGTCGAAGATGACCCATATTACTTCCTTCAATACCCCGGTTACTCACCATCTTCTGGCGAACTAACCTTCCAGCCAAAGTCAACAGCCGATTTTCTCAAATCTCTAGTTCCTTCATTTCTATCTATGGATACCCAAGGTCGTGTGATCCGTCTCGAATCATTTTCCAAGACGATATTCCCTGGCCTTCGCTTGGGTTACTTTGTGGCCAATGCAGTGTTTACCGAGAGACTCCTCCGAGCTACTGAAGTGGAAACTCAAGATCCGGCCGGTCTCAGCCAAGCATTTGCGCTTGCGCTCCTGCGGAAATGGGGCAACGATGGGTATCTCCAATGGCTTCATAACTTGCAGTTCCAGTACCAGACAAGACGAAACTGGATGCTGGATGCGTTTTACGAGAACTTCACCGTCATTCCTGCGGCAAAATCAGAAATCCCAACTGCGCAGGGTCTTGTAGCTTGCGTTGCGAAAACCACTGGAACCGGATTGCGTCCCGTATTTAGCTTTGTGGATCCCGGTGCTGGCATGTTTATCTGGTCAAAATTCTATTTCGAAGGAGTGAAAAGATTTGCTCACCTGGAGGAGGAATCACCTGAAGACCCAGAACAGGCGTTTGCGCAAGAGTTATGGAAAGACATGGCAGCAGAATTGGTTCTCTTGACACCTGGATCTTATTACCACGCCTGGCAGGGACCAGACAAGGTCACAACCAAGGCCCGAGAGGCTGATCCTCGCACGGCATACTTTCGGTTCTCATTTGCGACCCCAACAGTAGGTGACACAGACACATTGCCATTTGAATCGCGCTGATCACAAATTTTCTCTTTTTAGCAAGAACAAATTCACGAAGGAATTAGGCGGCTGAGGAAGGTAGTTGGGAGGTATTGGGAATAGTTTTCCGGTTCTTGCTCATAAATCATGCCTTATCCTAGTTGGAGGATTGGAAAAAGTAGATAGTGTTATGGTAACACGAAAAAGTCATCCACACTCTCCCATACCGAATTCACAGGCTGCTGTACCCGCTGAAATAAATGTTGCATGAAGTGAATTTCAGAATTTTGGAAAATTGAATAGCTAGCACGCGACTGGGGTGCTTGCGGAGGGTTGCGGGGGATCTCCAGGAGAGGAGCGCACATGGAACCCGCGGGGACCGAATAGAACCAGGGTGATTTCTCGTGAAACCTTGCGAACCCACCCACCAGATTAATCGCTCTATGGAACCAAAGGAATGGAGCATGAATGTGTCTTCCAGCCAATCGGACGATTCGGGAGGCGAGTCGATGTAGTCTTGGCTTTTCCGCTTATATGATGGGTCCAGCATGCACTTGCATCTTGGTTTTTGTGCAACAGCTTGGACCAAGATCGGACCCTCAGTGCTACCAAGGACCATCAAAGAGGCAGGCAACCCAAATTCAGGTTGTGGCTAAGTGTAGAAGCATTTCATCTCATTGGACTTCGTTATGTTTCTGGATGGGAAATTCTGAGCCCAGAGGATAGTTGCGGGCTGACCGCGCACCGTCGACGATTCCGCCGAAAAGTCAGATTTGTAGGCCCTCGGGATTTAATGCCTGTCTGCAACTTCCAGCCGAGGTGACAGGGGCCATCACATGAGACACTTTGATTGCGAACCATTCAAACTTTGGCTTTGTATGAGTAATATGAGGGACAACGCTGCAATTTTACGCCCAGCCAGAATGAATAAAACAAATAGCAGCTGCCTTATTGAGACGACCCAACGTCAACGTGGGAAAATGACCTGACTGGTGCTTTAAATTCACGCAAAGGCCTTCTTCTACTCGGTTCATTCATCCGCGAGGGCGGCATGAACACCTTGCCGCAGTATGGACCTCGATTCACCCGCCCTCGAACCACCTGCGGGAATCACACCGAATTTTGACGACCCTGCTAATCGCAATGGGTTGGCAAGGTTCGTAATTGTGCTTTGCAGCGTATTTACCACGATATGTGTCCTTCTTAGAATGTATGGAAGAGTAATTTTGTCAAGAAAGTTCCAAACCGAAGAAGGTATGTATCCATGGTCAAAAAAGCGTATGCGAGGAAGGCCTTTTGTTAACCTAGTCATTCCATAGTTCTTGCCATCGCCGGTTACGTATGATACCTCCAACAATAAACAAAAGTCGATTCTAACAGAGCTGCGACGGAAGGGTTGTTTTTGGGGATGCGTTTGGGCCATGATCGAATTTCAAGACACACCAGGGTATTATGTACATCAATGGAATATCCACCTACGAAAATTAGTTCGGACTCAATATGTGTGTTTGCCCACAAGGTTTCCTCCTACACATTTGCTAATTGGACATAGCTGGTACTTATTTTCTCCAGCTGCTTCTCGGTCGTTCTGCCTTTGCTCAAGACCGCCATTCTCGTGGAATGGTGTCGAATATTCATTCCAAGCAATAAAAGAAAGAGCCCATTCTTCTGGATCAGTGTTGTGGTTATAATCTTTCAAGTACTTGCCAGTGTTGCGATCATTTTGGCGTTACACACACATTGCACACCATACAAAAGCATATGGTATATTACCATGGAGAGCGAGTGTTGGGACATATATTCATTCCAAGTTGTTGTAGCAGTTATTCACATGGGAGGTGATATCGCCATCCTGCTCCTACCCCAGCAACGAATATGGAGACTGAAGATGTCGTCACGGAGAAAGTTGGGTCTCTCCATTGTCTTTGGGTTGGGCTTGGTGTAAGTAATTTCATTCTTTTTGAGTTTCTAATTGGTCATTCTGATGTCTTGTTGAACTGATACTGACAAAAGTTCTTCGCAAAAGTGCTTGCGTTGCCGCAGGTGCTAGATTGGTCACCACGATTATCAATAAGACGAATATGGATAATACCTATACGATTGCGAAGTTGGTTTTATGGGCTGCAGTGGAGATGTCGTGTGGATTCTTCGTCTTCTGTATACCTTGCCTGCCAAATATTTTCAAGGAAATCGCAAAATCTAGGTGGGTCAAGAGCAAGTTTAGTATTAAAACCACTGGTGGGGGGTCTCGCTCCACGGAACTTGAGACCTTTGGCGGCAGCAAGAGCACAGCAAAAAATGGGAGGACACCAACGAAGTCTTATGCAAAGTTGGATGAGGAGGCCTACAACTTGGGAACATCGGTGGGTTCCGAGTCCCAAGAGAACTTGCGGCAACATGGACAATCGCAAACACCGAACAACTTGACTGTCATTTGCACCACGGAGATTTCGATTGTTCATGAGAAGCAAAATACGACTGGGCTCGAGACTAGTGGTGAAGTGTTCACAAAGCCGCGCGACGATTTGCGGTCGACCTGAATCAATTTTGACGCTATACGAATTAAGAACTTCATATTTACTTCTCAAAACGCAATGGCCAATTCTGATCTTATTTTAATGTGAGGATAAATGTATTGCAGTTGAGGACGCCTGAACAGAGTTGAGTACCAGTGGAGATAGATCCTGTAAGCTAACCTAATCAGCCTATGCGTAAGGCTTGTTTGATTTGAATCAATATCTACTATCGTGACTTGGTGCTGATGCTCAATTGATTAGGTCCGGCGGACTGCGCACTCAGCAGATTGACGAGTTAGGCTCGTATGTTATTTTTACTATGCTGTTATGGAGCAGGATGCGATTTTACTCATTTGGATGTTACTTCAATCATGATGTTTACTAGCCTGATGATCCGGTCCGTGTAACTGGGGTCAGCTGAAGCGGTTACAATTACCATTCTGCTGTTCTGGGTTCTGTGTCGACAAACCAGTGCTGTACATATTTGCAAGATACCAGCTGCTGCAGTCTCTGTTGGGAATGATGACTGCTGGATTGAGGCTGTACTGGAGTTGACGATGTTTGTCTGAAATCTGGCCCAGGCAACCATGGCCGGATTCCTCAACCACCATGCGGTTGAAGCTAGGCCACTGCGATTATCCGATTGTGCGATAATAATCCTAAATTCCGTCTAACGCTAATCTGATCATTTGACCTATACACAATCTAGAATGAAATGCCTCAACTATCAACGATAATATCCAGTCTCTGTTGATATCGAAACATGTTTATTGCGAGAGCGCCTCAGCTTTTAACTCTATGTAGTGATAAACTTGATCTGCGTTAGACCCATGTATATATAAGAGCCATTAACTTCGGTTAAGCCAGCTAAAAATCCCTGCCCTTAATGATCTCTCTAACAGACGGCATTTGACAGCCAGTGCCAAGGGTCAGGGTCCTGAGATGTGGACCTGATTACTAATATTCACAGGGCTCTCTTTTGTACACTCTGCACGCACCCTGGAGAAGATCTCTATCAGACAAAGTTAAGAGAATATGGCGTATATGTACATGGTAGGAATTGACTACAGGTTCTAACTGTGCCCTTACAATTCAGGGGCTATCAGAGAACTAGCCTAACAGCAATAAGGGGTAAGGTAATATGAATCAGGCCACGTATCGCTGCAAGTATGGTAAGCTTAGGTGCAGCTTCAATCTAACTCTTGCCGCCCTTGGCGCTGACTGCGTGGGAATCTCACACGTGGTTTCAACACTACCCTGTTGAGATGTGGGATTTAAGGCGACAAAAAGGTAGGATTTCCAGGCCCACCTTAATCAAGCTCTGTTACATACAACCGATACCTAACCTATCCAATGGCATTTCAAGTAAGGAGCACATGACTACACCATAGCGGTGTCTAAATAATACAGAAAGCAGCACAAGAATACAGCTTGTTATTAAGATGGCTACTGGCCTTGTTAATCTTGGTAAACTCGCCACGAATGAGGCTAAGCCGCCTTGATTATTACTGGCGCGACAATATATTGGCGTCAATGTCATGCAACCAGGAAAGATCATAGGTTATATGACATGCTGATGATGCTAATCATGTATAGGGTGGCACGAGCTGACATCTGTTGTAATTTTAGACACCGAACAGTTACTTGCATTTATTGTGAGTATTGACGGCTCGCGTGCGCTTGGACAATTTTGCGTGTTTCAGTACGTCGTGTATGCATCTGTCGTCACAATCGGCCTAACGGCCCCACAACGTTGGTACAGCGCAAAACAGGGGTAGAAACGAGCGGGAAATGTAACCCGGGAACTCATGAACCCTGGTCAATGAAACAAAACAACGCAGAGGGGGGACTATTTCTGAACTGTCATCGGACCATCAGACATGGGCGAATACATGGCATTGGTGGAAATTGGATCTACACGTTGTCGATGAACCCTGTCAAGATACCGGCCATCTGCAATCTAGAAAACGTGGCCACGGCCCTCCAGCTGACATAGGTTTCTCATGATAACCGACGAGAGGCCTATTGGGCTTTGTTTTCTTGGCAGCTGATGCTTGCGTCAGCTCTGCTCAGGCACAGGGTTATCTGTGGGGAACAAGGCACCAATTCCTTTGTGTGGAGAAGGTCTTGGCAGTTCATTTTGAAGTTCGCATACTGTGCACCAACGCAGCGGGTCAACAGTTTATTCATGGATGAGACATAGAACAAGCTCAAATACCGTCTCTGTTACATTATGTCTTCGTGGCCCGATGGGGGGAGGTATTGGTGTTTTGAAAGATGATGGACGGAATCTTTGACATCTCATAATTTCTGAGAGCTGTTGGGCCATGGCAAAAGTGGTCCCTGTGCCACCACGGTACATTGGCCAGTCATCCTTTTCTTCGTAGCTGTCACCCAAGCGAGGTATAGTTCGTTCGTATGGCGTTTTTTCCCCCGTTAGCTGAAAAAGGATCTACCCGCAACAAGGCTAAGAAATTGACTTCGGCATCTTGATGTGCTAGCTAGCATGCTAGCCATGTGTTGTCGACCCACCCATGACCGGGACGACGCCACAGTGCATTTGGCGCAATCCAGGGGCCGCCTCGTGTTTCTACGATCTCCCCCGATTTGGAAAAGGGTGATTTTACCCGACTTCGCGATTCCGCTTACTAACTTTGCCTGTGCCAGCCAAACTAAACCACATCCAAACATCTGATTAGATCCACTGCCTTGTTGCTAGGCTGAAATTCTTGTTCGGTCGGCCCGATGATCAAAGCAGCCCTTTTCAAGATTCAACATTTTATGAAGAGCACAAAGATCCAAGTTGCAGAAAAATGTCGTGAAAGTTGAGTCGCATTATATTTAAGTGCTCGAAAGACAACCAAGGTGCATTGCATTTCAAGCTGAATAACACTAAGCGAAGGATAACATCACTGCCGAAAAGCCATCAAGATAAATCTCCTCCACGAATCATACGACATGCTAGGGTAGCTAGGTGAGCCATGCTTCAAGAGGAAGGAGGAGTTGCCTTCAGTGTGAGCAAGACGCCACCGGCAGCGTTCTCATCCCACTTCAAAGCATAGACACCATCAGTCTCAGAGGGAACGGCAAACCAGTTTGACTCTACACTCCCATCGCTCCCAGTGACAAACACGACCGTTCCATACGAGGTAAAGGAATCAGTGATGGCATCTGTAGTGTCCTGGTCGACCAAAGTGACATTGCGAGATGAAGATGAGGCCGATGGAACAGCGAACCTGTATCTGTCCCAGGTTGGCAGATCAGTCTCGGTAGTGTTGGGAGACGCGAACCAGGCATCTTCCGCCGGGGTGACTTGAATAACTGTAAGACAAGCAAGAAACGTCGACTGGGGGATGGAGCTTACAGATCACAGGGGCAGCTTCGTCATTCTCGGCCAATTTATAATCGCCAATGAAAGCCTCGCCTATACGAAGTAAAAATGGGTCAGTAACGGATATGTCGGAGAGGGTGTTGAAGTACTTACCTCCAGCTGAGAAGATGGAGAGGCCACCGATACCCTCTCCGTATCCGTAGATTTGAAACGAATCTGGCAAGCCACGCGGGATTGAGCTGGCCAAGGCAGCCGCTGGCCCAAGCACAGCTCGTAAGAAGAAGGCAACAGTGAAACGCATATTTGAAAATGCCGAGTTTGAATTTTGACAAGAGAGTGTTCGTGGTAAAGTGATATGAAAACGAGGAGTTGGTGAGTTGGTTGACCTCGGGGAAGATGGGGGTAATAGGTGGATTTATCGAGAAAACCACGCGTCATGTTTCGGTTACATGGAACGAATTAGGATCATTCGTGACAAATGACTGCAACAGTGCGAGGGGACCAACAGAGTCACAAGCCTGAATCATGGGGCGCACATTATGGTCGAGGGAGCCTCGGACATCCTGGAGTCCGGGCGCTTAGGATGCAGGATGAAATTGTTTAGTTTCAAACTAGGCGATAAGCGGACTAGATTAGGAACAATATTCAATATGACCGGAGCATCGATCCTTCCAAGATAGAGCTGCAGATAGAGCTTGCTGAGAACCAGCATATGCGCCCCAGGGGCTGCGTCATCCACCCTTGTTCACCAACAGCGCTAGCGCAGGCTTTCGATAGCGCCATCTGCACAACCCACTTCCCGCTGTTGTGGGTCGTGCGATGTCGCGCTTCGGCTCGACCAACTAGGACTTCGTAGTTCAGCTCGGTGGAGTTACGGTGGTGGTTTCTACTTCAGCGCCTATTCCTACTGCCTTGGCGATGGAGTCATCTGAGTCAGTTGATGCTGGAAATGCAATGCTCACGCCTGAGTCCTGCATCATGCACATTTGATTATCAGGAAAAAGGGCCGCGAAGGCATAGGCGAGTTGCCGGATTGAGGTTGCGGCTGAGGAATACGTCATTGAGGACGGCATGTGAAGGTTATAACTCGTGACTGGTGTTGGATTACGATGAAATGTAGGTATCAGGAGTCTTGATATAAAGGCGTATCGCTGTTCCGTAGCCTCGAACTATTCCAACCAGCACGCTTGGGTTTTTCAGACCGACCACAAACTTCATACCACTCTTTTTTACATTGAAAATTTCATTTTATTCATGAGGATGTTCAAAACTATCCTTTTTGCTAGCGGCTTCGTTGCTGGCCTGGCCGCATCCGTTCCTGACGCGGGTGTTGTTGCGAGAAATTTACATCGCCGCGCCAGTTCTAATACAACGGCATGCCACGGCAACACGGCTTCAGATCGCTCCAAATGGTGCAACTATGATATCAACACCGACTACATGGTACAGTCAGTTGATACAGGCGTCATTCGAGAGTATTGGCTTGAAGTCACTGACGTTACCGTCTCCCCCGATGGCATTTCGCGGTCAGCAATGGCTGTAAACGGATCTATTCCTGGTCCAACTCTGTTTGCCGACTGGGGCGATACCGTCAAAGTTCATCTCACGAACTCTCTGACAACATCGCTGAATGGAACTGGTATTCATTTTCATGGTATGCGTCAAAATCATACCAATGCAAATGACGGTGTACCATCCATTACCCAGTGTCCACTTGCCGTGGGTGACACAATGACTTATACCTGGAAGGCTGAGCAGTATGGTTCTAGCTGGTACCACTCGCACTTTGGCCTCCAGGCATATCAGGGTATTTTCGGTGGTATCGTTGTTAATGGCCCGGCCTCCGCAAACTACGACGTAGATCTTGGTCACGTCTTTATGAACGATTGGGATCATCAAACCGTGGATGAGCTTTACTCCATTGCTCAAACTGTTGGCCCTCCTCAGCTGGCCAATGGACTTATAAACGGTACCAACGTCTATGGCCTTGATGGAGACTCTTCGCAGACTGGTTCTCGATTTCATGTAAAATTCGAGGAAGGAAAGTCTTATAGGATGAGACTGGTCAATGGTGCAGTCGATACACACTGGAAATTCTCCATCGATAACCACACCATGACGGTCATTTCTGCGGACCTCATCCCTGTTCAGCCGTATGAGGCTACGCACGTCAACATTGGCATGGGTGAGTAGTAAAAAGCCCCGTCACAGAATCATCTAACAAGATCTAGGACAACGATATGACATTATTGTTACTGCCAACCAAGCTTCCGTTGCGAGCAACTTTTGGATGCGTGCAATTCCCCAATCCGCATGTTCTGATATCGAGAATCCAGAAAACATCAAAGGCATCATTTCATACGGCGATAGCTCTGACCTTCCAACGACCATTGGCCACGAGTTTATTGATGATTGTGCCGATGAGACTGAAAACCTCGTGCCAGTTGTATCTAAACAGGTATCTGGAGCTGATTGGAGAGACCTCTCCACTGCTTCAGTTGGCAGAAACAGTGCTGGCTTATTCAAGTGGTACCTCAACAGCACTACTTTGTTGACGGACTGGCAATACCCAAGCCTGCAGTCTATCGTGAATGGAACGGATGATTTTGATGCTTGGGAGGAACAAGAGGCTGTCATTGAAATCACACAGGCGAATGAATGGGTCTACTTTGTTGTGGCCACCGACCTTGGTGTTCCTCACCCGATTCATCTTCACGGCCATGATTTCTTTGTTCTTGCACAAGGAGCTGGATCATACAACTCCTCGGTGGAGCTTAACCTCAACAACCCACCCAGGCGTGATACGGCCATGCTTCCTGCCTCTGGATATCTGGTCATGGCTTGGGAGACTGACAACCCCGGTGTGTGGTTGATGCACTGTCACATTGGGTGGCACGCATCTGAAGGATTTGCGGTTCAGTTCATTGAGCGCCAAGACGAGATTGCGTCTAAGGCCGTCAATACATTTGACAAAGAACAGATCGATGACGTCTGTGCCGCATGGCACACGCACAAGACGGAGCACTCCATTCATCAGGAAGACTCTGGCATTTAACCGATGGGCTTTTGTCTGAAGCCTGATGAATTGGTGCGTTTTTATGGCGGTGTATTTTGACGTTTACTTCGAATCCCACTGTCATAGGACAGAAACTCAATTAGCACACTCTTGGCTCGACCAGAAACGCGTACATAGTTTAATCTGAATTCTCTTTTCCTTGTACACTGATGAGATAAATTTTAAGAACTATTGAATAGTACAGAATGATTCCGCCAATTGTAGATGTCCTCATATTACCAACAAGCCCAGTTGGTCAATAGACATCGTCACGATTTGACTGCTTGTATTTGACTTGACTGTCTTTTCTATGAGCTAGGTACAAGAAATTAGGTAAATAATTGAATGATGAATTGAAAAAGAAGTTTAATGAGCGGACCATAATGGATAAAGTAAGAAGCGAAATTATGTACGAATTTGCACCCCTGAGCATGGGAAAAATAATCCGATAATGAAATGCAGCAATGGCAGATTTGAAACCCCGAGTAGTGGTTACAATCCATGAAAGAGGAGCCCAAAGATATTTCTTAGACCATAGCCTTGTCAAGATTGTTCCAGAAGTTGCCGTCGTTGAAAGGGCAGTTGGCTGATCCGAAAGGGTTTGCGTTGAGAGCATCCTTGGCAGCCTTGGGCATCATGTCCCAGTCAGAGATCCAATAAGAACGGCCGGCAGTGTTGGTGAATTGAAGCTCGTGGTTGGTGGGGAAATTAGTAAAGTATTCAACCTTGACGTTGTTGCCGTTGCGCTGAGGAGAGGTTGTCTTCTTGAAACTGCCATGACCAGACGCAGCGCCGCCAACAATGGCAGGGTTCTGGTTGTTAGGGTTATCGAGCCAAACCACGATGCTTTCCCAATCATGGCGATGGCCACCAGCGACGTTACCATCGATGGGATGGTCCTTGGGCCAATACCAGGCATACATGATACCGAACTTGGTACCGCGCCAAGCAGCACGGGCGTATGTCTGGCCCTTGTTCGTGTCGCGGCAACCACCGGAGCTGCTGCCTGAATCCTGAAGACCTCCGCTGAATCTATGTTAACCAATGCATGACTATTTCTCGCGATTATGGAGGGAAACATACCTGGTCTGCCCGTTATCATTGAGGGCAGTGTAAGGCTGGCAGCCGTGGGCAATATGAAGCAAGGGCTGGAACCTGAGAATGGACCTCCCCACTCCACCTCCTTGGATACGATTGGGGATAGGGTTGAGAGAATCGTGAGCAACCGTAGCACGAGGCATCAAGGCTCTCTCCACAGGTGAACCTGGGCTGTCTTCAGTCGCAGTCGGCGCGCCGAGGGCATTTCCTGCGAAAAGAACAGCCTGGAGGATGTATGTTGAGAATTTCATTTTGTAAAAATGAAGTGGGATCAAAACAGGATTTGATGTAAAAGATGTATGCTGACTGGGGATGGGATTTGGTTGTTGAGTTGGCTTTGATGTCTGCTTTTTCGATTACTTGGAGGGAGAAGGCAGGGTCTTTATACTCTGTCGGCTTCAATTTCTGTATCACATAAAAGTGAATAGACATATAATTTGCCGCCGTGTCTGGTCATTCTATCTACAGCCACCGTATTCTAGTATCTCCTATACTACTTCAGTGATAGCGTGTGATCTTGGTACGGAGACGCCGCTTGTCAATCGCATCCCCTGTGCTCTATCTGGAAGTTTATTTTTGACTGCATTCTCTGCCGCTTCTACAGAAACACAACGGGACTTACCTAAAAAGGTGGGTATGTCGGAGATGGAAGTGTCGGAAGCTAAGGTGCAACGGGAACTTTCAGGTCAACCAGCTTAGCCCAGGCCATATCAAAGCTGCTACCATCGGCATGGTTCATAACCCACCCAGCCAGCATACAAGTTATTGAAACACTGCCAAATGGGTAAGAGTAACTCAGAACAATTGCACAATTAATGCCATTGAAAAACGGCGACCAACAAGGTCGACGGGGTACGACGCTATCAAGTCTAAGAGTCCAACAACGGAGACGCTGGTTTCGCATTTGTCGAGCTTTACGGTATGCCAAGCATCATTGACTAACCTCGGAAGTTTTACGTTCAAACTTTTTGATGTTTGATCAGGGCTGAAATTGTCTCTGAGCACGAATTCTAGACCAAGGCAGTGCATGCATGCACAGATCACCAAGGCCACCGTATGCCCAACAAGCGTAGCGTAGGTGTCCGAATTTCTTCGGAGAGGAGCCTTTAGGAAGTTCTTTTGCTTGCCAAGGAGCCAATAATACCGGGGGCGGAAAAGAGAGTTCAGGTCACGTATTTTGTGAGTTCACTTGCATTTCCAATCCGCTTTTACGGCTTGAGAGAAAACTATTACTAGACGCGAGTGTACAAAAATTCCCTTCTGGCTTGACGTGGAGAAGCTGAGCGGCACGATTGACCAACCAATTCAAACATTTCGAATACAGAAATCACAGAAATAATTCACAGAGATACCTAAGAGATTGGTAAAATTTTGAAGATTGACTTCAGGCCTGGTGAAATGCCAGAGCAAATGCTGTTCGTCAAAGATTGTGTCTCTGTCCTCAGAGACATAATAGGAAATAGCAATTACCCATTAGGGACTAGTTGCTGCCTTTGTGCATCCATTTAGTCGCCTAGTGTCAACTGTGCACGAGCCGTCTAATACGAGACAGGAAGCAGGACTAGACTAGTCGCTCACGGTGTGCCAAGGCACAAGTCAGGGTATCTCGACATCGAGAAAAAAAATCATACCAAAGGAATCATTGAATCTATTGGGTTCCATTTAATATTTTCTCTTCCAAGGGAAGATTCTCTCCAGAAAAAAAAAAGGCGAATGATCAGTAAGGCTTAGAAACAAAGGAAATGTATGCGATGAGGCTTGCTGGATATATTCCATTCAGACTTACTAACATCGCATGTAGTTTTCGCAAGAGGCTATTCTCAGATTGGTGCGCATATGGTGAGGTATCTCATACCCACGGAAGAAACGGTTCGGCCGAGCAGCTCGGGAGCGTTGAATTTTGGATCAGGAATCCGAGTAAGCCTGGTCAAAGCGTTCTCACCAGTTTAGCTCGTACGTTGTTTTTTGAGGATAATAACCCTTGCACTAATTCGACTTGGGCCGAAATGGCCGAGACAGGATGAAGGTACAGCCGATGGCCACTGTAACCACTACCCGCAAAGAGCTGATCTTAAGAGCCCATAGCACACCTTTCGTGTGACCGAAGATGAATAGAAGCCAGAACAAAAGTAAATGATTTTTTTTTTTTAAATAATTCCGGTCGCTGGATTTGTAACTTGTATGGCTTTGGTTATTTTCCAATGAAGGTGTAAACCTCTACTCATTTTCTTCAAGGTCTCGCAAACCACAGCCTTGGTCCCAAGTTCCTTCGTCCCTTATGCAATTTTATCCGCAGGCTTAAACCCTCTCCGCCGGATAACACTTTATCCATATCATTATTGCCCTCACAAGTCAAGTCTTCGCCAAGAGTCTTCTGGTTGGTGCACGTGTTTCCAGAAACCTAATAAGAAACTTTGGCTTATCAGGTCGACGAATGCACAATTTGTTCGACAAAACTCTTTACTTCCAGGCATCGATCCTATCATGTGGCAGAAGGGTAGTGACGTATGAAAATTAAATGCCCAAAACAAAATTTTATCAAACCATAGTCCCGCCTATTGCTCATCTCAGATACATTGATGATCGAAAGTCTGACACGGAATTTAGAGGTGCCGGGTAGCGGCGGGGAAAGTGGATGTGAGCCGTTTGCGGCAGTAGCGCTATACATCCCAAAACTTTCAGAAGGCAACGACAAAAACAAATTCTAGTCATTAATTTCATCCGCTTTCGGTTCAGCTTTATTTAATCTGACTTCTCTTTTGCACGTATCACCCTCCAGAATGCGCTGCGGGATGGTAATCCTCTTGATGCTTACCTGCTCGTGTGTGGGGGTGGATTCAAAAGGGCCATCGGACCATGACTCGTGGTAGTTAGGCCGCTCCAGCACGATTGGCATCACGTCAAATAAAACACGGACTGCAAGGATCTGGAGATAGGAGGATGAATTTCTAACTCGGATGATGATATTTGACCAAAAATACCCGATAAACTTGAAGCATATATTTTCAGCATAGTGAGGTGTTTTGTGCAATTGTTCAATATCATTTTACCAACTATTGGGCCTGGTTAAATAACACGATCGGAGCTTCCTGTTTTCAACTGTCCAGCACTGTAGCCTACCGCGAAGCTGACGTCAGCGCGACTTTGGTGATCTTTTGCTGACACGCGCAAGACGCGTGACGACCGAGGTCCGGAAAGCATAATTGCCGGCCATGACCCCACATTGAACACGGTTGTCGCACTATGCGTTCCAGTCTTCTTTGTACATGGTAGCTCATCAAGGCTTCGACTCAAGAGATATTAAATTATAGAAAAATCACGATTATTTTACAAACATGCTTCCTCTGCCCGAGCTGAAAAACTTCGGCATTCGTCAGTATGGCGCAGTGGCGGTTCTTACATACGACCGGCCACAATCTGGCAATTCTCTCCACTCGACTGTCTTTGAGGTATCCCGACCACTGGCGGCGCGGCCCCTGCATAGATATTGTTCACTAGCTAATACTCATTAAAAATAGGGGCTTCATAGTGCATTGAAATGGGCAACAAACAATCCCGAGATCAAGGTCATCGTTCAGACGGGCACTGGCAAGTTTTTCAGCACAGGTTAGACCATCATTATCCTCTATCCAAGTTCAGACGGCATGCTGACAGTAATTCTTGTCCTAGGAAGAGATATGGGGGGTGGTGATGGAAATGATTTGGCGAAGAGAATAAGCATATTCCGCGAGATTAATGCTATGTTGATCAAATGCGAAAAGGTACTGATAGCTGCAGTCAATGGGCCAGCCGTAGGCTACGGTGCCACCAGTCTCGGTCTTTACGACCTAGTATACTCGGTCCCCCACGCATACTTCTTTACGCCATTTTCTAAATGGGCACTGTGCCCCGAAGGCTGCTCGAGCATCACATTTACTGCCATTATGGGTCATCAAAAAGCCATGGCACTTCTGTTGGCCGGAGAACACATGTCTGCCGACGAGCTTTATGTTGCAGGTCTAATTTCAAAAATTATACCAGCCAAGACAAATGACGAGTTCATGGCGAAGGTCTTGGAGATTGCGCGGCGGATAGCGTCATACCCGCCCAGGGCACTTGCGACATCAAAGAAGCTCGTCGAGGGTAATAGGATCACAGAGCTTCTAGAGGCAAATGATAGAGAATGCGATCATCTTGAGGTGATGGCACAAGATCCAGAATGCGCGGAGGCTGTTTTGAGCTTCGCCAAAGAACGAGCGGAGAGGAAGAAAGCTAAGATGAAGAAGACTGAGCAGCAGCGTTCAAAACTGTGACCCCATTCAGGACTGTTTATCAAGAGCGCCTAGGAGAAAGAACCCGTTTCTATCATGCTCTAGATGTAGATTTCTGATAAAGGTCTTGAATCTATGTGGACCTAATGAATGTTTGGAACTGCGAGTAGATACACGGCATATATCTTGATGGATGAATGGCTTTATCAATATCTATAATTCCAGATGGATCAGAAAACTGTAGCTTATCTCAGTAAGGTATTTTTAGGTCTCGATATGTCCGAATCCTCAGAAATTTCGGGCCGCCGTTGGAGGTTGCCCCCGGTGTCGGGAGCACAAGACTCTACCCACATGATGACCGCACCTACTTTTTAGCGATTACCATCAGGTTCCTTGGTGAAATTCTGTAGTCGAATATTGGGGTAATGTCTGCATTCGCCACCTCCTGCTCAGCAAGAAACCAGTATCGATCCACCGCGATGACGCTCTCAACTATTTTGCAGCAGATGATGCTAAGTGTCCAAAGGATAGCTATCCTTCCTTTGTAGCCCTTATACCGATTTTCGTATTCTAGCATTTCTCCTTCTGATATCTTTTCTGGGCCAATACTAAGACATTGCATGGCTCGCGTCGCAAACTTCTGAAAGTTCGCCATATCCCCTTTTCGAGTGCCCCAAATAGGTCTGTCTTCCGAGTCGAATGTTATTCCCTTATCGTAAAATAGCTTCTCTAAAACGGCGCGATAAAACCGCCTATTTGTGTATATGGATTCATTCTTGGTCAGATCCGCCTTCGGCCAGTTATTCGGCGCCTGACACCCAATCATGAGCGCCGTGGGGCTTAGTGTCATGCTCATCTTTCTCAGTCGCTCGCTGATTGGGAATCCATCCGGGCAAGTGACTGACTGAGGGACGATGTGGTTGTAGCAGCAGCCAACCGCTCCCAGGCGTTTGATGGATGGCGTAGTTGTAAAATATCTGATCATGTGCTCCGACAGTTGCCCGCAGGCATGAAGGCCCACCAACATACACTTTTCTCCATGTGCCCATGCCTCCATCTCGGCTATCAGTGAATCATCGCCGCCGTTAATGTAGCGAACCAGGTGATGAATTCTGCTCTCAGGGATACCCAAGGAAGTAGCGAAGCTTTTGGAACCAGCTATTTGGGATTCGCTACCATCAATGGCAAGAACTCGAATAGATGGGAAGAGAAAAGTCAATGAGTTGGAGAGGTACCCTTGCCCAGACCCCATATCGATGACGTGAGTGATGTCGTTTGCTTCACACATGTTTCCTATGTATGCCACGGCGGTTGAGACTTCGGCTACTTTTTTTGTATTCATTCGGGTCCTGAGTATTTCTGGTAGCTCAATTTTGGAGTCCACCCGTTGGGCTCGTGGAACAGCGAGAGAGTTGAGCATTTGCAACCAACTCGTCAAGGATTCAGGCCGAGACTGTAAAGCGTGGACTGTCTCCTCATTTTTTATCCTGCTTGTTGATTCATGGATACTTTCTATGAGATCTTCCTGAGCAATGCGGTGATCTGGGAGTGAATCCCAAAAAGCTGTCCATTCAGGCGGCAAGGTCCCCCAGGCGTCGTGTATTATCGCATCATTGACGTGTATCCCTCCGCTAATCTGGCGGACTAGGGAAGAATTAAGAAATGCAACAAGGCTTTCTGTGTATTCTTCGAGATTGTCAAATGAGCTTGGCAGAAATGACATATTGCGCACGAGGTGACCGGGATTTCACTGTTGGGGTTCAATTTGCAAATTTTGCACTCCACTAATCGTGAGCAAACTTCTCTGTTGAGATGGGTTAGTGTTGGCCGCCGCTTTAAGCCCTTTGGGGTACCCACTTGAGTGGTTTTGCGTTACACTTTGGTGCGTAATCTGTTCAATTGACCAAGGAAGAGACATTGGGCATGTCTAGATGAAAGTCGTTACCATTGGGCAAAAAGGTTGAATTTTTTTTTCTCATGCACTAGGATATAAAATATAATAAGATTGTGAATTTCTTCGTCCTCCAGAACTGTGCAGAGTGTTGTAGACTAATACTAGTTCTTTTGCTCAAATAATAGATAGGAAACCAAAGTCTAGTAAAGTAAAGCTATATTTCTGCTTATGGAATTCTTTTTTTGAGCCTAATTAGCTAATGTAGAAGATTGATTATTGTCGCGATTTCTTAACGAGGACCTTGAGTCAATACCCAACAAGCGGATGGTTTCTATGTGGCTGAGATGCATGCATGATACTCGACATTACACGTTTCAAGGAATAAATATTGTATTTGTAGTAAAATCTGAATCGCATTTGACGCGGCTTGCTTTCGTCAGCATCTTGCAGATTGGGATTGAAATGGTGATATACTCGAGGGAAAACCCCAGGGTCTTGGGGTGCGTGCACGGGCGGATCAGCTCGCTATCGCCATCGATGGCGATGTTGAAGACAGACGCCGGGTTACCTCAGGTATCTCGAGGGGACCCATGCATAGGGCAACAACTGACCCTATCAACACCCGTGACTAAAATATGTGGAGTATGATTTTATACGCGCATTGCTCGGTTACAATCTCGACCTCGCGTCGCTTAATTATTTATGGGGAAGGGAGCGGGGATGTCAGGCTGGGCGGCCCCATTGACTACAGATAAGAAGTGCTTGGCTTTTTTATTGCCTTGTTTCTATGTGTAATATGTTTGATCCCAGATCCAGAATCAGAAATGTAATACAATTTCTAATTTAGACTCCTTTTAGACTCATCAAGATCTATAGAAATCAGTCGGTTGTGTATGTTCGAGGATAGTGAGAGCCCAAGCCACGCTAACATCAGCTAGGAAATTGAGTTTGGACCTGGGGAATTTTATCGTACTGTTTAAATTGGACAAGACAGGGGTTTAAATTAAATCAAAGATAGATTATCGCGATGAAATGTGAACTCGTGAGATGATAAAGCCTCACTCGTGTCTAGCTGTTTTTAATCTTCTCCCTGCCTCCGCCTTCCTGGTACTCTCAACCTGCTCCTCATCTCATCCGTCCTTCTAAACACAAGAGATATCTGCAACTGTCCAAGCGAGAAACCATGATTTCAAATTACAGCATGTTCAAGGCGATTTGTCTCATTGCACTGGGCACTGGCGCTGCTGCTGTTCCTGCGGCCACTGCCCGCGGTACGAAAGGCCCCGAACTCAAACACTGGCCGGCGAAAGCAGCTCGGACCCTCGACAATATGATTGCGAAAAATGCAAACAGTGGGCGCTATGCAGTTTTCGACATGGATAATACAAGTTGGCAATACGATATTGAAGAATCGCTGCTCCCATTCCTTGAAAACAAAGGAGTGTTATCAAGAGATACCCTGGATCCAAGCATGAAGCTTATCGACTTCAAGGACACCGACAACTACACCGAGTCCTTGTACAGCTACTACAGTCGCCTATGTGACATGGCGGATACTATCTGTTATCCTTGGTCAGCCCAAATTTTCAGTGGAATCCCGCTCAGTGAGTTAAAGGAGTATGTTGATGAACTTATGGCGCTCAACACAACTATCCCTACAACATATTATGAGGGCGATGAAATTATTGAGACCAATATCAACCCTCCCAAAATATTCAAAGGCCAAGTTGAACTCTTTACTAAGCTCATGGCGAATGGGATCGAGGTGTACATCATGAGTGCTTCGGCCGAGGAGCTTGTTCGCATGGTTGCTTCGGATTCGCGATATGGATATAATGTCAAGCCGGAAAACGTCATTGGTGTGTCGCTTCTAATGAAGAATCTGACATCTGGAGAATTGACAACCTCTCGACAACAAATCTCAGATGGCACATACGATCAAGAAGCCAACTTAGGCCTAGTAATGACACCGTACCTATGGACTCCGGGGACTTGGAAGGCTGGAAAGTGGGCTGCTATCCTTACATACATTGATGACTGGAAGCTCCCTATTTTGGTTGGCGGGGACACTCCGGTCAGCGATGGTCCCATGCTTTTCCACGGGGTGGATGTCGCTCATGGAGGTGTCCATTTGTGGATCAATCGCAAAGACAGCTACATGACTCAAATGAACGAAATGATTCTGCAAGAGGCTAAAGAACAAAAGGAGGCCAAGATTCCAGTCACTGCGGATAAAAATTGGGTTGTGGTCAAACCCACGGATATTCTTGGTTGATATTTAGGTTGCCCAACTGGCTGAGTGGAAAGATGGCTTACTGTTTGGACAGCCTCCCTACACAAATATTATAATGGATAGAATTTATGGGGGACTTAGTTTTACTGACCATATTTTTAAACGAAATTGCACGGGATTTTTAGATCTTTGGCCAATTTTAAGCCACCTTTTTGTGTATTGATTGCTACAGTGGGTGTATTAAAGTATATAAAAATGTTCCACTAATTCCACTTATCTAGGAATTGCTTCATTCATTAATTATGTCCTTACTATTAACCGACCTTACAAAAGTTTTTTTCTTTTTGTCTTCTCCCTGTCAAGGCCGGAGCTAGATGTATATAAATACAACACTCCATCTTCAAGCGACTTGGTGAAAATGCGCATTCAGCCGCTGGGTCCCAGCCAAGTGCATGGCCTAGATTAACCAGGTCAGTCAGCTCCACCTAATTCGGCTTACCTCCCAGTGTGAACTAGATATCTATGGGGATATGCTTTGGTGGGGAGATGACCGGGATGAAATTTCATTGTTTCTAGTAATCATAGTTGTACGTGTACAAAGGGCCCGGCCCACTGATATTGCCATGTTTCATGATTTCATTATTAAAGCTGCAGGTGTTACTATTTCATTATTTTATGCGAGTGGCTTGAATAAGTCTTCTCGGATTGGATACAAAACTTCTCAGCTGAAAAGTTCTGCCATTTCTCACCGCCGATGATGTTTCGTCAGAGGGGCAAATACCTTCTTTACATCAATTCATTCAATCGTTCGTTGGTCAATCTTAAACACAATACCATCTTGACATGACTGTTTATACAGTCAGTCTCTCAGAAAGGGACTGCGGTCACTGGATCGACCCGACAGCATGCGATGTCGATTATACCTCCCTTCGACGAAGAGCAGAGACATGCGAAGTATGTCATACGATCCTACAGTGGACACGCACTATGTATTTGTCTCGCTGCGACAGGGAACTTGAAGAACCCGAAATGGAGGCCTTCATAAACAGTCGCTCCGAGAAGCCGGAAGGTCTCAAACTAGTTCTCGACCGTATTCTTGCAAAGCTGCAGAGTGGAGTTTTCTTCACCAAGAAATTTGCATGGGATATGAGCCGAGTTATGATATATAGTGGAGGTATTTTCCTATCCCCGGTCATCTACATTTGTACTCTTGGATGTTGTGGCATTACCTATTGCTTTCGCTGCTTCTTCCACCATGCTATGGATCGAGACAACCTGAATCCAGCTATTCGGATTGGAAAGTGTTATCGGGGTCTGAAGAAATCCTTCCGTGATCTTGTCGGACTCGAATATGCAAACCAATTCGGTACGAAGCAGGCCAATTTGGAACCAGACTTGATAGAGCAAGCCTTCTCGGTGGTTGGTGCCGATGGTAGGACATGTCGGTTCAGGAAGCGAACTCTGGATGCATCCAGCACCCTATTTCAACTAGGAGCCGGGTGCTCGGTTAGCATAATCGAACCAAAGTCTGCTAGTGATGAGGTGCGCTGCATCCTTTACTGCGTCACATTTCGTCCTAGAGGTCCCGTCGGCTCTATGATCTACTTCTACCAGCTAAAACGCAGCAGACGTATAAATTACCCAACAAACTTCCTATCTCTAATTGGTGGGAGACTGTTCCTTCCCGGATGTTGGTTTCACTCGGACGTCTGTATTTCACAGCTAACAAGTAACAGGGAACGACGAATGTCACCGTTTTAGATATGCAGCACAATGGTTAGCCAACAGCAGATCGAAGATGCCGGGCCAGATATACCATCAGGTGCGGTTAGCCGGACACAATACAAACTTTTCTACGCCCTTCCCTACCCGGCTGATTGATATTGGAGACAACACAGATCTACATCACCAAAAGGTCTCTCGGATTCGCACCAAAACAAAGTCGAGGTCAGTAAAATTGTGGACGACTCCGCCTGGCTCTAGCGGCGAGTATGTTGCCCTCAGTCGCCGCTGGGGCAGTGACGAAAAATGGAGATTGAAAAGAGAAGAGCTTGAGGCATTCCATAATGGTTTCGAATTCTCGTCTTTACCCAAGACCTATCAGGATGCAATGGTGATTGCAATAGAATTGGGCTATAGATATATCTGGATTGACGCTTTGTGCATTATCCAAGACGATCCGGACGACTGGTTGAGGGAGTCGAGCAGGATGGCGTCTGTGTACCATAATGCGTCATTCACTATCGCCGCCCACACCTCGAGAGGAAGCGCTACGGGATTCCTCGACGCTACTCTTGAACCGGTGCCCACCATTCAGCTAAGGTCAAAGGACTCGACGAGCCGTTACATATCAAATATTACGTTGGGCAGCAATTTCAACGACCAAGTAGCAAAAAGTTTCCTCAATCGGCGAGGATGGGTCTTCCAGGAACGTATTCTTTCCCGTCGCATTCTGCACTTTGTTCAACATCATATTTTTTTTCGAAGACGAGGGCGAACTCAAAGCCGATGACCTAGCAGGTCATGCAGCACCGTTATTACACTCGTGGGAGGATAACAAACTGAATATTAATGATTGCTTTCGTGGGGCCCCTTACTGGTACAATCTAGTTGAGCGGTACAGCTCTTGCTCTCTAAGTCTCGATAAGGACCGCTTACCTGCCATAGCAAGTCTAGCAAAAGTGTTTTCCGAGAGGAACAAGGCAGGACGCTACTTATTCGGCCTGTGGGAGACATCGATTCATCTCGGACTACTATGGATTGACATTAGTGGGGTATCGTTGAACATCACCCCAGAAAATCCCCAGGCTGTGCCACCCTCATGGTCCTGGGCTCGATGGAAAGGAAAGGTCAAATACCCTAAAACGCTATCGGATTCCTTTATGATAGCCGGATTCACGGTTTTGGGAGACTATAACTCAGCCGTTCAACCAGACGAAGTCTTCCACGGCATCTCAGAATTAGAACCTCTATCCCTGAACGGATGGGTATTGGACTTGCACAATATCTCGGTAACCAGTAATCTTGGGCCAATCGGCACCCCTTTTTTCGACTCGCCAGTGAAAGATTTGTGCAGCCTGAGTTGCTCCACTGGAAGGTTTGGCTCGTGGGTCGCAGTTGATGGGTCGTACAAGGGAGGCCACTATCGCAAGCTTTCGTGTCTCCTCGTTTGTACTTACAAGAGCGTCGATAACGATTTCGTGTATCGCCACGAGAAATTTTACTATTTCCTCCTTCTACGGGAGGTGGAGAATGAGACGGGAGTATACGAGAGAGTCGGGGTTGGTGCCACAACCAAGCACTTGTGGACTGAAGAACGGACACTGGAAATCAAGTAGATTTCAAGGTCCTGTATTTCCGAGCGTGGCTTTCTTTTTAAAATTGAAAACCGAATCGTTACTATATTGTGATATTGGATTATACTTGTATTTAACAATGATAAAAAAGCAATGACTTAGGTGTGGTGGGAGCCTTCAAGGTGGGGCGATGGCCCAGGGAGCGCACTGAGCCAACGGTGAGCACTGGGTGAGGAATCCAGGTTTCAGTGTCCATAAAAGCGGCGACAAGTTGCGTCTAGATCTGCATGCTATAACACGCTTCATTAAATTTGTCCATTTATTTCTATGCACACCTCTAGCTCATATTTATATGTGCTGGTGAGTACTCTCGGGACTCATGCCGCATTCTGGGGTCGCAAAAATCCCGAAAAGAACTTGTCAAGTGATTCGTAGTCATCAAGTTTTCCAACGTAGGAAAGGTACTGATCCGGTCGGGCAATGACCGCACATCCCTCATTGGGATCAATGCCAAAGTTCTTGTAAATTTCGCCATGGCCCTCGTGGTAGGATTCATCATCGACAAATATTTTGTTGTAGTCCCATCCTTCCACCTCGTCGTAGGGTCGGAGGACTTCATGGAAGTCTAGAATAGTCACGTCCCAGCGCTTTGCTGCGTGAACTGTTAGGACATCGATGACAGAGTCATAGCGAGATCCACTCGGCGTGAACCGTTTGAGAAACGATGTAGGGCTAGCCAGTTGCTTGGACAGGCTCTCCAGTCGGTTCTTTTGTGTTGCCTTGCTGACATCTCCTGGGAAGAGAAGAAGTCTCCAGGCTCCAGTGCTTGGCAGACGCTCATGCAAGTGCCATGGTCGGGCGTCTGATTGGTTCAATACCTTGAAGCTGGGGATTCTTTGACCGATCTGGAGTCCCGTGGCTAGGGATTGAACACTCTCCACGCCCGTCTCTTGTTTTGATTCATCCGGCTTGCGAACAATGGGGCTATTGTTGTAGTTTACGGCTAGTGCCTGCGTTAGGATAATCGAGAAAGAAAAAAGGATTAAATCGTAAAGGGCCATACCAGTTCCACTTGCAAACATGTTTCCTTTAGAAAAGGCGTCCTTGAATTCCTCCATACTAATGCCCTCCTCGTCCATAATGTCTTTGGCTGGTCGACCGGAAAAGAGTCGCGAAAACTTGTGATCAAAGTCGATCAACTCGTGAGCAACAGCCTTGCGCTCGCTCTCATATGTCTTGAGAATCGATCTATCGGCAAGGCCCTTAACTACGCTGGCAACCTTCCAGCCCAGGTTGTAGGCTAAACACAAGTTAGTACAAAGCCCCGAAGGAGTTGAGGATAATCTTACTATCGCACATGCTAACGTTCATACCCTGGCCTGCCTTAGGGCTGTTGGTTCAACATGTCAGCATCTGTCTTAGGGGTGGGGTGCATTTCACGAACCTGTGTGTGTGTACGGCATCTCCAGCCAAGAACACTCTATCATGAACTCCAAAATTGGATCCGACACGCTGACCGATCTGGTATGCCGTCCACCAGTCCAATTTCTTGTAATCAAGCTTATAGGGGGCAATGATTTTCTGAGCCGACTTCAGAATAACCTCTGGTGTAATGCTGGAACGATCATGCCGAGATTCTTGGTCTCCGATCTTCTCCGTGGTTGTAAGCTGAATGTACAAGCGAACCAGCTTGTTCTCCCGTGGGATGACCATGATACTCCCAGATTCTGCCGAGTGGATAGCACAACGCATGCGGATATCGGGAAAGTCGGTGATGGGGACGATGTCCAGCACTCCCCAAATGTAGTCAGTGGATTCTCCTTCCAGCTTCAGCCCAATCGACTTGCGAACCCATGAGTGAGCCCCGTCTGATCCGAGAACATACTTGGCCTTGATAACCTCGGTAGTGTTTGCCTTTGCGTTGAGCTCGGCTGCCTTGAGCATGTCGGCGGTATCGTCGGCTGCCAGGTTGCTGCGAAAAAGACCATCTTGAATAGAAGTGCCGTTGGCCGACGTGGCAGTCTGCTTTGGCGTAGCTTCCTCCTCAGTAAGGTGTCGAAGAGTGACAGTGACGGGATACGCGTCCGGGTCCTCGGCGGAGGCCGCATCGATTTGAAGGTCTGTGGGCAAGACACCACGCTCGACGGCAATCTCGCCACTGCTAAAGTCCTTGATGGCGTCAAGAAAGAATCGCTCGATCCGGCCTTGGTGCAAGACGACTTGCTGGAAACGACTGATGCCGGGGATAGTGTCGGGGATGCGCGACGATCGTTGAAGGACGCCATCCTTGTCGGGGTTCCAGAGGCAAATCTCCAGCATGTGGTTCGACTCTTTCCAGACCCTGTCGGCAAACCCAAACGAGTCAAAAATTTCTAGAGTGCGGCACTGCAAGCCATCCGCCTGGCCATTGAAAATCTATGGCGTGTTAGTGGTTGCTGGTGAGCGCGCGCGGCCGCGGGATGCTTACTTTTGTGCCCCTCTTGTCCACAATTCGCGTTTTGATACCGCACTTGGCCATCCAAGCAGCCATCATCAGCCCTGCTGGGCCTGCTCCCACGATGAGCACATCGACATGATCGGCCCCCTTTCCTTGCATTTTGCGCGCTGTCTTCGTGACCGGGAATGCCTTTTGAATTGGAGGTGGTAGAGGTGTTTTCGGTGTGGTATCCGAATTTGTCTTGGCAAACCTGGAAGTGGCTGGGACAGCAGAGGTTGGAACAAGAGACACACTTATATGTTGAGCGATAGAGGTTTGAGATGTCGCCAAGATTGAGTTGCAGCCGCACGCTTGGCCGGCATCATTCACAGATCATCCACCATCGACAACAGGCTTTGCAGTTGCAAAATCGTGGAGTCGATTGGACGGCATCCCGGCGGAATGTGGGGGATGGCTGGAAAAGGGATGATGGATGCTTCAGGACCGGGGCCCCCACAGAGGCTTGAGATGTCGGGACACACAACCGGCAAAGGAATACAACCCTTTCCCATCTCCATTATGTCAAGGCAATTTTGGGTGCAGCCACTCGTAAGCAATTGTCAGCAGGGCCGATCGTCGCAGCACCATCTTGAGCCCGCTAGCCCCGCATATAACCCCTCTCCTTGCCCAAGTCTAACGGCTCGAACCCTGACTAATGCTTAAGAATTCATGCTTCTGGTGGGACCCCCGAGTTAAAACACACATGCGCGGTGCGGTGAATGACGACTGATGCTGATTTCCACGCATCTTGTCAGCAAGCCACAGGCCTGCTCGGCCACTATCCTCAACACTCAATTGGAAGAACAAGAACACGACACGCCCGCAAAGGCATATGTTTTGTGGTGTTGAGAACTGCCGCTGAGGACTGGCTCACGGCCTCGGGATCTACGGTGAGGAGGCATCCCGTGTCAGAACAAATACGGGGGCGCCAGGCCCTCCACCCACCGGCCAGCTGTCCGCATCATTGGTGTGGGGTAATTAGCCGAGGAAGCCGTTTGAGAGCCGACATAATTCCGAAAAACTCAACAATCAAATGCCGGGGATCGTCTCTGTGTCGCGTCGCAGCTTACAGTCTATGACCACGCTTAATGGCGCGGGACGCGTCAACTACTTCACTCGTCTTCCGTACCTGACGCAATTAACAGTGGCATAGGCTCACTGATTTGCGATGAATCCGACCCTCAGGCAACATTCCCCGTAGATTGGGCGTTGTATTTTGAGTTCACGCCATCGGCGCATCGCGCAATCATGAACCGAGTGGAACGGCGCAGCAGTGAGTTGACCGTGCGTTTCAATTGCATCAACTAAAGCCTTCATTTTGGCGGCATCATATTTATTGGCTTCCGCTTACCTAACCCAGCGGCTTCATGCTTTAACCGTCCGCTATTTACGAGCCATAGATCTCGGGCCTCTTCACACCATTCGCCTCGGCCTTGACCTCTGCTTCCTTTGTCGGCTCTGGCACATGAACGCCGTTTGTGGCAACTTCAGTTTGCTCCTGGACTAGCTGTTTTAATTTGCTCATCTCTGTTGACATCCATGCAGTCAGAGCGACAATATCTGCACCGCAATTGACAAAATGAAACCCTTGATGATATTTTTGTGCAGCTATTGGAAAAGCCAAGAGTCAGCATTACGGCCATATGATGATATCAATCCACAATCACAGCTACTCACCGGCTTCTGCGCTTAAGGCAAAATGACCCGCGTATTTTCCAGCTCTTAATGTAGTCTGTAAAACTTTTTCGGTGGCTTGTTGGACCTCTGGGATGGATGCATGGTCAAACGCAACATATCCCATAGAGGAAGCAAGGTCGTTGGGACCAATAAAGAGCATATCTGCAACTGGAGGTTAGCGCAACGGCAGAACGTTTGTTGTTTGCAAAACGTACCGATTCCTTCCACTTGGGCAATTTCTTCCACATTCTCTACGGCTTTTCGAGTTTCTATCTGCACGCAGATCATGACGTTGTCATTTGCGTTCAGTAAATAGTCCCTTCCCGTGAGGTTGAATGCCGCCGGCGCAAACATGGCGCCTGCGCCGCGAACTCCATTCGGGTATTTTTTTGATGGGTATTTAACTGCTCGAACAATTTCCTCTGCCTGCTCTTTGGTCTCGCACATGGGAACCATGATTGCGTGAGCACCCGCATCCAGCGCGCGCTTAATCACCCATGGTTCGCCGACAGGCACTCTGACAATTGGCGAGACTCCGCTTGATGATATCGCTCCAATCTGAAGGTACATGTTATGGTCGTCGATGTTGCCATGTTCGCAGTCTATCAAAACCCACTAAATCATTATTCTGTTAGCGGAATCTTTTTTCACTCGCAATTCAGAGAGATAATTTGGGGATACCAACATCCTGTCCCAATGGTGCAATGGTTCTTGCCAAAGTATAGCCAGGGAATTCAAGCCATTGACCTGTGCTTGGACCTTGTCGCTTTTTCGCCCGCTCGAGAGACTGCCACAGACGCGTCTTCCCAGACGAATCAATGACCGGTGATGCAATCTGATTGGACATGATTATTAAACTTATTATTTAGAGTTCTTTGAAATCTGGGAGATACACTTGGAATTGGCATGTATGCATGTGATATTTAAGAACTTACAGCCAAACCCACTCGCGAGGAACCACTTGGTGGTTTGCGTTAAACGTCTTTACCCTTGATAAGATCGGCCGGAGCTCGGGCCGGGCTCTTGTCTGTGAACACGCCTTATCCATGTGGGTCGGATTCTCTGAGCAGCGTTTACGTAACCATCTGATTTCTCAAGATAAGATGAATGGCAATTAAAAAACGGATGTTTTCTATTTAATCTTAGCGAAAAGCATGCCCAAAATTTGTTAGCCTGGAGAAAGACTCGGTAGGTATTGAATGCTGGTGATTTCGTTCGAATTGGCGGGCTCCTACAAGCACGGCTCACGTCAATGCCTCCCCAAGAAAAACCCAAGCTGCCACATCGGACGACTTGATGCAGTGACCAACTATTTAGCAGACAACCGTCATGCCATTTCCAATAGAGATTTATTAAATTTACTGCCCATATTACATGACGTCTATTCAAGGTGCTATCAAATTAATCCATCATCTTCTTGGTAGCGCTAATTGGGAGGGGCACCGATAAGATACGACGACGCTAAACCGTTTCCCGTTTCCTCATGTGACGCTGTGGTCCGCGGTCGGCTTTCAAATGTGACCCCGAGCCATGTCATCTCCCAAGATGCTGCGTCTTGATAGTTGGTTTGCATTGTGAGGTTGCTTCAGACTGGCTCTGCAACTGGGAATTTCCATTCCTTTTCAGGCTGCCGCATAAAATCGCCAATCGTTGCCCTGGTGGTTGATCTGCAGTGACAATGGCTAGAGATGCAGGAGACGGCCTGACGTCCCGCGTCTGGCAGGCGTGTGTGGCTTGCAGGCGCAAGAAGGTGCGTTGTCGCCAATTGTTGTATTCGCATCACGTTTGCGCACTCGTGCGGAATATGCATTCAGTCGGATCCATGTTGAACAAGGTCTAGGTGAAATGCGACGGCAACAACCCGTGCCATAACTGCAGCTCGCGAGAGGCAACCTGCGAATACCCAGGCAGTAATGACAATGCATCTAGTAGTCGAAAGTATGTGACCCACCACCCGATATGCACCCCAGATGTCGCCATTTGCTGACCAATTGCAGCTATGCCATGATATTTGAGGCGCGAATCCAGCAGCTGGACACATTGTGCAGCAGACTGGAAGTGCTAACTGGCCAACTCACACGCGCCATTGGAAGTCTTCCCGAGGACAGTTCCCCCACTTTGGTCAGTTCAGCGGTATTAGAGCTAGAGAAGGCCGCCCACACCCTGCAAACGCTGCCTGGGTCAACCTGCTCCAAACGAGCCTTGTCCGATGTGGAACCCATGGCCGCAGATGATATCTCGGAATTCGCAAACCACCTACAACCCGAGCAAAATATTATTGAGCCTGTACTAGAATCACAATGCAACGATGAGGGAAGCGATGATGAACTTGCCGATGAGTCTCTGAGCTTTGACATATGTTACGACCCAACTGTCGGAAAGTTCGGATCACTCGTTCCTGATTCATACGGAAGCCTAAGGTGCGCAACTCTTCCAATTACTGCGACAGTTGTCAGTAACTAACAATAATTAAAAGGTTTATCGGAGGTGCAACCAATAAGCTGCTGGTGGAGGCCGTGCAGAGTCTAACTCCAGCACAATCTCACCCGTCAAATTCATCGACGATTGGCAACTCTGAACAACACCCTAATACGAATGTCGATAAATCCTCCACATTGGAAATTCCGCATTTTGTCCAAGGCAAAAAGTGGCGCGAGCTGCCTCACCTACCCAAAGCTGACCAACTGAGCCTGCCCCCTCGGTACGTCTCTGACATGCTCATTGGGCTCTACTTTGAACAGTTTCATTACACTTTCCCCATCCTGTACAAACCACGATTCATGGAACAGTATAAGCGGATAAGTTCCACTCAAGCCAAACAAGTTCGCGATAAACGATTTCTCTCCGTATTTTTCGCTGTTTGTGCCTGTGCATCGAGCTTGATTCCCTCAGATCGGAATTCACCCAGCTTTTCTGGCTTGGACTACTACGAAAACGCCCTCCTCTTGCACTTTTCAACAACCGGCGAGGCGAATCTTGAGCGCGTGCAATGTCTGGCCTTGTTATCGATGTGCTGTGCGGGGTGGAATACGTTATCCTCGAGCTGGAATTTTGCAGGACAGGCTGTGAGGGCAGCGCAAGATCTTGGAATTCATATTAGCGAATTGGTAAGAGCTCCAAAATCTCCTTTCTTTTACCCGCATGTCACTGATTTTTACTACCAGACCCAGCCACCTGACGATTCTGCAAGAGGATCCAGCGCAAACTTTTTAAGGAGTGAAATATCCCGCCGAATCTGGTGGAGCGTTTACTGTCTTGACAGGTGCTTAGACCCAATCCGCATCATAATAGCACGGCTGACCTGTTCATATTATTTAGAGTAACGTCAATCTGCCTTGGGAGACCTATGGCGGCAAACGATACAGATTGCCGTTGTGCTTTGCCCCTGCCAGTAACGGATGAAGAGCTCGAAATTGCATGCGGCCAGCAAGAAAGATTTGCCAAGCGTCCAGCATCAACACTCCCTCTTTCAGGCTTTTTGGCCTTCTCTCGTCTGTGTCAGATATCAGGGAAGATTCAAAGTCTACAGTCACCGTCTCGGATGGCAAGTCTTAGTACTCCTGAAGGAAAGAGGCGGGTAATAAAACTGGTCGATATCATCCAAAAGTCACTGGATGAGTGGCTCAGTAGTCTGCCCGATGACATACGGTTTTCCGCCAAGTACGCCGCCACAATTTTATCTTCTGGCTAATAAACAGAATGCTGATAATATCCCAGTACCCTTGATCGCGGTCCTAATTTGACAATGTGTGTCATCATGTTCATCGTTCACGCAGGGTCTCTTCTCAGCCTTTACAGGTAGGTATCCCACTATTTAATACATGGATCCCTTCATGGTGCTCATTCATTTCACATAGAACCTTTTCGGGAGACAGAGCAAACATAGAATTTGACCAACTTGAGCCCCAGAAGCAATGTATCAGCGCGGCGCGCAGTTGCATCAACGCTGTTGAGCTCGTTAGAGACCTTGTGCCTCCTTCTCATTATCTAGCATTCTGTGTACATCATTTAACAATATCAGGCCTCGCTCTGTAAGTCACTCGGCATTTCGCTGTTTGGATCAGCACCTAACAAAGACAAAACCAGGCTGTGGATGCAGGATCGCGCGATTTTGCAATCAGACGCAGACATTGAGAAATGTGTTTTGTTTTTGAAGGATTTAGAGACGACTTGGTCGGGAGCAGCTAGAGGCAGGGCCATTATTGAGCAGATTCTGAAGAGCTCAGCAGGACACGTGTCAGGTTCAGTAGCTGAGTGGCGGGATTCACAGGCGTTTTCATTATTTCAGATCCCGATCCCAGACCTGTTTAGTATTGATCCTCAAGAGTCAGGGTTTCCGAACTTTTGGGATCCAAGCCCTTCCTGTTGAAATCAATCGCCTTAAAAGGCCTTGCTTGCAATGAAAATAAAAGCTCAGTAATGTCTAACCTCATTTAATCATCAGTCCAACGCTGTTTTGCCACAAGGTTGCGGGCAACGAGCATTACGTTAAGACACAACTTGGTTTTTGGACTTTTGTTTCAGTGTTCCATCATCTAATCAGACCTAGATGTCCACACTATGAATCGCCCAATGAAGTCTCAGATTCAATCGCTCTTAAGCTCATCTAGAGTGTATCGTTCTTTAAAATGAATCTTTCCAATTACAAATTCAGCGACCAAGATATTGAGTGACCATATGTACGTGCATAGTGTTGCCCATACGATGATCGGCTCGTGTGATAGCCACTCGCCCACATTTCCCCAGGCTTCAATGTGATGCTACCTACATACAAACATCTTTTGCTCTTTAGAAGACAAATACTTGATCTTCTAACTTGCTTACAGGTCTTGCCTTGCCATACCCAAGGCTTGCTGTCGCTTTCTTCATCGCCGCAATCATAGGGGGAGGGCCGCATAATAATATCTTGTTATTAGACGCAGGACCGGGGAACCGTGACTGTGACAAGTTAGATTGGGTCATGAGAATAGGCTGAAAATCTTCTTACTTTTATCATCTCCGGCGTTACGAAGCCGATTCCGCCAGTCCATCCTTCTGGAGCCTCATTTACAACATAGTGTATGCGGATTCGATCATCCGTTGCCGCCAACTTGTCCAGAACATCCTTGAGAAGAATATCTTCTGGGGTTACATTGGCGAAAATAAAGTCAACCTCGGTATTGTCTCCATGTTGACGCCCCCGTGAGATGGCTTGGATCACCTGCAGCATTGGTGTGAGACCGGTCCCCCCGGCTATCATACCGAAATGCCGAACCATGTTAGGAGAATACTTGAAGGCACCCTTTGGGCCGCGCACTCGAATTTTATCTCCTTTTCTCAGAGTAGCAATGTGTTGTGAGATATTTCCTTGGGGGTATGTCTTGATGAGGAGATCAAAATGCCCTGGTTGCTCATCGCCGGTAAGTGGTGTGTATGAACGCATAATGTCTTTGATAGATCCATCCGGCTGCTTAAGCAATGCGCCGATCGAAATATGCTGGCCAACAGGAAGTCCGAGGATAGAATCCGGTGTTGGCAGCTTGAACTGGTACCTAGAACAAGAATCAGAAATTATCCCATTTTGAGGCTCAGGGTCGAACTCACTTGGCCACATTGTGGGATAAAACTGTTTTTTCTACAAGTTTAAATTCCTGGAAAGCATCTGGCTTTAAAACAGGAATTTGGCGAGGCTTTCCTCTAGCTTTGTTTTTCGGGGCGTCAGTTGCTTGCTATTCCCCAGTCAAATTGCACACGTACCCAGAAGGAACAAATAGTATCCAGCCCCAATGGCCAGAGTAGTGATGAAATATGTGTTTTGAACGAGCTGGGTCAAGATATCCTGTGAATTCATTGTCGGAACGCTTTCCGAGTCACGAGAGTTGAACGTCTCCATATTTTGTACAGCTTGTGTGGCAGATTCATAGAACATTTCAGAAGAACGATGAGAGCGAATCTCAAGTTGGAAATACAAGCATCGATATTTGTAATGTTGAACACCTGTACCATGTACTCAACTATTCTCATCATATGTCCACAGAGATGATAGATCCACCTTACCTCTTACCCTTAGTGGCAGGTTCCATGACCACTAAAACACTGGTCAGTGGGTTTCAGTCTTGGAGTCCGTCCTCGGACCCCGACGCCCCACCCACTGCTTGGCGTATTGTCAACGCCATCGTGGCTCTGCATACCCCGCATCCCGAAGCTTATCAACGCGGTAGTATTGGGCTATCAAATGTCTAGATGAAGTTTAGCTCATGGTGATAGCGTTTGAGGCCGCTCTCACCTTAATCCGGCCTCACATTGGGCTCTCGACTCATGCGAAGATCAAAGTTGTGATTAGTCATGTCTGCAGCCAAGCGTCACTCACGCTAAATATTACGCATGCTCCGGCCGGTAGGCCCGGTTTGACTTTTTAGACCCTTTTCTCTCATCAATTCATCCAGCGTAGTTCCCAATTGCTTCGGAAAACGCCAAGTATCGCTTCTTCTCGATGGATGACCAAGCCGTAACGACCATTGGCATCTTGGGCCTGGCCCTCGTTGGAGCCATTGCCTACCTTGTCCTCTCATCCACCCAAACAGAGGGAGGAGATAAGTTAGAAATATCACAAGTGGGTCACCACGAGCAAAAGAAAAAAAAATGATCAATAGGCCACTCGGATACTTACCCGCACACATAGCTCTACGTATATCCAGTCAAAGGACTCCGAGGTTGTCCTCTACAGAAGGCTTACCTAGGCCCTTACGGGGTCATTGGCGATAGGACCTTCTGTCTCCAAAAGGTTATCCGTGGTGAAAATGGGATCAAACATGAGACCATGTTGATTGGTTACAACCTCCAGATGGCCCTTTTCCAGGCTTCGGTCGACTACGGCGATGACCCGAAAACTGCAGAGGTCGAGATTGAGTGGAAGGGGCGCGGGACCAAATTCGACGTGGCGCAGGATGTCAAAACATCTGACAAGCTTCGATTTCCGTTACAACCATCCATAACTGGAAAGGCAAAGCTTGAGGTTGACCTTCACACCAGCAAGACTGACGCATATGATATGGGTGATGAGCTATCTCGCTGGTTTGTTGACCGCCTTGGAATGGAAGTCAGGCTGGTCTACATTGGCGATGGTTCAAGACCTGTCCTGGGATCTTTGGCGCCCAACAGCCCTGCTGCTTTAAAATCCTCCAGGATAGCGAAACGTCTCAAAGCCATGGTTCCATTCTTGGCCCTGCCCTCCGAGCGGCTTTCATTCAGCGACCTTGCCCATTATCTTGTTGTCACAGAGGAATCAAACGACCAGGTCACCTCGAGACTGACGGATGGGTTGAAAATGGACGTGACAAAATTCCGACCCAACATTGTGGTCAAAGGCGCATCCAGCCCATTTGTGGAGGACTACTGGGGCGAACTGACATTCGCCGGCGGCATCACGATGCCTCTTACCGCCAACTGCTACCGCTGCCAGAGCATCACCGTAGATTATGACACCGGCGCAGCCGCTACGGATGACAGGGGGATGGCATGGAAGAAGCTCAACAAGGACAGAAGAGTGGACAAGGGTGCCAAATACAGCCCTGTGTTTGGACGGTATGGATATTGCTTTGGAAACGCGGTTGGTGGCACGTTGCGAATCGGACAGAGCGCCAAAGTCACCCACGTGAACCCAAACAGAACCACATTTGGTAAGCAAGGCAGCATTTTTGCAGTCACCATATTGACGAGCGCTGACAAGTCTATTAGATTGGCCTAGTCTCGTGACCTTTGGCGTCAGTCAAACAAAAAAGTGAACAGGCCATGGTGGGATTGAGTAACGCGGGGAGAAAAAAAGGTGGAGGGGGGCACCAAAGATGAGACATGGGAAAGAGAATCACGTTTTGTTCACTGGCCATTCTCAGGCAATCCTTCAATTGTGCGATCAACTTTTAGCTGCAATGAGGCGGATAAAACGTGAATAATTAAAAGATTAAGCCTATTTCACAACCACTTTGCAACGTTGGTCATTACGGGTGAGGTCACCCAACCTTGGCTTCCCGCTCCACTTGTTCGGAAGCGTTCCCGATACAATGTGCCAACAGCGGGGTAGCCGTGCCGGTGTGGTATTTGGCACTGTCGCCACATCACATCACACAAATATTACACCACGTTTCAACCATCGTTGGCGCGTATAATATGTCATGATGGTTATAAAATTTAAGGATACGAGGGTATTAAAAATCATTTAATGTGAAAAAGAACTTTTTTGATTGTTTTTGTTCTTCTGTCTTCAGTTGATGATCCGCCTCCCCGAGTGGCCGCATTACCGACCCGACAGAAAAGGGTCCAATCATCATATCAACAGCCTCTGTAACACTACAGCAGCATGGCGCATTCTCGCTTCCAGCTACTATGCCAACGAGTGACAGAAGAAAATGGATCAATGCGTCTCAATCGTCCCAGCAATGAAGTTGTACCGAGCTAATGCACAAAGTTAACCTCGTTTGTGCTGTGGGAGGTTGGCTATACCTGCCCCGCACGGCAAGGATTAGTGGCGATTTCTCGCCTCGCGTCCCCAATGGCGTCATAACAAGTGTTGAGGCTTCGGTACTTACTGCGCCATACGGCCAGTGGGGACTATCGGTTGGCAGAAAATGATGGCGAATATGCCAAAATAGATATCTTGATGCGGTCTTTAGGTCAATTGGCCTTTGGTCATGCGAAAATTCTCCACTTGGAATATTGAATCTGCGCTGTTACCGAGTGACAAGACTGGGCGGGAAATCCAGGTCCTAGCCTCCTATGCACATCTCAGGAGAGGCGGCAAGGTATCGTTCTCGTCATCGCAAATGCTGTGCGGCACAAGAATGGGGCTTTTCGTCTCCCGCTTCCCCTCAGCGGGATGGTATCGGGAAAGTATGCACTATGTCGTTCCGGGCAGCAGATGCGACCAGCCACAACAAGCCTCGGCCGCTACACGGCACAGAGGGTGGATCGGGGACAAATCCACGTCGATGAGCCGCTCTGAGTGGATTCCGGGTTCAGACACGGCCTATGGCTGGCTACTTGCGCGATAAAGCGGGAAGGTGGCAGCCAAATCGCAGCCCATCGGCCAGGATCTCCATTTTCGCGAACTGAACTCGATCACCTTAGAGCGCGTTCCTAGTCAAAAGCACCACCTCACATTATAGTTGCTAGCGAAAATAACACTTTAATAGATATGGTCAAAAAAAAATATGAAGTACATTGCGTTCGTAATTCTCAATCGGTATGTATGCTGTTTGTGCAGCGCCCATCATCAAACTACGTGCCGTGCCGTGAGGCATTGCGCCGAGTGGGCCACGGGAGTTTAGATCAGCCACCTGCTGCGAGTGCAGGCACAATACGTGATATGTCTCAGTTCAAATGTAGGTATAAATATTGAGATCAAATTTTTTTTTTTTTGAAAGGAAAATACTTCAGGCAAGCAATTACTCTCCAAGAAACTCCATTCTTCAAACTACCATCTATGATACATCTCCTCAGTCCACCAAACAAAATGGCCACTCAATTCTTCAACTACCCCGGCACCGAGGAATTCGCGGACTTGTACCACTATTCACAGGCCGCCAAGATCGGCAACCTGGTCAAAACCTCCGGCCAAGGCGGCTGGGATGACCAAGGCAAAATCGCACTCGACTTGGAGGAGCAAGTCTCGCTAGCCTTTGGCAATGCTCTGAAGGCAATCCAAGCTGTGGATCCTTCCCTATCCTTTGACAACATCCACTCTATTCGCTCATACCACTTGGATATGGAAACAAGCTTCGAGACCATGGTTTCTACCATCAAAAGGCTGTTCCCCAACCACCGTCCCCTCTGGACCTGCGTCCAGATCGGAAAGCTGGGACAAGAAGGGATGCAGGTCGAGATTGAAGTTGAGGCTGCTATTCCGTGAACTAGCGTTATTAATCTGCGAAAATGCAATCACACTTGCGGGGTATTTTAAGGGGGGGGGGGGAAGGTTTAGGGGGTCAGTGAGCCCAATAACATGGATAATAAAGTATCCCTTTCGCTTTCATGCCATTCGCCCCGTTTCACTTGTCCAACTGTTTAGTTCCAGCTTGTGCACATGATCGTTCTCCACCCCCGTGTACCTTGCCTTACCCTATATTACTGTGGAGAAGCAGCTATCTTATCGGCTGGTGCTCTGGTCAGCATCAATGACGAGAAGCTTCAATGGTCATTATACTTTCCCTTTTTGGCATTTGGATCTTGTTAGTGAACGCAATGGAGGATCTTCTACGCAATAGATTTCAATAGTTGGCTAAAGATTGAATATAAGTTTGACGTAAATATCCAACTGCGTGGATCTGTACTCCTTGAATGCCAAGTTATTTCTCTTTATCATCCTACACAATGACAACAACATTTACAAGTGAGCAGGTTGCGCAACGCTCAAGCGAAAAAGAAGGCCTCATCATCATTGACAAGCTTGTCTACGACATTACCAATTATATGGACAAGCATCCGTGCGTACAGCCAATTCCTTCGTGAACCACAGGGCAAACTAATTTAATGCTGCAAAAGGGGAGGTGATGACATTCTTGCAGAGGTCTTGGGCCAGGATGCTACCGAAGCATTCCACGAAGTCGGCCACAGTGCGGAGGCAATGGAGGAGTTGAAGAGCCTCCAGGTTGGGGAATTGGATCCGACGCAGGTGGTGAGTGTGCCCAAGCGGGGGCGGAAATAATGCAGTGCTTGACTAATACGGCTTTCCGCAGGTTGCCAGCAAGGAAGTGGCTCGAAAGCCCCCCGTTTCTTTTTTTGCTTTGGTGTCTGCAGTGGGCGTTGTAGCGCTGTCGTTAGGGGCAGTGGTTTTCCGACACCATGTGGAGAATCCCCTGGGGCACAGGTCTAGCGAGTAGCATCAAGTAGCCATCGATAAGCCAAAGCTGGATTGAATAGAAGAAACACGCACACGGGAGAGCCCTTTTTTTCTTTCCTTCCCGTTTTACCAGTGTCACAAGCCAAGATTCCCTTGCTCCCCTCCCGCCCAGCGCAACCCTTTTTCCGCCTCCTGCATCGTAATTACGTAGCGCAATGCCGAAGCGAATGCGTCACTGGTGCGGGGAGAGTGAGTGTGGCGCTCGGGATCTGGCCCAATTTCTTACTGTATTGGGAAGTATCTCACCCAGGTGGATCGGAGTTCCCCTCAATCCATGACTGAGGGGCAGCGACCTGATTAGAGGTCTATCAATCTTCCTAAACCGGCGCTGCGTGCCGATATCATCGCGCATATTAAGTCGTAGCTCTGCCGCCTTCTGCATCGTCAGATAAACCCCTCTTCTTCATTCATTATTCCCAGCTTTTGCCCCTCCCCGCAAATAGTAACAATGGCTGCGCTCCAGGTCGAACTCCAAGCTCCCAATGGGCGACTGATTACCCTGCCTACGGGCCTGTTCATCAACAACGAGTTTGTGGCAGCTACCTCTGGCAGCAAGATCACCAGCATTAACCCCAGGTATGGCACCCAGAGAGATGGCGCGTCGGAAATTTTTTATCGGCTAACCAAACCTTTTTTTTCCTCTTCCGCAGCGATGAGTCCGAGATCGCATCTGTGGAGGCTGCCTCGGCTGCCGATGTCGACACTGCAGTAAAGGCCGCCCGAGCGGCCTTCAACTCTCCGGAGTGGGCCGGCATCTCCAACACCGAGCGCGGCGCTCTCATGTTCAAGCTGGCGGATATCATTGAGGAGCACAAGGAGACCCTAGCCACGCTGGAGACCTGGGACAATGGCAAGCCTTACACCGTTGCGCTCAACGAGGATCTTGGAGAGGTCACCTCCACTCTCCGCTACTACGCTGGCTGGGCCGACAAGATCCACGGCCAGACGATCCCGACCACGCCCGAGAAGTTTGCCTACACTCTCAAGCAGCCCATTGGTGTCTGCGGCCAGATTATCCCCTGGAACTACCCTCTGGCCATGGCTGCGTGGAAGCTCGGCCCCGCACTGGCCTGCGGAAACACCATCGTCATGAAGCCCGCCGAGCAAACCCCCCTCTCCATTCTCTACCTCGCCTCCCTCATTCCCAAGGCCGGATTCCCTCCCGGCGTCATCAACGTCGTCAACGGCTTCGGCCGAGAGGCTGGCCAGGCCTTGGTCGAGCACCCCGACGTGGACAAGGTTGCATTCACCGGCTCCACCGTCACCGGCAAGGCAGTCATGAAGTCAGCCAGCGCCGGCATGAAGAACATTACTCTCGAGACGGGAGGAAAGTCGCCTCTTCTCGTCTTCAAGGATGCCGATCTCGACCAGGCCGCCAAGTGGGGTCACGTTGGTATCATGAGCAACCAGGGCCAGATTTGCACTGCGACATCTAGAATCCTTGTCCAGGAGGACATTTTCGATGACTACGTTGCCCGCTTCCAAAAGGTTCTTTCTGAACACAAGGTCGGAAACCCCTTTGACGAGGATACCTTCCAGGGTCCCCAAGTCACCAAGGCTCAGTTCGACAGGATCCTGAGCTACATCGAGGCTGGAAAGGCCGATGGCGCCAAGCTCGTTACTGGTGGCGTTGCTTACAAGAACGTTGGCGATGGAAAGGGCTTCTTCGTTGAGCCCACCGTGTTCTCAGGCGTCAAGGAGAACATGCGCATCTTCCAGGAGGAGGTGTTCGGTCCCTTTGTCTCCATTACTCCCTTTACCACCGAGGAGGAAGCCATCAGACTAGCCAACAGCACCTCATATGGTCTTGGTTCTGCCGTATTCACAAAGGATATCCAGCGAGCGCATCGCGTAGCAGGAAGACTGCAGGCTGGTATGGTCTGGATCAACAGCTCAAATGACTCCGATTTCCGAGTTCCTTTCGGAGGTGTGAAGCAGAGCGGTATTGGCCGAGAGCTGGGAGAGGCTGGTCTTGCAGCCTACACTCAAACAAAGGCGGTCCACGTCAACATGGGACTTCTTCTTTAAATGGGTTTTTAGGATATTTTAAATAAATAACAGTTAATTCATGTCCAGTTCATTATCATTTCCGAATAAACATTGTGAAAATGCATTCCGCGCAGACGCAACTTGAACTCCAAACAGTATTTGCCCACGAATATCCAGGGTATTGCGATCGGATCGGACGCCTCCAAGTTTTCCATCCTTACAAATATCCAATAAAAGAAGTACAGAGAGATACGGCTAAAACGGTTGAAAAGGGACCAGGCTATAGAATAATCGCTTGGGGGTTCAATTCAGCAAACATTTCGGCCCACGTCATGTTGGGATTATTTGATTTCCATACAGCCTCCAACGCCAAGCTTACGGCGTGCGTTGACGCAAAGCGTATTTCATCAAATATTATAGTCACCATGTTCCGCATGCCTTTCTGCTGTTTAGAATCTTGGGCATGTGCTCCTGCAATGCATAGCGGGAGGACTATGCAATTGATGACCTTGGAAGGCCTCTTGATACCAAATATACAATCCAGGCAAGACTGCGTGTGTTGTTGTACTAGTGGGTGATGAATGGGAAGACCACAGACTGATCGGTAAAGATAAATCAGTGCGACGTGCTGGAAACTCCTGATTAGGGCATACGCATGTGTGGCCTCCAAATCCTTCTCGGCCTCTGCTGATTCGGTCCCTGTCGAGTCCAGATCCTGTATTGCAAGCGGCGCATAAATCGGCTGCAGGGCAATCTCGAATTGGCGAATCCTATTAATACAGAACTCTTCATGCATTGATGCCACCGAATCTAGATAGAAAGCCATTGTCGAAATCTCTCGGAAGACACTGGAAAGGGAATGTCTCCCCATGGAATCTTGACCCCACCACACAGGTCCTTGGTCGATTGAATCCCACACGCTCGGTGGGAAAGAGGGCGTCTGGCCCTTGAGCATGGCTGTTGCCAGGTCTGCAGATGCAAACTCGGAAAGCAGCAGGTGTAAGGGATCTGATTTCGTGCGCAGCACCGATTCCATTCCCCCAAGTCGGTTGACTATAGCCAAGACTCCGTCTCGATGGCTGGAAGTAGACGCTGAGGCTTCCCCGCATTCCAGGAAGCCATCGTGAAAGTAAAGGAGCAGCACGGCAAATAACAGTGTCTGGAGCGGGCCGTCGCCCTTTGAACAGCAATCATCCACTTCAACCCGCAATGCAGCCAAGCACTCGAGGCGCTTTACATTCAAAACGCTGCGGCTGTTGCGCCCATCTTGTAACCAGCGATGAGCATCCGCTAGGACGCATGTCGCAAGCAGGACGACACGGTGCTCCAGTGCGACGAGGATCGGGGGCGTGCAGGGCTCGGAAGCTGTCGTCAGCAATGGCCAGAAGCGCCCGTGGAAGTAGTCGAGAGCCCTCTTCTCGTAGACGGCGAGGGAAGAAGCCAGCTGCTCATTGCGGCTGGTGATTTGGTAGATGGGAGGGACGGTGACGGCTGGCCGCGTGCTCCAGCGGATCAATCGGGTGCTGTAGTCGCAGGTTGCGCCGACGAGGCCGCATCGCATGCACACGGGCTTGGTGAGGTCGCACTTGATGCGCCGCTTCTTGCAGGCCCAGCATGAGCCTTCGACGACGCGCACTCTCGGGGCCTTGGGCATGGTGAATTGCGGTCTGGATCTCGACAATGACGGATGCAGTTGAGATTGGATGCCTTGGCGAGTTGCTCTGAGTGGAGCAAGGGTTTAAGGATAAGATAGCATGGGTCTGGCGTTGTTATCATGGTCGAGGCTGATAACCTAGTCTGTCTCGGGCCCTTCAGAGATGCGGGGGAGGCGGGGGAGGGCAGGCGGGGTGAGAGCTAGCGGCCTTGGTTCAGCGCATATGAGAGCCTCTGCGAGCGCATCGACAGCCACCCGTAGTGCGTGGCCTTCCCCCCCTGTCCTCCCTTATCGCCAATTTCTCCACCCAGATTTGGGCAATCTACTTTCCATCTTGGGCTTAGGGCGCCGACATGATGGCACCATGACCCTACCGGCAGTGGTACGGGGCGCGAGTCCGGGCCTCTTCAACGGGCCGCCACGCCTGAGCCTCGAGTCCTGCACCATGTTGGAGCATGCTTGGGTTCAGGCGGTCTATATAGATTTCGGCACTACGATTCATAATGCCCGGCTACCGGAATACGCGGACCCCGTGTGTGCTCCCACCATGATGACTACGCGATACGCAGGCTAGAACGACACTGGCATATGGGAAAACGAATGGGATTGAAATACGGCTTTAATTATATTCAACAGAACAATTTCTCATTGCGATAATGTTGCAAGTACTGGGTTCCCACTGAATCCATAAATCAGTGTGCAGAGAGCCCGTATTTTTCGACCAGCTTCCAATACGAGGGCGCAGTCGTTCGTCGAATGGGCTTGCCGAAAATGATCATGACAAAACAAAAACACCAAAATGCTAGCCCCAGGATGGCAATCAGGATGAAAGAGTCACGCAGTCCAAGATTTTCAATCATAGGAACAACGGCATAGCTAAAGGCAAAACCTGGAATTTGTTAGCATTGTGATCGCGACCTGCAGAGAACTGCACCTACCCATGACGTTGCGAATGAGGATGGCCGAAACCAAGCCCTCGCCCGCAACTTCCTTGTAGCTGTCGAGAATGTATGTGAAGGCAAGGCTTGATCCAATTGGAAGCGTGATCGAAATGAGCAACAGGCCAAAGACAATGCCCACCCAATGGATGCTTTCTGACGCACCAACACCGAAAAGAAGACACCCTGCGGGGTGGGCAATGGCGGCAACAGCACACATCCAAAGGCGATATTCAGGCTCCATCACACCACCCCTCTTGCGGGCAATGTTAATCACCATGATGTCCGACATCCACCCTGAAAGAATGCATCCAATCGTGACACCGATTACGCAAGCCAGGTACGTCAACCCAACGGTGTTGACGCTGAAATTGTATGGCTCGTTGCTAAGAATGAGGGCCAAAGAGCCTCCAACGACATTGTACCAGGATAAAATGCCACCGACCAGAACTCCCGAAAAGACTACACCAGGGAACTGATATAGTAGAAAGGGAAGAAACCAGGCCTTGAATGTATTGGGCTGTTCGGGGTGGCGATAACCCCAGAGCTTGAGCTTTTGCGTATAAGTTTTGACTTGTACTGTGTTGTGGCCATCAATTGGCTGGGCCACGATCGTCTCGTCAGGGTTGGAGTCGTTCTGAGTGTCCTTCTCCGCACAGCCTGACTCTGCATCGGCAGCTGTCTGAGACATGTCTTGCACTCCCACAATCTCGTCGAAGCTGTTGGGTCTGTAGAACATGGTTTCTTCGAAGAAGAAAAAGGTCACCACAAAGACAGCCGCTCCGATGATGGACATGATGTATTGGATCCAACGCCAGCCCAGAGCAGCGGCAACAAAGCCGGAGGCTACTGGGGCAAGGAACGCGCCGCACCACAGCGTCCAGCAGTAGATGCCCATGTAAAATCCTCGGTCGTGGGTGAAGAAAACGTCGTTGATGACAACTTCGATGAGGGTTTCCATGGGGGACGAAACGATGCCGAGGATGATTCTGTTGACGTAAAACTCGCCCGTGTTCTTGACGTAGGCAGACCAGACTGTGACGGCCGTGGTGAGTAGTATGGAGATGATCAGAGTTGGGCGTCTTCCGTAGTTCAGCGCCAGGGTTTGTGTGATGACAGTGCCCCAGCCAAGAAACAGATATAACAGACCATTACCAGTGCTCAGGTTGGCCACGGAGATGCCGGTATCCTCTTCAATCATCACGTAAGCTGGCGACAGGCCTGAGATCATGGCTGCGATGAAGAAGCACCAAGCCATGGCGCATGATACATTGATCAGCTTCCTTGACTGAGTCCATCGCAATGGGTCATCTGGATGGTCGCTTGGTTGGGGAACAAGGACAATGTCTTTGTGATCTTTGCCATGCTTGACATCGAGTGTACCCTGCGTGTCAACCAGCTGGATCGTGCCGGGGATACGAACATGGACTGTCATAATGGATCTTATGGAAAGAAGAATGAGATTTATTTTGTGCACATTTGGGAAAAGTCGTCGGGTTTGAACGAAGAAGATGAAATATCAATCAAGCCGCCCTTCATGTTATATATTCTTCCCCAGACAGGAGGCTGACGGAGGTACCCATCACCGCAACGGCTAGGCCGGGGTTGGTGGATGCGCCGCCTTGCGCTCCGCGTGACAGGGCTTCATGGCTAACCGTTATGTGGTAAGTCGATAGGCAAGCGTGAATTCTGATATGGCATGGTCTGGTCCGTGCCTAATGGTTGGGTCCATGGCGGCCGGATCCATTGCCAAGCCTGTGGGGCACTTGGAGCGAGCCACCCGGCAGAGATACGAAGCTATGCCATGCAGCCGGTGTTGATCAAGGCACGCATCCTGAGAAGATTTGTGGGGAAGCAAGGATAAGGTGTGTCCTTGCAGGCATTTGGTCACACTTTATTCCTATTTTGATTGTGTACCGGACACCTGTCATTGGTACAACAAGATTTAGACGTTCAAACTTCGTTCTTGCCTTCCCCGAGTCTCCATCTTTGGCCACCACCGTCTTTGACCATCGAAAGAGGCTGTCACCGCCCCCAAGTAACTTGAATAGATAGCTAACTAGTTTGGCCCCCAGCTAACCCGAATATTTCTGGACAGTGACAATATCACGCTTGGTCAAGTGGGGTTGTTCGATCATTATTCTTGGCCTCAATTATTGACACCACTCTGAAACAAAATTCTCACCATAGCCTCTTTTCCATAAATGACGACTCGCAATAGCAAGGTTATACCACACGAACCAAGACAGTTTATGCAAGTGAGCTGTTGCTGCTTTTACGCAGGGTAGCTTAAGACGAGAGATGCCATAAACCCTGAAAATAGCCGCGCCTGACGACCCCCAATTTGCTGCTGCAAATATTGTTGGAGATGAATACCAGAAAGTCGAGAAGCCTGGTGATGAACTAGGCTCATTCCAGGTCAGAATACCCCTTAGGAAGGAGAATGGACCTGAGGTGGTAGTCATCACTCTGAGCTGCAATATCCCTTGCAGACTCGCCCTTTTCATTCTTTGCTACTATCGATGCCCCATTTGCGACAAGAAGCCGTATCGCTGATAGGTTTGACTTTTCCCTAACGGCTAAATTGAGAGGAGTATTTCCATCGTCATCGGTTGCATCTATACTAGGCCGTCTATTGAGAATCTCGTGAATGACTTGTTCACGATTCTTGTATGCCCTTACAGCGTAGTGTAGAGGCGTCCGATTACGACTGCCCCGCTGGTTTACGTCAGCATTATGGTCCAGCAGAAGACTGACGATGTTGTGATGGCCGTTTCGAACTGCTTCAACTAGTAAAGTGGAGATGTTATTGGACGACTTGCTATTAATGCTAGAAGATTCAAGAAACTTCAGTAAATGGTCTTCCGTCAAAGACCCAGTGGCGGCGAGTCGGTAATAATCACCTCCGCTTAGCTTAGAGTTATTGCCATAGTTCAAAACCATTGCTGGAGTAACAGCTTGGTTTGCTTTACCCAAGGGACGCTGGCCAAGGTTTGTATAGGCAGTGGCGTTATTCTCCTCCGCCGAATCTGTCGATAACACGGTTGGTGTTCTCGTTTCGTCCTTTTGGTGTTCTGTTTTGAGCCTGGTTTGTCCTGCACCAACCCCAGAGGCATCCAGAGTCGACCATTTCGCGGATGCTGCAAAGTCAGAGCCCAGTATCGTGGGTTGATCCACTGATTGGGGCGACAAGAGAAACAATGTGCTATCAACCAAGCTGGCGGAATCTCTATCTTAGTTATATTCACGAAAGACGCATGTATGCACAAAAAGGGATTCACCTGATGCTTTCATGTGAGCTGGCCCTTGAGGCAGGTCGGGACGTCTCGAACCAAGGGTGGGCCAAGGCCTCCGATGCTGAAAACCTCTGTGATGGTGATGGAGCCATGGCTTTCTCAATGAATGCGTAGCAAACATCACTAATAGCTTCATGGTTATTAAATCTGTGGCGTGGAAATGGGTTCTCTCGCACAATGTAATTATAGAGGTCAAAAGACTCGGGAAAGACCGAAGATTGTGTCAAGATACGAGCTGTAATCGCTCCCAAAGCCCAAATATCCACAGCCACAGTATACGAGGGTCGACTATGGCCGTTGAAGCTAGGTTGATGGTCCGAAATGGGGAAAATACCGATAACTTCGGGTGCAAGATATTCAAGCGTGCCAATGACGGTACGTAAAGCTGAACCGCCCTCAGCGCGCTTGGTAATACCGAAGTCCCCAATTTTTACCCACCAGTCTGGCCGTGGGTTTGCAACTAGAATGTTCTGACACTCTGGTGTAAGCAGATTTGCGACAAGTGGAAGCTAGAAAATACATACGGCTGGTTTTAAATCGCGATGAGCGAAACCATTGTCGTGCATGAAGAAGAGACCCTCAGCTAGCTGACGAGCAATCTGTTTGGCTTCAGACTCGGGGAAGATATCCACGAGGTATTTTTGAAGATCACCATGCTCAATATATTCCATAGCGATGAAAATAGTATCACGGCTCTCATACCAGCCAAAGGATCGAACAAAACAGTCGACATACTATAAAGAGTGAGCATCTCTGATTCAGTCAACTGTGTGTTAGGCAACGGACGTTGTCATGGGAGAACTTAGCCATAGCCTCCAGCTCACGGCCATAATCGATTGATAAGGACAAGGCGCGATCTTTGGGTATCTCTTTGACGGCACGAAGCTGCGAGCACCTAGGCCCAGCCTCACATGTCTCCAACCAGACACGACCAAAAGTACCATTGCCTAACTCCCGCCCACGCCGCCACGACTCTCTGGTACGAGTGCGGCGGCGGTGAGACCCAGTGCTCGACTGATAGTACTTGTGGTGGGTCAATCCCGACGAAATCGAGGTAGAAAGCCGAGAATCGCGGACCAGGTCCGGCATCCGAGCTGACTCGGCCATGGTTGCTCAGCCCGTGCCTCTTGCCGAGCTGATATAGGGTAGCGCAGATGAAGGTGTAGCAAAATAAATAGAGATAGAGCGGCACGGAATGGTTCGTATCTCAATTCAGGGCTGCAAGCTTATAGACTCAACAAAATATAGTTCATCCAATACTTAAGGGAGAAGTTGAGCCTCCATAAGTCGAAAAGCTAACCCAACGTTGGTGTCTGCCTTGCTGCAGTTCAGCCAAACCAAGCCCAACCGACAGCTCAGCCGAGGTTGAGCCGAAAGCCCAAAGTCACAACATCCCCACCCCAGACAACCAATTTAAGCCTATCAAGTTTGGCTATTTTATTTAAAGCATTTTAGTTCAAGTCAAATCTATTGGTTTTGGGATGTAGATAATGCACATATATACGGAGATGCCGAAATCGCAAACAAAGCTGGACGCAGTCGTGTTGACAATATATGCTGTGAATGTTGCATTTTATATTGCTCCAGCAACCCAACCACGTTGGCTGAATCTAAAGAACCAACGATACACAATAACCAGGAAGAATTAAGTTTTTTTGACCGGCGCGGCTATACACGCTAAAGTCCAAACCATGAATTGCCGGCATGATTTAATCAATTTGTTTAGCTAAATGAGCTATATTCCGCCGTGGCTGGCAAATAGCTCGGTATTGCTTTTCGAAATTGGAGCCAACATCGAATACTATTGGATGAAATTGAATGTGGCGTCAACGGTGGGCTTGGCAGCGTTGGGAAATAATGACACGGCACAGACAAGGCGTTGTGTGGATGCCGCCACTCAAAGAAGAGCTGAATAAAAGGTGAGCAGGGTTGAAACTTGTTCGCTTTGCTATTTTTCAACCATCGCAAACATTTTTTTCCTCAATTGATTCCCAACGTTAAAATGGTTTCGCTCAGGAAAATACCAATTGGTTTGGTCACCTTTCTCGCTGCACAGGCAGTCGACGCTAGTCGGTGTCGCTTGCGCACTACAGAGACGGCATACTCTCTCGAATCGTCTGCGACCCCCTCCGCGGACACGAAAACTGCACCGACTACTACCACCACAGAGGTAGAAACTACGGCGACATCTGGTGCTCCGTCCTCAGTCGTTACCTCGGCTACTACAACCCAGACAGAGACTCAAAACCCTGTCCCCACTGTTAGCAACCCAGGGTTCGACCTCTCTGATACCAATACCGAACCATGGGTTATTTCAGGTCCTGGAGTCGTTCGTAGTGATTCTGCAGTATACAAACGTTCGGAACCCAACATCCTGTGAGTAACATGCCCATCGGACGCCTCTGCGATTTGAGTTTGATACTAATGCTCTGATGACAGCATGATGCAGACAGGCACTTCAATTGAGCAAACGGTTTCCAACCTACGAACCGATATGATATATTCTATAGCCTTCTGGTTTGCCGAGTTTGACAATGCCGCCACTAACACGGAAGTCTGTCTCCTTACCACGCTCATAGATGGCACAGTGGTTCGCCAAGGTGCCATATCAAAGACCAAGACCTTTGAGCGGACCTTTGTCGGAGCTTCGTCGCTTACCTTCCGGCCTGCCTCGACATCTGTGGTACTGAGGATTGAAATGAGTTGCAACGAGGCCACCCCGAGGAGGGTTCTGCTGGACGATGTTTCTATTGTTGTCGGCAGGTGATATGTTGGCAGTGGAGAATTGCTTTCGGACGTCTACTGTTTTGGAATGGCGTAACTCAGCTTTAGCACCTCTTGATTCCCTCCTTCCGCTACCATCTTCAGCAACACTTTTACCTTCTAAATTCGCCGCTTCAACCTGTTTTGCCTGGCATCAATATTCTCCCCCAAGCTTACCTGCTCGGAGGAGTTATTCTTATTTAGTCCCAATGAAAGAAAGAAAGAAAAGGCCCTAGGCGTGGTATTTGAATGCAGTGTGGTACCCAGTGATGTTTTACGTAATGGGGTAAGACAGTTCCGATTGCCTTTGGCCTGGGGACAGATGTAGGATCCGATAAAACGCACTAGTAATAAATGTCGACGTCACCCTTCGCTAATTCAAAACCTGGGGAAGCAAACAGAAGGAGCCCTGCTAGCTTGTTTTACATTTGCCCCTGAAGATTCTTGTCTTGATCCCGGACATGTCAGCCCACGTGCTCGGAGAATTCGATCAAAATTCTATCACACCGTCTTCAAAAGGAAATTCTCCAGTTTAAATCCTGCGCCCACAATGCCACGATTTACAGGGACCTCTTAGGAATTACCTCATTACTAATTAATGGTTGAAAGGTTCAGCCAATAATTCACCTAGATCCGTGCAAAGCGACCAAATGCTCTTTTCTAGGGGAACTAGATGACCCGAGCAATAGGAAACCTCAGGTATTTGCGCTGCCAAGAAAGAAAAAGGCCGACATGTTTTCCTCGGATAGTGTCAAAGATGAACGAAATCCGCTCAAAAAGGAGTTTAGGTGCTCGGTCACGCCATATCCTCACACATGTCTAGTAGAGCTGTAGACTACCTGCTATCCAACCTCGGCATTCCATGAGAAGTTATCCCAAGGGTTTGCGTCACCATGTAGTATTGATGGTGACAGAGCGGGCATCAGATTGCAAAGGCAGGGGGCAAATTGTTGGGCAAAGCAACAGGCGGGTCATCCATTGTGTGAACGAAAGCTTGACCCCAGGTCGGAGATGTCTTTTTGTGGGTCAATGTGGGATGAGACTCCATAGTGATATCCTTGTTTAATGACACTGGTGTATTTCCGCGGAAACTTTATTTAATTCCGTCAGATATCATCTAGTCAGACCAGTCGAAGTGTCGGCAGGCTATCTTGGTCAATTCCGCCAACGCTTTCCATTCAGTGTATGCATCGCGCATTAGCACGCATGATGAATGGTTGTCCTCTCCCTCTCATCAGATAGTTGATAAATTAGGGGTGGTTTTGATGTTCCTTACCCCTTTGCCTTGCATACATCCAGAATGAGTATAAAGGTTCGTGTGTTGGGGGGATAAAAAGAAGACGAAGGAAAAGAGGGAAAAAAGAGTGATATGTATACGGTTCTCTGTATGCAAGGCTCGTCAAGTAATATTACTGGGCCGGAGGGTCCCGGTGTATCCGGGCATTCCTTCCTATTAGAGGAAGGCTCCTAGTTCCACAGCCCAAACCTTATTCCCAGTCACACTATGGCCGGGCAAATAGGTTTCCAGCTATTACAGCTGATTGGATGTGTCGGAGGCATAGTTTCCCGATTAGGAGCATGGCCTCTTTACCTTTACTCTCTGAAATGAGAATGATGTGATGCGGACAGCACAGAGAGATGATATCCCTCATGTTCTCCCCATCCATTACTTTCGTTTGGTCTTGTTGCAATACACTACCAGTTTACTGCTGTTCGTTTACTTACTACCAACTTCTCTCAACATGAAGTGGCTGGTACTTTATTGGTTGGCTAGCCTTGGATTAATATCTGCTGTCCAAGCGGATTCCAAAATTTTAGAGGCCCTTTCGGATTTCCCCATATGTGCTGTGAGTCCTGTCATCTAGAAAATCAAGAGTAACAAGCAGTATTGATAGTTTGTCTAGATAAATTGTTTCACGGCCTTGGCCTCCCAAACAACATGCGCAGTGACCAACGACACATGTTTGTGTCAAGACCAGTCAATGACCCTCGTAGTCAGCAGCTGCATACTCAGCAACTGTACTATCAGGGAAGCACTTTGTATGTTTCCAGTCATAATTGAGACAGCTTGGCAAGAAGTTGAGACTGATTACGAGAACTAGCTACCCAAAACTTGACAATGACAGCTTGCGGGGTTTCACATGGAGATAAATATACTTCATATGAAATATTATCCATCACACTACTCGTCATCACTGCTTTATTTGTGATACACAGAGTGGCCGTGAGGTACATATTACTAATAGGTGTCGGGGCTGATGACTGGGCCATCGTCGTCACGGCACTTCTCCTCGTTGTCAGCAACGTGCTCAGCATTCATGGTATGGTTGGGAATGGATTGGGTCGTCATCTATGGTCAGTTACACCAAGCCAGATCACGACATTCCTCAAATATTTCCAAGCTTCCACAGCGCTATATTTTGCGGAAATTGCAATCCTCAAAATCTCTTTTCTTCTCTTCTATCTTCGAATTTTCCCCTCTCAGCCAGTCCGTTACGTCATCTGGGCGGCTATTATTTTTAATGTCTTATACGGCCTGGTATATATCTTCTTGATCATCTTCATGTGCCGACCCGTTTCCTATTTCTGGAATCGGTGGGATGGAGAGCACAAAGGGGAGTGCGCGGACCTGAACGCTCTATCAGTATCCAGCGCGATTATTTCTATTTTCGGCGATTTATGCGTGCTTCTCATTCCATTGCTCCAAATCAGGTCTTTGAATCTTGATTGGAAGAAGAAGATTGGAATATCAATCATGTTCGTCGTGGGCGCATTGTAAGAATCACCCAATTCCCCCTATTCCGGCATATCTAACTCAAATCAGTGTTACTGTCATTAGCATATTGCGCTTTCGCTACATACTGAAGTTCGCATCAAGCAACCAGGATGGAACCTGGGATTATATGCCGGTTGCAACATGGACTGTTCTTGAAGTCGACATTGGAATTATTTGTGCATGTCTGCCAACAATTCGCACATTTCTTGCTCACATGTTCAAGAAAACGTTTGGGACTATCGGAAAGTCTACTGATCAGCGTTATAACACAAGTGGCAACTGGCAAGGGAACAGCAACGACTCGAAGAAAAATACAATTTCAACCAACATATCTCGCTACAGCTTTGCTTCGCGCAAAACCACGCGTCAAAATGTTTCTCTAGCAAATTACCATAGCGATACGGACGAAGCTGGCCTAGTGGAGCTAAGAGATATGGATAGGGGTCGGTGAGCCGCGGGGACGTCATCGAAATCCAATGTAAAAGAATGAAAAAAAAAAAAGAATAAAATAAAGTCAATATAAAGAATTCATTTGAAAATGGGTACTAGGTTTCCTCCTCCGCCCTCTCGGCATATTATGAGTATAAGGGTTTTATTGAGTTGAGGGTTGATATGGTGTTGGGCACAAAGAACGCTATCTTCGTATATAATAGACCAAAACCAAGTGAGAAATAGGTCATCTGCTTCGGCATATAGCACAGAACAGTGAGGCGAATCGGTCCTACAACTGGTCAGCTAAAAGGTAGACCAGTTATAAGTGTATCCGTTGGGTGGATAGGAGAGAGACATCCTTCATATAAAATATTGAACGGTATTATTGGGAGCCGCTCCTTATGGCAGCAGAGATGTAACTCAGCAAAATTCGGTCAGATTATACGGCGGTTGGTGTCGAACGAGCTCGTAGCATATGGCTATCATTGTCATCTTCGTGGTGTTGAAACATGTCTTGGATGGCGGAAATAAGGTCACCACTCAGACCAGCGAAAATCCGATGGATCAAGAGTAGTTTTAGAGTAAAATCCAATGCTTGGATTTAGAGATGAGTGAACTTTTTGACAGTCGGTAAACGTGCATACTTCACCAATGGCTTGGCGTCTGTCAATATTGGCGTTTATTGTGGAAGTGATTTCTGTAGTAACGATAGAGACCTTGGATTCTATTTATTCAGGATGTTTCTTGATAACATAAGATGATAGTTTGACGGTTTTATCCTCATTGGTTCTATCGTTATCCATAGAAACACGGAAGTGGGAAATTCCCGTTCCTCTCGGGGGGAACTGACATCACCTGACTAAATCTACACGTACGGGTACCTTCATTAGGTAAAAGCATAATGGCGTGCAATAGCCAGCACTGGCACTGGTAGTATGTAACTCAATCTCGTCAAGTTCTACAAATTGGACATGGGTCTTAACCTAGCTATGACAAAGACGGACATGCATTTGGTGTCACGCTAGTGTTGCGTTATCCTATTTCTCTCAACCCATCGCATTTGGAGTAACAGCCCTTGGATTGCTGAAGCATCAATGAACATAGCAATCTAGTTCCCGTCCTTGCTAGGTTGAAGGAACAAGGGATGACAAATTCAAGCTTTAATCTCATATTCTAATAGAAACTGGATTTATCTGTGTCACTACCCTTTGAAGTGATTTGTTTCAATTAATTAACAACGCCCTCCGCCCAGTTTACTAACTCAGAATGAGGTAGGCCTATAAGCTCCCTCACAATAGTCCCAGTCACTGATTTTGCCCATCCCTTGAGAAACCAACAACTTGTCTCTGCGTACTTGAGTAAAACACAGTAATGGGCAAGAACAACCATAGCCATTGGATTCCGTTGCCTAGCTAGGTCAAGATATTTGTTGGATACTTTCATTTGCCACAAGAAAGCAGCTCTTAATTCCACCGATGCCGTAACAGAGTAATTTTGGTGTGTAGAAAGTATGCTTTCGGTCAAAGCCTTTGCTGCCTCACCAATTATTTCAATATCGTCGTTTTCTTCAGTCGACTGATTGCTAGATAGCCAAGGATCCAAGGCATTGAGTTGATCAATCAGAATTTGAAGATGATCCAGTGTTGGGATAGGCCCGGCTTTTTCTGGAAAGAGGCCTTTGAGGGGCCCCTCACGCAGATCACGATCTGAAGCTTTGAGAATCATGGAGATGCCATCAATAAGGCTGAATATGTCGATGAGACCCTCATATGGTGAAAATGCACTGTTGTGAATTTCGCAACTCGGGAAGGTAGCAAAGGCGGAAATTATTAGAAATATTGAGCTTGCGTACAGTGCGTGGCAGTTACTCGGTGTGAGCCCTCCACTCAAGGCCGCTCGTACTCCTGTGATAGCCCTATCTTGGTGTTGGGAGGCTCGGAGAGAGTAAAAGTGGCAGCGTTCCGGTTCCATGTAAGCAAGGTGGAACCCAGAGAATGCCAGAATCTGATGCAACAAGAAAGAATGCCGCATGCCTTCTCGGGGCACATCGTATTGAAGAGTGTGATGTACTTGCAGCTCACCCCAAAAGGTAAAGGAGCGATGTGAGACAACAGTATAATGGTGGAGTAGCTCGAGGTCCTGAGCCCAATCTTCCATGCTTCCGCGCTGGACATGGTGGAAGAATTTGGAGAAGTAAGGTATAGGGTCTAAGGGAATAGAACTCTTGCCTTCTGGGGTGGAAATTCGCTCCGCATCAGATATTGAATCTCGAGATGAGGAGGCGTCCACATGTTCTTGCGGGCTCTACAAGCAACTTGTGAATATACACAACGCATCATGACTCGAAAATTCTACTCACTCTAGACTGAAGGCTCAAATTGAATCTATCACTCAGGCCAGACGCGTGGAGACTCTCTTGTGGGCTTGGTATGGACCCATGGGGCTGCAGGCTGCACCACACCTTGTGCCTAAGACAGGCGCTGCAAGGAATCGCTTCGTCACACTACGCATGACAGAAATTTAGCTGCTAGAAAAGAGACATTGAAAATATCTGTGTGGATTGATATGGACGTACCTTCACTCTCCTTTTTTTGCATCGTTGGCAACCCGTGCGCGACTTAGTGTGACCCAGGCGTTTCATACTGAAGGCAGGATAAAAATGTACGAAAAGTTCAACACAGTGAAAACCTTGGTGGGCATGGATGAGGAAATGCTCTCTTTTAGTGGAACGCGAGGAAGCAAACTGAGAACAGCAAACGCGGTGTTCAAAAGGACAAGGCGAAGGACGGACAAGGGGCGTGGCGGAGCAAATTTAGGTTACGTTGCGACGTAGATCTGTGCACTCAACGCCTTGACTAAGCCTCAGCCCAATCCTAAAATGGCCAAACGGCCCCTTTAAAATGAATCATGCGTATTTTGGCTCAGACTTTAGGTTATGTGCAACAAGGCACTTCCATTCAATCTTGTTAGGCACATTCTCATTGATTGCTTACAGATAGAGGGAAGTGTGACGATTTTGGGAATAATGATCTTGCATGCAAGTTGAGATGTGTCCTCCCCTTGGAGCATATTTTTTCTGCTCCAAATTCCAATAATTGCGCCATGAGTTGTTCAAATAGTGTTTTTGTGAGCTCCATCCATTCATTCATCCTAATAATAATTCCACCATTTGGAAGACCCATCCAATACTTCTGTGTAAGTGTTACTATTTTTATGACGACTCACCAAGAGTGATTGATTGAAGGAGGTATTCTCGCTAGTGGAGCTCAAGGAGAATTGATTTGCGAGATTCTCAAGGAGGCGCACCACAAGCAATGCCAGTATTTATAGAAATTGAACCACAAGTAGAGAATATTGATCATTATCATAGAAGTGAACCTTGATCAACCCTTAAAAATTGATGGGATGTCTTTACGATACCATGAATCCTTCATCACTGTTGACTGAGGAACAGTGTTTTTCTCAAAGATTTGTGGAGATGCGAGATACGAACCCGAGAACGAGATGATGACCCACTTCGTTAGTTGTCACCAATTAAAGCACAGAACTTTATTGGTCTTCCGATGTGCAACCCCTGTTTGGAGATTGCTCTTGGTCCTTCGCCTCCTCCGTTCGCTTAATCGCGTATGGCCTCAGCGCAAGCACAGGCACCCAGCCGAAACAGCCGAAGCTCAATACGAGCGCTCAGTCCATGCAGAGCACGTGACCTTCAACACTAGAAAGATTCTTGGCAGATGACTGCGCCTGAGCCTTTGAAAGTCAAGCAAGTCAATCCATTCTGGCTGTGCCAAAGTACACGCGAGAACGAGAACGAGAGGACTCGCCATTAGTTCTGAAGGAAGCAAAGAAATTGAAGACTGTATTGAAACCAAAAAAACTCATTCGTGAAATTCGTTCTCTGCAATCTGTATATAAACAGCCACTGTGCCGTCCCTTGACCCGATGTCCTATCAATCTACTCACATTATTCCCACTACAAGATCACTTAAGTTGCCAGAAAGAAAAGATGCGCTACGCTACGTTCTCACTCCTTGTTGCCACTCCAGCGCTGGCGGCCAGACCATTTCTTAATGAAGCCGACACTGGGTAAGCAGTCCTTCTTGATACTTCCAATTTGATTGGGGCTAACCTGTTCCCTAGAATAGAGAATGCCCTGGAGTTTCCCAAGAATGGATCACTACCTCCTCTAAGCCGCATCCTCAGCATCCCAGACTTTGATTACTGGGCAAGAAAGACAATGGATGACGCATCATATACATATGTCAGTCATGGCGCCGGCAGCGAGGCGTCGTATCGGAACAATCTCGAAACTTGGAATCAATTTCGATTCCGACCCCGTGTCATGGTCAATATCACTGGCATCGACTCTAGCCTCAAGTATGCAAATATTCCGATCCACTCCTAATTTCCTTCGCTGATAAAATCAGAACATCAATCCTGGGCCATGAATTTGACGAGCCATTCTTCATAAGCCCGTTTGCCCAGGCAGGGCTTACACATGATGGTGGAGAGGGAAATCTCGTCGAAGGGGCTGCCAAACACAATATTTTGTACATTGTAAAGTCATTTGCAGCCAACTTCCGCTTTACATAACTGACACCACAATAGGCATCTCAAACTTCGAGTTTGACCATGGAAGAGATTTCAGCTAAGAAGGCGAACGGACAAGTTCTTTGGCAACAGGTGCGTTATACCGGACTTTCAGATGCAGCACATGACTAATTTTACGACAGGTGTCCCTTTCGAATTTGGGGGACGAACTTCCTCGCGAGCTATTCGCCCAAATCGAAAGTGCCGGCATGAAAGCTATCGTGTTGACTATTGACTCTGTTGGAGACAGAACTGCCTATCGCCCGTTGCGATTGTACCCGGACACCAGCATGAGCCGTGACCCTCGATATACCTTTATGACATGGGACTACTACAAGGAGCTCCAGGCTATAACATCCCTTCCAATCATTCTCAAGGGCATTCAAACCGTTGAGGATGCCCGGATGGCCATCCAAGTCGGCGCTCCTGCAATCTTCCTGTCCAACCACGGTGGACGTACTCTCGACTTCTCGCCTTCACCTCTTGAGATCGCCTGGGAGATTTACCAGGAGGACCCCTCAATCTTTAGCGAGATCGAGGTATACGCTGATGGAGGTGTTCGATATGGCACCGACGTCATGAAGCTTCTCGCACTCGGTGTCAGAGCTGTTGGTCTTGGGCGCCCTTTCATGTATGCCAACTTGTTCGGAGCCGAGGGAGTGTCTCGAGCCATTAACCTTCTGGAGAGGGAGGTGACGAGTGCTGGAGCCAATCTCGGTGTCCCTAACATTAGCCAGATCAATGCTTCTTATGTAAGTGAAAGCCTATCCTACGAGATGAGGACTCAACTAATCTGAAAATAGCTGAAATTCACCTCCACTCAATGGAACAGCTAAGTTACAAGAACAACCAGAAACACTGCGCACCTTGTTTCTAGAGTTGCTCTATTGGATGGATAGGCCACCGCCTATTACACTACAGAACTTACATTCAGAGCACTGCTGGTGCATAATTCATTGACAATGTACTTTAAAACTCTCATTCTCTATATAGACATACATGTGCCGAAGATCATATCATCTAAGGAGCTATCAAAAGGCAACAGCATCAGTTTGGCGTTTTACCGTCTAGTTCGTTTAAGTTTTCATAGATTGTGATATAAATTGAGAATAATGCACTAGGTTTATCTTGTCTAGATTTGACAAAGCATATATCCGCTCACTGGCCGAGATCACTTTTCAACGGTAAAATGATTGCATATTTTTGCTATACTAGTCAAAGTCTTCACAGATTATATCTATATCAGGACCCACAACGCCCATCCATGTTGCCGCTCTTTCTCTTACTTCTCTCATTAATGCCCTTGGGCCACAAGTTGCGATGAGAACCTTTTGTTGGCTTTTGGGTGATGCAACCACGTCTTCTATCGTGGCGTCAATATCCAGCTTGCTAAACCTAACATTGGGAATATTGTTCAACAAATCCCCAAGATTACTGATCCGAGGGACTTGGGAAAGCAATGGTGACATCTCGCCACTGGCTGTATCGCGCTCTTGGCAGTCTCTTATCGTGACAGGACAAGGCTCCAAAAGGATTGTTGAAGGAGCGAACTCTTGCTGCCCAGTAATATGCAGCTTCAATCGGATGCTAGGGTTTCTTCCAAGCCTGTAGATTTCTTCCACAAACCAAGAAAGATGCTCTAAAATTCATGATCAATATTATCCTTGACAAAGGCACCTCGTCGTCAAACTCACCTATACTTTTGGTGGCCCAAATGAATTCAATGGTTGGGCTTGTGTGAGACTCTGGGCGACTCAAATAGTGGTTCAGAAGACCAAGTGTGAATGTCACGCCACTTCCTCCAGCAATGAACACGATTTTATCGTACTTGGCCATGTCAGGGATTGAGCCGTATGGACCGTCAACAGCAGCCCACACGGTGCGATTCGGATTCGCCATCGCGAAATCATACACATCCTTCGTAAACCCATCATACGTCTTCATCACAAGTTCCATGCCTGATGGACCATTCGAGAGGATAGTAAAGGGATGTGTCTGAGTCAAGCGGATCCCAGGAATCCACATTGAGCAATGTGTACCCGGAACTGCTCCAGCAAGCCGCTTTTTCAAAACGAGTCTCACTCCGCCATCTGGTAGCGTTTGGATGGTAGCTTTGTTGTTAATGCCGTTCAGAATGAATCTGGCTCCGCGGATGATTCGATCTGCTACCCACACCGTGGCAATGATCGCCATTACTTTGGGCATGTTCTTGGTCCAATCGGGTCTGTGAAGGTCCAAAAGGATGATTGTCGCCACGAATCCGATAATGTGGCAAATGTAAAATACTTCGTATTCCACATTCCCAAATACACCCATAAAAAGAAGCAGCATTGATGCACCGGCAAAAAGACCTTGCACATTGCCTCCGCTTTTAATTAGTTCATCCCAGCGGCCTTGTTTGCCAAAGTATATCGTATAGAACACAGCGTGAAGAACGGTTAAAAATGCGATAGTGTAGCCCACAATTTTGTGCAGCGAGTTGAGACAATTATGTGAAGTTGACAGAAGAAAAGCCAATGGAGTGTTTTTGAGGCTTAGAAATACACACAACGCTGTATTGGCGGTTGCCATCCTATGTCTTGGTCAGTACTTCATCTACAATTTTGAAATACGCTACATACCAACCAAATCTTGAAGCAAGAAAATTTATTTTGGAAGTGTCGGTAATGTTGAAACAGAAGAAGACATTGATGAGGAGGTAAATGCAAAAAAGCATTGCATGTCCACTTGTCGAAAAGCCTGGCGGTCCAGCACGATGGACATAGCTCCTAAGCTGGCTTTTATTCTCGTCAGTGGCTCCATTTGATCCAGCCATATTGGGCAAGCGTACCGCGTTGTAGTAGAGACAAGGCGAATATATGGATTGTGCTGGAAACGTGATCTGGCATTGAGCTTGCAAAGCCAGTGATGGATGACAAATGTCAAAATAATACCAAACAGACAAGCAGCGTATAATTTCAGCGCTTTCTCATTCAGAAGCTGCTTGATGCTCGGAGGCTTCCGGGGCGCGATCATGTTGGCGTGATTTCAGGAATTGGTAGATGAACCAGAGCTAGGCGGATCCAAGGACAAGGTCGCATCCATGAGGCGTCGGTCTCAAAGTATAGAGGCAGGAAATATCGTGTAACCAGGAGGATTGCTCCGCACACAACCAAGAAAAAACGGCTGACCTGTCAGGAGGGCCTGAAACGGGACACGAATAATTAATAACTCGGCGAAAGCCAGACATGGCCCGCTTCGAAGCCCCCACCCTTGACCTAAACTTATGCAGGGCCCACTCCATATCAATCTGATAATCTCGGGCATCGGCACCTATTTTGGCGGCAAATATCGATGCCGCGCAGGTCATAGAACCGCCATCTGTGTGTTTGGCGACATAAATTGCTGTCTAACTCATTTCTTCTCTCAAAATCGAAAAAAAAAAAGGCAGACCTTTTTTCTTTATTCCATGGCGAAGTTAGCCTTTGAGACAGATTGATAAGCCACTTGTGGGGCAAAAAAGCAGGGTGTGCAACCCATGCATCAGGGGCTGTCGTCACACAGGTGTGGACAGTTGCCCGACACCTATTTTCAGGCATCACTTGGTCGACCCGCTTCCGATCTCGGTTCTGGAAGGAGCACATCTCCCTTGCCTGGCAATTCAGGCGCCATGTGGGCCGCCAAAGGCCACTACGCCACCATGCAATTGGACGAGCTACAGCAGTCATCCAAGCATAAACGCCCTACTACAAGCATCCAGCATTCCCACCACCCATTAGCTCCAGATTCAATGGCTGAAAATATTTCGTGGGTGGTATCTAGCCTCAGGCGAGCTGACCATTCATCGTCAGCGTGGACGAAAGACAACAATAAACTCCTAATGAAGTCGCTAGGACTCGACCTCTTTAATGAGTACGCAGATGTAGTTACTTTGCTCCTAGCGATTGATTACCTGATACAGGCGATAGAATTATATTATGGATATGGATCTCATGCTTTATGCTGTTTGTTCAAGTCTGCTCCAGGGACTATTTCTTGTCCAAAAATCGCTCAATCCGACACGAACCCTTTTTGCGAATATAAATCTCATTCATGTCACTAGAACATTATTCATGAACAGTTTAATTGAATCTTTGAGTTCTATCTTAGAATGCTTAGATACGCCGACGAGTTCAGGGAACATCTTCCGTTGTGGATACCATTAGTATGATGTAGGTACAGGACCCCTACTAAACGACTTTACAATATCTATGTTGGCTTAACCATTGTTTCCCGTGGCTACTCCCCAGAAGTATCCACACCAACTTCCAAGCACCAGGAAAATCAAGCTCACAAAGCATGCCACCGAAATCTTCTTATTTCTACCACCGTTTTCTTGGTAGAATCGCTCCTTTCTCTCGTTCAAAATATGTCCACGAGCAATACGCATTTTCCGTGTCCATTGCAGATGCCCAAGGTCAACGGATCGCCAAGCGATGAAAGCGAGCAGCAGGGACACTACCACCGAGCACCCGGCAAGAATGGTGTAAACAATGGTCACCTTGTCGTATGAGTTGTTATCGGCGTCCTGGATTCGTCCAGTAATCACTCGAACGATGATGTTCATGCTAAAGGAAATTAGTTTTGAAACGAGCATAAAAGGTCATGATATCTTACGCATTGTTTAGTGTAATTTTGATAGCATAGGCTGAGCCAAACACCGTGTGATCCCACATGGCCGTTCGAGTACCATCAACGATTGTGGTGGGGCCGAAGCAATAAGCAAAGGCAAAAACACCAAAAGATGCTGCAGTGCCCTTGACAGCAGGAGAAAACGTGAGCAGTAGCATCGAAGTAAACATGCCAATACCACAGAAAACCACTTGAGCAAGGTTAGAACTGGCCAAGTAGTATAGCTCTCGGGAGTATCACTTACAAACAGAAATGCGGTTTCCGTAAAGATCAAGAAAAACGCCAAGCAGCGGGACAACGAAAAATCCTAATAAATCACATCAATATTATGCCACCACCTAGTTATGACCCTGCAGTATGAACTTACCGGAATACTGAAGGACTGAACTGTACCAGCCTGCAGCAATTGAATCGGTGCCAAATCTTTGCTCAGCAAGCTCGGTGGCGTTTTGAAGATAAACAATAGCCGTACTGGTTTCAAAGAGTGAAAATGCCATGACGCACCAAAAGGACCATGGCAGTTCCAAGACCTTTTTTAGCTCAAACTTTTTGGTCTTCTCAGTGAGCTTCTCGCCTGTTGCGGGATCATCAACGCCCGAAAACTTGCGGTTGGCCACTTTGGTGAACCAGTAGAAGACACCCGTCATTACATTGGTGAAGATATTCATGAACACGGCCACCCAGAACACCCAGGCAAAGTCCCCGGTTTTCTTAGCAATAATGTTGGCAGAGGACTTGCCCGCAAATGCACCAATCTTGCCAATGCCAAGTTCGAATCCGAGCGTGGATGCAAACCCATTGCCGGGCGCAAACCACGACGAGAAGACCTTGTATTGCGCAACCTGAGTGGCGATATCACCAAGGGCCCTGATGACTCTCCCAGCCACCATGAACTTGTACGAGCGAACCTCAGCCGCTGCGGCAACAAGGATTGAACCAACAGAGTAAATAGCATTGCCGTACAGCATGGCACCTGAACATGGCGTTAGTGACATACTTGATCAGAAATAAGATACTTACCAGCGCCTCCCACTCTGTCAGTGACAATTCCGCTGAGAAGCATCAGCGCAGTAACCATAAAGTCCTCGCTGGCCTCCAGCAACGAGAATTGTGTGTTGTTGATCTTCATCTCCTTCTTGATGGTGCTTTTCATGGCCCCCGTAATACCCGAACTCCACTGAGACCCGAATCCAATAAAAGTAACAAGAACAATGGAGGCCAGCTTCCAGCTCAATGGCGCTGTTGGGAGCTCATCCCGGTTTGAGTTGGTGGACGTGTTGGATGGTTCAACCTTGACCATGACGGTCTCAGTTTCTACCTTTGCCCCAGGGATGTGTTCCGAGACCTGAGTCTCAGAAGTAGGGAGAGGATCCGACCCGGCCATGGTTGGATTCGCTCTAAAGATTGGGGGGGGGGGGAGAAAATGCCGTGGAAAGCCCTGGCAAAGGCAAGATGGGTTCTATGGGTGTCTTTGTCTTTGAGGAGATACCGATGAAGTCAGGACCTGGTGGCTTTTTATGCAAAATCAGAAATCCATGACACTCTTCGGCACGACACCCGCCATCTGACCACTAGCTCTTGGCTTGGCAAAAACACTCGAGCGGAACCTGTCCTTGTTCGGTGAAATATCAGATTGATAAGATGCCAAGTGGACCTTGCACCCTCGTGGTAAAAGTGTGGTTCGCCCAATGCAAGTCGAGAGAAGCCCTGCATGCTGGCGCCAAAAACCCTTCAGTTCCTGGTGTCAACCATGTGCAAAAAGGCTAGCAACGTTTTCTATGGGGCGCGGAATCCGAAGCTATGTCCGAAACAAGGCCAAAATTTGCGCACGCAGCAGCGCAGCAGCCCATGTCTCCCGAAGTCGAAAAGCACGAGCCCTCTAAACTAAGCTTGCTTTCTCCACCAGCCACCAATTCTCCCGCCGTGTGTCCCTTAGTCGGCTGAATGCCGGCGAACCTGGTCGGAACCATGTGAGGGAATTACGCAAGCCTGCCAGCTGCTGATGAAGGCGCACTACAGATTAGATTGATAACCGGGATCAAATGCAAGGAGGATCAGCAAATCAGCAGAGGCGCCACTGATCAATTCCCAAGTGGATCAGATTGTGCACGCTAAGGAACTCAGCGGCCAACTAACTGCAGGTGATCATCTCGAGCAAGGCCAGCCAATCCGTTAAAAGCGCCACCCAGGTCTGATGTCAAACCTCTTCCTATCCCATGGAAAAATCAGGGACGACACCATCTGGCCGTGTTTTTTTTAGCGTCAGTTTGACAAGTCGACATGCCGAGTCCACCGTCCTACACGCCGTCTGAGAGCACCCCTCTGCTCTCGGAATCTCATCCTCGCGGCGAGCTTGCAGAACTTCAGCAGCCATCGCGTGAAGTGGAGGATGAAGAAAACGACAAGGAGGAGCTGCCTCCTGTATCATGGTCGTCGTTGCCCGAGAAGGGCCAATTGGCCATCATGGTATTTGCGCGACTGGCCGAGCCGCTGAGCGAACGATCGCTCACCTCGTACCTCTTCTATCAACTGAGGTGGTTTGACCCGTCGTTGGGCGCTGCCGAAATCGCGAAGCAAGCCGGTCAAATCACAGCAATCTTCGCTACAGCTCAATGCCTCACGTCCATGTGGTGGGGGCACGCAGCCGACAGTGCCTTTTTCGGGCGAAAGCGCGTCCTGCTCATCGGCCTGCTGGGCACGTCTCTGTCTGCTCTTGGAATGGGATTTTCAACATCGCTGTATACCGCCTTCTTCTTCCGCTTTCTCGCCGGCGCGCTCAATGGCAACGTTGGCGTTCTGAGAACCATGGTTTCCGAAGTGATTGTCGACAAGAGGTAAGCCAACTTTTTCCAAGCTCTGCTACCCATCACATTTTGACATCTAACGCGGTTTGTAGATACCAATCACGCGCGTTCCTGTTGCTTCCCATGTGCTTCAACGTTGGTGTCATAATTGGGCCTTTGATGAGTGGGTTTCTTGCAGATCCTGTACGATCGCTGCCGTCAATCTTTGGGCCAGGCTCTTTTCTTGGAGGAACAAACGGCGTTGAATGGATGAGAAAATTCCCCTACGCCCTGCCGAACCTGGTGTGCGCGAGCATTCTTCTCACTGCAGCATTCGCTATTGTTCTAGGCCTTGACGAAACACACCCTCTCGTCCGGCACCGACCAGATCATGGCCGACGAATCGGCAGGCTTCTATTCGCAAAGCTGACGGGACGGCACGCACAACACCATGCTTACCAGCCGCTCGTCCCCCAGCAGACGGCTCCAGTGCTGAATGCTCCAACTTCGACAGAGGTGGAACAACCACGTGCACAAGACAAACCTCCGCTCAGAGCCATTTTCACGAAAAACGTCACCCTGACGCTTCTTCAGCACTTCTTTAAAGCTATCCATGGCTCGGCCTTTAATGCTGTCTTTTTCGTCCTGCTGCCAACTCCCCGAGCGGATAACAGCCATGCAAGACTCCCATTCTGGTTCACTGGTGGCCTCGGGCTGTCCAGCAAAAAGGTTGGCTTGGTAAACACCATCATTGGCGTCATAGGTATACCTCTTCAAATCTTCGTGTACCCTCGAGTCAACACGCGCTTGGGGGTTCTAACATCATATCGCCTCTTCCTGCCGCTCAGCATTTTGGCATACTGCTTGATCCCTTACCTTATTTTGCTCCCCAACCAAGATGGACTAGTGTGGGTGTGCCTTACGGCTCTCTTATCTTTACACGTCATCTCGCGGGTCTTCATCACTCCGGCTACAATGATTTTGGTAAACGAATCTTCGCCAAGCCCTACACTGCTGGGCACCGTTCACGGGCTTGCATCCAGCATTTCAAGCGGCGCTCGCATATTTGGGCCAACCCTGGGTGGCGCTGTACTGAGCTGGGGCTTAGATCACAACATTGTTGGCATTCCGCTGTGGTCCATGACAATTGTGGCGGCTGCAAATTGGTTCATACTTTTCCATATCAAAGATGCTTCGAAAGCCCGTTGAGTGGGTTCGTTCTTCTTGGCTTTTCGATGCGATCGCCCAGATAAAAAAGGAATAACAATCGTCATCTCTACGAATAAATCTACAGCATGTGACCCTGCATCTGTCATTCCATCTTTCTAATATCTAGTTTATTAGACTTATATTTAAGCTATTCAATAAACATACCCTGAAAGAGGTTCTTGCAACCATCTCGGGCCCTCTCGTATCTCCGTATTTTCCCTGTTCGCTGCACAAAATCATTATGCGAGCCACCCCCACACGGCACCCCTGCAGCCTGACGCGACCCACCCGGTCAACTCTCACAGTGAGGAAAAACCCATGAAAAAATTCTGCTAACCTGGGGTCCATCCCCCCGAATTTTAGCTTTTCACCGTGAGAAAAATAGGTGGGCCAAATCCCTGCACGCCGTGGTTTCTTCAGAGTGAGGCGGCGATGGGAAGAGGTTGGTTGTATCACGGGTACGTAATTGACCGACTGTTGGTCTCATGAACAATCCAATCTGGCTGCGATACCGGCAAGAGTCGTTATGGTGTCGGGTATGGCACAAATAATGCAAATTGGGAAATCATGTCATGATATGCACTCTGTTCAAGCGGGAGAAGAATGAGCCGGTGGCAAGGTGCCTTGTGGCTGGTCTTACAAAGTATGCAAACCATAAACCCGCGCTTTTCTATCACGCATGGACTTGGGCGGTAAAACAATATGGGTTTTCTAGAATTGTTTAATTCGCGATTTATTTTTAGTCAGTCTTCCTATTTTACTGATTTGGCTCAGAGATAAAAGTGGTCGTTGAAATCATGTAGCTCCGTCTCTAGGGTAGGTCTCCATCGATGAGATTTTTCACATTTCAGTGATTGCATTGTTGATGGGAGAACCACGTGATATTACATTAACTGCCACTTGGACTATAGGGCCAAATAAGATGTAGGGTAGATTTACAGGAATGGCAAGTATCGAATTGTGACCGTTAGCTGACTTTATGCGTGTAAGTGAATAGGTTTGTGTTCCTAGTTGTGAGCGAGATCCTTAAATGTTACGTGCACTAATGCATAGTGATACATGCATAGGATAAAACATGAATAATAAACATTGTGCCGATAAAAGTCCAAGCTATCAATCCCGTTATATTTTATCCACATTCACAAATTGCACTGCTGAATGTGAGCTTGCCTTCGCGAGGGAACAGCCAACCCAGAATATTAGAGCATCCATCACCTATATATTCCAAGATATTATCTTCTTCAATAATAGAAAATGAAACAAGCCGTGGGCAGAAATGACGACCAAGTCCCACCCATCCGGTATTTACGGATGACACACTCAAGTCATGAGAGAGTAGACGATGATATTGCCGCTATGTGATTGGCCTAAAAGCTCGACCTTTTGATTCTGGACTTGAGAAAATCGGGGAGTGGCGTCTTGTTTAATACCACAGCAACCACTCTTCGACTAGCTTGAAGACTTGCGAAAGTTTAAATGCGCCCAAGGGGCTCGCTCAGTCTTACCTGACTCTGAACATGCTATACTTGATTTCGCTGAATTAGTTCGAGCCACCTCCTTACCGTCGCCGGCCTCCTTAGACCATTTGTAGGCATTTGTCATCGGGGCCCAAGCGAGGTCCGCTGTTGGCACAGCTCCAAAATCCAAAATTATGGATTATTGTTGATCTGTGAGTATTCTCTGGCATCATTATCCCCAAGTATAAGAAGGCATTACCGATAGCTAGAGCTTGCAGCGGCCCGGGATGGCCTCTGAGAAAGGCAAAGTCGCGACACAAAATAACAGGGAGGCGCAGGTGTTTTGATGCGTCACAGCTCAAGCATGCAGAAGAGGCGTCTGCAACGGACGCAATGGCTTTTGCCATAAATTTGTCAAAGAATCATCACCCGGGGATTTCTGTCCGATCCATCGCGCACGGGCACCCCGCTCAAGCTTCTTGATCAGATCGAGCCACTATCTGCTGAATGGTTGATGCTAACCGATTAGCTTCACTTCCCCCGAACCTTTTGCTGTTAGCGCGGAGCCCAAACCGGAAGTAGCTCAAAACCACAATGGGCGCAGCCTGAAATGGCGCTCTTTAGCCAAGGTGCTACAGGTCAAAGACGCGCCTGGGCCTCCAGCTAGCTCAGTCGTGGCCTCGATTCTGGTGTCGGGGAACTAATAGTCACCTATCGGGTGCCGCTTTGACGTGACATTGCCGTTTGATCCATTTCTGACATGACGGTTCCTGGTTAAACGCCACCCCAGCACCCGTCCTAGCCTAGGTTCATCTGCTGAGCCTCGGAAAATAATATTTTTGAAGGGCGTATTCCCTTTGGTTTCGCCCCAAACCTTGTTGTTCAACTTTCCAACTCAATACCATGCGTTTACCTTGGAGCCTCTGGGCCTCTTTGGCTCTCTGTATCGTCGCTGTCCCAAGTGCACAATCGGCTCCGGATCTTTCTACCTTGCCAAAATGCGGTGTAGGTACATAGACACAAAAGCTTGGTTCTATAGCTGACAACCGTCCCAAGCTCCAATGCTTTCAGTCCTCAATTTCGAACTCGCCTTGCCTGCCCACAAACACGACCTGCATCTGTACCACCGCATCACTCCAGGATGAATTGGGAACTTGCGTCACCAAGTCATGCAGGGTCACAGAGGCTCTATGTATGTTTTGGTGTTTGTGGGTCATTGCCTCATTGCTGACTCCATCTAGCTATCAAGAATGCAACCATGGCACTTTGTGGTTTACCCGTCAGAAACAAGGAACCACAATACCGAGCTGTTCTTATTTCGTTTCAAATCATTGCTGGTGCTTTCGTTGTGCAAAGATTCGGGTTCAAAGTCTACGCAAAGCTGAGAATGGAGCTAGACGATTGGTTTGCACTTCTTTGCGTCGCGGGAAGCATCCCAATCACCGTATTGGGTGCAATAGGTATCCTTCCTAACGGCCTTGGCCGGGACATATGGACAGTATCGCCGGATCATATTTATAAATTCGGCAAGTACTTCTACTTGTCAGAAGTGGTATACTTTACCGACGTCATGCTGCTGAAGCTTGCCATGTTATTCTTCTTTCTCAGAATTTTCCCGGCGAGACCGGTCCGTCGCTTGATCTGGGGCACCATCGTCTTCAACGTCATTTTTGGAATCATCTTCATTTTTGTCGCCACATTTCAGTGCAAACCTATCAGCTACTTTTGGAAGATGTGGGACGGCGAACAGACAGGTTCGTGCATGAACGTCAATGCAATTGGGTGGTCCAACGCTTCTATTAGCATTGCTCTGGATGCCTGGATGCTCGGAATTCCATTGTTCCAATTGAAGTCCTTGAACCTTGATTGGAAAAAGAAGATTGGAGTTTCTGCCATGTTCTCGGTTGGCTTTTTGTGAGTTTGTTGTCTTGGATGGTCTGACCGACGTGCTAACATGTGCTAGTGTTTCTATTGTTAGCATTCTTCGGCTCCATAGCTTGGTAAAGTTCGGAGCCGGATCTAAGAACCCTACATGGGAGTTCTACGATAGCGGATTGTGGTCAACCATCGAAATCCAAGTCGGCATTATTTGTAACTGCCTACCTTCGTTTCGCCTTTTGCTGGTCCGATTGTTCCCTCGGGTGTTTGGAACAAGCGGGGCCTACTCAAACGAATACAATAAAAACGCCCCCAGAACACGAACAAATAAGAGCATCCAGTTGCGATCGACAGACGAACCAAGTGCTCACGACCCTTACCATCGCCAAGAGGGTATTGTTTACAGCAAATCATATACTGTAGAGTACGCAGAGAACGATGAGATTGAATTAGTTCGTGTGAAGGATCTGGATCGCAAAAGCGCCAAGTCGTCACAAAATTCCTTTTAGTGTCAAAATCTCAAAGTGTTGTCTCATTAATTTTACTAGATTGAGGCTATGTACTGTTTGTTCCGACATTTGTGAAATGTTATCACCAGGACACTCAATCGAATACCAATCCCTCATAGTGTGCCTGCAAGGATTCTTGCAACCAGAGATGGAGCCTTGCAATGGATCTTGCGAATAACTCAGATTTGGATAAAAAGGACTACCGTGTGCCTTGAATGAAGATGATGGGTAGGGCCTGCGTACGAAAATTGACGTGGCGGGGAAAGGCGCTAAACAAGGTTGCGGTCACTGATCGCACTACGCAAATCCTAGCAAATAGCCGAGATCAGAGGACAGACACCTTGAATTTCAGCTTGAAACAGGCCCCAAGGCTGTATGCCAGTGCGTGCATCGATGTGCAGTCCAGTCAGCTGTCGCATGTTTGCAAGGATGATGAGCCAGATGAGAAAATGGGAAGCAAAATTATTCGCCAATTCAGACGCAGCCCGCATCCCGCGGCCTCCATGACCCGTGAGTCCCACAAATTGTCGACCCGAGCCGCGTTTCCTCATATACCCACCCTATGAGAGGCATTCATTCCAAACGCATGGGAATAAGAGGTGGATATTCGGTCTTCGGATAACTGAGAAAATGCCGACCAACTTTCCGGAAACGGCTACATCTACTCAGATGCCACACCTGTATCTGACAATTGGGGTCGGGTGAGTTAGATTGGTAGCGACATACCCATTTGAAAACATGTTCATAGCTCAACCGTTTGTGTTGGGCTGCGGCTGTGCCGCTTTGCTTTTCCTTGCCATTATCAGAGTGAGTTCGATCACCGCCCAACTGCCACTTGACTAACCCTATTAGGCGATATTCAAGGCGTCAAGGAGCCCAATCCGATCTGTTCCAGGACCATGGCACACTCATTTTACACACTATTTACTGAAATTCAACACCCTTACCGGCCGACGAATGCACTACGTCCACAGTCTCCATGAGAAGTACGGCCCCATTGTACGCATATCCCCGAAACAAGTAGCTGTCGCAGACCCCGATGGCTTCGCCGCAATTCATAAGATCGGAGCTGGTTTTGTCAAAACACAATGGTACGAGGATTTCCTTGGAGGAGCCGACAATGTGGGAGGGATCGGCGTTGGCATTTTTGCCATGATCAATCCCAAGGAACACGCCCAAAGAAGAAAACTCTTCGCTCGAGCATTCTCGGTGGCTTCCCTGCGCGAAAACTGCGAGGAAGTTGTACGGGAAAAGATTGACAGGGCTGTCGCACGGATACATGCAGAGGCATCTACGGGTGTTTCAGACATTTTCAAGTGGTGGATGCTCATGACTTCGGATGTCATCGGCCAATTGGCATTTGGGGAATCTTTCGAGTTACTTGAGTCTGGCAAGGTAAATCACAGACTCCATTTTGCGAAACGTTGGGCTAAGAAGTGCAGAAAAGCGAGTACATTCAAGTGTTGGAAACTGCGGCATTGGGCATGACGCTCCAGTATGAACTGCCATGGCTGTATCAGCTTTGTCGGTATATTCCGCTCCAGTCAGTACAGCGCTTGATGAATGCTGCCAGTCTCGTCAACGCCTATGGCGGCCGTGCTGTAGCCAACCTGTACCGCCACAGCGACAACAGGGCAAACCTCTTTTCCAACATGCTCGCCGAATCGGAGGGCTCCGGAAAGTCTTTACTATCAGATGAGAGCGTTCGACGTGAAGCCAGCAACTTGATCGTGGCTGGAGCTGATACAACTTCCAATACCCTCACATATGTCCTCTGGGCAATACTCAAGCGACCGCACCTTCAAGCCCGGCTAGAAGAGGAGCTGGCGACAATCGGCGATGTATTTAACGATGCAACGCTGGAAAAGCTGCCATTGCTCAATGCAGTCATTGAAGAAACCTTGCGGCTCTACGGTGCGGTACCTTCCAACCTGCCACGAGTTGTTCCATCAGGTGGGATTACTGTTGGCGGACACTTTATACCAGGTGGCTTTGAGGTTGAGACGCAGGCGTACACGCTGCACAGAGACCCAAGTGTTTTCCCAGATCCCCTCACGTAAGCATTGGTAATCGATGGGCTGAAAAGTTATGAAGCTAACTTTCTTTAGGTTTGACGAGACACGATGGCTCGACCCAAGTGCCCTGACACCAAAGCAGAAGAGTCTTTTTTGTCCCTTTGGTGCAGGTACTCGGGTTTGCATCGGCCTTCACTTGGCCCGGATGGAGGTCCGACTCGGCACCGCCGTGATACTGAAGAAATGCCCCGGCTTGAAGCTTACCGAGGCCATGGATGATTCCATGATGGAAATGTACAATTTCTTTTTGGCCGGACCCGTCGGAAAGCGCTGTGAAGTAACAATGTTGTAAATTAAGAAAACATCTTACACGAGGAAATCCCAAGCCTTGGAATTGGGGGGGCTAAGCAGCTAATTCCTCCACTAAAGCTGCGTTTTTGGCAGGGGGATCCACCGCCTAGAAAGAGCCTCGCCTGATCAGCTCGACACTCTCATCTCCTAAATTATAGTATTTTGATCATCTGGTTCAAAAAAGTTAACATGCTAAGCTTAAATCTGTTGTTACGTCAGATATGCAGGTCCACATTAGATGGCAATGCGACGGTAAAAATATCTTGGTGCTAGTAGTGGCATTTCCTTTTTTTTTTTTCGTTTACTAACTAGCAGGTTCGCCCCCAAGAGTTCGGATGATGGGGGCTTGGGCCTGTCGTGACCTGGGCGAATTGTGTAAATATAAACCCAGGCTTGTCCTCTTTTGTGGGGTGGCGGTGGCGCAGTGGCCTGTCAGCCCTATTATCGGGCTCCATTTGGGGTGAGAAAGACCCAGAGAAAATAAAGTCCGCTGACCTGAGCCACTCGCCAAGCCAATTTCGTATTCCCGCGGTGCTCGCCGTTCATTCTCGGTAGAATTTGGAAAGCCCAAAGATGCCCGAGCAAGCGAATCGGCCGGGGCGGAGTTGCGATGAAAATAGCGCTTTCATCAATAGTCTGCTTACTTCACAACTCCGCCATGCAATCAACGCTAATTTCGCAATGGACGTGAGAACTGAACCTCGCACGACGGTCAGCACCGTCAGTCATCGGGCTTTGCTGGAGTTTCTGTCCATTCTGGGCATGAAGCTTTCCAAATGTAGCTTCACAACTGGCATCATCCAAATATTTAACAGAGCTTCGATTTCCACAACTCAATTCACTTCCATCCACACTCTCATCCACACTCTCATCCACACTCTCATCTACATCTCATCTACATCTCATCTACATCTCATCTACATCTCATCTACATCTCATTTACATCCTCATCTACATCTCAATTTGTATCATTCTATTAATTCTACCCAAACAAATAATCCAATTTTATCTCACCAACAAACTTTCAACTTAATCTACAACCGAGTCAACATTTCCAACATATCCAGTATCATTTCCTTTACATAACCTTTTCAATATGCGTTACTCTTACACTTTCCTCGCCTTTGCTGTGACAGCTCTGGCACTACCAACCGTCAAGCCTGCAGACGATGGCTCTTGGGCACCTGGAAAATATGAGGGCAAGGGCACCCCATTTGACGATGGGAAGTGGTCTGCCGAGAAATACGATTCCAAGTCAAAGCGCGAGGATGATGGCTCCTGGAGACCCGGCAAATACGAGGGCGAAGGCACGCCTTTCGACGATGGCAAGTGGTCTCCGGAGAAGTACGACAAGAGGAATGACGATGGCTCTTGGCATCCCGGAAAGTACGAAGGCAAGGGAACACCATTTGACGATGGCAAATGGTCTGCAGACAAGTACGACAAGAAGCCCCAGTCCAAGAGAGAGGACGACGGAAAGTGGCACCCTGGCAAGTACGAAGGCGAGGGAACTCCATTTGACGATGGCAAGTGGAATGCCGAAAAGTACGACAAGAAGATAAAGATCAAGCGCGAAGACGATGGATCTTGGAAGCCCGGCAAGTACGAGGGAAAGGGAACTCCATTTGACGATGGCAAGTGGGACCCCACCAAGTATGACACCAAGACAAAGCGTGAAGACGATGGATCCTGGAAGCCCGGCAAGTATGAGGGCGAGGGTACTCCTTTTGATGACGGAAAATGGTCCGCCGACAAGTACGACAAGAAGCCTGCATCGAAGAGAGAGGACGATGGCAAATGGCACCCTGGTAAATATGAAGGCGAGGGAACCCCCTTCGACGACGGCAAGTGGAACGCAGAGAAGTATGGCAAGAGAGAGGACGACGGTAAATGGCACCCCGGAAAATACGAGGGTGAGGGTACGCCATTTGATGATGGCAAGTGGAACGCAGAGAAGTATGGCAAGCGAGAGGATGATGGTTCTTGGCACCCTGGCAAGTACGAGGGTGAGGGCACTCCTTTTGATGATGGCAAGTGGAATGCCGAAAAGTACGACAAGAGGAGTGACGACGGCACCTGGCACCCTGGAAAGTACGAGGGTGAAGGCACTCCATTCGACGATGGAAAGTGGACTGCCGAGAAGTACGAGAAGACCGAGTCCAAGAGAGAGGATGATGGAAAGTGGCACCCCGGCAAGTACGAGGGTGAGGGCACTCCTTTTGATGATGGCAAGTGGAACGCGGAGAAGTATGGCAAGCGAGAGGATGATGGCTCTTGGCACCCTGGCAAGTACGAGGGTGAGGGCACTCCTTTTGATGACGGAAAGTGGACTGCCGAGAAGTACGACGAGAAGACCGAGTCTAAGAGAGAGGACGATGGAAAGTGGCACCCCGGAAAGTACGAGGGTGAGGGAACTCCTTTCGACGATGGCAAGTGGTCTGCAGACAAGTACGACAAGAAGACCGAGTCCAAGCGAGAGGACGACGGAAAGTGGCACCCTGGCAAGTACGAAGGCAAGGGAACCCCATTCGATGACGGCAAGTGGAATGCCGAGGATTGCGAATAGATGGGTTGCTTTGGCGTCATTCAGGGCACAGCATGTCGGTTTTGGTTATAGATGTTTGCAGCATTGCGAGAGGCGTACCTTTGATTTTCAGTTTTAATAATTATTCTTTTCAGTTAGATAGCTTCAATCCTTCATATAGCATAGACGATAGATTATAGATTCTGATGTTTTCGAAAAACTTTGCTTCCAGTTCTTCACGGACAATCGCATCCACTTCGTGGATGGTTGCATTATAGATCAGATGATCCACAGCGGGGAAACGGAGATGGCTAGAATTCCGCTCACGTGGAAGCCCTCTCCACTCTGCTAACCACTCGTATGCAACACTCCGGCGAAATCGCCGGTCAGGCTCCCTATCATCATCCTCCCAAACACGCAATCGGTTAACCTTGTGGCAATCAATCTTCTCGCCTTCATTGCTGTGTGCTATTGCACCGTTTTCACTCAAGTTCTATCACGAATTGAACTTGCATTCTTTCTCAGCCTGGACTTTTAACCATGAATAAGGATAGCAAGATTGTCATCGTTGGAGCAGGTGTCTTTGGGCTTTCAGCTGCATACCAATTATCCTCAGAAGGTTATCGCAACGTTGTTGTTTTAGACAGACACGCTCCGCCAGTAAGAAACATCTGATACGTCTGGAAACGCCTTGAGTAACACTACAAAGGTTCCGGATGGATCCAGTACTGATATCTCCCGCGTTGTGCGCTTTGACTACGCCGACGAAGACTACTTGAACATCGCACACGAGGCATACACCAAATGGAAAGACAGTCCTAAATACAAAGGCATATTCTTTTCATCGTCATACATACTCACCCGCTCAGACAAAGCAGAGAGCGATGGTTGGCTTGAAAAAACCACGGCGCAGTTGACTAAAAGAGGTCTGCCTTGGACAAAGCTTGACAGCGCAGAGGCTACTCGTCAAAGATTCCCTGTGCTGAGTGGGAAATTAGCAACGCCACACTTTATTGGCTATTACAACGAGGAAGCGGGTTGGGCAGATGCCGGCAAAGCCATCAGCCAACTGCGTGATGAATGCCTAGAAGCTGGTGTGTCGTTGATCTGCGGCCAAGGTGGGACTGTGATTGGATTTGACACTGATGCGAACGGCACAATCACCGGTGTACAAACTGCAGATCAGAATCTAACTCAAGGTGACTACTTTATTCTCACTACCGGGGCTTGGGTTTCTGGCCTGGTTCCAATGTACAACTCGGTCTTGTCGACAGCCCAGGTTGTTGGGTATACTCGATTATCCAACTCGGAGGTGGTGAAGTACAATGACTTGCCGATCTATGCCAACTTTTCTACTGGCTGGTTCAACTTTCCTCCTCATAAAGACAGCAATATGTTGAAAATGGCCGTCCATGGTTGGGGCTACACCAGAGAGCCGACGAAGGAGGAGTCTACTATTACCCATTCATTGAGTTCATCCACGCCGCCTTTAGCGCCCCGAGAAGAACGACCCAATTTTGTACCTTCAGAGGGAGAGAAGAGGCTTAAAGAAGGGTTGCGTGAAATTTTGCCCGAGCTGGCAGAAAGGCCTTTTGAAAAGGTTTGCCTCTGTTGGTACACGGATACCCCCACGGGAGATTTTATCATGGATTATCATCCCGACTACAAAAACTTATTTATTGGAGGCGGAGGCAGCGGCCAGTAAGTTTAATGTGGTCTCAGCATGGCATCTTCTAACCAACTTCAACAGCGCGTTCAAGTTCTTGCCAGTTTTAGGCCAGTACATGTCTCAGGCCATACACAAGCAACTTCCATCCAATTTGGCTTCTAAATGGCGGTTTCATGCAGAGTACAAAAGTCGTACCGATGTATTTCTAGGAGATGGAAGCAGAGGGGGTCCAATTCGGCGAGAGTTGAGCGTGGAGGAGAAGGCATCCTTGGATTGACCGGACAAATTTTGATGAAAAACACGAGATATCTCAAATTATTTACCACGTGAAAAGAAAATTCATCTTCAAGCACACATGTTATGTCTCAAATCTAACCTAAAATATGATGAGCTATCGGCGTCTTATTCGTGGCTATAAAAACCAACGAGTCACCCTCCCACCCCGATCAAGGACGTAAGAGTACTTTCGCGATTGGCCAGGTTGTCTGGGAGCTCATATTCCATTTTTTAATCCATAGGCCCCGCCGCATTGATGCCGTTGCCATGTAGTAAGAAAACCATTTCTATTCAATCTCCAACAAATGCCGGCTCTGGAGAATTTTGGTGTAGCCCGAGTGCCTATTTCATTCCAGACACTCTGGGCTCTTTGGAAACTTGTCGAAATAAACCAACTCATGACCAAGCACCACCTTCGCTCTCTTGACCATGGCCAGTTGCTTTACAAACTGTGAACTTCGTGCCCAAGCGGAATAATCGCGCAACAAGGAGCCCGTCTGCGGCCTGCCATCTTCCCAATTCTCCTTAACATGGAATAAATCCCCTGTGAGAAAGACCGTTCCAGACTTTTGCAATGTTATCTCCATCATGATAGAGCCGCAAGTGTGCCCAGGTACATGGTGCAGAGTAACACCTCTCCAGATATTGAAAGTTTCCCGATTAAACGTCTTCCAGTTCAGTCGATGCGGCAGCAGGTATGAGTGCGGATAGTATGCACTGTCAATCTTTGTCGCGGAAGCCCAAAAAGCATACTTCAGTTCCTCTTCATGACACCATATCTCAACATCTACATCGGATCAATTAGAACACTGTGTGAGAGACGGGTTTTGAAACAACCAACCTGTATCCAGAAAATTCTCTAGGCCGCCAGCATGATCATAGTGCAAGTGACTTAGCACCACTGCTTTGACATCTTTGATGGTTCCAGAGCCGGTCGCTTCGATGGCTGCTGGTAGGCCATTTATGCCTTTGTCCCATTTTCGCGGGACACATTCAACAACTACTGGGTGCCAACATTTGATCACATCCTCGGCACTACCCACATCAAACAGGATCAAACCGACATCTGGATGCAAGAGAAGGCCCGCGATCATAATAAGCTCTCGCCTTTCGTGATTGCGCGCAGGCTGGTTTGGCAATTGCACGTTTGTCCCCGCCAACAATTCAGTTGCTTCGGCATCGAGAAGGCCCAAATCTAGGAGCTAACACGCCGAATCAGTTAGGAGTGTATGCACCGACGGAGGCAAAACGACCGGAGAAAAGAATGATTGGACAGCTGCATCCACTTACCCAAAGCTTCGAGCCCTCGGGCAATTTATTCTGCGGGTATTCAGATGTCATTCTCTATCCGAATCGATTTGTCTTCTGAAAGTGGAGTCGCCCGAGAGGAACGGTCACTCTCACACTAGGCTCTAACGGACGCTAATACAATCTACGAATAAATGGTTCTTGTTAAGAAGAATATGAGGTTCTTCAGGTAGATATTAGTTGTTTGCAGTCTTCTATGGGTGAAAGTTTTATGAGTGCGTCTTTTTCCGTGCGCGTTGAAGAAGGTTTGTGCTTTGTGGGCACCTCCACCCTCAACCAGTGAGAGGTCGTTAACCATTAGCTAATCATGCAGCGTATCTCATGTTGTAGAACCAAAAGCGATTCATGCATAAAGTGTACTTATTAACTATGTTGACCTGTATACAACCAGTCATTTATTTACCAGCTGAAGCTGAATCAATTATCTAGGGCTAATAATGAAAAAGCCCCTCCCACAACAGGGCGCGCAACAAACATGTTTTGGGGATATCCTCCATCTACAGTATCGTAAAGATCAGAGAAAGCCCGCCATGTAGATGTTTCGTTGATCCATGTCGCTATCTTGTTGATGAACATGGTCTTGGTTTCCGACTTGGATACCGCCGCAACATACAGCTCCCAGTCAAGCTTTGTCAGGGTACCTCGCGTATCAAGAGGTACACCGTATTGGTTCTCAATAGTGAGATAAAAGTCGCTTTGCATATCAAACACTGATTGAGGGATGAAGTCCAACCCGAGTAATTTGTCAGAATAGACATTATACAGTAATCCTAAGGTCGGTTAATTCGATTTTAATCGTGATTTAGCAGCCTGTGTAGGAATCAAACGTACCATGTGAGCTTGTGTTATCGTACTGAAGCATGGTATGTTTAGGATCCGCCTCTGAGTTAATACCATGCTCAGACCAGAACTCAAGGTACTCTGCAGCTGTCTTCGAGTAGTTCGCGGATTGATCCTCGTGCCCAGACAAGTTGGCAATTTTAGACATAGCCTCCAAGGCGATTATGCCCTTGATAGCCAAATTAGTTTGATTTCTAATTTTGTGTTAGCAAATTGGTATCCAGATCATCAAAAGGCCTCAACTTACGCAAGGTGGCCAGCAAAGTCGTCAGTGGAAAGTTGCTCGGCTGGAATCTTGCTTTCCTCAATCAGGAACTGCGCCCATTGTTGCAGTAAATCCCAATTGTCAGACAAATAGTCATTGTCGCTCTTGCGTTGAGCATACGCCAACATCATGATGATCATATTGCCACATTCTTCGAGCGGCATGGACTCGTCATCTCCATTTGGATGACCACGCGCAATGGGGAATGTTCCTAGGTCATGCTAGAAATACGTTAGTACATAATTGTTCCCTGACAGAGAAGGGTGACGAGGAAGCTCACCTGGGCAGATTTGTTTGGGTAATGATAGCGGTCGTTTTCGAGAAGAGGCGCAAGAATGTACCGAATGAGGTCAGGGTTGAGATATATAAAGATTGGAATTGTTGGGAAAATGACATCAACCGTTTGAATATCGCTGTTGGAACTGATTTCTTTCAGGAAAACGAGAACCTCATCCTGAGAACCAGTGTACGCAAGTGCTCCCCACACTTGACGCACTGCAAGGCTGGTGATTGTCAAGTAATCCTGGCCTCCAGCGGCTTTGGAATCATCTGCAACTCGACTGTCGAGCTTTCCGGAGTATTCCACGGCGTACTCATAGTCTTTGTAGAAAAAGGGAACCAACTCGTCCTCAGAAAAGTATGTCGTCCAAAGGGATGGGAGAGATTGGATTTCCTCTTCCTGGCCTTGGAATTGAATTGCGTTTTCTTGAGCGTACCCAATAGTAAATAACGTGCTCTTCGAGGTACTTCCAACCACGGAGAGATTTCTGGCGAAAGAAAATACTGGCCTATGCCTCGTTAATAGTCAGGTCTAAGTAGCATTTGGGGTGTGCGAACCATCGATCTTGAACTGCTCTGAACTCGCTGTCAATATCTCCGGTAAGGTTTCCTTGGCTGATGAACTGGTTTCGGACTTCGGTATCCTCGCCAATCTGATACGTGAGGCCATCCTGATTTCACATAAGTATATCCAACGCACATAGTCAAGGGCTCTGCCTCACCTCGTCGCCCGTAGTCCAGTACCAATTACCCCATGATGCAGCCTCACTAGCTTCGGTAAATTCTTGTTGATCTTGTCGGTAAAACTTGTGATAACGAGTCTCGTTGCTAGATTTGCTCTCCCATTCAATGATGGCACTATTGTCTCCAGATGCCCATTCTATAGATAAATTAGCAATGATACAAAACACGTATTTGAATACGTACCTCCAGAGACGTCGCAGTATATCTGCACCGAGTGAGAATCTTCATCCAAGGATTTGACAGCAACCTCCAAGTATGACGAGGTGACCGACTGCCTACGCAGATCATCGTAGTAAACAGGAGACAAGAATGAGATCGTCATCTCAACTTTGCTGGCAACGCTCATTGTAAAAACAGTCTTGGTCGATGTATATTCTAGCGAGGTCTGATCCACGAGGGCAGCGTCCGTCGCGTTACCCATCCAGTTGTACGCTTCCCCGTCAACTCGGATTAGGCCCTGCCAGCCCCGCACAATTTCACTATAAGGCACGCAAAGTCAGAACTTGCACCATGATCGGATTGGGCCATTTTACCTCCACAATTTTGGCCACTGGCCAGGGAGATATCCCGACGGCCCGCCATCAGTCCTTCCATTAAGCCAGACATTTAGGTATGGCGAGCGCACTGCCAGTGGGGCCGCAGGAGGTCGGGCAGGGCTGAAGGTCGACTCCGCATCTATTGGAGATGCATAGATGACGAATAAAAGCGCTGTAAAAAGCGCCAAGAAACCCATTGTTTATAGTGAGATTTACTTTGGGGTGGAAAACAAAGTTAAACTAGTCCAAGAATCACAGTCCATCTCACGCAAAAAAAGATGGATGTTTAGGGCAGAAGCTGACAGAGGAGACGGGTAGGAGTATCTCTTTATTGGTGCTCCATGAGAAAATATGTAGGATTGGGAACCTCGAAGGCGGCAAATGCGACGCATGGTTACATTTATTAGTGAAAGGAAGATGAACGGGCGATCAGAGCCTATCATATTAAATCAGCGTGGAGAAACGCATACTCGGAAACTACTGCGCTAGGCAAGGGGGATGAAAATCGGGTGGCTTACATGGTTTTGTCGGAGTCTGATGATGATCGATGATGCAACGGCACCTGGCAGCCGAATTTAACCTGCATCCGACCGCGGCCCTTTTGGTGAAAATTTGCAATGCATGTGCATTAATTACAAGGCGTCCGGTGCACTATTATTAGTCAGATTGTAAGCAACCTGTTTCAGGAGGAATGTGGGAAGGGGATCCCTGCACCAGGAAGGCTCGAGAGCCTTCACAGTGGTCCAAATACGATCGATGTTCATAAGTTGGGCTATGCAAGATTTCCAAGCCTCAATGGGGATGGAATGTAACGTGCGCAGAAACCAATCAAAATCCCCTGGCGCACTGCCATTGGAATTGTGTTTCATAAATTAGCGCTCCACCTTCATTAAAACAAGCTGGATAAAGCAGGCCAATTTAGTCGATAATGCTGTGAGCCTCCGAATTTCCATGCCTGCAAGACCGTCCTTAATAACCTCGATGCCGGAGAAGAGTCCAAGTAATCTTGACCAATTGCGGAATCCCATAATACGTTTACGTTTGAAGACGTTGCTGTACCTTGCACAGGGGAAAGTTGTAAATTTGCGACCGATGGATATCCGGTATGTCGGTGCACAAATATAATGGAGAATAATTCATATTCGGATAATAATTCCCCCGGGCGAATGGTTTAGTGGTATAATACTCCCTTAGCATAATTCGTCTGAATAACTTGGGAGTGGTCCAGGGTTCGATTCCCTGTTCGTCCATTGCAGGCGGTTAAATTCCGCCAGTTTTTTTTGGCAAAAGTTTTGCCTCAGAATCACACTCCCATAAACACTTACTTTCGACCGTTTCATCCGAAAATGAGCTCACCTAAATAATTTTTTCTACTTTTATTAGACCCATCTAGGTTGTTTTCCCAACTTGACCAATCCCTGTTTCTATAGGGTAGGTGATCTCATTTGGTGAATAAATTCGCCACAGTTCTGTGAATGCTTAATGGTCACAAAAGTTTGGACATTGAGATCGGCCTATTTCTTTCCATGTATTTTTCTAGTAGGTAAATGAGTTTTAAGGTTATTCGTTGGTTAACAGTGGTGGACAAACTCGCATTTCTTTTGAGAATAGATTACTATGTAGACGGCAACTTGAGCTGATATTTACAGTAATGCTAGCGCATTGGGAGGTGATGCAATCCCTGAAATGATATTCAAGTTTTGGATCGTCAAAAAGAATGTGGATCTGCTGCGCTTATGAAGCTCCTTAGCCAAAGTCTCCAAATCGAGCAACTCAACGATACTCTGACCCCAGCCGCCAATAAATAGCTGATGCAATGACCGAGGGGTGTTATCAATTGTTTTGTTCATCGGTAGCTGAGGCAAGTTAGTAAGAATTCTATTCGAGGAGGGGTTGGACTGACGCTTTCGAAAGCTGGATTGTCACCGCCAACGAGGCTGAGCTTCTTCTCCCACAGCCATTTGGCGCTAGCGTCACTTGCTTCCATGCCAACAGAGAAGCCATCTGACAATGGTAAAAGAACGCGTTCGGTCGCGTTCAATGTCATATACTGCCTCATCCACCCTGTTCTGATAACCAGCATGTCGCCTGGTCGCGCCCAGTCTTTTCCCAAGCCCTGCCATTCCGCAACCTGGTCTAATTCTGAAGAAGTGATGTCGACAGAATTGAATGCATCGAAGACCTGGTTTTGGGAATCTTTCCATGCAGCCCAGTCTAGAAGGACCCCTCTAACAGCGATGCCTTTTTGCGCTGCGACTTGCAGGCCAAGAGCAATGGTGGGATTCGGCCCAATAACCTCATCGTAGTTTGCAATCAGGTCATTGTACCATTGGTAAGAATCCACACTGTTATTAGTAGAATATGGAAAATGCCGCAGTCCATCATATTGTGTGCTGATTTGGGTGTTCATGACAATCACATCATCTGTGTAGCCATCCCCAGGCTGAAAGAGGTGGGTAAGTGGCTTTCTGTTTGCATTTGGTGGCGGATTCGGCATATCAAGCTCAAGGTTGATTGGGATGGCGATACCCTCCCTGATTTCGGATGCAGCATCCATAATTGTTTCATTGGTGATATGGTTCAGGGCTCCATGTTCATCTTCTAGTCCCCAAACGCCCCATGCTGCTTTTGTAGGAAAGTCGCTGTGCAATGGTAATTGTTCATAGGTAGGCCAATTCTCGTAAATATTCAAGGTAGCATTGAAACGGCGGACAATTGAAGCCTTTGAATTCGAAATGGCGTTTGCGCGATGCCCTCCAAGTTGGAAAAGCAGCACAGTCAACCAACGCGGCTGCATATTGGTCGAAGATTAACCAATGCGAAATCAGTTGGACGATATAGCAAGAAAGACTGGGGAAGCAATTATGTAGCGAAAGACCAAGCTCTTCATCTGAATCGAGGAATCAAAATTGGGGGGGGGGGGGTAGTATTTTCAGCGTTGAATCTAATTTGCTTCCGTTCGCTCGGGTTTCGCTTCTCTTGAGAAGCTAAATATATGGGTCAATAAATTGCTGTCTCTCCGGGATATGCGGATGAACAAAACGCTCTGACCTCGGTCAGATTAACCCCGCCTTTTGGGCCCCGGACAATGCGGAGACATTTGTTGTGGACTAGCCTTGAACAAGAAAGGATGGGCTCATAACTGAGTGAATTTTTCATTCTAATGGGTTAGATTTGGGGGGCTGGGGTAAACGTTTATACCTCAATACGACGGTAAACAACCCCACTCCCTGTCCTTGTTCATTTGCCGTCATCATTTATAGGTGAGTTTACCCCAATATGGGTGAGCCAATGATCCGTTGACACAGTTGTGCAAAACGTTCATCCAAATCGAGGATACCCGAACCACACCATCTCGTCCGCACACTGTGCTGGCAACGGGGGCAAAGTGTGAGCTTGGGTAGAGGCATTATTCCATTTGAACGGTTGACCTTGCCTCAGAGCTCTGATTCCACCATGTTGTCTTTGCGTCACCTGTTGGGCTTTGCCTTATACACGGGCTGTCGCATGGTCGAAGCTGCCTCCTCCAATGATTCGCGTTGTTCGGTCACGTCCCTCAATGGTATCTTTGATGGCGATGACCAGGCTCAAGTTCAATTCGCCCAGCTTTTGGGGGAGAATGGCACTTTTGGACAAATAGAAGACATTGCGTATCCGGATAACGCAACCCATTTACCAGCACTATGTGTTGCAATCGTCAATGTCACATCCTCGCCAACTTCGTCTTACACGTTCGGGCTCTTCCTGCCGACGGAGTGGAACAATCGGTTCTTGGCTGTTGGGAATGGAGGCTTTTCGGGCGGAATCAACTGGTACGCGATGGGAACCGGAGTCAAGTATGGCTTCGCAGTCATGTCCACCTCCACCGGGCACAACTCCACAGGACAAGACATGGGTTGGGCATTAAACAACGCCGAGTCCAAAACTGATTGGGCTGGTCGAAGCCTGCATGGCTCAACCGTTTTGTCAAAGAAGCTGATCGAAGGGTATTACGAGACAGCGGCAAATCGTTCGTATTATTCTGGTTGCTCAACAGGAGGGCGTCAAGGTATAAAATCCGCGCAAGATTATCCAGAAGACTTTGATGGCATTCTCGCTGGCGCTCCCGCCTGGCTATCGACCAGCCAGCAGCTGTGGCAACTTAAAGTCGGCGCTATCAACCTGCCTGAGGATGGACCCGGCTATCTAAACACATCGAAATTCGAGATGATCAGTGATGAGGTCCTTCGCCAGTGTGATGGAGCCGATGGCGTTGTGGACAATGTCATCATGGACCCGAAGCGCTGCAACTTCCGGCCCGAAAAACTGCTCTGTACCCCAAAATCAACCAATCTTTCAGCATGTCTCACAGCACCACAGCTTTCCACGCTCAAGCAACTCTATTTACCTTTGATCCAACTAGATGCTGATGTCCACGCCTTGACTTACGTTTATCCTAACTTCGGGCTGGGATCGGAAAAGCAAATGCCAAGCTCCTTTGGAACAGATAACGAGCCGAGTCTTTATGGAACCGAATACGCCAAGAACTACATCTACGACGATCCTAACTGGGACTGGGAGAAGAGCTTCAATTACACGACCTTTGTAGAAGCCATGAAGTTGAACCCGGGCAATGTTAATGCGGACAATTTCAACTTGTCGGCATTCAATGGCCGGGGCGGAAAGATTGTCCAATACCATGGGTATGCTGATGGGCTGATACCCACAGATGCCAGCCGCATGCTATATGACAAGACGTGGGAGGCAATGGCTCTACAGGGCGTGGACCTCGATAGCTTTTACAGCCTATTTTTCGTACCAGGTATGCAACACTGCTCTGGTAGTGTGTACGATGCTCCATGGTACTTTGGTGGAAGCGGGCAGGCCTCCAACTTGGAAGACAACGGCCAACATGTATTTCCGGTGCAGGGCATAGCCGATACCAAGCATGATGCATTGCTGGCACTTGTTGATTGGGTTGAGAAGAGTGAATCGGTTGACAAGCTGGTCACTACCATGTTTAAAAACAATACTGTGAGCAGCGGAATCCTGAGGCAAAGGCCAATCTGCAAATACCCCGAGTTTGCTGTCTGGAATGGAAAGGGCGATATTGATTTGGCGGAAAGTTGGGATTGTACCGAGTAGTTGCCATAGTTTGATGTGAAAAATGAAAGCTTCCGTATATATTACGAACTTTAGCTCGGATGGCTCAATTCTTTCAATATGAAGGTGCCATTACCCCTCAAATTTATCACAGGTGACTTGTAGTAAGCTCTGCTTCAACCCATTCAACCATAACCTGGTGTCCTTTCCTCATTTCTTGTTATGGCTTAGTACGTATCGGCTGGAGAAATTGGAATGGATTTTAAACAGCATTGATAAGCCAACGTAGATTGTAATTTCACTTTAAGGCACCATGTTTCGGTTGTTCGTGTACCACGAACACCTTGGCCACGGTTGATTCAAAGAACTTTGAGATGTACATTGAACGGGAGGGTGTAGTTTTTTTTTGGTAAAAAAAAACAATAAAAACGAAATGTGATTCCAATGGTTTTCATGCTACTTAATCCTAAGTTTGATCCTTTGATGCTGCGACTAATTGGGAAAAGACTGTAGTTGGCTGCTGTCGTCGATCCGCGATGGAGAGCTGAATGTTCCTTTATCCATACAAAATATCCATTAATATCTATTAGAAAGAACTGCACATAGATTTCATTGTAGTTTATCTCATATTTTGATGCCCTATGCAGTATTTTCACAGCCCATCTCTGGCATCGGAGTGGCTGGGCGTGGCGGCGTTGCGTGGTTGCCTAATTCGACTTGGTGACGAGCCGACGTCTTGAATCTAGGGTGGTGAAATGATAATTAGCCAAAGCAAAAGCGAAGGATCAATTTTAAGTCGTATGATTTATCCGGAGAGGATAAATCGCACATATTTGGGATGCCAAGCATTGTTCCTGGTTTGTCGGTGGTCAGATGGCTGCCTGGTGCAATCCGCCATTCACCCAATCATATTATTGATAAGCTGTGGCCTGAGGACGCTAAATTCTTCAATATCTACATAAAGGCGCCCATCTTACTGATGCATGCTATTGCTTATTCTTCTTCCATCCTATCATTTCATCTCAAGGCCTCGCGCTCAATTGCTAAATCACTGTGACATTGGAATACCCCGCACCCAAGGACAGTCATCGACCCACTCCCCACTCAGCATGGCTACTTCGGGAAGCGTCTTCTCCGAGACATTGAAAGAAATTACGAACACAAAACTCAATGAACTCTCAAAGAAACGCTCTGGGTTCGAGCATAAAAAGGCGTCCCTCTTGCAATCAGCTGAGGCTGAGGTAGATGGCGTGAAGCGTCTGGTGATTCTGAGCCATGGCGTCAAGGAATGCTTTGACATCAAGCTTGACAAAGCTGGCAAGGTCATCCCCAAGCAGACAAAGCATTCCAGGCTAGAGACAGAACTTGGAAATCTCGATCGATTCCTGGATCAAGCTAGGTGTGACCCATCGGTTTCTCAAAATATGCTGCGTGCCTGGGGAGATTCCCTGCTTCGCCACCTGGACATGCAGTCTCTCAAGTTCCAGTACGCCTCGTTATACGGGCAGCTCGTCACAGAGTGGCTGTCTGGTGATGAGTCTGATAAGCCGGCCGCGGGTGATGATGTTGAGATGGGCGAGGCGTTCGAGGTAGTGGATAATGCCAAGAAGATGGAGTCGAGGATGGAATGGGAAAAAATGGTGTTCGAGCCAGCTGAAGTCAACGAGTCTACCCTCAACCAATATCTGGATCATCTTTTTGGATTTGGTGATGATGAAAAGAAGAAAATCGTGGATGCTTTGCAGGAATTGCGAGATTCGGTGTACTCATTCGAGGCGCGGATTTCGACACCGGACCAGTTCAACGTCTCCTCCCTAAGATGGATTATCCAAGGCCTCCACTCATCCGACTTGCTTTCTGATGAAAAGCGCGAGGTGCTCAAGGACTTTGAGGGTAACCCCATAATTTTGAACGAGATTGCGGACGTTCTCAATATGCGTATCAGCGGATTAAACTCGTGGACTTGGAGCTCCGAGGCACCCGTCCGCGTGGAGATGCGACGGAAGATCAGTGGTGTCTACAACATCCACATGCATGAAGATCTACTACAGGCTATTTTCCTCCACTACATTGGAGTGAAGTGGAGTGTCTTTTTCAAAGAAGCTTTCCAGGACTTTCGCAAGTTTGACGGCGCCTGGAAGTCCACTCGCAAGGATGTTCCAAAGGCTGATAGACTGAGACTCGGATATTATCTGGGACCGCTGCAGCACTCGCCATGTCTGCAATCCGCTCAAACGAAGATCTACGATTCCAAATACTTTATGGCGCAGCTTTTGGATTATGAGACACAAACTACAGAAACCGCTGAAGGGGAAGAAGAGGCAGAATATGAAGAATTCGCTCCAAGTAGCCGAAAGCGAAAGGTTGGTAGGACAAAACAAACAGCTAGAAGGTCAACAGGAGGAAAGGCACCTCGTCAGCAGCCCGCAAGCCAAACCGCCTTCAGATCGGCAAAATCGACGAACTATATCCGTGCTGCTGCGGAGGCATTTGGGGAGGACGAGGATGACGAGGAAGACGAAGAACCGAAAACACACAACCCAATGTCACTGAAACAGAACCTGCTTCACCTACTTTCCACCGAAATCACCATCAACACCCGTCTTTATGGTGAAATGACCGCATTTCACTCCGTCTTTGAGAGCTGGAATCCACTATTGCCACACCAAACCGTATGTGCCATTCTCAAGTTCTTTGGGGTTTCCGACACGTGGCTTGGATTTTTTGCAAAGTTCCTGGAGGCCCCCTTGAAGTTCATTGATGACGATGAATCCACTGCTGCACGAAAGCGACGCCGAGGCACACCAGCATCCCACGTGCTCAGCGAGGTCTTTGGGGAGACGACTCTCTTCTGCCTCGACTTTGCCATCAACCAGTCAACTTCTGGGAATCCCCTCTGGAGGATCCATGATGACATTTGGTTCTGGTCTCGTGATCATGATGTTGCTGTGAAGGCGTGGAAGACTGTGACTGATTTTGCGACCATCACCGGTACAAAGATCAACCCGGCCAAGACTGGCACTGTCAGAGTCTCAAATAACCACGAACAGACCCTGACAATTGATGAGTCTTTGCCAGAGGGCGAGATTCGCTGGGGCTTTCTGCGTTTGTCGCCCCAGAGTGGCAGATTCGAAATTGATCAACGCATGGTGGATTCTCATATTGAGGAGCTGCACAAACAGCTCAATGAAAAGTCCAAGAGTATTCTGGCATTCATCCAGGCTTGGAATACCTATGCATCCACCTTCTTCACGTCTAATTTCGGCAAGCCGGCAAACTGCTTTGGGAGACAGCACGTTGACAATATGCTGTCCACTCACGAGCGCATCCAGCGTCAAGTTTTCTCAATGCTGCCTGGGGATGGGAAAGAAAAAGCCGGCAGCGTGGCTGAGTATCTCAAGTACGCACTTGGTCAACGTTTCGGCACCGACAACATCCCTGATGGATACTTGTTTTTCCCGATGGAGCTGGGGGGCCTTGACTTGCAATCACCCTTCATTTCCTTGCTCCAGATCCGTGATCAGGTCCTCCAATCCCCATCGGAACTGCTTGACAAGTTTGAGAAAGCGGAGCGCGATGCGTACGAGGCTGCTAAGGTGCAGTTCCTCGAAGGCAACATTAAACACTTGCGTTATTCGCTCGACAACCCTGACTGGGTGCCTGAATCGATAGATGAGCGCGAGAATTTCATGTCCTTTGATGAGTATGTACGCTACCGGGAATACTTCAAGTTTGGTCACCACTCCAACGAGACGCACCTGCATGATGTGTTCCGGCAGTTGATGAAACGCCCTCAAGAGCAGAGTATTGACCCAGATGATCATAAAGTCTGGACAGCGGTGGAACAGCTGCAGGGGCAGTCAAATCTGCGAGGAATTACAAACTACTGGCACGGAATGCAGCCATATTGGCATTGGGTAGCTATGATGTACGGGCCTGAGATTGTTGATCGTTTTGGGGGGTTGAACATTGTTGATCCAGGCCTGCTGCCAATGGGAATGGTTACTTTGTTCAGAGATAAGAGGGTGAAGTGGTAAGGCCTGTTTAGTATGGAGAGGTTATGTGTTCCTTTCTTTCTGAGAATGGGCTGTGTAGGCTTCTCGCTGTGCTATTCGCTTTTTGTTCTGACCGATGCCTTCTGCAACGAAGTAAACTTTATCGCGCCCTTGGCTACCGCCATGTTTTAGTTTATTACATAATAGTTGGTTAGGCCCCTCATTAAATTAAAAGTTATCCACTATTTATTTAAATCGCCAGACAAGGGTCACCGTAATATTTAAAAGGAAAGAGCCAACAAAACCATGGAACTAGCGACAAAGAGGACGAGCGAAGATACAAGCACAAACTTGCGACATTCGTACGTGTCTACAGAGATGACGACGGTCAAGTTTGGGCTTTGCCACCAATAAAAAAGGTATGTAGATTTTCACACAGATGATGCGCGCGAACCTTTCTAAAACGAACAGGTGGAAGATGAAGTCAGGGCAGGTCCCCTGTACACATACAACTACCTACCCATTCTGGGATATCAACAGTTTCTTCAGCAAGCCCAGGATTTCCTACTTGGTGAAGACTCTCTCTCGAACAAACATGTCAAGCCTAGAATTGCCTCTGCGCAGACCGTTGCCGGGACTGGCGCAAACTTCCTCGGGGCGCGCTTCGTCTGCAGCCAACTCAAGCCCCGCGCCGTCTGGCTATCCGATCCCAGTTGGGGGTCCTCATGACTTGATATGGAAGCATGCGTCCAACGATGCAACTGTGCGCAAATATTATCCTTATTATGACCGGAATACAAAGACCCTTGACTTTGATGGCATGATGAAGAAGTTGGACCAAGATGCTGAACCGGGAGATGTCATTGTGCTTCACGCTTGCGCACATAATCCGACCGGTCTTGATCCAACCAAATCCCAATGGGAGGCGATTGCGAGGATTTGCGAAAACAAGAGGCTTTTCCCATTCTTTGACTGTGCCTAGTGAGTAAAAGCCGAACACATGACAGAGATGTATTAATGTTTGTTAGTCAAGGGTTTGCTTCAGGGGACGCTGATCAAGATGCATCGGCAATGCGACTGTTCATCAACTCCCAGAAATTTGAACTGTGCATCGCGAAATCCTTTTCGAAGAATTGCGCACTGTATGGCCAGAGAATCAGGGCTTTGCATGTTGTCACCGCTTCCAGCGATGCTCGGGAACGTGTCCTGAGCCATCTCACCCAACTTCAGCGCAGTGACTTTAGCACTCATCCATATTATGGCGCCAGAGTTGTCGCTCAGCTGCTTTCCGCCCCTGCCCTGGTGGAAGAATGGAAAGTGGATCTCCGTTCTATGAGCTCGCGAGTGGTGGGGATGAGACGGACACTGCTCGACAGGCTGCACAGGCTACGCACACTAGGCGATTGGAGCCATCTTACAAATCAAGTGAGTAAGCCATAGAGAAAACTTGGATTTTGTGGAAAAAAAAAGAAAAAAGAAATAACCGCTCAAGGTTAGACGGGAATGTTCTCCTATTCAGGCCTCACCCTCACCAAAGCTCAAGTGCGTTTGCTGAAGGAGGAACACCACGTTTCCATGATTGAGACAGGAAGAATGTGCATGGCAGGGTGTCAGTCAAAACACAATCCTTTTTTAGATGAAGCTAACATTTTAATTGCAGTAAATTCCGGGAATTTTGATTATGTTGCCGAGGTAATTGACTACGTAGTCCGCGAGGTTCCGGATGATACAACAGAGATGAATCAAGGCCATGGGCATGAGAGATAGGGCCCAAATGTCCCATGGAACCATTTTTCCAAGCACATGTCAAAAGTGGGAGTCCTTGTGCCTTTTCCTAATGTCTGGATTTCTCCTCTCGAGGCCCAACCCGACTTTTGGCCAAGGCACGCGACTGTCTCCACAAATGTTTTCGGGTTCAAGAGAGTATTCCCGAATGCAACAATGCATTTAGCCTTTTTTATTTCAATCTCTATTGATTGGTTACTATGACTCAGCTTTAGATGACTGCTGCGTACAAGTCCTAATGTGTCTTGGCGCTGTCTGGTGGTTGATCCGAGACTCCGCGAGGCTTCGAATATATTGAAGCGCTATGATCCGGAAATCCGCGTGTCGTTGGGGAATATGCAGATGCACCATCGCTTAAAACTTCCCGATAGACGTAGCTGGGCAGATCTTTTTACCATCCAGGTATCGTCGCCTGCAGCTGATGGCACGACGGTTTGCCAAGGTGACACCCCGGTCCAAAATGGGGAAATATGAGGGGTAGAAGTATTGGAAGCCCGAGTTGGAACTAGCTTGGTGCGGAACATCGTCACTAACGAGTCGCGATGGACAAAAGCACAACCCTGCCAAAAATCATGTCGCGGCCTGATCGCTTCTCTAATTGCTGGTTACAAACTTGTGAGCAGTTCAATGACAATTCCTGCTCGGCTCCCTCTGCTACCATTCTGTTTCAAACTCAGAAGGGTCGTTCGGCACTGCAACATGCTCATGACCAAACCTTTTATAGTCATTTATGCTGCACTCCTTTCTCTGACTCGGGAACGCCTTGGCGACATTTACGCTTGACTCGTTTCAATACAGAACTATTAGATGGGCGTTGTGGGGAGAGCCCACGCATCGCAGCGCCGCTCCACTTCCCCCATATTACCCCAGGGACCGAGATAACCTTGTTTTAGTGCAACCTTGATTTGCTTGGCACTCACGGGATCAAATGAGCGGCTGGAGAGTACGAGGTATGCGAAGCTGGGGAAAATGGAGTCCGAGGACCTAGGTCAACGGTCATGTTCTCCCCTTGGGGCCGTGGAACCAAGTTATATAAACATGCCTCCGCCCCAAATCTAGGTTTAGAATTTGAGCGCCGGAATCCATCGCTCTGCCAACACTTCAATTGATTTGAACAAGCAAGAAAATGGCGACCGCCAGCGACGCTTCGGGCGAAAATCGCCCTAGCGATGAGAAATCGTCGGCCCATGTCAATGAGAAGGCGCCCCGTCATGAGCATGCCGAGCACGTAAACGACGCCTCGGTTGCCCTCGCAGCAGCTGTGGCTGAGGAAAAACCCAACCCGTGGTCGCGCAACATGATGAAGCTGTACCTCATCATGGGAGTCGGCTACTTGGTTTCGACCATGAACGGATATGGTCGGTAATTACCAACTCCAATTATCTACTCCGTTTGTCTAATTCTATCCAGATGGCTCACTCATGGCCTCTGTCAATGCCATGATTCCGTACCAGAGGTCATTTGGGCTTGATGGCGCGGGCTCGTCCACCGGCATCGTCTTTATCATTTACAACCTCGGGCAAATCGCTGCGTTTCCATTTTGCGGGCTGCTAGCTGACGGCTTGGGGCGACGCTGGTGCATCTTCATTGGTTGTGCTTGGGTGATCATCGGAACAGCAATTCAGGGCACGGCCAACTCGCTTGGACACTTCATTGCGGGTCGATTTGTGCTTGGCTTTGGAGCGGCGATTGCGTCTGGTGGAGCCCCAGCCTACACAGTGGAGCTTGCTCATCCCGCCTATCGCGGTTTTATGGCTGGCATGTAAGTCGGCCCCTTTCTAATACTTGCAACCTCGACTCACTTAGACTATAGGTACAACAACCTTTGGTGGTTGGGTCAAATCCTTGCCGGATGGACCACGTATGGTACGAACCTGCACTTTAACTCGTCGTGGGCGTGGCGAGTCCCAACCATTGTGCAAGCGGGAATGCCCGCCATTACAATGATGGCAGTCATGTTTTTTCCCGAATCTCCGCGTTGGCTCATCGCCCAGGGCCGCGAGGAGGAGGCTCTCCAGATCTTGGCAAAGTACCACGGTGAGGGAAACGTCAACAGCTCCATTGTCCAGCTTCAGTATCGCGAAATTATTGAAGACAAGAAGCTGCACGATAAAAAGGACGCCTGGTGGGATTATCGCGCGCTTGCCAACACCAGACCTGCTCGATACCGCCTCGGTATGGTTGTGGGCATGGCATTTTTTGGACAGTGGTCAGGTGAATAGCATTCCTCGAGCTGTCTTGCGACTGAAGAAAGCTAACAAGAATGTAGGCAACAACGTGGTTTCGTATTTTATGCCCGAAATGATCAAGTCGGCCGGTATTACCAGCACCAACACCCAGCTGTTGCTCAACGCAATCAACCCGATATTTTGCATGATTGCGTCAGTGTATGGCGCCTCACTCCTGGATAAGCTTGGCCGAAGGCCAATGATGCTGTGGGGACTGGCTGGTTGCATGGTATCGTATATTTTTCTCACCGCCTTTACTGCCAGCATCGACAAGCACCCCAACCTATCATATGGTGTCATCGTCGCCATTTACGTCTTTGGCATATTCTTTGCGTGGAGCTTTACGCCCCTGCAGTCGCTGTATGTGGTGGAATGCCTGGAGAACCGAACACGCGCCAAAGGATCTGGCCTTAACTTCCTTTTCCTCAATATTGCCATGATTGTGAACACTTATGGCATCAGCGAAGGTATTAGAGTTATCGGCTGGAAACTCTACATCATTTACATTGGCTGGATCGCCGTCGAGATGATTGTCATTTATTTCTTCTTTGTGGAGACAGCCAACAAGACACTGGAGGAATTGAGCGCCGTCTTTGAAGCACCGAATCCTAGGAAAGAGAGCACCAAGAAGCATCGAGTGCAGGTGGATGGAAGTGGAAGGGTCGTTCAAGCCACAGGGGTGGACGTTTAAATGCAAATGTGGCCGCTATTGCTTGCTGGATGGGTCAGAGGATGGAAATCTTAGATATAATCAGATTGAGAATGGGTTCATGTCGCAGTCCAATACTAGGATGGAAAGCTCTAGTAGAGAGCTCAACAAATTCAGATTTTATGACTTCAGGTTCTTTTGGCTGCTATCAGGAGTGCTTTGTGAGAAGCTTGGCTAGGGGCCAGGGTATCCCGGTAGGGGTCTTTGCGCTTGTCAGACCTTCTGCCCCGCTACGGGGTGTGTGCTAACTTCAAATTGGTGAGACGCGCGTGGCAATCAAGCATAATAAGAAGAAATCCGATTAGCTGTTTTAGGGCGTATTTCCAAGGGGAATTGACTATGTCTTTCCACGTTTGATGTCCTAGCAGCGATGCGGGAAGTTCATACCACACCGCGTCAAGACCTTGGCCATTTGAGTCGTGCCACATCCTCTTCCGGATTGGCGATAGCTCTCATCAGTCCAGACCGAACCCCAAGTTAACTGTGACCAACCACAACATCGGAGTTTTGGGCCACAGCACGTGTCGGCTCGTAGTGGATCATAGCAGCAACGAGGCAAAGGGAGGGGTACTGGCTGAGACAAGCATCACTGGGGAAAAGCAATTCATGTCACAGAGCAGCACGCCTCAAACGTGAGATATTGGTGTTTGCGCGATATCCTCAAATTACCGCTCAGCTTAATATAGAACAGAATGTCACCCATTCCTAGCCATAGGCTCTAAGCCAATTTGGATCGTGCATTAAACCCCGTTTCGGTTAGATCGGGTCAGCCCTTCCACGAAAATGAAGCCATGTGGGGATGCTGTTGAGGCGAGGGCTGAATCTGAGTGGCTGGCCAACAGAACAGGCGGGCCTCCAGGACTGGTTTGAGTCGCCAACCCCCGCCTTCACTTTCTGCAGAGGGACGGGAAGGCAGACTTGGCAAGCTATGTTCGCCAAGACAATTTTGAAGACGCTCGATTGGATCGCCCCAAGCCTCTGAGACCAAGATGTAGAACATGCGTGTAGGACAGCAATGAGCCGCAGCGAGGATGGTAAATGTAGGACCCGGAGGACAGCAGGACCGAAGGCAGCCTGAAGGTGACACGGGGGATTCTGCCTTGTCGCAATGTGGCGCGTCTCATTTATCGACTGCGGCTGAACCATGCAGCAACTAGCCCTGCAATGGGACTCAGCTGGTAGGCGCCAGCTGCTGTGCTCCTTGGGCCTGGACCATCTCGGACTGGAGTTTGGCATGATGCCATGTCCTTTATCCGTCGTTGAAGCCGCTGTCTTTTTTCCCCCTCGGTTTACTCTCCCCTGCTGCTGCAAGTCTACTTGCAACAACACCAACCGACAAAATGCCTTTCGACTTCAAAGCATACGACGCAAAATGCCAGGGCCTCACGCCCGAGGAGCTTCAGCGAGAATGGGAGCACTACACGCGCCTCATCTCGGGCGCCGCAACTTCCACTGCCGTGTCGGGAATTGCCGTTCCCTTTACCCTCGGCGTCTCGACCATTGGTGTGGCCATGGCGGCACCGGCGATTCACAACGCCCGCAAGAAGCGTGAAATCATTGAGAAGCATCTCAACAGACACAACGCAACTCACGTAACGCGCAAGCGCGATGTTATAGGGAGCATGGCCGTGAGCGGCACGATTGGCGTTGTAACGCTGGGCGTGGGATCAATGGGCGCTGATGCCATTGCGACAACGGGCGCCGAGCACGGAATACAAACCATCGTCGAGAACGAGCTGGCCGTCAAGGTGGTGACCCACGCAGCGCTCGACGGAGCAGGGTTGGCAGTGGAACACGCTCACACAGGCCATCTCAAGAAGAAGGATGCCCACAAAGCCTTCCAGAAAGCCGGTGTTTTCCAGGCTGTCCAAGATGCCAAGGCAGCTGAGGCCGGCTACTCTATCGCACCCTACAACCCGCAAGCTGCTGGGGCCGCGAGCAGCTCGGCTCAATATGTTCCGCCGCCACCGCCGTACAATATGGCTACAACCTACCAGATGCCACCAAACCAAACCGGCTATCAGCCAGACTTCAAAGCGCCCGTCGCCCAAACCTCATCTATTCCAGGACAACCCTACATGCCGCCAGGTGGTTATGTTCCACAGGCCACTCCTCAGCCGTACGTTCAACCTTCGGGTCAACCTTCGGGTCAACCCCAGTATCATCTTCAGCCAAACATGACGGGTATGTCTTCGGCAACTCTGCCTCCCTATCAGGCGCCGCCCCAGTCCGTTGCCGGAACAGAAGGAACCCAGTCAACTGTGCCCTACCAGCAGCAACAAGTGTATTCGCAACCCCCGCCAGGCTCCGTCCTACCCAGCTATAGTGCACCAGCTCCATCTGTGCCTGGGGCGTATGACATGAAGGCCATGAACGAAGCCCTCCCCGCGCCAGCGCCGTACACCTACCCTGCCCCACCCAGTACCTTGGGTTCATCAACACCACAACCACCACATGTTCAACACTATGCCGCTCTTCCAAGCCACACTCCACAGCCAAGTGTTGCGACTCCTATCCAAGAGCCCGTCCATGCGTCTGCAGGAACCTTCCAGCAAGAACCAGCCGCCCACGGCTTTCCTCCAGACCACAAACAGCACCCAACTCCCGCACCATACCAACCAACACCTGCTCAACCAGCTGCGAACCAAGCCTATCCTCCTCCTCCACCGCCCCCACAAGACTATTCCAAGAGAGATTCCATCGTCAACACTCTCCAGCCTCCCTTCCCTCCCCAGCAAAATATTGCGGCCCCTCAGCCGATGCATTCCTACACACCCGCAACTGTCCAGCAACCACAAGCCGCACCAACTCCCGCGCCACCAACACCATACTCGATGCCTCCCCAGTGTCAGCCCCCGAGCACTCCGCAACACACCCAACAGTACCAGTACAATGCTGGTGTCTACTCCCCACTTCCCTCGCCGCCTCAGAACCAGCCTCAGCAACAGTATCAGCCCCTTGCTTGCCATCAGAATGCACCTCAAACGTACCCGCCGCCACCACCTCAAGCGCAACCTCCTGCACCCAACTACCCGCCAACCCCCACCTCTTTGCCAAACTCCCCGCCCGTCGCTCAGCAGCACTCCAACGTGGGCTATTTCCCACCGCCCCCAAGCGCACCGCCGCCACAGACGGCCTGTGCCCCGCAGCCTCATCAATGGAATGGGCAGCCACAAAATGCCATGGCCTACACGCCTGCTGCAACACCTGGAGCGCCGTGGCAGCCGTACGGAGCTGCCCCGGCCTATCCTCAGTACCAGCAATAATGATCTCTCTATTCTCTTTCCTTTGCGTAATGGTAGAGGTGAGATGATAAATAAAAGTCAGACGAGATTAAACACCCTGTTTCTCAGATGTAGTGACAGCGATGGCTAGTGACCAAAATAATATGACCCCAATAGAAAAGATTGGTATCCTAGTTCTTTTTCTTTTTCCTCAATGGTTACGCGACTATTCTCTCCGTTTCCACATCACCGCCGTTCCCTGTCTCCTCCTTTTCTTCAAACTGCCTGAAATATCTTGAACGCTACCCGGCACAGGTTATTTGTGGTCTAAATCCATTCATTTAAAAGCCCCCACTTAATGCATTTACCCAAGTGCCACACCAATACACGTGAAAGTTAAGGAAAATTGTCTGCTTTTATTGGCTTCAGGGAGATATATTCTTTTTTATATTTTAGTGGCCTGAGCGTGTCTATTCGAATGAACACAACGATGGACATCAAAATGATTAAATACTTCCGCTTTACATATCTGTTCGTTTGTTCTGACTAAGCAATCGCCCCCTATCTCCAACTAAGTCATTGCAAGATTGTAGTGCCAGAATAACCAATCTAGGTCATAAGTATTGTATATGGTACTTGGGCATTAAGATTAAGGTGCCCGAAAATAAGCACACAGTTGTATGGTGCCCCTAGATTCTACAAGTTCAAGTCATGGAGTGGAGCAGAACATATCATTGGTTTCTTTATTGATCTCCTTCCTAGTAGTTGATTCGGTTTATCATACCGCAAAAGGATTCGATCAAGATACCCAATGACCATCTGTTTTCAAGTCCATTAACTTCGTCAAGCAGGTAGCAGAGTAATTTACTCACCGTCAAGCGCTTAGTTTGGTAGAGGCAAAACACAACTCTACCGAAATTGGACAAGATAAAATGGAAAACAATTTGGTGACCACAGTTCATCGCGCTGCTCCTGGCAGGGTGTTGAAAATCAAGCCTGAATATGGAGTCGCCTTGTTAGTCATGGCCAATGGCGATGGCACAGTTGGCCAAGCCAACAGGTCACCGTCGCTCAGGCTTCGGCTGCTCACGTGCTACAGACCAATTGGCTGAATTTTTTAGGCCCTCGCTTGAGGTTGGACGAGCTGGTGCGGAGCGGGCCGCCTCTGCGCTGCAGTAGTTCTCCAGTCTGAAAAGGATCGGCGAATTACCGGGATCCATGCTTTGTGGCCCGGAATCTTGGATAGCACAGGAGTCAGCGGAAATGGAAGCTCACGGTATATTTGCCGCGTAATTCGTCATCGAACTCACAATTTTCTCTATTTGAGAGGTCAAGAATCCTTTGATAAGAGGGACTCAATGGATGCGACCGAAGAATTTGCTGGAAATTTGGATTGCCTCCACACGGCTTGATTTTGTGGCGTTCACGATGCATATGCATTACGTGTCAGACCCCAATTATTCAGGCTCAAATTCCTTCCTGTCCTCATGCCCAGGAGTTGATTCCCATCCGTCACAGCTAAACGCATCTCCCTGCCTGAGCCGGAAGCCTCGTCAAAATCCTGTTCACCAGTTGACCTCTGAGAGACCTCTTACCAACCGTCACCTAACGCGTCTCATAGCCAAAGTTGCGCAAATTTATTGTAATTTTTGTTCAGGCTGACCCGCCTAAAAGACTAGCTTCGCGACGAGGGGAAGACATGGCGACCCAACTGAGCACGATTTTGCTCATAGGCATATTGATCATTTGGGCCCCAACATGCAAAGCCTCGGGTTTTGGTGATGACTTTGCCAACAACCTTTTTACTGATCTGGCACCGTACGTATCTTCGCTAATGCATTCACCGAAATAGCATTATTGATGCTAACTATGTTGCTCTCCCAGGCTACTAGCGCTGTTCGGGGAGCGAGCGACGACACAGTTTATGAGTCAAGCGACAGGATGGTCCGATAATGTACTCCTGGCCATGGCCCCTCTCGGCATTATTACAATCGTCGTTAGTGCAATCCGAGTAGGCGGTCCATCTTGGCTCAAGGCTATTATTGGAAGAGCACGCGAAAATGTCACCGGCGCTGAAGTCGAGCTCATGTCTTCTACTTCTCAAGAAGTTTGTGAAGTCTGGAATAAGAGCGAAGTCGTCAGGTGTGTAGGACCGTCACCTGTTTGCGAGTTTATTTTCTTGGCACCCAAGTCCAGTGAAGAGGTGAATGTGAAGGGTCCCATAAAAGTCCATAAGTGGGAGGACTACGAAGTGGACGAAAAATGGGATAAGCGTGCACAGCTACAAGATGCGAGCACAGAGTCCACGATGAAGGAACATGTCGTCAACAAACAGAAAGCAGAAGATGAAAGGAACGGATCCGGCATCACAACTAGTAAGTGATTACATTCTGCCGCCGGATAAGAAGCTAACCCCATGACAAGAGTCCAAGATCGGGGACTTGGAACAGGGACAAGGGGTTCCAGGTTCTAACGGCGCTCAATATGTGACTGGCGGCGTTGCTACCGACGCCAACCCAAACGACACCAACACTGATTCAAATATCATCACTAATGTCAATTCAAATGCTACAAATGGCCGCAAATCAAACAAAGACGAAGAAATGTGTGAGGTCAGAGATTACGAAATTATCTGTACTAAGAACAACACCAAGAATGCACCCAACATCTCACTTAATTCACATCAAGTGTCACGATCAGAAGTGGGTTTATGGGCAATTATTGGATCAATTATACAGGCTATTGTTCTGGTATATGCTAGCATTGCTACTTACACTCTCAAATACCCCAAGGGAGAAATGAGCCCGGTTGCTACATATTCCTTTCCTTGCGTTGCATCTGGCACGATTGCTTTGGTGGTCGGACTATTACTCTGCGCACACGTGGTTGAGAGCAGCACCTCTGAAACAACCTATAAAACCAAGGATACATTTGAAGCACGGCCGATATGGCTGCAAAAAAAGGCAGTTGTGGGAGACGAATTCTTCGATTCCTTTGCTATCATTCCTGATGTTTCTGGAAACACAATCAAGACTTCACATAGGGCTGACAAAGTCATATCGGACAATCTCATCGATTTCTGGCTTCAAAAGCTTGTAGGGATCGTCCGATTTGGTGCCAGAGTTTCCGAGCTGAGTGTATCCTGCACAAAAATGGAACAACAGGTTGAAAAGAAGAACGACATTACAGACTTTAAAACCTTACAAGAATACAAGACTGTTTGCGGAACATGCATTACCCTTCTCGGCTTCGTTGTTCAGTTCATCGGCATTCGAGGCATACACTGGTCTGTTTCAATTGTCCAATTGGGAGCAATCTTAATTTTGGCTGGTATTAGAGCCTGGGTTCGTCGTGGGTTTGCAAGCCCCCCCACGGCTCGATCGCTTTGTTCAGGGTTTGAGCTGGAATGGCTTGCTATTGAACTAGAGTCAATTCAAAACAAGGGTAATTTTTCCAATTTCTGGAACCAAAATGAGTCCTCAGGCCTGGGTAACCCGCAATGGGAGGTTGCGACTATTATACACAATGAAGATATACCGCAAAGCAAGGCGAAGACAGGTAATCTACAAGAATCTGAGGCCACGGTCGACGTAACTGGGGATCCTCACCCGGATCCGCAAGATGAACACCAAAGACAAAAGTGCGAATCCATTTCAAGTGCTGGGGAAGTAATGAGACTAAGGTCCCAACTCGGTAAAAAGGCAGGATGGAAGAGCCCCATCTCCACCGAGGCAAAAGCCCTTTCCAGAGCAATGGAAGTTACCATGGAAAATCTACTTGGATCTCGGAAAAGCCCATTTACTTGGACCTTGCCGGTCCAGTACGGAGGATCAAAAATTCAGAGGGTGATCCTTACACTCACAAAGCAAAGAAGTGGGAAATGGAAAGCTGACGAAGGCGAGATTGAGGCTATTCTATCGCTTTGGTTATACTCAATTCATCTCAAGCTTAACCAAGACCCATCAGATTCAATTGCTGAAAGTGGTTGGTTGACTGCTCAGAGATCTTCCGAAGACATCGGCCTGCGAATCCTGGGCAAAGACAGACCGGAGCTCTATCGTGACCTCCATTGGTGGATGCCCCGTGAAACTGCGAGATCACTACTGAGGGTGAAAAATGACCAGAACGGTGAAGTTGAAATAAAAAGCCACAGGATCGTAGCATCCTATGCTGGATATCCACGGATAAACAAAGAGGCCGCAACCACTCAATTTCGGAAAGTCGACATTGGTGAAATGGACTCTGATCTAGGTTCTATAGGTTCAACCATCGAGGACAATACTAAGAAAACGGAGGCTCGACGTGACTATCTAGTTGGCATTGAAATGTCAGCATATGAAAGAGAGCATGGCGACGAGATGCTAGCAGTGGAGTCGCATAACTCTCTGACATCTCTATATGCGCTGGATATTTTCTCCATCTTTATGTGGGCTGTGGCTGAAATTCTAGATCATCCTATTGATGGAAATGCCGATGTGCAGCCTATTAATCCGAGCGGCGGTGGCTCTTGGAGGGCATTCACACTTCGCAATGCACGGCTGTCGAAAATAGCGCAAGAAATCCAGGGAGCAGGGCTTGGCAGCCTCAGAGAAGTTTATCTCAGCATTCTTCCCGCACTAAGCGCAAACAACAAGCTGCCTAGAGTTGATAGCATTGTGGATTTGACAAGAAAACACGCAAACAAGCATGAGAAACTTGGAAATTTCAAGGCGGCAGGTAGTGATTATTTGTGGCTTTTTCACACAGTTAGCACATTTGCCGAGGAGACTACGGTGAGAGCTAAGGCTACTGTAGCACTAGTCGAACATCTCAGGCAATTATTAGAAAACACTGGGATAGGCAAGAAACAAGATTGCCTAAGCTCTTGGGATGTTGACTCGCGGAACGGTTGCATCGAGCTGGTGGAGAAGGCATTGAATAGCAAGAGTTCACCAAATATTTTGGGCATGTTGATGCAAGTATACGACTATCAGGGTCGTCATTGGGAATCCTCCTTGATCCCCAAGGAAAACCCGGCATGCACAACTGTGGGTACTGTTGCGCCTGCCAAGCCTCGGAGTATCGACTCCGATGATGAAAACTCCGGCACTGAGGACTCTGGCACTGAAGATTATGGCACTGAAGACGTCAAGATTAAGAACTTGGAGCCTGAAACCGCTCAGACTTTTCATTGTGGGCCAATCCATTTGCATGCAGCAAAGGGAGAACGCCAATCCTTGGAAGACTTGTTAGACCATGGAGCAGATATCGAAGCACGGGACCATCTTGGATGGACGCCATTGCATTACGCTGTAGCAAAATACCAATCGGGGACCATAGGCATATTTCGGGACAGTGGTGCGGAAATGGAGGCTGGCGACCTCCTGGGATGGACGCCACTGCATTATGCATGTCAAGTCGATTACTATGAGAGCCGAGATGATTACAATGAGCACATAGTTCAGGATTTGCTCATGGCAGGCGCAGACCCTAATGTGCAAGCCACAGACGGCACTGTGCCACTTCACTGCGCTGCAGTCCGTGGCCATGAGTACACAGTTCGGTGGCTGGTGGAGGCAGGAGCGACCGTAGATGTCCTAGACTCGTCAAAGAACACGCCATTGATGCTAGCCATGGTAAATGGCCACCAGGGCGTTGTCAGGTATTTACTGAACAGCGCAAACAAAAACTTACGAAATAGGGATGGTAGAACAGTGTTACACTTAGCAGCCTTTTCAGGAGACATAAAAACCATCCAGTTGCTCAAGGATCTTGAGGTCAACGCTGTGGACCGTCGAAAGCAAACACCTCTGCATTTAGCCGCCAGCGGAGGCCATATGAAGGCTATTCAGGCACTGGTTAAACTCAATGCTAAGATTGGTGTAAGAAATGACGGCGGAGAAACACCCTTACACCGAGCCGTCATGAAAGGCCATACAGAGGCCGCACAGATGCTCATTGAACTCGATGCGGAAATAAACACACCAAACTGGGAGGAAGAAACACTGCTGCATACAGCTGCTTCCAAAGGCCATTATGAGATTGCACGGATACTACTTGAACGTGGTGCCAATGCCAAAGCAAAAACTCATGATGGAACAACACCGCTGCATTCAGCTGCTTCCAATGGTCACTACGACATTGTTAGAATGATGATCAACGACTTCGGCGCCAACAAGTATACGCAAGATAATGAGCAACGAACACTACTGCATGTAGCTGCTTCTAATGGCCTTGATCAGACTGTGCGGATCCTGCTCAAGGAATTTGATGCCAATGTTGATGCACAAGACAAATCGGAAAACACGGCACTGCATCTAGCTGCTTCTAATGGACATTGCAAGACTGTGAAGACACTAGTCAATCGATTTCGTGCAAACAAGGATGCACAAAGGGGCGACGAAAGAACACCGCTACATTTAGCTGCCTCCCATAAGCAATATGAGGTTGTGCAATTACTCGCCAAAGAACTTCATGCCAACGTAAATATACAGGATAGATATGGAGGAACGCCACTGCATTCAGTTTCTTTTTACGGCTGTAAGGAGATGGTGCGACTGCTGGTCAAGGACTGCATTGCCAATATAGATGTACAAGACAACTACACAGGAACGCCACTACATACGGCCGCTAGGCAAGGCCACAAGGAGGTGGTGCAAACATTGATCAAGGAATTCGGTGCCAACCAAGATTGCAAAAATTACAAGCAGCAAACACCACTACATCTCGCTGCTTCCGAAGGCCACAAGAAAGTTGTACGAATATTGATCAAGGAATTTGGTGCTGATATAAATGCACAGGATCAAGACAAAAGAACGCCATTGCACCTAGCTGCTAATTCTGCTTACGTTGGTGAGCAGACTGTGCGCATGCTGGTTAAGGAACTTGGTGCCAATATAAATGCACAAGATAAGGACCAACGAACACCATTACACCTGGCTGCTTTAGATTGCTATAAGGAGAAGGTTATAAGACTTTTGATCGAGGAACTTCATGCTGGGGTTGATCTAAAAGATAGTGAGGGAAAGACACCTGTAGATATAGCAGCCCCAAATATTCGCAAAATATTTGAGCAAGTTGCCTAAGCAAATATTTAGCAATATTAGACCATATACAACGTTGTTGTTTTTAGCTTTGATAGAAGCATAAGCTGATAGGTGGCAAGTTAAACCGGGGCTTTTTAATTCAAGAGGAAACGAGATAGGTATAACATAGAGATGTGTTTTAGTAAAGCCTTGATAAATTTCTTCAACAAATCCAAGAAATCTTGCAACAATATACAAGTAAATAGAGCGCAACGACCTACAATGGCCAGTTCTATTAAACAGGGACAAACTGAAAGCATGCGTCCGAGCCGAACAATCTTGGCAAGCCAATGCATCCGAACAATGATGGTTAACTCTGGCTTTGACTCACAAGAGCAAAGCTGAATTGTAAGAGGATAAACTTGATCACTATTTGGTCGGGACGAAAGGATTTGCACAACTAGACGTCTTGTTTAGCACCATTTGTGCGACCGTTGTGTTACCGACAAATTTCGTCGCTTGTATTCTCGTTGTGTCAAACTATATCACCCAACTCTTTCAAAAACTTTGCGTCACTCTCATCCCAAGGGTGCTCAACAACAACCGTCTTAATTAGTTCCTCCTGCTCTTTGCCTCTTGGTTCAATTTTGTAAGGAAAGTGTCCCGGGTGATTAATTAAACCCTGGACACCCCCTACCTCCGGCACAATTTCCCTGTTTTCGGCATCGACCGCCTTGCTGATATTAAACGCAGCTGAAATACGGGATATAGTCAAAAAGATATTATCATCTGCCAAATATCGGCCAGGACAAATTCTGCGACCGTATCCAAAAACGTCAATTTCTGGGTCACGCTCATTGCGCGGCTCTAGGAACCTCTCGGGCTCAAAGTCGGACGGATTGGGATAGACTTCCGGGTCATGGCAGAACCACCAGATTGATGGAAGCGCGTATGAGCCCTTGGGTATGCGATATCCTGAAATGATGAGCTCCTCTTGGGTCAGATGGGTAAAGCCCATAGGCGCCACCGGAAACCAGCGGAGCGCTTCCTTGATGGTGGCATTGACATACGGTAGCCGTTCCTGATGGCCAAACTCCGGAAGCTTTCCAACGCCGACAACGTCATCGATCTCTTGCTGCATCTTCCTCTGCACATCGGGGAACAAGATCATGGCCAATAAGAAAGCAGCTATTGTTGAAACCGTCGTGTCAGCACCCCCGGCGTACATGACGCAGGCCGTGGACTTGATAACATGCTCATCTTCCCGGCTAAGTTTTGGGCTTCCTTCTTTCGAACCGCCCTGGTCGCATTCGGAGATGAGAGATGATGCGTAGGATTTGTCGTATTTGCCTGTCGCCATTCGCTTTCGGACGAACGTGTATGGGAGTTCCATGGTCGTTTCAAACCTGTGCCTCCATTCTCGCGCTGTCCTTTGAAACGAGGCACCTGGAAACCAAGAGGGAAGATACTTTAGGGGTGGGAAAATATCTACCATCCATGACATAGGGATGTTGCAGCGGCAAATGTTGTCCATCGTTTGCTCCATCATGTCAACCAAGGGATCGGCAGTGTGTGGTGCAATCGAATAGCCATAGGTGACCTTGAGCATGATGGCGCTGGCTTCACTGCAAGAGAGATATCAGAAATTTTGTGTGCTTCCTTGAAACAGGAAGTTGGGGTGTCACTCAACGTTTTAATGTGCTTCATCAAACCGTCGGGGTCATTTAGAACCCTATAAAGAAGTCGTCGCGACTCGACATCCTGGGCCTCGTAAAACCGGCGCGCGAAGGTCCTTGTGCCCATTTGCTGATGGACCAGCTTTCGGTAGTATTTATAATCATCATCATACGTTCTGTTTGAGAGAAGTGTTCCGTAACCACATAATTCACTCCCAAATGTTAATTGGGGCCTTGCCGAGGATTTTGCTGAGTGCTGGTTGAGAAGTTCATGTGCAGCCTCTTGATCATGGATTATCACCAGAGGTGTTCCCAATAGCGTTATTAGACTGATCGGTCCATATTCATCTTTGAATTTGAGCCAGTGTTCGAACTCCGGTTTGCCGGGCGGTGGAAGGTCAAGCAGATTGCCTACTATTGGTAGTGGCTTTGGGCCAGGAGGGAGACCAGAGCTTCTCTGGCCACGGAAATAGCGGAAACAAATGACAAGTGCCAATATAACTATTACAATGATTTGGTAGGTTGCTATTGACTCCATGGTGGTAAATTCAATGAATGATGCAGTGCTGGAGCGGGGGCTGGGGTTGGGTTATTTAGTGTCCGAAAGGGTATGTTGGAGATGCCTGCTTGCCCACCACTTCTTTCTGTTTTTCCTTTAGTTCCTTGCTTTGTATAGGATGGCGCTCAATCGTGCATCCATCATGTACAAGTGTGAGTGGTAGGTAGCCATTCACATTCAACAAAAAGGGCAAGTGGTGATGTCATGAGTGCACATTAAAGCAACTAGAACGTCACATGGTCGAAAGCCAAGCAGTCGCCTGTCTCAGGTGCGGCTGATTTCAAGCCACAGAAAGGGAGCATTGCGCGTCGCAAGATTGCATGAAAAGGAGCGATCGCAGTTGGTGGACGTGCTAACGGCGATGAATTTGAGTGCATTAGGAAGCTCTTGTATATGCAAAGGAGGGTCTGTCTGGACCTGTTCTACTTCTACATACATCCGGCTCCAGCCTGTACTGCGAGCAGATGCAAAAAAAAAAAACAAGTTTTATGGCCCCAATACCCTTTGTACCTGTACGAGTCATAATGGTTAAATCTTGACTAAAAAAGACGATCGAGGTGAAAGTCTTCAATGCCCAAATAGCTACCTCCGAAAGCTTATGAAGACTTGATAAAAGAGGCGCCTTACCCCACCCACTTAGCCTGATTTAAATGATGCTGACCACGCCCAGCATCTCTTATTGGTAGTGCTTGTCCCAAGGCTGGCCGAGGCCCCACCGATGGTCGCGGGCCTCAAATTCCTTCCATTGCAGATGGCGTCGAGGTTTGTGACTGTCAGATCAAGCTGGTTCCGGATTTGGCTATGTTTGCATATGAAGTCGGGTATGAGGCTGATTGAGGACGATTGCGTTAATTATTAGAACACACTTGTGTTCAAGCTGAGCCGCCGCGATTGTCAAACAGAATAATCCCAACTGGATACAGCCAGTCTACTGAGCTTAATTTTAGTTGTCGGATGGTATACTACTAAAGGCGCCATTTAGTGCTTTGCTGATGAGTGTAAGATACACCACGCTTACTCAAAAGCCCTGTTAAGTCGCGGGTGAAATAGTGAGGTCGTCCATGCTTCCCAAGGCTGTTTGTTTTCATTTCGGTGTACCATGCCGCGCTACTGAAGGAAAAGTCGCTGACAAGCGCTTTCGACCATTTTACAAGAGGGGTAATCGTGTTTTCTCTTTCGAACCCGATCTTAGGGATCTATTACCTCATTTATCAAATCGCCCGTCTCCCCGTATCCCAACGACGGCTCAGGATCGTCAGGAAATGAGACATGGCTGAGCGCTTGTCCAAAAGTACCTCTCCGGGCCCCCACCCCTCCACGACACCTCGCCCTTTTCAGTGACGCAAAAGCGAGACAAAGGCATGATTGAACAACCAATCAAATAGCCATGATTTACTAAACCCATCACATCACATCACATCACATACGGCTCTTGCAGGTAATTGGAAGGTGTGGGTTCACTTTCTCTCACCAAAAATCTAGTAGGATATTGTTAGGCCAAAATGTCAGTGTGGTGAGCTAGATGACAACAGGCCGCAAGATGTTGACGTAATACCGTAGGTCTCCATTTTGACCTGCAACCATTTCATAAAACGTTCACAGAACTGGTTCGTTTTGTCAAATGATTGCAGTAGATCCAAACGACGATTGCGGACAGTGTGAACGAGAAATGGAGTTGTGACCGGGGCGGCCGCGGTGGGAAATGTTTGGCATGACAGGGGCGAAGTTGGTTTCGTTGCGGTGACGTTAGTAGTCTTCCCGACACTGATAGTCGCCCCCTCTCCACAGTCAACCTAAGCTCATGGACGTCCTCGGGCAACTGGGAAAAAGGTCAAGTAACTAAATTATGTAGGGCAACACACAAATAGGAGTTATGAAGCCTATTAGAAGAGGGGATGTATAGATCGTGGCATTTCCCCCGGCATATGTACGCTAATGGGGGTTACATTCGAGTCTTGTGGCTAGCGGAGTCATTATTGTCATGTGATTGTCTTGAGGCCGGTGGTAGTGAAAGGCAAATTGTACCACGGTCGCGAAAATGTGCCGTTGGTTTGTCACTTTGGCCCCTCACTGTAGTTGTGTAACATCATAAGTAGGTAATTTGGAAAGAGTATTAGGTAATATATTGCCGCTGCTGCATTTGCTTCTTGTGTCCTAAGGGCACTGATTGAGTATAGTGGCGTTGGAATGAGGAATTCTTTTTTATGGGCGTTTTGGGATAACAGCAGAGATACTATCTGCCCACGTCTCATCTGTCGTTATTTGCTGCACTTCTCCGCTAGCAACTGATAAGACTATTCCCAATTTCCTCCTTCTCGAGTAACAATACCTTAGTTCCATAGGACTTTTCAGTTCCTGTCTGAAGTACGAGCGTCATCCCCCTTTGATCGCCGTCTTTGAGATGGGCATTCACAAGATTTGGAGGAAAAGCTGGATTGGATCAAGAAAGTTATAGTCAGATATGGCGCTGACAATCTCAGAATTCTCTGGTTCTTTTTTCTCATCACCTCACTTCTTATTCTGAGACAGTTCATCTCCTTCATCCATTTGCCCGTTGTCTTTCTCTCCTTCCGCTACTTGCACGCCACCTTCCTCCGTTTCTGTCGAAGGTTTCTCAATAGTCTCGGTCGCCATGGCCCTTTGGCGGGACTCCATTTCTTGCCACCTCTCCATAAATGTCATTTTTTCACGCACTAGATATTATCGTCAATAACGCAATACGGTTTGTTATCTAGGGTATCCAAACATACCCCGCAATTTTTCGGCATAGCCCTTATCGTCGGGCTGCGATGGACCTCCAGACCTAACATTCTCAAACCACTCGACCAGCGGAACCATCTCATCTTCATCGGCAGGAACGCAACCTATAGCGACACGTTCTTGGCCTCCATCGGGCGTGGTAATGGCGATTGTTGGATTTGGCGCCATTGTTGTAGTGGATGAGCTGGCTAAGAATGATAAAAGGAATGGTAGATGGTCCCCAGTAGGAATAGAGACGCTGGAATGACGAGGAGGCTGGTGGTATGAGGCGGTTGACCAAGGCTCACGGGGCAAAGAAAGCGCGCGGGGGCTTCTCAGTGGTCAAATGCTGCGTAGCAACAATTTGAAAATGAAAGAAAGAATAGAAGCTGGAGGACAGTCAGAATCAAGGAAAAGAAGGAGGGAAATTCTGTGCAAATGAAATGATTGAAAAGCGATTTACGGGCACATGTTTCACTTCATGTTTCCACGAAGCACTTTCCAGCACTGACGGACAGTGATTCACTCTGTCAATACCATCCCAAGCAAAGTTACTCTCTCGTTTTCATGGTGAGAGTCGCTGGCGTCGTTGTGAAGGCTGACGTAATAGATAGGGTGTAGCTACTTACAATGGGCCTGGTTAGAAATGTTGCAACTTGGTTGTAACTACATGTTTTGTCAAAAGCCTTCGGCAGTAGTACCAAATAATGCTAAATTGCTAAAGTCGGCCCACATGGACAGGAGCAAAGATGCACTTTGCTTGGCTACGTGGATCCTCCTTTCACCTGAGCTTTTTCTAAAAATAATGACATGGCTTCTCACTGCAACCGCAACACCAATCCCCAACAGCCAAGCTTCTGGTTCAGGGTAGGGTCAGCTTATAGGTTCATTTCTTTCGCTAGGTGATAGACCAAAACATCACAATGCATATCGACCAAATATTTGTAATTGGAAATTGATATATACTAAATCTAGAGGAATCTATCCCCCCCAACCCGATTCTGAGTGAACCTCTAACCCTGGTAGATGAATGTAGGGGTTGCGTCCCAGTCAACTGAGAGCTCTTAAGCCTTGCTTGCGGCCTGGCTAGCACCTGCCTGCTGCTTAGTCTTCAGATCCTTCTGCATCTGCTTGGAGAGCTTGACGTTGAAGCCACCATCAAAGACAGCTCGGATATCCTCTAGCTCGAGACCCTTGACCTCGGGGAAGAAGAGGAGAACAAAGAGCCAGCCGAAGAAACAGATACCGGCGTAGAAACCGAAGGCGCCGCTTGGAGTGATGCCCTTCATCATGGACAAGAAGGTCGAAGCGATGATGATGTTGCAACCCCAGCAGGTGACGGTGTTCATCATGGTTCCCAGAGCACGAACCTCGAGGGGAAGGAATTCGGTGCCGATCCAAGCAATGGTGGCCACACCAGAGGAGAAGAAGGCGACGTAGAAGATGATGGTGACCAAGACCAGAATACCGGCCCAGTTGACCTTGCTAGACTCGAGCTCCAGGTCCTTGGAAATAGGGATGTAGTGGAATGCAACGGCGGCAAGGACCATGCTGACGGACTATAAAAATGGTAAGCCAAATATCATCAAAACTACTGGGAATCGTGCTTACCATGCCAAACACAGTGACGAGAAGAATGATTCGGCGACCCAGCTTGTCGACAAGGACAAGGTTCACAAAGCTAAAGACAAAGTTTGTGGCGCCGACGACGATGGCGACAGCAGTGGCGTTGTCGAAACCGACGAGTCCGAAGAGAGTGGCAGAGTAGTACATGAGGGTGTTGAAACCACCGAGCTGGGAGACTAGATTCAAAGTCAGCAATGAGTCTCACAAAAGGAAATCCCGTTTCGGGTTAACTTACTAGCCATGACAGCGCAGGCGACAATGAGAGCTCGCAGGTTGGAGGGAACGCAGTGCAGCTGCTTGAACTGCCACCAGAGCGACTTGCCGGCGAGCTGGGACTCGACCTCGACGGTGTAGGCGAGCTTATCAAGCTTGGCCTTGAGCTGGGCCTCGGTGGCGTTGGAGTAGACCTTCTTGAGAGCCTTGCTGGCCTCATCGAGCTTGCCGTGCAGGACGAGCTGTCGGGGCGACTCGGGGCACATGGGCAGAAGGAAGCCGAGGATGATGGGAGGGATGCCACCAATGGCCACCATCCATCTCCAGCCGTGAGCAGCGTCGGTAAGGGCAGCGCCGAAAGCGTACGAAATAAGCTGGCCAAAGGTGACGCTCATGTTGTCAAAGGCAATCATGCGGCCGCGGTACCTGGCGGGGGCCAGTTCACCAATGTAGAGAGGCTAATTGGTGGTTTGGTCAGCAACCCGACTCCCGCGGGGTTTGCGATTTGGAGAAATAGACTTACAATGATCATGGCAGCGGAGCCCACACCAAGACCGACCACGAAGCGACCAACTGACATCTGAGCAAGGCTGAAGGAAGCGGCCTGGATAACGGAACCAATGAGGAAGAGAACACATCCAATGTAGATACCGAGCTTTCGACCAAACTTGTCGGCGGGGAGACCGGCAATCAGAGCGCCAATGAGGGCACCGCCAGAAGTCAGAGAGGTGACGAGTTCTTGTTCGGAAGAGCTCAATTCGTGGCCCAGATCGTCGCCAATGGTAACCAAAACAGCGGAAATCACGCCTGTGTCGTATCCTGTTTTCCCATTCTGTTAGAGATATTCGCGTCTTGTGGTAGAGACATTTGCATCTCGTGGTGAAAGGCATTTTGGAGGTGGGTTGTCTTACCAAACAAGAAGCCACCCATGGCCACGGTGAAAGTGATGAGCCATACCGACCTGGACGGCTTGGTATCCTCAATTGAGTCGTCAAACTCGGCGACAGTGCCGTTGAACTCTTCGACGTGCTCGCAGCTTTCAGACGACTTTCCGAGGTAGCCATCGTCCTTATTGGACGGGGCATCCTTGTGGTCGTCGACAGCTTGGTGCGACATATTTGCGGGGGGGGAGGGTGCTGGTGAGGGGAAGCAGCAGGCAAGAGAGGAGGAAGAGGATGATTAGTCTGCAATTGAAGCAGGCAATGCGTTCAAGTCAGTCAATGAGGATCAAGACCGGATGGCTGGTGGTGAGGTTTCGCTGCAAGGCAAGGAGGCGGCACGGAGCAATATATATAGTTGCAACGGGCGTGACCCATGGCGATTCAGACGCTAGACTGGCGAAACTAAGACCCTCCCTCTCTCTCTCTCTCGCAGGCCATGTTTTTTTTTTGCCTTGGTCCCCCCCGGGCCCAAGTCCTGGTCTGGGGTAGGGTTAGACTGGTGTCATTTTCTGGGGGTGGAGTCAGTCTGGGGATGGCGGGCCCTTGGTCTATGCGGGGTAATTGTCGTATCTGGCCGCTGAATATTACTCGTTGGGATTCAAAAGGAAGACAGATCCGCGCCCAGTCGCCCGTGCGTGACGCAAAAGTCACCAGCTCTCTCTCCAAGGCCCTTTTTTTTTATTCTCCCTATCTTCCGACGGTGCGGAGGAGAAGTCAACGGGACCCATTGCAACGTCGGGCGCCCCTCCCCCAGCACGGGCCCCGGGACCGCGGCATCGCATCCCCAAAAAGGACGCCCTTGATTCATGATCCCTTCCTCGCGCGCGACACGATATCCTCTTGATTATTCTTCCCATGGCTGGCTCTTTTAGCCTCGCCTGGTCCGGGCCCCTGCCGTCGCTGCTACCCGTGGAAAGCGACGCACCCGAGGATGACAATGGCAGGTAAATCTAGTTCTCACCTCACCCCGAAGTAAAAAGAAGTGCATGCATTGGCTGACACACACGTGAGGTCCCTCAGCCCTGAAGCATCAACGTCGTCGTCTTCAGCAGCAGCAGTAGCCGCGGCGGCATGTCCCAGGCCCCCACCTGTTGTCCAGTTTGGATTTGGAGTACCCTTGAACACGCGCAAGGAGGCCAACTACTTCATGCACTACATCCAGAACTTGGGATCATGGGTGCGTTCCCCCTCACGCGCGCGCGTTGCCCCATCGTTATACAGCCCCTCCCCCCCTTTTACTCTGTTGGAGTTCCGGAATCAATAACCTTGAAAATCACTTCCAGTTTGACACGTGCGACCCGGCGCGCCACTTTAGCATCGAAGTCCCGAAACGGGCCCATCACCTCCCGCTATTGGCCTACTCGATCCTGGCATACTCGTCGCGCCAGCTGAACCGCACCACGGGCGCCGACAGCGAGAGCCACAGCGCCTACTACAGCCACGCGCTGCGGATCCTCATCCCCATTTTCGACAACCCCAGCGAGGCCTTTAACGAGAATGTCTTGGCAGCCATTGTGATATTGCGTTCCTACGAGGAAATGTTTGGTATGGTACCCGCGGCAGCCGAAAGACACCAAGAGACAAAGCACACACGAATATTGAAGCTGAACATGTTGCTGACTCGTGCTACTGCTAGAGGGTGATGTCAACACTCATCTCACCGGCAGCTCGAGGCTGCTCAACTCGGAATCCCACTTTGTGGACCGGGGTGGTCTTGGAGAAGCCGCCAGCTGGGTCGTGCTCAGACAGGACCTGTACGTCTGCCTGACCAAGTCGCTGCCGCTGCGCACCAACCTCGAGAGCTACAGGAACTCGCTGTCATTCGTCGACCAGGGCGACCACTCGCTGGCCAACCGGGCCGTCTACATCTGCGGCCGCGTCGTCGCCTACGCCATGGACCCCAGCGCGAGCCTCGACCCCAATCTCTGGGACGAGCTGGACAGGGACATGAAGCTCTGGCACGAGTCCATACCCTGGCGGTTCCTATCGTCCGAGGCGTCGGCCATTCGAGACGACTCCGAGTCTGCGTTTCCAACCTTGTGGATGCCCATGAAAGTACAGGGTAGGTTTAAGATTGAATATGGCCTTCCTTATCTACACCCAAAACAGGAAACCGGGCACTAATTCATTGGCCAGTACTTGGGTATCAGCATTACTATCTAGCTAGAATCATCCTCGACACATTTCACCCTCGGCTGTGGAAGCCAAGTTTTGACGCATTTCGCCATCGAGTTATTGCGCAGGTAAGTGGATGATGATGATGTCAACAACTCAAGGTGTGGGCGGATGACAAACAGAATGCTGCAGGACCGCGCTCGCGAATCTCTCCGCATTTTATTGGGGCTTGCCATCAGCAACCCCGGTGACGCAACAATCAACTTTACCGCGCACCACACTCTGCACGCATGTGAGTTCCAGACCTTTCTAGCGGCAATCGCGTGGGGGAAAAAGGGTTAAACAGAAATAATTGGCAGGTGGCGGATTCCTCAGAGACGAGCGGGAGCATCAAGAGATTGTCGAGTTCCTCAAAAACATGACGGCAACCATGGGGTGGCCCACGCAGGGCTTGGCGGAGAAGCTGCGGGAGCAGTGGCAAGCGAGCAGGCGAAGCCCGGGGAAGGCCTCGTCTGCTCCGCACGGGCAGCAGCAGGTGGCTCCGCAGTCTGGGGTATGGGGGTCCGGGGACGGCAGCGCCTTTGGGCCAACGGGGTAAGCAGAATTAAGCAGTGCAAGTGTGGTTCGAAAATAGTGAAAGAAATAATAATAAAAATAATAAAAATAATAATGAAGGACCCAATTCATCATGATGCCTGCTGCTCGACTCCCCGATTCTCCACACCTCAAAAATGTGTTTTTTCGTTGTGTGTGGGGGAGGGGCAAGGGGGGCGTGCGTGCGTGCATCGTCTGGTCTCGGAATTTGTTGCCTCATGGGCCAGCTCAGCAGATTTCGCCGAATTTTACTTCTCACGTGCACTCGACTCTGCACTTGCCAAGCTGGTCAGTGCCCATCGACGCTGGTCCTAATCCGTACAAGCCTGACTTTCCCGATTCATGGCCCTCTCCACATTCTCCACTTCCCCAGTTCATCCATGCCCACGGGGACATGTCCGTCTCCAACATGTATATCTTGGAGCTTCGAATGCAAAACTACAACCTTCGGAGCAAGCAAAGATTGATTTGATTTCTGCCATCAAATTTCTGGATCACAGCCCCATCCCCTTGTTTCTTGGCTTTTGTCTCGAATCTAAATCTCCGCTTCCCTTGTCATTGCAATTACGAAATGACCACCATGAGCTCCTTGCCCAAGGGCGCCTACATCGATGGCATCGGCCAGGTGCTGAGCCGTATGGCTCCCACCACCTATCTCGATGCCGCCGCCCTGGCCGCCGTTGGCATCGCGTCCGGCGCCTACATGGTCATTGACCAAATCTGGGGTCGTCCCGATCCCTACGATTACATCTGGTACGAGCGGCCCCAGCAGGCCGATGGCGCTACCCAAGCTGCCGCCACGACCCGCAATATCGCGGAGAGAATGGAGGAACTGGTAAGTTCCCGCAGTTGTTTGATTATCAACGCTTGGTTTGAAACTATATGCTAACCACCCTTGCAGGGAAAGCAAGCCGTCGTCTTCTGGGGTTCCCAGTCTGGCACTGCTGAAGGCTTTGCCAACCGTCTGGTCCGAGAGCTCGGCCAGAGGTTCCACCTGAATGCCATGGCCGCCGACCTCTCAGACTTTGACCCTGAATCCATTGCCCTGATCCCCTCGTCCAAGGTTGTCATCTTCATCCTCTCCACCTACGGCGAGGGCGACCCCAGCGACAATGCCACGCAGTTCTGGGAGTGGTCCAACAAGCTCAAGGGCACTTCTCTCGAGCAGCTCAAGTACGCTGCTTTCGGTCTCGGAAACAGCAACTACCAGTACTACAACCGTGTTGTCGACGTTGTCCACCAGTCCCTGACCAAGGCCGGCGCCTCGACGTTGCTGCCCGTCGGCCGAGCTGACGACGCCCAGGGCGCCACCGAGGAAGACTTCCTCTCCTGGAAGGATGAGTTGTACGCCTTCTGCCGCCAGGAGCTCCACCTCGAGGAGCAGCCCGCAAAGTACGAGCCTACCCTCGAGGCCTTCTACGACGAGTCTCTGGACATTATCGATCTCTTCCACGGAGAGCCCCACGCCCACAAGATTGCCAACGGAGAGACGGCAATTGGCTCCGTCAAGATTGCTCGTTCCTATGAGCTTTTCAAGTCCACCACAAGAAACTGCCTCCACATGGATGTCGATCTGAGCAGCCGGCCCGAGTGGACTTACAAGACAGGCGACCACATTGCCATCTTCCCCATCAACCCGGACCAAGAGGTCGACCGTCTGGTCCGCGTCCTGGGCCTGTCTGAGCGCAGAGACGTTCCCCTCAGCTTCAGGTCTCTTGACTCGGCTGTGTCTATTCCCGTCCCGTCCCCCACTACAATCACAGCCCTCTTCCGATACTACGTCGAAATCTGCGCAGCAGTCTCCCGAGAGACGGTTTCCAGCTTGATTGAGTTTGCTCCTTCTGAAAAGGCCAAGAACTTCCTTGCCGAGCTCTACAAGTCCAAGGAGGCCTACTCTGCCTTCCTTGCCCGTGAGCACATCACTCTGGGCAAGCTGCTCGAGATGGCTGGCGGCGCCGAAGTTTGGTCTTCGATCCCCCTTACATACCTGGTCGAGACGCTGCCTCGCACCCGCCCTCGATACTACTCCATCTCTTCGTCCAGTGTCCTCTCTCCCCGAGTTGCCGCTGTCACCGCTCTGGTATCCAACTCGGATCTTTCGGGAGGACAGACGATTCCCGGTCTCACCACCAACTACCTGCTGGGTCTCTCTGATTCGATCAACTCCAACTCCCGCGCCCACCCCCAGGCTCTGTCTTACGAGCTTGAGGGACCCTCCAAGGCTCTCGAGGGCGCCCAGATCTTTGCCCAGCTGCGACGATCAACATTTAAGCTGCCCACTCTGGCTTCCACTCCCCTCATCATGGCGGCTGCCGGTACTGGTATTGCTCCGTTCCGCGCCTTCATCGGCGAGCGGCTGCGTCTCAAGACCATGGGCCGCAAGATTGGCGAGATGGTTCTCTTCTTTGGCTGCCGCCACCCCGACGAGGACTACATCTACCGCGAGGAGCTGGAGCAGATGCAGCGGGATTCCGAGGGCAAGCTCAAGATCGTCACGGCCTTTTCCCGCGTCGAGGGCCAGAAGAAGCTGTACGTCCAGGACAAGATGAAGGAGCTCGGCAGCGACGTCCTCGAGCTGCTCGGCAACGACGCCACGCTGTATATTTGCGGACGAGCCAGCATGGCCCGAGAGATTGGCAAGACGCTTAGCGGCATGATTGCCGCTAAGAAGGAGTGGTCCCAGGCACAGGCCCAGGATTGGGCCTCGGGCATGAAGCGCGGCCGAAAGTGGCAGGAGGATGTCTGGGGTTAGAAAAAAGTGACGCTAAGGGGATTGCTTTGAATTGGATTGATATTTGTTATACATAGATGATCTGATGATTTGACTATTTAGATGACCAGCCCCATGCCTCTAATAAATGTTTTTGTCTAGAAGAGTTAGATGAGTAACACAAGATAACAAACGTGAAGAACAATAAAATCAAAAAGAAAAAGTCGTGAAAATCAAAGACAGGGTAAACGTACACAGATTCAGTTGATAGCCCATATTTATTCGTAGTTTTGACCAGCATGTCAAAGAGGGCATGCTGCTGGTCCTGGTGAGTGAACCTGTCACCCACCATCGAGATTGCCATGCAGGCGGTTCTGTTTCATCGATCAACTGGGTGGTCTCGGGAAAAGAGAAAATTGCCTCTTTGGGAAAAGAGGACCACGTACATGTGCAGGGGGTTAATATCGCTGAGCGAGTCTGCGATGCCGCAGATGATTTCTAGGTCGTTCTTGGTCTGGGCCTAGAACAAGCAACCTCGCAGTTAGCTCCGAGATTGTCGATGGGGAGATGCATTAGAGCCGCCAAGTGGGAGTGGGAGTGGGATTGGTGGGGAGGAGAAAATGGGTGTCATGTGCTCACCTCGATCCAATTAGACGCCCTCTTGCGCGCCCTGCAGAGCTGAGGTACCCGCGGATCATGCACGACGAGCAGGATCCTGGCGAGGTGGAAGTACTGCAAGCCGGCGGCGACGCAGTCGTTGAGCAGCCAGATCTCGGGAAAGATTTCCCCGGGCTGGCGGCGGCGGATCATGACGGGGGTGAAGGACGACGGGTTGGTCAGCATCCAGGCCGACGACGCCTCGAGCAGCCCGTCGTAGGCCGACGTGTTCCTGTCGTCGCCGAAGCAGTACTGCACCGTGTCCATGAGCTCCACGAGCATCCTGTTGGCCCGCGCCCGGTCGTCGCGCGCCCCCGCCAGCTGCTCCAGCCGGCTCCGGTCCACGTTGACCGTCAGCGGCTCCTGGTTCAGCACCGCCAGGAACACGTCCTGCCGCAGCCTGGCCCACATGATGTCGTCGCGGAACGTCTCGAGAGGTCGCGAGAACAACTGCGGGCTCAGGGCACCCCCGGGCGCGTTGAACGTTGCAACGCTGTAATCGGACTTGGGGCCTGCATATCAAAAAACCAAAAACCGTTTTTAGTCAATCAAGGTAATTATGTCTCTCCAACGCCAGGGCTTGACCGGGGTTACAATTTTGGAAAGTTGGGCACTAAGGTGTGGATAGATGGGGGAGAGGTGGATAGATGGGGGAGAGGTGGATAGATAGATGGGGGGCATGTGTATAAAAGGGTCTGATCGGGGAGGGAAGGGAGGGGCTTACCATCCATGTTGAGAAGAAATTGATGCAGCAAGAGGGCGACATCTAGGGAATCGCCTTCTAGACCGGTCAGCACGAGCTGCTCCAAATTCACATCAAGCTTTGCCGATCCCTGGTCGCCCTTTGTAGCGTGGTAGTGCCACGCCGACACAGCCAGGATGAGCTCCAGCAGCGGCGAGCTGAGGGTGGCCTGGGAAGGGATCCGCTCCGTAAAGTACTTGTTGGGGTCGTAGGCGTCAAAGGCCGGGCCAATGTTCTTGACGTAGTAGCGGAAGAGCTCAGCTTTGCCGCGCTCGTTGAGAGGAGCACCCGCAACGTGGAGAGGCGGCGATGCGCCGTACTGCAGCACCGAGTACGGGCTCAGGGTGCTGCGGCTCTCGAAGGAGTAGTGTCGTCGATCTACATGAGGGCGGCTGTGGTGGTGGAGCGCAGACGGGGGCGTCGACACGGGCGGCGCCAGGTGGTGGTCTGATCTCTGGGGAAAGCCCAAGGCCAGTCTCGGCGTGTCTCCTGCGGGGCCCCCGGGTGCGTCAGCGGGGGAGTTGGATACGGCCTCCTCGTCGACGCTCCTCATGGGGAGTCTATCAGTTTCCCATATGTCCGTCTTTGGCACCGTGGCTGGCTCCTCCGGCTTGTTGGGGGGTGCAGACGGTCCACTGGGTTGGTGTTGGTGGGCCTGGCCGGCGCCGCCTCCTTGACGTGCAGCAGCATCCTGCTCTTCGGATTCCGAGTCGTCCTCGTAGTAGCGAGCAACCTCGAGGCTCTGGTCGAGGAACTTGAGCCTCTTTCCCGAGGTCCTGCACCAGACCTGGCTGTCTGAGAACTCGGGGTGCGACCCGCTGGTAGGGGAGAGCCGGACAGGTCAGCGCGCGAGTCATCGTGAGTGGTGGTGGGGACCCTCACCTCGATGTTGAATTATGACGAAAGCGAACCCTGAGGTTCCTGTTGCACTGGATTCCCTTTTTCAGGCACTGAGCGCAGGGTTTTTCTCCGTCGCCTGCATGGGGGGTGAAGAGACGAGACGAAAGGTCAGCCAATGAAGTTATTGGGCGCAACTTGTGCATGTAACTCACACTTGAGATGTCTGCACCAAGCATCATGTGAGCATGGGTTTCACAATGCCATATGATTCTACTACTTGCCTTGCACGGCAGTTCTTCACAGATGCGTTAGCGTTTCCAGACAAGGGCTCAGGCGCAGGTGGAATGCAGTCACCTCGCACCCGGGGCGTCGTGGGCCTGTGGGCGGCATCTCACAGTCGCAAACGACGTGATGGCTGGAAGGGGCAATTTTGAACAGAAGGCGGGGAAGCTGAGGGCTCGGGGGGACGAGCCTCGCGGTTTATATCCCTTTTTCGACCGTCGAGGAAACTGGCGCTTCCCTGCGCGACCGGGGGTGGAGCGCGGGGTCTGGTGCGGAGAGAAGGCCTAGCAGCTAGCGGCCCTGCGTCGCTGTATCTGGTTCGCGCATCTGGGGCTGCCCATGCGGGGGAACCCAATTACCGATCTGTGTCCCCTCGCTAGCGCCGCTAAATCCTTGCCCAATCTGGCATTTGCCATCAGCTTTGCCAATTCATGTGACGCCACCCACAGACATGGCCGACGACGACAAGCCAGTTTTGATTCTTCTGCTCGTCGATTCCAATGGCATATAAAGATCCGAACCACTCGTTGTCTTTGGTGCTTGGACCAGACCACCAGAGTCATTCACCAGAAGACCTGATCTCCTCCAGCAACGGAGCAACTTTACAACCTCATCAAGTTTGGTTGTCTTGGTCTCTAGTGTCAACTTGACAGTTTTTTTTTTCTGGTTTTATTTCCTTCTCTTGTATCTCTCTCACTCTCGCCGCCAAACATGGAGGCTATCGCAGCCATGGGCACAGCCCCATACGCTGCTGGCGTAGGCCTCTTGCTTGTGGCCTACTTCCTCGTGTACCCCTTTGTCATCTACTTGCGCGATACCAAGGGTCTTCGACGCTTCCCCAACATGTCTACATTCTCCGGAATGTCAGACGTCCCATACATGATTCTTGCCCAGGGCGGTGCACGCTCCTCGCACCTTGCCAAGCTTCACAAGACACAGCCCGTGCTCCGAACCGGCACCAACACGCTCTCGTTTGGAAGCGTCAAGGCTATCAAGGACATCTACGGCCACGGCACCCCCTGTATCAAGGACGAGTCCTACTCTCTGACTGCTGGCACCCACTACCACTTGGCCGATGTCATTGACAAGCCCGACCACGCCCGCAAGCGCAAGGTCCTGTCGTCGGCCTATGCCCTGAAGAACCTGGAGCGCTGGGAGTACAAGGTCGCCGACAAGACCCACCGAATGATGGTCCAGTTCGACAAGAGATGCACTGGACCTCTCCCCAAGGGCGCCCGCTACGCTGATCCCCAGGAGCTTACTGTTGACTTCCGCGCCTGGACCAACTTCTTCTCTCTGGATGCCATTGCCGACATTGGTCTCTCTGAGCGCCTCGGGCTCCTCGACCAGGGCCACGACCGCGTTGTGGCCCAGGAAAAGGACGGCTCGCTGTTCGAGACCAACCTCCGCGAGTGCCTGTACCCTACCGCCCGCAAGCAGGCCCATCTCCTCTGGAGCTACGACAACTACAAGCTGCTCGACAAGCTGTCCAACGTGATCCCCTACTACCGCCGCATGACCGAGTCCAGCAAGGGCTGGGACGCCATTGTCCTCCGCCGCGCCAACATCCGCCTCGACCGCTACCGCTCCGGCGAGAAGCTGGACGACTTCTTCCAAGCCCTGATGGAGGACAAGAACGGCCACCCGCACAACCTCGAGTGGGGTGAGATTGTCGCCGAGATCAACATCATGATGAACGCCGGCAGCGTCACCACCGCCATTGCCCTCGCCAACGTCATGTACCAGCTCATCCTGCACCCCGAGATCCTCGCCAAGCTCCGCGAGGAGATTGACGCCGCCCTCGAGCCCGAAGAGTTTGTTGCCCCCTACGACAAGATCAAGCACCTCCCCTACCTCCGAGCGTGCCTCGACGAGTCGCTCCGCCTGTGGCCCCCGACCCCCCAGGGCCTCGCCCGCAAGACTCCCCCCGAGGGCACCAACGTCATGGGCTACTACGTGCCCGGCAACACCACCGTCAACATCTCGTCTCTCGTCGCCCACCGCGACGAGTCCGTCTACCCCGATGCCGACAAGTACATCCCCGACCGGTTCCTGGGCGACAAGGGCAAGGAGCTGCAGTCCTACTTCATCACCTTCTCGGCCGGCGCCCGAGGCTGCATCGGCCGCAACATTTCCTACCTCGAGCAGGCCGTCGCGCTCGCCTCCGTCGTCCACCGGTACGAGTTTGCCATTGCCGAGGGCTTCCAGCTGAAGCGCGAGGAGACGATGAACCACATCCTGGGCGAGATGCCAGTCAAGATCTGGCGCCGCGACCTCGGTGTGGAGAATTAGAGATGTGAATTATGATTATTTTGTGTTTAATGAATTACATAAGCGGAAGCAATGAATGAATTGTGACAATAGAGGCAGGCGCTGGATGAAAATGTGGGATGGGGGGGAAGGGTACAAATTGGTTATAGTCCCAATTGTGGACAGGCATCAGTCAGTCAGATAGTTCTGATAGGATATTGACGCTGCGAATACAAAAAAAAATTGACAACTCTAAAAATGACCAACCCATGTTCGTTTCAATCATTTTTGCCAGCTAAGCTAATGCTTGATTTCGTGTCAACCCAACATGTATAAAGGACCCGCCTTGTGACCTTGTGCATGCAATGCACCTCTAGCCCCGGTGGGTTTTGCCCTCTGCGGACGCCACCACCACCACTGTTGAAACCCACGACAACGTTGCTTTGTTTATTATTATGCGCTGCACACTTGTCTGCACAGCCAGGGAGACAGCAGCGCACAACCACCCGTTCTCGGTGCCTGATCTAGAACCAATCTAGATCCCGCGCATTACCGAGGTTCCACTGCGTGATGACCTGGCAAGCCCCTAGAGCGTGCGTTTTTTGTTTCGGGGACAACCGGGGGCTGCTGCCACATGACGCGAACGCCCCCACCGACGCTGCCAACGTGTTCCCGCCTCCACGGCGTTTTCCTGGTTGGGGAAACTTATGCATGGAAAAATAAGCGATGCACGCCAGTGGGTTGGATTTTTCGATAACGAGGATAACCGAGTTGTGGGTTTGAGTTGATGTAATGGTGACGCGACAGTTGTGCATGGTGTGCAGGCATAAATTGGTTCATAAATCCTCATCGCTGACGTCAATTGCGATGCCAGAGACAATCGATTGGCAATATTATCAGCTCCAATGATCTATACTAGGTTATCGTGATAATTCTATCGTAATTTGATTTTAAGCTTTCCGACCCTCTCATGCGGCAATTTCAGTGGTTGAGTCAACCAGTTCAAGGTCTCCCAAAGTCGTTGCGGACGACTTCCTAAAGATATAGGCCAATGCCAAGTCATGGTCGATAGTGATGGACTTGTGCATTCCATTGACAAGAATATGGGTACATTGACTCATGTCGTTCCTGACAACAATTACAACTCTCAATATTGGTTCAATTTTGAAAAGTTTGCGAGTTGTCAAAATGTGGACGATGCATTTCTATGAACGCAACCCACAAGAATGGATCCAGATTCAACATTCAACTATAAGTTTAGCAGCATTAGTTTGAGAGAAGGCTCTTCGCAAAAATATTGGCTTGATTTGGAATTTCTAGGTCTGCTATAACTCAAACGGTACCAGCCGGTACCCGATTTCAATTTGAGCCTGCATTCGGATTTCATCGTCATCTTATGCTTCCATATTGCCATAGCTACTCACATGTTTCGAAAACATGGCTTGGTTATTGTTCCGTTTTAATACAACCATCAGGTAATGAGGTATAGGATGGCACACAGGGCACTCACCCAATGACTTCCCGCGTTTTCCCAATTGCGCCATTAACAACTCGCATGCTACTTTACACATACTTCAGATGACAATGCCGCTCCTCACACATCCTGCAAGCTCACCAAAGTTATGTACGTGATCAAATAGAACAAGCCAGCCATGGCATTTCCGAGGCATTTCCAAGGACAACAATTTTGAGTGTAAAAGCTTCTGAGCATCGACCAACCAGTGGGGACACCACAGTCTCCATACTATTGCAGGAGGCTTGGGCCCAACCAATTGAGGGTATAAAGAGATGCGAACGCGCGGAGCGCATGCAGGAACTGGCCCCCACCGTCTAGTCGGATTCTGTGAGGTTTTTCGACGTTTGCTTCCCCTCTTTCCCCGCCCGAATCGCTTCTGATTGATCATATTTTTGTAGGCTACAGCACGACATGTAGCACCTTTGACTAGTGAAGCGGGAGCTTATGTCACTATTCAACGGTGACTTTGGCATTTCAAAACATGTGTAGTGCGGACTGTTTGGGCTTTAGGATGAAGCACTGGCCCAAAGATACAAGGTGCTCGTCTCGGCTCCCTTCACAGAACCAATTGACTTGAGGTTTGAATTATTAGTGTTGGCTTGGTCAAAATAGACCCGATTCCATATGGACTTGAATGGTAATCCTACATCTGAATTTGATCAACTGTCGAGACCTTTGCTGGAATATATGTGCCAGGAGAGCGGGGTGATGTTGACCCGCACTTTCTGGCTTGAGGCTGAAAGGACCCCCGCTGCTGATGATCTGATTACTACTCTTCGTTACAAGATCATTAACGAAACAGCCAAGATGGTTACGAAAAGACCAGTTAGGGCCACAAAAGTTAGCTCAGGTAGTCTACAATGGACTCGCTTTATGCCAGTTGTATCTGGTTGGCACGTATGGTTGCGATTCCTGGTGTTCTGGGGCTCTGGCAAGGTTTATTATTGGACTTAGGATGACGGCTACTCTGGGGTCCAATCGCATTTCCACCACTACACAGGGTTATGGAATCCACCTAAAAAATAAAATCAAGGTGTCGACTACAAGTAGCAAAAGCAAAACATGGTCACTCAAGTCACATTTCAGGTACTTTATCGGCAAGCGTCAAAATTATGTAAAGTTTTATATTGAATTTTATATCAATTTCTTGGTTTCATTTTGAAGTAATGTACAAAAGGAAGCTAGGCCCATCATACATTCTTGAAAATCGGGCAAAGAAGGTAAATGTCATCATCGCTATGCTAGTCGTTATCGTCATCCCCAAATTCCAGTTTATGCAAACGCCAGTTCATGCAGGTCATGATCGTGAATATAAGGTACATGTATAAGGTTCAAAGAAATGTCTTCTAGTGAGTGTTGTCGTTTGTCTTTTTTGTCGTTATTTATTCTTGTTGTCGTCATTACTATTGTTGCCTGGGTTGTTGTTTTTTCGTGAATTTTCTTTTTATGATTTTTTAGGTCCAGTGTTTTGTCGTTGATGCGGTAATGCATTAATATACTTTGTGCTGTGGTCGGCTTGTCTTGTAGCCGAGACCAACCTCTGCCGCCTCTCGCACTCGCTGGTCCATACTAGGGTTCTCATGGAGGTTGGCCCTGGTGGCATCCAGACGAGCATTTCGAGTTTGGGCGCTCAGCTTTGGCGGTGGGCTCCTGGACTTCACCATCTTGCGCGGCGCAGAGCTGACCTGGGGTGTAGCCGGTCGCTTTTCGGGCACTCGGAGGAGGTGTTTGATTGTGTCGCAGGCCGAGCGGCGGATGGGCTTATCGTGAAGATCGCTTGGCACGTGCTTGGTGGCAGAGAGCCTAGGCGATTGAGCGGGCTGAACCGTCTCAAGCAGCTGAGATGGCTGAATAGGTTGAATCGGCTCGAGCAGCTGAGGGGATTGAGGTGGTTGGGGCACCTGAGGCGACTGAGGCCGCTGGCAGCATGGCCGCGGCGACTGAGATGGCCGAAGCGACTGGGTCCGCTGAAGTGGCTGAGTGGGCTGAATCGTCTCGAGGAGCTGCGATGGCTGAATCGGTTGAGATGGCTGAAGCAGCTGGGAAGGCTTGGGTGACTGGGATGGCTCAGGCAACTGGATTGGCTTAGGCGACTGGGTTGGCCGAGGCGACTGGGTTGGCCTAGGCGACTGTGTCGGCTTAGGAGATTGGGTTGGCTTAGGCGATTGAGATGGCTTAGGCGACTGAGATGACCGAAGCGACTGAGACCGCTGAAGATGCTGAAAGGGCTGAATCGGTTGGATCGGCTGAGATCGATGTTTCTGAGCCGGCTGAAGCGGAGTAGCGGGCTTGTCCATATCGAGAATGTTGGGATCGGCAGGGTTAGGATTGCTAGTCGCATCCGTCTCGGTAAAGCTGCCCAGGCTAACGCTGTCGCTAGTTTGAGAACCGCTCGATTCCAACGACAATTCCTTTTGCCGAGCGAGCTCGTCGTCCTCGTCCTCGGGCACTAGCAGCTGAGCAATGTTCCGGGCGGGTCGGGGGTGGTGCAGGTTGCTAATGTCATCGTCCTCGACAACACGAGTTTCGGGCATTGTCATTCTTCGCTCAATGGCCTTGCGCCTTCGCTGTCGGAACTGGTGGTTGTCTTCCTCGGTAGGCTTCATGCCGTAGTGCGGGGAGAGGGAGCGGCGGAAGTAATCCCGGAACCACTCGCGGTCGTCGCTCTCGGAGGAGATGGGCAGTGGTACGCTCCTCGGCTCCAGCTCCTCCTTGACTTGATCCCTGGGCTGCTCCTTGGGCTGTTCCTTCTTGGGCTGCTCTTTGGGCTGGTGTTTAGGCTGAGGCTTGGGCTGTTGATCCTTGACGTGCTCTCTGGTCTGCTCATTTCTCTGAGCTCTGGCCTGAGCGAACGAGAAACTCTTGACGCCGTACGGCTTTGCTTCAGGGGTATTCTCGGACTTGGCGAGCTCAGTTTCGTCATCCTCGGTTTTATCATCGTAGTCTGCAGTGTCTACCACGCTGCTCTGCAGCGGCGTGGAGTTGACCCTCCTTGGTTTGTAGGCGGAGGTGACAGACTCTGAGATGCTACGGTTAGCAGCCTTGGGCAGTGGTGTAGACGCGTTCCTCTTTGTCCTGTCAAGTGGGTCAATCTCACTGGGGTCGTCGTTGTCGTCGTTGCAGTACGCGACCGGCGGCGTAGCACCTGTGTGAATGACCCAAGTCACGCCCTTCTGGTCGCCGATGGGAATCGTCCACTTTCGCTGGGGAACATCATTTTCGTCGTGTTGGACCCTGTCGTCGTTGTGGCGATTTGCAGCCTGGTCGACGGCCTGTTGGCGCAGGGCTTCCACCTGCTCGTGCTGCATCGCTTTGCTCTTGGAGTGGATCTCCTTCTTGAGGTCCTCGGGCATGGCGGCGTGGTCGCCATATCCGGGGAACAGGAGCCTCTCCTCGTTGACGGGCACAATGATGATTCCGTAGCGCATCTCGGGCAGGGGTGGCCCGCCCAGCGATATGACGTAATTGGACGAAGCCAGGTAGGTGCCGAGCTCGGCCGCGCTACCCACGACGGTATGGGGCGGGAAGACGTCAGGGATATTCGAGTCGAGCTTCTCGGCCGACGCGTTGTTGTCTTCCTCGTCCCAATCGACTTCGGGTTCGCCGGCAAATACATTCATGCCGAACTGCTCTCGGGTCTCAGGCCTGAACCGGGCTGCCTCCAGTGCTTGCTCCTTGAGTCGGCGGAACTCGGCGCCGTGTCTCCATGTTGAGTCATCGAAGGATTGGTTCGGTCTTGAGTAGTGGTGCTTGGGGGGCTGGGGAGGAACTCTGCGAAACTTCATGGCAGCGCTGCGTTGACTGCTGGATGTTCGTTGAGAACCCTCGCTCTGTTCGGGCTTTTTCTTGGTGGATCTGACATATTTAGTAGTCCTGACACCAAAGGGGGCTGCGGTAGTGTAGTTCTGTTTAGGGTACCTTGTCAGTATTTTTTTTTCTTTTGCGCGAACCAAGAACCAGGGCTAGCGGCCAGGGTACGTACCTCTCTTGCTGCGATTTTTCGCTGTCTGGACACTTCGGTTGAAGTAATGGAGGAAGCCATGGCCCCTCGTGCAAGCTCAAAGGCAAGAATGCGAGCTTCGTCTTCCGAGTTCAATGAGCTGGAACTCGAGTAGGAATCGAGGGTGGGAGTGTAAAGCGATATGTATTGGGTAGACGCGTCGCGGTCCTTTAGTTGGTTAAGGCGCAGTTGGAAAAGGGCTTGTCGAGTAAGGCGGGACTCTACCTTCAAGCCAACGTCATGTGATGATGGTTTGGAGGGCATGGTGGCTTGTAGTACAGTCTGTAAAAGAAATTGGGCACGGAGAGAGCACAGGTGAAGAATCAAGTATGAATAATACCCTGACGTGTCTGGCCGCGGCGTCGGTAGTGGCAAGCGTCCGATCCCTTTCACCGCTTGAGGCCATCACCATTTCCAATTTCCAGGTGGAGACATAGCCCTGGGTGCTATAAGCTAGCAGGTGCATGGCATCGCTGGCACCTCCGTGGCAGGTATTGGTACGTCTGTGGGACCACTCGGGCAGCCCTCGGGCAGCTGTCGGGCATGCCTGTTGCACTGAGCTGGCACCTGTCAAACTGTGCCATAACACCGTGCCAATAAGCGTCACCGAGCATCGCGACTCCACCGAACCCTCCTACGGGGTACCCTGGTCTTCTGCCGCTCGCCTTGCGACGGCTTGCGTTCCGCTAGCCGCTTGGCCCTGGCCCACTGAAAGCCCACTGGGAACCCACTGGAGCCCGCCCCCCATTGGCCCCCAGCCACCGGCCCGAGCCAATGGTGCCCGGTCCTGGGCCCTGACTAAGCCGCCTTCGCATTAACACCACGCACGCCAGACACAATTAATACACATCTCGCTATGCACCGCTCGCGAGTTATGCCGTTGCCAGCGTGATGGACAACAAGACGAACCCTCGACACCGTCAACAGCGCCTCCCGCCCAATCATCAGTCGCTCGCCCTGCTCTGTTCATGTCTGCTAAATATGGTCAGCTGCATGAAGCGCGGGCCTGTTGACTGGTCAATGGAGCCATTCTCGCCGTAGCTCGCCCATCAGCTCCCCTTGATTGGCGCTCGTCCCCAGGGCAGCCACAACGTGTCGGTCTGGGCTCCAGTTATGAAATGTGGTCTCTCTCGCCGGTTGGCTGTATTCGCCAAACAATTGATCCGAGTGCACCACGTCCAGATAAACAGCCGATTTCGAACTGTGGTTCGAACACATGGCTCACCCGTTGCAGACCCCATGGCCCAGCTAGCTGCCGTCGCAAGACATCACACGAGGGCCTTCAGCTTTGCAACCCAACCATCTCCCAATCGACATTGCTGCGCGCTGGTCCAATGGCTCGCTCACCCAACCCGTCATCCGACGGAAAGGGGCACACACGCCTTGCGCTGCTGAAGCGCGTTGTGTCGGATGTATGCTGATCATGAATCGTAACATGGCGTCAACAAGCAGAAGTTCTGCAAATGTCTTAATTCAGAAACGTGCTCCTCCCGTGAACGGTTCCAGCGCATCGTGGGATTTCCTGCGATGCACTCCATGCTGGCTCGCGCCAGATGCCTCCAACTCCTCCGCCACCGCCCAGACTCTCACTTGCATCCCCAATGACATAATATGACAATCGGAATTGCCTGAAACGAGTAGATATCCGACGATGACGCGTATTCCTCGTGACAGTTCGTGTTGGACTCCAAATAAATAGACGCGTCGGGTTCCAATTTAATCAAGTCGGTGATTCTAACCGCTTTGAAATGGGATCCGAGAATTGCAATGCTTTCGTTCTTGGTGCTCTTTGAAGAATATAATGACAATTCGATATCTCGCCGAGCCAGGGATTCATCGAGGATACATTCTGGCCCTGATAGCCTAATAGTGTCTAGGTTATGAACTCTTGAGCGCAGCGCAGCGCCTTGGCCGCTAACTCACCATCATGTCCAACTCCAACGTCCGAAAGACCTCCATCAGCCTACGTTAGTTGTCTCTGTATTGAGCCTTTACGATTGTCAAGAGGAATCACGTCGGATTGAGGCCTAGAGAGTGTGGCATCTGATTGATGATGTGGACGACGCGCGACTGAGACCTCGCATTTGAAGTCGATTCTCCAGATCACTGCATCTTTCCCTCTGCATCCTCGCTATAGATATCAATATGAAATCCCACCAATCTCTTCACAAAACAACTCATCATGCTTCATAGTATAACTCAAACCTCGTCCTGTCTTTATCAAACCTTCTACACGTATGAAAAGTGAATCCCCACTGTAAACGCACCCAAATGCACCCGTCAGCCGGATACACGTCACTCAACTCTGCATGGCGGCCGAGAGTAAAAATATACATCAAAAAAAAGTTATGGGCTAGTGACTTGCCTCAAAGCTCGGGCATCCCGTGTCTGCCAGCAGTTCAGGGTAGCGATTTCTCTCGTTGTCCAATATCTCTCTCATCTTGGGGGGCAAGTTGAGCCTCCATGGCGTCAGAGGAACAAGTGGGGACGAGCTCGGGCAACCCCACACGATCTCGTGTCATTATTTCGTTTTCGAAATGTACTAGAATTCATAGCGTCACACTGTCAGCACTGACGGGCCCATGGCCAAAAAGGATCCCCTGCATGGTGCAGTTTTTTCAGCGAGATTGAGGGTGCTGCCTAGGAAACGGCGGCCAATGGCTTAGCGAGCGGCTTTGTTAGCGTTGCAATTGCTTCCCCACATGGTCATGCCTGGCCCTGGCACGAAGGCCAGGGCAGAAATCTGCTTCAACTAACAATGCAAACACAACCAACCTGCATAATGCAACCAATGATGATGCGGAGAAGAAAACTGAATGATGACGATTGGATTGACGCTCGTGTCGGAGAAGAGTCATCTGTGCCAACCAAGGCGCCCCACCACCTCTCGATCGTGTCCATGCACTCACGTCCGCCTTGTTCACTTTGAGTGCTTTCTACCATCGCTGAACAGTAATCATGTCTTGCAGCAATGAAACAAGCATGGCAAATGATGGTATCAATAGCAAGGATATATTTTGCCTTGTTCCAAGAACGCATTAGGCTTAGAGAGCTGTGGATATGAATCTGCAAGTTGTTATACAAGCCATGGCATGGCTTCTATACCAGCTTCAAGTGCATGGTTTTTGAAGCCGACCACATGTCCAAAATTTCCAGGCGTTTCATTTCGATTGGTTCTTCGGTCGATGAAAATGATGTGGTACTCCCCAGCACTGGCGCACTGACGCGGGAGGTTGCATTGCAGATATTTTGTTCGGTTACCGGGATGGAGACAATGCGCCCACATTTCACCTTACTGATTTCAGTTTGTTTGATATTGCTCCCTCAACCAACGTTACTATCAACAAGAGCACGTATATGGCACCCGAATCCAATAAATTCCGAGAATAGTCCTCGAAATCCGATGAATGAGCGCATTGAAGGCCCACACCCTTCTTCGTTCCATATTATCCGAAGATTTTAGTAATGAACGATGCCAAGCAATTAGGGGATAAGAACATTACTAATTATGACAGAAGTTATCGGGCTCCTCTCTGTTTTTTTTTTGTTTTCTTTTTTGTGTGTTCAGGACCGTTCGGTCCCTTTTCGTTGCGGTCGTGCACCTGAACAAAGCGCGTTTGTATTGCCTATTTTATTGGCTCCAAAACCTCCATACAATTATAAAGCTTTCAACATAATATGATCTCTTTGCACTATATCCCCTATTGTGAAATCGTGATCGCCCACCTGCAAGTAGCCCCATTTGTCATACACCCTCATGGCCTTCTCATTTTCCTTCCAAACACTTAGCCAGAGATTCCTGAACCCTTGCTCAATTGCCATTTCTTCAATTGTTGAGTACAATAACTTTCCGATTCCTTTCCCATGTACAGAGACGTCAACATAAAGTCGCTGCAGCTCGACCTTGTGCTCCACGTTTGCCAGGCAAGGGTCCGTGGTGCCGCGAGTGAGGTATGCAAAGCCCGCAATTGTGTGGTTTGAGTCCACAGCAACTATTAGATCTCTTTTTTCATCCAGGATATCCTTAGTGATTGCGGGCACTGAGTAGGACTCGTCCAAATAGGCCCGGAGGTCAGATGGATCCAACGAGTAGCCAAAGGTAGAGGTGAAAACGCGCGAGCCGAGTTCTGAAATTGCTATTGCGTCGGCTCGTTGAGCTTGGCGAATAGTTACTTTTGAAGACTGTTGCTGAATAGCTAAGGATGACATGATTGCTACGGCTCAATGTTGCGGAAAAAATTGCTCATCCACCGGAAATTGAGTTTTCGAGTAGCTAGTAAAAGAGGATGGAGACTGTGGGGCGCAAACATAATATCACAACACTATCTATTTTGACAAACTGGTTCTTGTTAATCGGACTACGCCGCGCTTCTTTCACAAATTTTGTATATGCTAAACTCAAAGGCTTCATCCTACCTCTTCTGGCCTGCACTTTGATGGTTCTGCAACTACGACTGAAATTTCCTGAGCGGTGTCCACAACGCGGCCGTAGCCCCGACTAGCCGCCCGCTTTTCGTTCCACCACCGCCAGTCAAGAGAACAGAATGATGCTCGCTCTCCAGCATCGGTTCACCGCCTCAGCAGTCAATCAATTGTGCAAGGCAATCATGAGTCAATCCGAATTTATTGGCTATGGCTTATTTTCATCTTTGATTCAGCCGGCGACAATGAGGCTGCCACCGCCTTTTCCAACTCCCATGTTCCTTGACGTCAATCCCGCCGATCTGGTTTCCACTGCGCAACTAACCGGTTTCTTTTTTGCAGAAAAAAAACGTGCTCGCAGATCAGATCAAAACCGCGCTGTCATGTTCCACCCGACGCTCACGCCTTTGGCCAGTAAAAGCACAACCAAGCTGACCCCGTACAGTGCGCCTGTGAAGATGATCAGTGCGGAATAGTTGCCTCCGTTTGCGCTGATGATTTTCCCGCCGATCGGAATCCCCACGAGGCAGGCGATGCTAACCACGGTGAAGCAGGTTGCGTAGTAACGCCCGTAGTGTTTTGTGTGGCACATTTTTCCGATGCAGACCGGCGTGATGGTGATGTTGGTCCCGCTGGCGAAGCCAAACATGACGACGAAAACGATGAGGCCTGGTTTCGTGTGCCCAAACGGAAGCCACACCGCAAAGCAGGCCACAACATCGAGGAAAACAGACACAATGTTGGAATTGAATGGCCCGAATCGGTCAGCCCACCACCCAGGCAGCGTCCGGCCAAAAAATGATGCAGTGGCTAAGATGGTGAGCAACTGGAAACTGAATGCCTGGCTAAAGCCCTTTGACAGGGCGAATGAGCTGAGGTAGGCCAAGGGGATGAAGAGGGCAAACTCCATCAGGAACACCCCCAGTGTTGTGAGAAAGAAGGCCTTTTCCTTGAATATTTTGGGGTCTGGATGGATGCTGGCGTCTTCTGAGGGCGGAAGCCTCCCGCGAATGAGTATATTCGCAATGCAGAGGAAAAAGAGACAAATGAACCCAAGAATCCGCAATCCCCAAGCCCAACCAAGAGCTGGGTTGTCAAAGACCTTCTGCAAAAACAGAGGAAACACAATTCCGCCAATGGAGCCGCCGGTACATGCTATACCTGTGGCAAGTCCTCGACGAGCACGAAAGAAGTGGCCTACAGCCGCATAACATGGAGTGAATAACATGGCAGCTCCGATGCCGTTTAGAACCCCGAAAACAAAGAAGAAGCTGATGTATGCTGTATTAGGTACAAGTAAGCACGGGTTTCTTACGGATATGCCGCGATTCAAAACGGGAGGTGGTGATGGTAGCATTCTTACATTTGCAGATACTGAGGCCCATGAGAGAAGCAACAGTACAGATGGTACCAGTCAAAATCAACCATCTCGGTCCGTATTTGTCAAAGGCGGGACCGACGTATATCCCACAAAAGAAGGCCAAAAACGAGTACACAGAGAAGATCCAGCCTATCTCATCTTCACTATATTCCGAAAGTTGGTGCGTAGAAACATACGCCTGTAATAGTGCCATAATGTTCATGATGCCCAACCCTGCAAGTCTGCGACACGTTAGTACTTCTTCCGAAGAGGATGTATGACCTCCAACGAAACAATTTCTCCAGGAGAGATAGCTCAGTTGGCCTTGCACGCCCACCAATGACATCCGCTATGAAGTTAAATCTTGACACTTACAAACCACACCAAGCTCCAAACACGACGAGCCAAGCACGCAAACCGCCTTCGGGATATTCTTCTTCATCTTTGCTGGTGATGGATATTGACTCGTCACTCTTTTCTTGTAAATTCGAGTCATTCAGACCATTTGAAGGTGGCTGTGTCTCTAATATTGGAGCAGCAAGCTTTTCCATTGTCAAGTCGGTGATGAGAAAGCATCAAAAGTTAGGGCCAGCCCGAGGACTCATCTACTACTTAAAGCGTTCCCTGTAGTTTTGCAGTTCTCCACCAACCGTACCCTGTTGGCGTTATCGGAATTTCTGATGCCGGCAAAAACCAACTTCAACCTGGGGGCTATATGCATACTGTTTTCTGCTCAGTTCGATCCACTCTAGCGCTGTGAGTTCACGATAGAAGGAAAGCCAAGAGCACAATAAACTGGGGTACCTGGGTTTTTCGGCCAATAAAATGCTTGGAATCGCGATACGACGCTAGACCCTCGGAGTCACCTTCCCAACCATTATCTTTTTTTTCGGCTACCGAGGAAGATGCATCAGCAAAGGTATTGCTCAGAAAAAGGTATATCGGGATTCCTTTCCCGGGTCACATTCAAAATTGGTCACATGTATTGAGGATCAGCACTAAATTGATGAATACTATGCAAAGTAACCTCAGGGTTTTTGATATGGTGGATGAAAATTCCATCGCTTTTGAACTGTAAAATTAGCGACAACTTGATGGAGTTGAGAGAGAAACCGAGATATCAAGGCCTCCTCTGCAAGAATTAAGCAGGATCATAACTCCGAAACGGGCATACCCTTCAACCTGCACTTGCCCATCCTGCCAACACAGTTTTCAACATCGGCTGAGTGGCGTGCATTACCGAGGAAGGTGTGGAGATAGAAATTATTTGGCCAAAGAGAGTGCAGAAAATGATAACAAACCCACCGAAATGGATGCGTCACGTAATTTTCAGCCAATAGAAGCTATACAGACCCAGTCAATTTATTCGCTCACCCTATAGCTTCAGCTGCAGCCATGCTCTTGCGTTCAAAGGTGAGTCTGGGGTACGCAACATCAAATACCAAGCCCAAGGGCAACCTTTAAATAAGCAAGTGAAATTCATAATATATTGAGAATAAAAAAAATTGTCTGCTGAACCCTATCCATAAAATTTAAGACTAGAAGCAAAATTGTTTCCGCGCACCAACGCCGATCGTTCCACCAAAATTGGCATTTCGTTTTGCCCCAAACTAAGCGAACAAAACTTGTGCAAGTTATGCTGCACTACTGTATCATGATGTTTCTCCAAACATAGCTGCTGACTCCTCCTTGAAGCCACTTTTGCACGCAAGCCGCCACCGCCAAAACGCGATTCGGCGACCGTAGTGTATCCATTGGTTCCGCCATTTACTGGAAACAAGTCCATGGTCAAAAGGAGCATCCTTATTCACCTTGAACACTGATTGGGATTTGAAAATCCATTTTTATCGAATCACGAGGAGTCTCATTTTCATTCATATGCTCATCAGATGGTGGCGTAGCTCGACCACACTCACGGGGTAGATTCCGAGTGATGTCGTTCCATGGAAATGGTTCCGGTCGTCTGCCAATAGGGGTTCCTTGGAACCATGATTCAGAGGGTCCATCTTGAATGGGAGTGCTAGTATAATCTGAAAAAAAGAGTGCAGACGCCGGGGACTTCTCGTCAAGGGGCCAAGGCGGGCTTGGTGGCCCGTTTTCTTTTGAGATTGTGACTTCATCACTGCAGATGTTCCATTTTGACTCGAAGTGACGCGGATAACCGCTGAGAGGAGTGGCGGTCTGTGGATATGGGGTGCTATCCTCAGGCGGCCTTGGGTTTGAGTATGAGCTGTTTATCGATACCTCGGATAGGTTGGATTGGACCGAACGTGCCGAGTTCAGTGACTGCGGGCTGAATAGGGTGGATGAGAATTGGCCGGGTGAGATCGGGGGTGACGATGGAATCACGAGCCGCGGCCGGAGTGCAAATGGGACCGGGCTGGGTGCAGAAGGCGTTGGAATCTGGATGCTATCCGCACCTGGAGACCGAGCCGAGTTCGCCGCGGCAGAGCCGGGAACTAGTGGAATAGTGATTGCATGAGGATGGCTTTTTCTGGCTGAAAATCCAGCCAGGTTTGTTGAGAAAGGACGTGGTGGAGGAAGCCACGATTCTGGGCGCTCGTGTGTAGTAGGTGTGAGAGTGGAGTTGCCCTCGTCCTCTGGAGAGTTGCACTCCCGATAAGATGAGATGTCGCCACTTTCGGGATTTTGTGATGCCGGCGGATCGAGATCCATCTTCTTTTCGAATTCTTGGACTGGGAGTGTAAATTTCGAACAATCCATCTTTACTTTGATAGGATGCCCGGGCGAGTAGGTGATAAACTCGTGCAGCGTACCAACTGTTGAGTGCTACGACTCAAGAGATAACAAAGTAGCAAAGAAGCTGGAGGTATGGGAACTGAGGTGGGAACAACAATACGAAGTAGGAGTGTCGAGTATAAAAAGGGTTTGAGAAGCAGCCTAGGAACACAGCAGCCGTAAAGGATGCGCATCGAGTGCTACTCGAATCGGTCGCCCAAAGATCAAACACACACAGAGACGGCGATTCGGGGAAGGTTTGCAGCTTTCCGCACCGATTTGAGCTGGCCGTGCAATGTTGGGGGCTAGTTTCCTGCGTGCGGTCGCATCAGGCCGGCCACTCCCGTTACCAGCTCTACGGCAGATGTGGTGGTGTAGGTGGCCAACCGCAGCGCAGTGCTAACCGCCGGAAGCACAGGGGGCCTACTTGACGACCTCATCGGTAAGCCAGCGAGAGAGGCCCAACCAGTCGCCGTGGCTGGGTATGACAGAGTGCACTCGGCCGCATCTGCGCGCCCTAGAGCACTTGGTCAGACTCCGCATGGTTGCTTTTCCAGGCTGAGACGTGCTGTCAGGTTGAGCCACCCACCCGGCCACATCCGAAAAACCCAGAGGTTTCACTAAAACTACGCGCTCGTTTTGCGCACTGCCCAAGATGATGGGCGATTACTATCCCTGCCGTTTGCATCTCTGATAGAATCCGTGGTGGGCATAGATGCCGAGATCTCAATCTCGCGCCGCGGTGGCGGCTCACCACAAGGCATCCCCGCTGACCCAGAATGCCGGGACCGATCATGTCCAAATAACCAATTTGAAATACCGACTGTCGATAAACCGCTCATCGTACGGAATATGGTGCCGAGCTTGAAAAGCGGCCATCCACGCATTGACTTTGATCGACATCGTCGCCATGCCATCTCCCGCACTATGACCATATGCTCCAGCCCACCTCCTCTGCTTGCACCAATGATTCATCCCATCTTGGTCTCAGGCAGCAGCAGCAGAAGCAATACCAGCGGATGAACACACGACGGTGGACACTGTGCTCCGCCCCAGCGAGGCTTTTTTATCCTTGCCGTGCCACGAGCCCGCGTGTCTGTGTCCAAGGTCACATTGACCACAAATGCCGCCATCCCACACGAGAACAGAGCCTGGCGGTAAACGGCTGCATTTTATTCGTCTCCCGACCCGCGATTTCGTAGTTGGCGGTCGGTATGATGGGCACCCAACCATCCCAAGGCGTAGATGCCACACGATGGAGCACAGCCTATCCCGCGCGCGATCGTCTGGTGTGACACCACCACCTTGCGTCGTTCATCGTCATAGGGCCTTACCCCTCACTTATTTCCTTTTGTAGGCTCTAGACCTGAAATTGGCGCGACTCATGTTACTGCAGTCAGGATCACCAGAGTCCCGTCTTATTGGACGTGTGACGCTGCACCAGAGAGCGCACAACTGCATTGCATGCCAACCTTCAAGTCGTACCCATCTTAAGCGCCGGAGCTGCACCGACTGAAATTTATCCATGTTTTAATACACAAGTGCAGATGTTGGCTGCGGATTTCGGGCTGCGTTTCTTTGTTGGTCAGCCTGATGACATGTTCCTCTTATCCGCGCACTGCCAACCAACTCCAATGTGCATTGTAGCACCAACAACATTCTGTGTCCATTTTTGCCTGGCTGGACCAATAAAAGGATGCAGTTTCATTCTGCGTCAGAAAAAGCATTCAAAATCACCTTGACCGCCCTTTTGGCCACATGTGGCGTGGAAAGTAACGACATGATGGGGCGACTCCGCATACATGACTTATAAAGAAGCCACAATTTGTCAACGTGCTTGGCATTGAATTGTACTCTGACCCAGCATGATTCATCTGAGATGCACAATCCAAAAAAAAAAAGAATATATCGATGTTCTTTTCGCATATTCAGATGACAAAAGGGAATCAGTAGTGTTCTATTCAAATGATACATAACAGAGTTGCAAATTTCCATCCATATATCCCATGTTATTTCCAAAATAAAAAAAGAGTTGATCAACAATGATCCTGTTAGGGAGCTTATTGTGTCCCTTATCCTAGCTCCCAGCCTCAAGGCGCAGCTGCCTAGGCTATGCGTTTATCGCGGTTGATGCATCATAGAGTTCATCTCGAGGTCGCTGTTAGAGCAACCCAACTTGACCTCCTCGGATTGAACTCGCTGCAGGCTTTGGTACTGGAGTCGGCTGAGCACATAAGCAGGGTGCCAGAAATTAAGGACCAGCACGGAGGCGCTGATCAAGCCGCCCTCAAACCCGATAAACAAGTCTTGATGGGACATCATTTCCCCGGTCCAGCCATCACTGAGCTCGGCGACTCGGAACACGCTTCTAATGAAGATGCAAATCATGGAAATGGACAGCGACGCCAAGATTCCGTAAAAGCCGGTAAAGCCCCACATGTCCCGAAATGTGGTTGAGCGGAGAAGGTTCTTGGGTCGGAGATCCCCCTGCTTCTTGTATACGCGGACGAGGAAATCGCCGGCAAGAATAATGAAAATAATGAGCGTGAAGACTTGGAATGAAAGGCCAGCAATCATGATGTTCTTGCCAGTGTCCAGCGTGCCGGTTGACGATCCTTGAGTTCCCGAGGCTGCCATGCCACCGCCTGTAGCTTGAAGCAGCAGAGAGATAACATCGCAGGGAATAAACTAAAGATTCCAAGTTAGCATTGATATAGTCTCGATGAAAAGCGCAGGAGATTGCTCTGATTAGCTTGAGGAATCACTCACCACTCTTGTATACCAAACCGGCGCGATTCGGCTGCAGTCTTCTCCGAGTACGGCGACAATACGGCGCAGACACACGTAAATGCTAGCGCTTAGAAACGCCGGGCCAATGGTCAGACAGCAGATCTGGATGAGATAACCGTTCTGGGACCACTGGTTTTGCCAGCTCATAACGCGGCCGATGTACCCAATGATCTCAGTGATGTTTCCCAACACCATGCCGGCCAAGAAGGCTTGAGTGAATCGTGACTTGCGGGTGACAATATAAGTTGCGATGAATAGTATCATTGATAGTCCGAAAAGACCGACGAACAAGGCATTTGCAACAATGGAGATGCGGTACTGGTATTGAGATGTGCTGATGGCGCACGTGTCGATGGTGCAGGAATCCATCATATTGGATTTTCCACCCGCTGAGCCTGGCATGATGACCGAAAGAGAAAGGATCAACGAAAGAGAAGATTAAAGATGAAGGAAGGTTCAAAAAATCCTTGCAGCGCTATATATTGGATGAAGATGCTGGCAAACCTGAAAGAAAATATAGGAAAAGAGGTGAGATGTCGAATTTTCAGCTGATGATTTACTTTCTCTATCAATATTCCTAAACATTTATATATACAAGAATGTCGCCGTTGAATCTGCGATAAGCCGACAGCCGCGTATTCAGAGCTCCTGAAACCAAGTCGGTTGGAGTCGCGTTCTTTCGGACTATATGCAAAGCTGCGAAATCCGCAACATAGTCGTGGCTAGCACAGTGGGGCAAATTAGAATCGGACAGGGATTTTCGTATTCCCAACCTTGGTCGGGAGAACTTGCCGGAACGAGATGGAGCCTGGCACCACCTTCCACATTTTGTCGCATGCGGAAAGTCCAATGAAAGAACCGTTTTACAGGAGATGGATTCGTAAATAGGGTAGGCTTGTATTGTATAGATGAATATTCCCATTGTGCGCTTGGCCTTCGGCGTGTCACGAACCTACCATCCAAGTCCAGGTGGGACAGGGGCAAACGGGGGACGGAGATCACATACTCAGGCCCTAACCAATCGGCAAATATTGACCATGTAACAAAAAGAAAAAAAGCTTCAATTTTTAGTCAAGCATCCATTCTGTGATAGGTCGGCCAAGAACCCAAAAACGCTTATTGTCCGTCGGCTTGATCCGGATTCGCACCTGCTCCACCACTCGATCCTGGCCAGATGGTTGCTTATTTTTAGAGACACAGCCTTGAAAATGGGGGGAGGAAGCGGAGATACGCGTAAGAGATGGCATTCATATATCTAGGCAGACGAATATTTATCTGCTGTTGTAGAGTATTGAGTCGACCGCAGCAAGCAGGCCGCGTCAACGGATGATGTGTTAGGGGGCCCCCCTGCTCCACTTGGTGCTGGACTAGCCCGTGCAAAGTGCGGCTCCCGCAAAATGGGAGCCTCTGCGCTGAGGAAATAAACACGCTCAACCTTTTGTCGTAATTTCGTATTCGCAAGGATTCTGCCTTATTCAGCGGTGGAATTTTTGGGGCGATGGGCCTTTCGCGATTCAATCTAGCCGGGGCGCCATGTGCGTGCTCCGCCACTTTCTTTCCTACCTTCTTTTTGTTTTCTTTTTGCTGCGTCCCGCCCACCCATCGCAATCCTTCCGCTTTGCCAAGGGCCTACTGCAAGTTGACACAGCATTCGACCGATTGAATTCACTCCCCCGCACACTGCCTGAGAATTGATCGAAAATGGTCGGTAAGCCAAAGTCGTGTACCGCCTGTCGTCAGGCCAAGATGGCTTGCGATGCTCGGGCACGCGCTCCCGAGCCCTGTTCCCGATGCGCAATGAGGCATCTTGATTGCCGTTTCGACAACAACTTCAAAAGGATACCCACTAGACAGTGAGTTTCGCGGAATGTTAAGCGATGGAAGGTTCGAGTGCTCAAGCAAAACATTAGGATTACTCGTAATATCACCAATCACATCCAAGGCGCGCGAGCTTCGCAAACACCTGACAGCATCGCCAATCTCACATCTGGCGAATTATCATCACCGCAGTCCGAGAAGGCGCACGCTCACCCTTCGCTTCTCATGGCATCTGATCTACAAGATTATCAATTCTTCAGAATAGGTAATCAATCTATTCCTTCCGACGTCGTTATCCAATTGCTCCAATAGTATGACCCTCCCATCTCTTGTTGCCATGCCATGGTCTAGTCACTAATATTAATCAGCTTTGAGACCCATTACTATGCTCATGCGCCATTTCTTCAACCAATTGAGAAGCTCGGGTCATTCGCATCCGAGGCTCCATTGCTACTGGGGACGATGTTATTGATAGCCTCGGAGCACCATTCCATCTACAGCCACCTTTATGACCGATTGTTTGAATCGCACCAAGACCTTCTCGCACCCGTCTCTAGCCGCCCTGTTCAAACACTGGAAGACGCCCATTCTATTTTGCTTTTGTGCCTCTGGCCGATTGTGAAGCATACCCCGCGAGATGATCAAGCTTGGACCTATGTCACCATCGCAACCAACTATTGCATGAAACACAACTTCCATAAATCGACATTGAACGAGACCAACATGAGCCAGACCCAAGAAACACGAAAGGTGCCAGCACAAATACAAAGTCTGACATTATTAGCGTGCTTTAGCATTGGCACTCAGTATGTTTGTTCCGATTCCGTAATCGAATGTTGCTGACTGTGATAGGATTGCCATGTTTTTTGGTTACGTACCTCCGCTTGCATCGTATCACCAGCTGAAATACGTTAGGCGAGCTGTCTCCCAACTTGACGGAATTCTATCTCTGCAACAGCAAACAATGATATCAATCTATGAAATTATCTGCAACTATTCCATTTCCCTCGAAGATACTTTAGATCCGCTGGCCAACTTTTCGCTCGCCCAAACTTTTGACGGCAGCCTCGACACGCTAAAAGAAAGGGCATCGGCGTGTTGGTCGCCTGAAGTTGAAGTGCTCTTTCAACATGCGAAACTTAATCTCCACGCGGCAGCCGTTGCCTTGCCTCAAGATGTTCCCGAGCCGGGCTCTCAGCAATTTTTCAACAGACAAACACTGTCATTCCGCGGATTCGAATCTTCGCTGAATTTAATTCGCGAGATGAAGAATGTCAGCCTGGCCTCTGTGCTCAACGTCCAGAACAACGCCGGCAAGCTCGTGTTTTTACCCCGTCCATACTTTGCAGGCCTTTTCCTCGGCGCCGTCTTTTTGTTCCGCATGATCATCAACGATCGGACAGTAGGCATAGAGCACCACGCAAGAGCGCTGGAGGGAATGATTGAGTGCCACAGAATCTACCAGCTATTCCCATACCACCGGGATGCGGTGAGGGCGGCCAAGCAGATTGAAGATCTGATTATGAAAGGTCGCGCATCAAGCGCCTCCATGATTCCCCTGTTCCCAACCAAACTGGTCATCAGGAACGCCCTTGGCGCTTCGTTGATGTGGGACACGGTTTTCCAAGGAAAATGGAAAGACAACGGGGAAATTGGCGGCGAGTGGAAAACAGAGAGCCCAAATAGCGCCTTGGATGAGATGCTGTCCGACCGACTACCCCCGGCTCCAGGGACAAATCACCAACTCGCCGGTTTCAATACCCCTCTTGAACAAGACCAAGGCACAGCCTACTGGACACCGTGAGAGAGAGAGGATGCCCGGGATACGATATGTAAATGGTATACGTGTAATATAGTCTTTTCTAACGGCTATGTGCCTGTTTTCAAGTCGCCGAATAGCCACCATCCACAAAAATCGTCTGTCCTGTCACTGCGGCACTCGCAGCGCTCGCGAGATACACAGCGGCGCCTGCAAAGTCCTCCGGAACCCCATTTCTCCCAATCATGGTCCTGTTTGCGTGCATCTCGGACTTCTTAGCGTCGCTGAAAACCTGCTCTGTCAGAGGCGTGTGGACGAATCCGGGCGCAATAGCGTTGCACATCACGCCGCGCCGAGACCACGCCTCGGCCTGCGATCGCGTCAACGACAGCAAGCCGCCCTTGGAGGCTCCGTAAGCGCCGCTGTTTCCAAACGCCCGGAACGACTGCTGGCTGATGATGTTGATGATCCTCCCGCTCCCCCTCTCCGCCATGCGCGGGCCAAATGCCTGCCCGAGAACGAAGGGCGCGGTGAGATTGGTGGCAATTGTCGCGTCCCAGGTCTCCTGCGACAGCTCATCCATGTGCGGTCGGTGATTTACTCCTGCAGAATTGACGAGGATGTCGGGAGTGCCGTGGGTTGAGAGGATGTTTTCTACTGCAGAACTGAGCGACGCCCGGTCTGCGAGGTCGGCGCTGATGGCTACGGCCTCGGCATCGTGCTCGGCGAGATGGTTAATGGTGTCGTCCAGTGGGCCCGGCCGACGTGCGACGAGAATCACACGGCACCCAGAGCGACCCAGTGCGATGGCGATGCTCCGGCCGATGCCTGAACTTCCGCCTGTGACAACTGCTGTCTTTCCCGCGAGACCAAACAAAGCCTCGAGGTAGCTTGGCACAGAGCGGAGGGGTCGCGTCATTGTTATTTTAGGTATTGCGGCAGGAGCTGCTATGCTGAATCTTTTGCAGCCTTTGCAATTGACAGATCTGGTTTTTTTTAGTGAAAAAGAGAGGATATAGTGCATCGGAACGGTGAAGGGCGTACGGTTGTCATCAACCCATCAGCCACATGTGTCCCGCACCAGTGTTGTGCGGGGATGACTCATCGCGGTTAGCGATGTGAGTGTAGAAGACAAGCTGTGGGATGCATATGCTGATAAAGGGTAAAATACTCAGGCAACATATTATAAAATCGCTTTTATTCTATTTATATGTTGCATTTTTTGGTGCATAGGAAGTCGTCTATCAAGTCGAGTTGGCGGAGGTGAACGTTGTGCACCGCCTCACTGCTACGGCGTATCGTGATTGAGAGACAATGCGTTGTGGAGACACAACCTTGTTCACAAAGACAAATAAATGTAATGCAGATAGCCGCGATGCATTATTCCTTGTGCCCATTGACGCACCCCAATCAAAGTGAATATTGCAGCCTCAAGCTAAACACAATTCGTCCATCGTCTTACAGATCGGAATGGATCAAAATTCCAGCTTCCGTGCCCGGATTAGCTAATTGGCGGTTCTAGCCAGAAAGTTTCCCGCTCCAGCGATCAAAAGGGTCAGACAGAATGGTGAATGGATTTTTTTCTACGTCATATGAGACTTTGCAGTGGGGCATTCGGTCCGCAGGCTCTCCCTTTAAGATGTGAGAACGCCTTTTATTTCAGCTCGCCACATTCAAGCCTCCAAGCTGTATGTTCATAAACGGACCAAATTCTTGCACACATTTCGACGTCCAGTCACTCTCAGAAAAACGAGGCTTCTTGCGCACTTGGCTATCTAAATATGCTTCTCCGACTCGTCCTCCTTGCGGCCTCGGTGCCTGTCATCGCGGCAGGCATCGCCAATCCCGTCACAGCGGATGTTTTGTCGCATCTGCAAAATGCAAACGAAGAAGCAACACAGAACATTGCTTACTTAAAAGAAGCTGACCAAGCCAAATTTTTGCCAGTGAGCCAAAGTCGAAAGCCATATTTTTGCTCTGCAGTCACTCACAATATGCTAGAAAGTAACAGACAACCTTGTTAAAATCACCAAAGACATTGGAGCCGTTATTGTAGACGTCTCCAAAAAGCCCGGCCAGGTTGTTGCATTTTCGCCTGAAGATCAACTGGCGGTATGCAAGAAGTATGGAGAGGTGAGTTAGCGTGGATTTGTATAACTCATATGCCGGGCTGACACAATCTAAAGGTTGTCCAAAATCAACAAAGTATGCTCACGACCATGGCTGAAAAGAAGCTTTTCCTTTCGGCAGTCTTTCTCAACCAAGGTGTACCCAACGGGGTACCGCAATCTGTGGAGGAGCTGTTTGCAAGTCTTTATCAGCTACCGAGTGTTCTTATTCCCGTTGTCCCCGTTTGCAAGGATAGCGTCATCGCAGGTCAAAAGGCTCTGGACGCGACAATCCTCAAGATTGTTCAGCAATCCGTTAAACATATGAACTAAGCTGATAAGGATTTTGTTTTTAATATTTGACTTGGATAACTAGCTCACTGGTTAAATGAAATGTTCTTGTCCCAAACCAATAAGCCTGTTTTCTCAAGAAGACACCCGCATTTTTATCTTTTGGGTTGTTGTTTCGGCTGGGCTTTTATCGGATTCTAATTTAATGTCGACATAGTAATAAATTGATCGACTGCGATATCCGAACCATTATGACTTACCAATAATATTGAGCGATTTGTTCCCATGGGGTTTGATCTGCAATGCAACATGAGGATGCAAACGTAGTGGGGCGCATTCGTTCCATCTCACGTTCACCTGAGCCAAAATGGATGGTGGGCCATCCCGAGAAAAGATAGCTGTCAAACATGTATATCTCCGCCTCATCCGTGGCGTGATTTATGTGAAAATGGGGATTTTTGGCATGCTATTGGTACATCGGATGCATCCTCGATGGCTCGTCCCGACTTTGCCCCGATAGCTCCACATGATCGATCCAACTCGGCTGAGCGCTGGACGAGAATGGGTACCCCAATCTTCCGATGCCAAACCTGTTAGAGCTGGGGTCTCCGAGCACACAGTTCCGCTATGGAGTTCATTTTTCATGCACATCGCGTTGGGCGTCTTGGCGCCCACCTCCAACTCCGTATCGGCGGTGCTGTTTTATTAGCAAGGCATGGATAGGGCTCGTAGTGTCGTTATTCGGGGAAGCTGAGGACGAGGTTGGTCAGGATACGTCAAGTAAGCGGGATGGTGAGGTGAAGACATGTCCGACTTCCGGTTGATCCGCGGAACTTCTATAGTTGGAGTTGGAGAATGGAATTGAGAGGGCTAGCTCCAAGAGAGGTTTTAAATCAGCGCACATGTGCTTTTGGGGGAAATGCAGCAACGCGTCCAACTGCTGCATGGACGCGGAAACGTCACCGCTTCATTGACCCCAGCATCTCAAGGCTAAGCCAAAAAAAGAATCTGGGGCTCCGCAAATGGAGCGAATTTGCTACCTGAACAAGGTTTTCAGGCTCTCGCTCGACCCCAAAAACCTCGTCAGATCGGTCTAACAGGAGCCGAGCCTAGCCAAACTAGAGTTCAATCAAGGTGGAGCCGACCCCGACATGGATGGCCTTGGAGTTGACATTGCCGAGGCAATCTTGACCCGGTCCCAGCTCACTACCAACTGGCTGGATCAGACCAGAGCACGCGCGTTCGGTTCAATGAGGACCCGATTAGATCAATCATCCAGGATGAACTCCTTGTTAGTCGGCTCCTAGATTAAACCACAAAGGGAAAGCGATCCATAATGGGGCCGAGTCGTTACCCCGCATAGACCCCGGATTGATGAAGAGATGGGGAAGTCGAGAGATTTGGGGTTTTTCTTTTAATCTCGGGGTGCTGCCCCTGGGGGTAGCATGTCTATTCGGCGCCTAAGTTCCGAACCATCTCAACGCCACCACCGGAGAAAAAAAAAGATATGTCTGGCGCTAAGGAGATAGAGTCCAACGCTCACGCTCACGTCGAGCAGACAGAGGAGCGTCGAGACGATGGCGTCTCCAACCAGGATCTGGGACGAGCCATCCAACAGCAGGAACACAACAGAACATACCTGCAGACGCTCCGAAAGGATCCATGGCTGCTGTTCTGGATCGGTGTGATGCTATGGACCCTCGTCGTGAGAGGCTTTGAAAGCCAGTCGTCCGGCGCTGTCATCAGCATTCCCGTTTTCAAGGAAAAGTTTGGCAAGCTGCAGGACGGCTCGTACTTTATCGAGACCAGCTGGCAGTCTGCCCTGAGCGGCGGCGGCAACGCGGCCGCCATTGTCGGAGCCTGGGGCGCCTCGTACTTGGCCGACATAGTGGGAACCAAGCCCGTCATCCTCGCCGCCGCCATCATCAACATCTCGTCCGTCGGCGTCGAGTTCGGCGCCACCTCGATCCAAATGTTCTTTGCCGGAAAGATGGTCAACTTCATCGCCATCGGCGCCTTCCAGAACCTCTGCACAGTCTACGTCGCCGACATCTCCCCGCTAGCGATTCGAGCCTCCGTCATCGGTTTCTGTAACCTCGCCCAGTGCATCGGCCCCTTCGTCTCCGCCATCATGTCGTATTTTACATCACAGTGGGACAACGACTGGTCCTGGCAATCCTTGATCTGCGCCCAGTGGGGGTTTGCCGTCGTCGCCTTCTGCGGCCAGCTCTTCATGCCCGAGTCTCCCGTCTACCTCGTCCAGAAGGGCAAGATGACGGCAGCCCGCGCCGTCTTGGGCCGTCTGTACTCGGACCCTCGAGATGCTGATGGTCACTTGGAGCGAATCAAGTTGACTCTGGAGGAGGCCGAGACCAACAACTCTGGCACTTACATGGAGTGCTTCCGCGGCACCAATCTGCGCCGAACGCTCATCGCCATCATGGTCTTCCTCTCCGAGCCCATGTCTGGTCTTGGGTTCGTCTCCAACTATGGTGCCTTGATGTATCAGTACCTGGGCATCAGCGACTCCAAGTCGTTTGCGATCCAGATTGGCGCTCAGATTCTATCAATGTCCGGCGCGACCATTGCCTTTTTGGTTTCTGATCTCTACGGACGTCGACCCATGTATACCGGTGGTTGTCTCGCTCTCTGCTTGCTGCTTATCTGCATGGGAATCTCCGGTTCCGTCAACACGACTGCGGCCACAACTGCCTCTGTGGGTTTCTACACCATGTACAACTTTTTCTACAACGTGGGTGTTGGTTCAACCGTTTACACAATTGCTGGCGAGGTGCCTACTTCAGTCCTGCGCGCCAAGTCGCTCGCCATCGCCATCTCCTCATCGAATGCTGTCAACACCATGTGGTCTTTTGTCTCGCCATACATGTTCAACCCAGAATACGGTAACCTCAAGGCCAAGATTGGTTTTGTCTTTGGTGCCTTCATGTTCATCTTCTTCATCCTCGCATACCTCTTTGTCCCCGAGACTCGCATGCGTACTTATGAGGAGTTGGATGAGCTCTTCATGAACAAGGTCCCTACACGGGAGTTCCGCGCATACGTCACTGTGGCAGAAAGGCGCGCCGAAGAGGCTTACAATGCGGAGCAGAAGACTGTCCAATTGGGCCAGGTCTAGATGCATATGTTTAACAAACTATGGAGATCTCAATGACAGATTTAATGAATTCAACGTCCTCTTGTTTTGAATATTTCGTCTTGATTTACGTGATGTATTGCCCTGCCCAACTAAAGCTGCATATACAATAGCGTGAGAACGATGAAAGCCTTTTAAAAATGATTGAACAAAATCAATTTTCAATTCGTTAAATATGTGAGTCATTTTGAATTATTTTGCAACATATTGCTATCCTAAATGAGATCATGATCACATGGCTTGGTCAGTCCAGTGCTGACATCATCACGCTCGTGCATCGAGAATGGGTCTACAAATCGCTTGATGGCGCTAGTAGAATTGGCAGCGCTCTTGGGGATCAAGTCGACGCCATCGATGGCCAAGACGCTCAGAACGTGCGCTGCCGCCTTGGCGTTGTTGGTGATGGTCTCCGGGACCGGGTTGGTGATGTTGTCACACGCCTGGTGATAGCAAGCATCCTGCTCGGCACCGGTACCAGTGAACAATCCACCGACTGGCTTGTTGATGATGTCGACGAATGGCACGTAATCGGTGCCACCAGTGAGGCCAGCCGGGGTCACTTCGATACCCTTGGCGGCAAAGTGCTCGAGGAACAGGTCCTCGATGACATCGGATCCTGCTGGGCCACCAGGACCAATCTTCTCGCCGGTGCCGTCAAAGACGCCGTAGAAACCCCGCGAGACCATGTCGAAGTTGAGGTAGAGGAGGAGATCGTTAATCTCTTCCGTGCTCAGGTTGTTGACAAAGTATTTAGAGCCCCAGAGTCCGTTTTCCTCGGCGCCCCACCAGCCGAATCGGACTTTGAGTTTGGTCGAGTAGTTTTGAAGGGCCTTGGCCACTTCCAGAATGAGGCTTGTGCCCGATCCATCATCGTTGATGCCGGGTCCGGCCTGGACGGAGTCAAGGTGGGCACCGAGCATCACCAGGTTGGTGGCATCACCGCCAGTGGTCTCGGCAAATACGTTCTGAGTGATCCTCTCCTCGATGAGCTGGACGATCTGGACGTATACCTCAACCGACTCTCCGGCAGCGAGACGCGCCTTCAGCGCCAGACCAGGCTCTTGGTCAATGAGACCGGCAGGGACGTACTCTTCGGGGTTCGGCGTCGAAAGCGAACCTGCTGTAAGCTTGGCGGGATCCGAGTTGTACAGCACGACGGCCTTGGCACCAGCCGCGGCGGCCGCCTTCAACTTGCCCGCAAATGTCGTGCCATCGGGGCACCGGCCACGCTCGACGAGGACAACTTTGTCCTGTGCGTCAATGGTGCTGTAGTTTCCGACATAGCACCCGGCATCGCTTTCGGGGCCATGCACGAGCTGTCCAGTGATGCCCTCCTCCGGGGTGCTGGGGGTGTAGGTCAGGGCCACGGTGCGGTACGACTCTCCACCAACGGAAACATTGGCGGCGGTCGTGTTGGTGAATAAGGCGGGAAAGTCTTGCTTCCAAGCAGTGAATCCCTTGAGCTTGGACACTTCTCCGTAGATGTAATCCACCGAAGCCGCGTAGCCAGGAAGGCCAAACGCACGGTTGCCTCCGTTGGCATAGGCGATGTCATTGAGCTTTTGCAGATTTTTCATCAATCTACAGATGTCAGTATACAAAATATTTTCAGGAAATGCTAATGCAGCAGCGCATTTTGGGGGCGTCTTTACCCTTTCTGGGTGATGTGCTTTTGAAGCTTCTCAGACTCGACGGGTGGTCTGCGATCCTTGCCCGCAGCTGCAAGAGGCAGCAAGAGCGCACATAGCGCGGTCGCCCCTGTGATCTTCATGGCTTAGAATTGAACTCGGGAGGACTTTTTCAGCATTGGATGCAAAACTCCACTCGATTTGAACACGGACGCAGGAGATCGACGCCCAAGTTATATCCGTCACGCCGGATCAAGGCGGCCGCCGCATGTCCTCGGATCCCGGGCTTCGAAAAGTCGGCCAAGTGGATCTTCACGATAAACCCCAAAAGTACCACTGCAGTGGGATCGTGACACCGAGAATTCGACATTGGATCGGGAAGGTAAAACTTGGACGCTGCATATCTGTCGTGTTTGGGTAGTATGCCAAGCCCAGACCAAGCCTCTCCACCTCTTATGGCCTGCCCAAAGCGTAGTAGGCTCTAAATTTTTCGACGTGCAACCCCTCAACTAACGCCATCAACAGCGTGCGTGCTATTCGAACTGTCTCGTTTACCGTATGGCGGCTATTTTTGATCGCATACTGCATGATATGTGATGAGAATGGGACTTCTCTTGGGCTCCATTTTCCTCCTCTCAATTCGGCCCATGCTTACGGTGTCCCGCGAAATGTGGACATCTTCGGCATTTGCCAAATCAGTGTCGTCAGAGACCCATTGGATGACGAAGATGACTAAAGGAACTTTTGATTCCTTGGCTGCTGAGCTCAGATGTTTTTTTCCCGGACGATGCCATTGACTCGACGTCATTCCGACGGGGAGAACAAGGATTTTGGCTAGGCTGGCGGATTAGTGAGGGATTAAAGCGCATTTAAGCTTAAGTTAGCGCTGCTCAGCGATACGGCTATCGCAACAGCAGCGAGCATTCAAAATAATCACCTTGGTGCTGTGCCAGAAATCATCTATTTTATGTTGCTATTTACTGCCGATGCACTTGTCGCCTCTTTTTTCTGGTCCAAGATTTGCCTGCAGAAATGCAACTCAGGGTAGGTGAAATGATTGCCAGGTAAAAAAAAAAAAATACCTGCCAAAGTCCCGGATGCAGCGCATTCCTCAAAGTCAAATTATGTCTGACGGAACCGTCGGATCTAGTTGCATTGTTGACATGTTTATCGGGTCTTGAAGAATTCCCATACCGTTAGCGTTCATTTGCGTCACAGAGATGCGGCTTCAAGCGGTTAGTTTGCAACTCTGAATCGCAAATACTGAGGTTTCCCTTAGTTTTGTAGAAGTAAAATTGCCATTTCTTCATCTGTGATTAGATGAAACGATTTCATAATGTATTTCTAGATAATCTTTTTAAGTATGAATCTAGAAACTTCAAGTCTTAAGATTTTTCAAGTGGGAACGTGCCATATCTCTTAGTGCTTTCAAACTGATAGAGCTGAGGTTAGATAAGAATATGGTTAGTTTCTATTTGTAGAATGTATCATCTCTATTTTCGATATTTTGACTCTTTGAATGGCAGCAACTCTAGTATTTATTGCCTGTCCGCAAGTGCTCACAGATAGCTTCGTAATGGGCTAAGGTTCGTAGGATCAGTGAGTTCACTGATTCAGAATTAATCATTCAAGCATCCAATTGAAGCAATACCAACCGTTATGACTCAGTATATAGTAGATTATATGCCGGAAATTCGGGTTTTGGCGCGTCTGTCCCATAATTGTCGGTTTATCAATTTATTGGTTGGTTCTCAACTCACGGGTCGTTCTGGGGTACCCGGGATGGATCAACTAGTCCTCCGTAGCTAGCTTCGTAGTTGATTTGGTCAAGCTTCTGCTGAGATAGACCTCTAATTGAATGGTATATCTTAACATAACCAGTGCTTGCCCTTGCAGAAAGATTGCATGCCGTTCTCCTTTGTCATGGCTTTTGTTGTCGGAACATAAGGAGACGTGAGACCTTGGAAAATTATATCTCTAATTTCAATGTGAGCTTTCTAGGACCATGATGAGATTGAGCAATTATTGAACAAACTTAGCGAGTATAGATCCAAAATCGGATAAAGGCAGGCAAACCCAATTCATATTCTCTTCAGCAGACCTTAGTCACCTGAGGAGACACGCGATAGAGTCGCGCAAAACGTATCAGCACAATTTTCCCTCGCATATTGAGTGCAATATCTAATTGTGGCGATTTGTCTATGGTTTGAAACGTCTATTCATGCAATTTGCCTTTACGGACAACGTACACTAGATCGCTCGGATTCGACATAGCCCTCTCGGTAATATCGACAGGATCTCAATGTTCAGCAAAATATCTGTTATCAATCCATCCAGGAGCATAAAAATTGTATTCCCGTACGTCACGGTTTCGGACTTTTGTCTTCCGCAAGCCAGCCTTTTGGCTAATCGTACATGTTGATAGAGTGCCTAGATGAATGTAATCTTTCTGAAGAAGTGTTGGGATCTATTCCTCACCAACACTGTGTCAAGGTGGCTCAGTAGCTAGCCAATACGTTTCTACAGTTCCAAATCGTAACATTCAGCCGCATTGGGTGTCTACGGAGGGTGTCTACAGAGCGGGCAAGATACCGATCGGCCAGTTAAGACTAGCTTTATGACCTAGGATTCCGCTCCCAACCCTTTAAAAGTATTATTCGAGTAGGTTCATAACTAAAACTAAAGCTACAACAGGAAAGAATTGGGGCCTTTTCGGGTGACTCTGATCGACGACCGACGTGCTAGGTGCGAAAGACAGCGCTGGGATAAATGATTAGAGGGGATAGAGTTCGAGACTCTTTCCCACTTTGGATCTTGATATGTACGGTGGATACATGCTTCTTCTCAAGAAGCATGATCTAATTGGGGCGCTTGGCTAGAATGATGCTCCGGCTGCCCCTCTTGATCAGTTGAAAACCTGCCCGGGCTCTTACCTCCTCAAGGAGACTGGATAAGGAGAATCAAGTGACCGTTGATCTCAAAACTCTTCCTGTGAATCGAGTCTGGTTTGATGAATCCCCTGTTAATGAGAATAGTTTCTCATGAAGGACATGATGAGCATTTGATCCGAGACTAAAAACAACAAGGATAATAACAATAAAACTAAGAACAATGAGGCTTCTGCTTAGCTTTGTGATAGTGGCTAAAACGATATGACTACAATAAAACGTCTTCCTCTTAGGGGTTTTGGAACCTCAGTACCTCAACGGCCCGTTGCAGCCTGACACCGACGCTCAAGGGCAGGTACTGTATTTCTAGGAGACATTCCAACTAAGTTATGCTGAAATTATATTACCATCTTTTAGTTGGTGTGTCATTCGCAAGTCCACACTTTTTTGATGTGGCCCGGGAAATAGCCACCTTATTAAAGATAATATGGTGTAGCGCTCTCGTCATCAGGGACCGGTTCAGGAGCTGGGAAAGGGTTAGGCCGAAATTTGATTCTGCAATCCTCCGACTATACGAGCGGCTTCTAGAACCTAAAACTGCCCCGTATTACCTATCAACCGTAAGGCTGCATTGCATCACTTTGGTCCCACACAATGAGATTTTGAATGCCAAAGGCAGCATCATGACGGTGGAGTACAGAGCAAGGTACCTGCTAGTGCCCAACCAGAGATAAGATCTACATCGACAAGGAAGCAGCTTGTTTCCTAGGTTGGGTTCAGTCAGCAATATTCAGCGTTGTTTATGAAATGCCAGCAAAACCGAGTCGTCTTGATAAAATTGGGAGGAAAGCGGGCGGGGTTGGTAGTGGTGGACAGAAATTAGACCAAGATCAGCGTCAACGGCCCGAGGACGGATCTGTCGGCAAAACTGATTGCGTGCTGGCAAGCCTTTCTCCTCCATCAACCAAATCCGCTAAACTAGCCCATTGAATTTGTTCAATCGGATTGCGAGTTGTGGTGCTCTCAAACTGTATGATAGACCCTGCCCAAGATTTGATGCTGCATTCTCATGCACTTATGCTCCTTGGCTTAGACGTCTGCCGGTTTGCCGGTCGCAATGCTGTTCGGCCCGTGATGCGCTTATGAACAAGAGTTTCAGCTGGCCAGTGCACTTGGCCAGAACTTGGTCCAAGCTCTTGGTCAGCTGCGATGTCCAGATACTCGATGTAACTGCCTGCTCTTTCTCCATGTTGTCCAGCAGTTTGCAGCGAGAGAGCGTAGACATGAAGCCAGCACCGGAATGGATGACCCTTATATTTGCTTCTTTTTCTTCCTTTTTTTTCTTTGCTAAAATCGGGATAACATTGGGCATCGCTTAGTGATTCAGATCGCCACCCACACGCTTGGACGAAATTTTTTTTAGCTTCGGTCTCGCTCTCGCTTTCTGATCGAGATGATGTACGGTCTATTTTGAGAAGAATTCCGACCAATTCTGACCGCCTTGCCACAACATACCGGGTCTGCATGGGCTGTCTGTGAATTAAACTTTTCGTCAGTTTAATGCTTTCAAGGGCTGTTTTAAGGAGGATGTCTAGGGTGATCTTAGGGATCTTGTTGCGTCAGCGATCCATCCATCCCCTATCCTTCCCACCTGGCAAAATAGCAGTATTACTACTATCCAGCTAATAAGTTGTAACCGCGGATATGGACATTGAAACCCACAGTATCAGCCGCATCGGCCATGTTTAGACCTGCGACGTGTCATCCTCTAGAGATTGACACGTCGGGAATACGCGGTCCAATGTTGATCTTACATACATTAGTTGCGATAGAGACGAAGTCATTAAAACACCACGTACCCCAAACTCTATGTTGGCCTCATTATCCTGGTACACGGAATATTCTACAATGGGACATTCGTACGGTATTACGTCGCTTCATTGTGGTTTGGGAGAGGTAAGTGTTTGAACCTTCATCTTCTTTCATAACACTAAACAGACACAGCCTGGGCTGTTTGAAGGTTCTTGGTTGTTGCAGAATGGTGCCATTGAGCTGTATCAAAGACTCGGCCCTGTTGAAACACCCTAAGCCACGGCTGCATCGCTTGCGAAAAGCGGCTAACCATGAAACCGTATCTTAGCCTGGATCCCCCACCGCCACAGATCAAGATTTGCGGCCGCTGTTGTGTTGCAGGGGTTGTTGGCCCATACAATATCATCATATTAAAGTACGAGAGGGCTAGAAACGGCGGGCTGTGCCGCCACCTATGAAAACCTACACGGGTACCGGCATTTGAAGATGCGTCTGTTTTGAAAGCCAGTGTGTGGTACGTGCATCGCCATTGGTTGCATCAGAGACGGTCCGAGGGCCTGATTTTGGTGTCGTGGATTGAGCTAGCGAGGGTCAGCTCCACGCTAATTTGATCAGAGGAAGCATACCTTAAGCCTACGGGTAAGCGTAAGCCGCCCGAGCCTGGGGGTAAGAAGCATAGCCCTAACGGGGAGTCCGCGTCTTCGGCAAAGCCATCGGCCTTTAGGAGGCCGCAAATGAGGTAGCGAAAGCAATGCGAAGAGAGAGGATCGATTGTGTCTCGACCCCTAAGCCCTGCCGCGTAGCGTCATAGATCAAGCGTGGAAATAAGGCCGATAGAGGTCAAACGCCAAAGAGTCAAATATATCATCCCCCTTCCACACCTCGACGCTAGCCTCCACGCCTTTCCTCTTGGCTCTTCCAGGCATCCATCTCCAGCCACAGATCGACGCAATACGACCTGGGTGCACAGTAGAAATGATGACGGAATCTAGCCACAACGAAGACCAGGGCACAGTTCCAGAAGGCCACAAACTCACCTCTCGCGCCACCTTTCGTTTTGCCAGCGCCAAACTCAGCCTCGTCCAGAATCCCGTGGCGCAGAATGACGATGGAGAGCATCTGCTACACCACGACCACAGTGTATACAATAACCAGCCACCATCGAACACACCCAACGGTAAACCATCACCACTGCAGTTTCGCAAGGTAAATCTCTCCTCTGTATTCTGATTAGCCGTTGTGATATCAATCCGAATTTTCTCGAGCGCTAACACTGTACCCTAATGACAGAGAGAAGCCGCATCCACGTCCGAGGTGAGTCGAGCCTTGACATATGTTAGCATCGGCCTTTTTCTGATGAATCCAACAATAGCTTTTTTACGATCTATGGTTCGTAGCGAATCTCAACGTCTTTGCCACCGTGCATCCCATTGTCGACAAAATCAACCTTGTATCATTTATCAGTTACTTCATGTAGGTACTCACTCGCCTGGTCCTCACTTTTCTTTTGTCTCCATGTCCTTCGGCTCCACTGTACTGGAGCTGCCTTATGTCGCTCCGTTCTGTTAGTCTCTAACGCAAACCGCCTTTTAGATTGCTCTGGATCACATGGCTCGTTACCACCGTCTACGATGCCCGGTTTGGTCAGGATGGGATCTTGCATCGTCTGGGTCGTGCTTGCCATCTCGGCGTGATGATGGGTTTCGCAGTCACCGGCGTTTCTTTCGGCCAGGCTGGAATTGTTGCCCCCATTTATAAATCCATGTGTGAGTGAAACCTTGTGTGCATCGGATAAAGATGCTGTAAACTGACAATCGAAGCCTTCTGTCTCATGGCATCAAGATTGGCTCTTTGTGTGCAGTATGCGGCGGTTCTGTATCATGCACGAGATCATTCCCGAAGTCGTTTCACCCTTGCCATTGCCATTGTTATTCATTTGGTGCCTGCAGGTGGTTACTTGCTGTGTGCTTTGATCAAGGCAAAAAATACCGATACGCATTTGATAGCCATTTGGTATGTTACTGGCCTTACTGAGATGGCTGCTGTTGTTGCACAATCCACCATTTCCGAAACGCTCAGTTTTGAGGGCACACATTTCAACGAACGACTAAACCTTCTGACTCTGATCATCCTTGGCGAAGGTGTGTTTCCGTTCCCTAATTTGTCTAAAATGGCAACAGCAGGGGCCAACATGCTCACCCGAATATCACAGGTGTTATTATTCTTTCCAAGAATCTCACCAAGATTGTGGAGTACACTTGGATCAAAAACATCGAGGGGACTTGGAGTAAGTTGCTTCTAATCGCTGCACTACGTGCCAAGACTTTTTTTGTACTAATCTTTGGGGAAGGTGGCGAGCTGTGTGCCTTGATTGCATGCGGAGCAGCCATCATTTATATCACATTCCAACTATACTTCGACTGGATGCATCACCATAATCATATGAAGAACATCAATCAGATGCTCTGGACGATAATCCACCTCCCCTTTCACATTGTCCTAGTTCTCATGGCCGAGGGCACCAGCCAATGGGTTTTGTGGTGGCGTGCTATTGAATCATTCCACAGCGCTGAGAGAAAGCTCATTGCGAGCGTTGAAGGCGCAATGGACAACAACAGCACTGCTCAAGTCGTATCTTCACTAAACAGCACCGCACAAGATATTCTATACAAATACGGGTCAGATATCGCGAAAAAGGGTGGCGACAGCGCCAGAGATCTTCAATCGACTCTCAAGGATCTACTGACAATTCCTGATAGCTTCTGGGCCTCAGATTGGACCCAATCCAACGACACCTATCAGAAGTTCCACAACAAGTTTATTACGGTTTCGAGTCTTGTTGTTGATGCAATCAGCGATGCCTACGGCCTTTCTTACGAAGAGGATGACGATTCGAAAGCAGGAAAATCCAAAGATATTGACGTTGCTTCTGTTGAAGCCGTCTTCAAGACCACAAACAGGCTAGTTTTGGTCTTCATATACGTCTTCCTCAGTGCCAGCCTCGTCATCATTCTACTCATGTTGATGCACCTCATATCAAAGAGACGAGGATGGACCACCTTCAACAAGATCCGAACTGCGACCGTATTCATGATCGGTCTCGGTCTCGGTTTAGTCGCTCTCATTGGAGTAAATTCTGATCTTACTGCCAAATTCCTCTTGACGCCCTGGCAACTACCCACAATTACTATCGCTTACTTTGTAATCCTTGTCATAACTCACCTCCCGCACCCCGCACGTATTTTCCTCAGGGAATCCGATATTGATGCAATGGAGATGGAAAACATGCCTGAACACCAAATAAACGAAACATCCCAGGGCGCTATCAAGAGAAAGAGCACAGTCAAGCAAAACTTTGACATGCTTCACAATGCCGCGAGAAATCTCCGAGCCCATGGGGGGGCTTATGACCCTGTATCAGAGGGAAACCGCGGTATGGATACGCAAAGAGCAATGACCTCATACAGTCTTTACAGAGTATGAACGGGTTGTATGGTGGGTTTGAGCAATTGGAATAGACTGGGTTGGAAGGGATCCGTAAAATAAGACATGGTGCGAGCGAGTTGATGGTATTTATTTTAATCATGAACCAATGGTAGCAGTTGCATTTTATAGTATCATTCAAAGATTAGCTTGGTATAGAAAGGTATGAATCGCTGGGAATGGCACTCACAAAAGGAGTTTAAATTACACTTGTCGCTTGTATACTCAAAACACTAGTCACATTGCTATAAATCGATCTTTTTCAACAACGGGACAACTATCTCCGAACCCTTGCGAGGACTTAATAGAAGGGGCGCCTTAAACCCGTCCGCGTGACTTAATTTGACCCATCCAGTACAAAGGAAACGAAAGAGCCAATGAAAGCAACACTTGTACAACATGGTTCTGCCAAGCATTCGTTGTGTGTTGTTCCACGCGGCTTCATCAAACCGTAGAACATGTAGGTATACGCCGAGGCTCTCAATCGTTTCTTCCCAAATCACTTTTGCCATCTTGCATCTGATGTGGATGACTTGATTCAAGGTCAGGGCCATCATTTCCACTTGAATGCCACATTGCGAGTTCAGGCAAATCATCCTCGGCATTTTGTGTTGAATTCTTCCCTTTCACCTCTCTCGTACTATACGAACCATTCAAAGTTCTCTCGTCTTCAGAGCTTGTGGTTTTGCCTGTCGCAATACTCGTAAGTCTGCCGAACTTCCTTGTAATAACAGGAAGTAAAGGGCGCAGCGCCGGCGCTGCGCAAACCACTATCTGACTGACTATTTCCGCTGAACCAACGAGAACTGCGCCTCATGAGTGACCCGGTGTTTTTTTTTTTTTTTTTGGTTGGAAAGAGAACTTACCCGTGGTATTCGAAAATATGGATTTCATCGCAAATGCAAATCGTGCAATCGTCATTGAAATTGACATAGTTCCGATGCCAAAAAGACAACCCATAGCAATTCTTTCACGCAATGGTGTTTTTCGTAATCTTCGGAGCATTCCAAATGGTAAAATAAAGACTGTTTTCGCCAGTTTTAGTATTAGAGACGTATTGGTGGGTGTGGGCATTTGAACCTAGTATTTCGGAGACAAAATTAAAAGGCCAGGTCACCAGAAAGACCCTGTTCGTAAGGATGAGAGAGCAATCGGTTTCGTCATCTATCATCCTGTCCGAAAATATCAGCTTTTTGAGTGATAAGACAAGATTCAGGAGTAATTTATCATACCAGTTTTTGGAGATAGGTAGTCCGCACCAGAATAGGGTTGAAAATACAGCGATGAGAAATGAAACAATATTAAACGCAGTTATTGCATACAGGACCTTTCGCAGTCGTTCTTCAGAAACGGGGAAAAGCTCATTGTAGAAAGCGAGGAGGCTGAATCTTGGGAAATAATACCCGATCTCGCAGAGAAAAACAGTCGACCATTGCCACTATCAACGGTTTTTCAGTAAGTGTGCTTTCGATATGCAAGACTCACGCGCACGTACCTGAATAAACCCTACGTCATGGGTATCCCCTATAGTGTGCAGGCCCCTTACCCAAAGATAAGTCGTTCCGATGACAAGGCACGTAAAGTATAGGGCAGCCAGGATGAGCCATGCCTCGGATTGCCAGAACATCCACATCCGCTTCCATGTCCGCACGGCAAGCCGGGCAATGACGAAAAATAGACAAATCCCTACAAGAACCCATAGTAAGATCTAAAAAAGAAAATTCCGTCAGCATGGGTATGACCGTGAGATTTTCGTGGTTTGCGCTGACATTAAATGTCAAAGCAGAAATATCTGACATTGTTTGGTACAATCAGACGGTTTGGGGGCTTTCGCCAGTCAATGGAGGTATTTCTTCGCGGCAGATAGTCCTCAGCCTGGGCACTGCTTCTGATGGTAAATGCAAGTTTAGAGAAACACGCCAGGCAACTGGGCCAGCGAAAGAAGAGTAATATGTACTGCGGCCAATTTTTTAATGGTTTAAATCATAATGAGGTAATCTCTTCAAAAAGCGGTATAGGCCTTGGTTATAAGGTTGTATCGGCAATAAACCTTGATCCAAACTGCCACTATGATGCTGCGTAGGGTTTCCCTAGTGCATATCCTCCGGTCTAGATGGCAGTGTTCCAACCGTGGCACAGAGATCTAGACTGCTGTGGCTGAACTGGTGTCTTCTCAAAACAATGATTTGCCTTGAACTTTGCGGGGATCACATTCCAACCGAGCCGAATCGCCACCAAATTCCTTAAGCTTTAGACTTGTGGCTTGCTTCTGCCATGTGACATCCCCATGCGTCAAAATGAAAGTTCAGCATTTATGACCCAAAACTTGACCATTGGCCACAATCTTTCCGTACAATTTGGGTGCAACACCACGCAGGTGCAACCGGCCTTCTAGAACCAAAATGTACTTTCTTGTGGAACATCACCAGAATTGACCACTTTGCTGCGCTCGAACCACATTCTGGACGGCCTCTGCGAGGTTGCATATTCGACCGATTGGATCCGGAACTGCGATCAGAGGGGTTTTGCGGAATGCATCTGAGTAACCAATGATTGGCAGGCGTGCAAGCAAACAGATGGAACCGATCCACCAGCAGGCTGGCCAGCCACAGACTAAACTTCGAGATCCAAATTGGGAAAATGTACACGAGTACAAAGGGCAGGACCCCGGGGATTTGGGAGATATGGCTTGCGTTGGAGTTGATAACAACTACTAATTCCCCCCCTTTTGCCTCTCCGGCTCTCATTCAAAAAGTCCTTAAGCTGTTAAAAAGCATTTGCAACGGTGCAAGGCAAATAACGAATTCTCAAGCGTACTGTTACAAATGAATGCGGACAAGCCAAGAGTTTGTGCTATTACCCGGGATGAGGGTAGCTTCGTGCTTGTGGGTCTCGCCAAACAATCCACATGGCTTCGTTAGAGAGTCAAAGCATTTGCTAAATGTTGATCTAGACTTCCTTATCCCTGGGCTTAGCTCATGGCTACCACTACCCGTTCAACTATTGTGTCGACTGTAGACACTTATGAAGTCCACCACCACTATCATCACACTCATCACCTCACATCCTAGAACAGAATGAACCTTGAAGTAGTAGACTCGATCCTAAAGCACAGCATTCGCAATTTCCTTGAATCTCTGCTTTGATACCTTCATCTAGGTGCGGAAACAGCTACATTTTATGAGCCGACGATGTAAAAGTTTGTCTCAACCATGCCACGGTATCAAACACATGGACTCATTGGTGCCGATTTTGAAACTATTTTCTCGTTTCTGCTCTATTGGTATGTATGCTGACAAAGCCCAACTTGGAATACTCAAATATCCGACAATTTGTTGAAGAAATCAAAGGCCATGTCAAAATATGCTTGCCCTAGTGATGAGATGGATGGCTTATCATGTTGGCTTCAAAAGAGTCATTGGGAACTAGAATGATCAATACGAGGGAAGGAAATTCGAGCCATATCCAAACACTTTCAACCGCTTTAGTACACCCCTTGATATCGTTGCATTTATGAGCCTGAGTATCCAGTTTCTCCGTCGTCATTATTTCAAGTTTAATGGCACATCACTGATTGTCTATGGCGGGTGAGTGATGAACTCTATTCAATGCTTCGTGTTTATTTATCGAACTTATTCCCTACAAAGGCTAGTGTACTTTCTCAAATAACTTGATTGATCCATCTCTTGACCTGGCCTACTCCTACCTGACACTGACGATTTATTGGGGCGTCCTCCTACATATGCCGTTGCCGCGAGGCCCAAGCTTCATACACCTGTATCCCTTGCAGCATCTCAGTCCAGGGGTATCCCTGCGACACCTCTGTCCTGGATTCTTGCAGTTGGCCGGCTTCTTGGTGGTGATAGGTTTCTTGGTAGATCTCGGTTTGGTTGTGGTTGGCTTTTGGGTGGTAGGCGGTTTGGTGGTCGTTGTCATCTTAGAGGTAGTGGTGGACCAGAATGGCGATCTGCATATGTAGTTGTCATCAATGTCGCCGGGTTGACATTGTAGATTGCCACAGCAGTCTAATTCCATATAGCAGATCATCCCCTCTTTCACGCATTCCCTGCCTGTTAGAGGGTTGATTGTTGCCGCAATACTGCCCGCGAAAGTAAGCAGGACAAGATATGACAGTTGCATTGCGAAAGGTACAAGTTGTTGGCTCTCCTGAAGATTCAAGTAAGATAGTTGATTAAGGCCATGCAAACTGGGAGACTGACTCTTTGCAGATATGGGCCAAGGTGGCTATAAGATGTCTTGTTATGAGAGAGGAAATAACTCGTCAGCAGAGGAGTTTCATCCCTTTAAATACCACAAGTCTCGTGAAAGAGACCCTGCTCCATACTGCGATAGCTATTTTAAACTCTCATACAAACGAAAATGGTACCAGGCACTGACGGAACTAGCTTGAGCATCTCTCAGCCCCGAGCCACGAATGGATTCGCGCGCACATATGCTTAGCTAACTTACATTCCATCGAAGGGTACCAAACAGTCGGTGAAGATGTAGCTAATAACTGATGCCACGGCACTTGCCACGGCCCGGGTATCCGATAAAATAGAACATATCTAGGCATGTACCATAATCCCCCTATGCTTCTTGACATCAGCGCTAATGAAAATAAATCCCCCATCGTAAAAACTAAAGAGACAGTTGACAGCTCAGATTAAACTAACCTCGTTGGCATTCAGCCCATAAAGACAAACGGTATAGCTGGTTGACTCTTTGGCGCCAACGGCTCGCCAGCTAACCTCTCGGGATTAACCCTAATATTCTTAGTCATGGGCATGGGGCTGTGCAAGTCTTTTTCAGCTCGCAACTCTAAGTCCCTTCGATCCCGCATGGCAGAGGTATCCATCTCAGTACGGCACATTTCTCTCCCTCATGCTTGGAAGAGAATATCTTATGCAAGTGAAAAGTCTGCCCAGATGGGAACACCCAAAATTGAAAATCTTTCCCTGAATCACCCGGCACAAAATGTAATTTTTTGACAACTTTCACTTCACTAATGAATACCACTGTGCCACCAGAAAACACCATAGTGGGTTTCATCGACAATAGGTACAACGGTTTTGGTCCCCGTGATTAAAAACTTTCCAAGTGAGAAACACCGCCGTGAACACAAAAATAACACTTTCATCCTGGCCGTATTCCATAAAAGCTCACTGACGAGGCCCCTCATATTTACTTATAACCAGTAAAATAGACCTCGAAATACGAATCTGGACAGATATTCTCTTCGCCTAGCAAGTTTAGGTTCCGCATAGCTTCGCGATGCGGTAAATCATTCAAGCCGTCGGTTGAAGAGAATCAGGGACCGGAGTGTCGTTCGTATCAGGTCCCTGAGCCGTAGGTCCGTCCGTTGGCGTTCTCGACCCCGCCACCCCTGGAAAAGAAAAAAAAGAAAAAAATAGCGGCAGCACCGGCTAGGCTGGCATAGGTAGCATTAATACCAAAAGACAACCAAATAAAGATACCATCTGAAATACTAAAGGTTCCATCTGTCCCTATGCAACCGCAGATTTAATTCCTCTGTAAATTAACATTTAAACTAGACTAAATACAAACAATTAGTCCACAATCCCAAAGTTCTTGCTACTGCTGCGAAAGTTGCGCCTTGCAAGCTTGATATGTCTCACTAGTCCATTTTCGTGAAGGCCCAGACCCAGTAGCGAGATTAGTCTCTAAAGGTCTTAAGTGGCCCATTCCCCTTTCCCTTTCTCATCCTTCTCCTCATTTGACCAGGCTCTCGTGATAATTATCGATCCTCTCGTAGCTCTGATTGGAATGGCCTCCCAAACCCCGCGGCTGCACGTTTCGCTAAAACACACCCGGCGACTCTTATTTGGGGATACAAGCGAGCATGGCGATTTCCAGCCCGAGCGGTGAAGCAGTTATTGTATGTAACCCAGCCGCTGATCTTGTATATCACTCACTCTTATGATAACAGTCAACCGAGTGGGTCATCTTGGGGCTAGTAGCATTGACCATCGCTGCCCGCTTATATCTGCGGCTCGTGATACAGAAGCGAAGGCCCATGATCAATGATGTGTTGATATGCGCTGCATTCATGACAGCTATCGTGAACGCCGGTTTTGACATCAAGCTTTATCAATTGGGGCTTCTGAGATCCTATATCTCGAATACAATACAGGAATATCATGGCAATATCGATGATTTGGAACTAATCCGAAAGGTAGGCCTCTTTGGAAAACAACAACCAGAAGGAAATGCATCCTAGTCGGGAAGCTGATAGAATGACTCTTAGATATTATGGGTTTCCTATTTTCCATATGCCACTACCTTTTATCTAGCCAAAGGCACTTTGCTGGAAATCTACCGGCAGAGTATTCCACACTTCATGGTAAAACGGAGAATATTTCTTTGGGTCACCATTGCCTATGTTATTTGTGCGTATATAGGCACTATTGTTATGGCATTTCCCATTTGCCTCCCAATTGATAGGAATTGGTACGTTACTTTTGACAACAACAATTTACTGAAGGCGGTGCAGCACTTTGCTAATAATGGCGGGATAGGTCCATGTCTAAACCATTTTGTCCAATAAGGGCGATGTCTTCTGCATACGAGGCTAGTTGGGGCTTGCATTTATTTGGTGACATCCTGGGTGCGTGTAAAGCCTGCCTATGTGATGTGGATAGCTGACGTTAAAACTCTGGCAGTTTTTGTCCTGCCATGGATTATTGTGTCCGATATGAAACTACAAAGACGGCTTAGGATCGGTATTTATTTCACGTTTGTGCTAGGCATCATCGACATTACAATATGTGTGTTTCGATTTGCCATAATCATGGTATCAATAAATCAAAACAACACCTCCATTACAGCAACAAGTATGCTATTATTTTCTAATCCTAGCCCCTCGCTTCGTAAAGATATGCCATCCAATGTGCAAACTAATAAGTATGACAGGGTTATATGCAAACCTCGACAGCAACATCGGGGTTTTAATTGCGGCCCTGCCTAGTCTTGGCCCTTACTTTAGGACAGAAAATAAGTCAAACAGCCAATCAAGTTATAATAGCCATGGAGAAGCCACAACATCAGTGTTAACGCCACATGTTGTGAAAAGTATACGCACCTCAAACGGAGAAGGTTCCGTTGACGGTTTATTTTCCAAACGCCATGGTGATGCATCTAACATTTCTGCTTCCCGCTTAAATTCAGTGGATGAAGAGATGCACAGTGGAGACACTATGGTAAACAATCAGAACTGATAGCAAAAGATAGAAGGAGAGAACTCTTATGCAATAACCATCCTCGAGGAAGCATTGTACACAGATATCAAAAGTAAATCGAACAGATAAATTGCCTTGTTCAACATTGAGAACAATAGTTCAGCCGGTTTGGCGACAATCACGAGGACCTGCCAAACAGTGACGGTCATCAGACCGTTACCAACAATCTCCTTCAAACATTTGAAAATTCATTTTATTCATTTGTTGTATCTTTCTTCATCATGGTGGTCGTATCACAGTGGAAACATTGTTGCCCTTCATCTGTAGGGTAGGGCGGGGTAATACCAGGATTAACTAGGCAACCAACCTTCGGCTCTGTGATCACTCATCCAGGTCGTCGTATCGTATGATACGTCGTCGATGGGGGGCTTTGGTCAGAACCACTATACAGTCAAAAATTCGCTTGCATTTTGAAAGAATACCCGCACATCTGTTGCAAGGGGTGATCGTTTGGGAAAACCTGGATCAACCCAATGCGAGGCAGCGTCAGTATGGCTCAACCCACAACTTCTGTCCAGGCAGAAATGAGCGGTGCATTTGATTTACCCGAGTACTGTCTACACGCTGCGATTTGCGAAAACAACTTGGTCAGGCTACAAAAGCTGATTGATTCCCTGAACCCCGTGGAATTGACGAGCCATCTAGAGTGTTATGATGGCTATTGGGGAGTCCCCATCCACATTGCAATTGCGTGCGACTGCCCAGCTGCAGTCGACATTCTGATGAGTGCCGGCACCAACCCTTTGATACTGAAGCCTGGGTTCAACAACACCCCGACGCCGCTAACGTCAGCCGCTCTCCATGGCAATCGGACAATTCTGCGACATCTTTGGCAATACGCGGACCCGAAAATTCACGCTGCTGACCACCGGGGCTTCCAGTCTTGCCTCTACTACGCTACCATGTCCGGAAATGAGGCGGCTGTCGCTGATCTCTTGGGTTGGTGGAAAGGTTGGAGCGCCGAGGCCCAGGAACAAGCTTTGTGGGGTGCGGTGGCCAGATGGCACGTTGACGTCGTCAAATTGCTAATGTCGACATTCAACTTCAAGCAGCAGATACTCAATCGGATGCTTGAAGTCACAGTTTGTCCCAGTTCCCCGCTAGACTCGAGAACAATGCCCGGTCTTCGTCCGCGTGCCGTTGACTATGTTGAGCAGCAGCACCTCATTACACTGCTGCTAGACGCTGGGGCTGATCCAAATATGAAGACACACGGTTCACAACCGCTCATATTCCATGCTTTGTTTGTCAAGATGGATGGCGCGTTGGAGATGCTTCTTGAGAAAGGAGCAGACCCCAACGCGACCGGCGATGAGGGAAGTACCGCATTGCATCGCCTCGGAGTCCCGGTATTTATTCATAAAGGTACAAGAAGAAAGGTTATAAATGAGGCAGCAATTCGTCTTCTTCTCAAGAGAAATGTCTCCATCAGCCAGAAAAACAAGTACGGGGATACACCACTCCACTATGCAGCAAGTGGCGCTGACCTACAGGTATTGCGACTGTACCTGTCTCCCTGTTTAACAGAGGGTGAGCGCGACTCTCTGATAATGTCTGAGAACTACCATGGCGAAAGCTTGTTGCATTTCGCAGCTGCTGGGTGCAAACTTGACATCATTGAATATTTGCTCCGCCATACTAGGTTGGGAGCCAATATCAATGCTGCCAACTCGAATGGCTGGACGCCCTTGATCTGTGCACTGGCAAATGTCTCTGATGGTTTCTTTGAAAGCTCGCCTAAGAAGTTACGACAGGCAATACCAGCAGCGCGACTTCTCCTCTCTCATGGTGCCGATCCGCTAGTCACTACCGCTGAGGGCTGGACGCCACTACATTGCATCGCGCAATACGTGGGTGAGGACATCGAAGACGATACCGTGAAACTTATTGAGGAGCTTGTTTCCGCAGGAGCAGATATGAACGCCCGTGCGCTATTTCCCATTGAAACTGCGCGTCGCTTTCCGTCATATCGTCGTACGATATTTAACTGGGGTCGCCAGGTTCAAGAAGCTATCAAAAGTCCAGACGAAGGAACTGTCATTCGACCTGGTTTCACGCCTTTGCATTTTGCGGCAGTTCACGGTGCTCTGGGCGTGTTGAGGATACTCTTAAAGCACGGGGCTGATCTCGCAACTGAGGACTCCAGCAACACGTCACCGGCGAGAGCAGCAGGCGAATCAATGCAGCTCAATTTTCATCCTGAGATCCAAGATCAGATTATCAAGGAGCTGGTGAATGCCGGGGGATCATATTGAAAGTAGGTGCTGTAGTATTTTACGAGGACGAATCAAGACCAAATTACTGACCCTGTCTTCCCTATATCATCTTCTCGATTACGTTAATGCAATTGCACAGTGTGGCTAGCAAGAAGAACTTTTATTTAGTCAGGCTGAGCTTGCAGGCTCCCATTCCAGGACAGGATACCTCAATAAGGTCACGGACTGTATCGATGGAAATTCCATGTCGAGAAATTCGAGCCTTTTGGGAACTTGACTATATGCTACAGCTGCTTGGCAAATACAACGAGGCAGAGCGACTAGGAGAGCCTCGACTCTAGACAACAACACGCTAAAGATGGCATTGGTTGCGCCAAGAGCAATCTCGCTCGCGGCTTGTTCCAATACGCCGAATCACGCTCTGGAACACCGTTCGGTGTTGGGGGCATCTGTATGGTATCAAATACCGAAATTTAATCATGAGACTGTGTAATATAACTTGTTCAGCCGTGCCTTCAATCTCAACTGCGCCAAGAAACGGCTGCATGGTTCTTGTCATCTGCGCTGCGTCTATGGTGGGCACGCCTGATTTGGTGACTCACCCAGATCAGAAATATGCTCAGCGCATCGTCACCTTGCAACCACTCATTGGCTACATGGCTCGCACCATTTATGTAGAGGGCTATGGAGGAAATTTTGACCAAGTGGAGAATGAGATACTGGGTGTGCAGCTCTTGCAAGGGTGAAGCATTTCTCGGGAGCAGGTGCGGGTGGTGGGCCCAAGAGATTCTACACCCTTGTTACACTAGACTACAATCTCCTTGCTCGAATACCATGAGTCTGGAACCCCCCCAAAAAAGAAAGAAAAAATTGAACCTATTTCTCTTGGGTCCTTTTGTCAATTTTTGGCTGCCACATGCAAAAATACCTGGTCCGATGTGCCGTGTTTCTCCAGCTGCGTGAATACGAATAAGATGCCTTCCTCTAAGCGATGTTTACTTTTTTTCCCGGTTGATTCATGTTATCGAATTTCCACGCACCGCACAGCGTGCGCCTGTCTCACATCAATAAAATTCGAGTCCTGCGCCAAGGGCTGGCCATGCCTCTAACGGCTGCCCCTTAGTCTTTACCATTGCCGGTCAGAGCTGGCGTATTAGTGGCTGTCTTGCAGGGTAAAGTGGGCAGCACATGATAAATTTACCGGCAGGCTAGCGATGATTGCGGGGGGCGGCCGCTGAGGCACCCCTGACGTAAGTCATGTCTCGGGGATTCAAACTCGTTTGCCATTACCTAAAAGACCAACGCTTGCAACGCTTGCGGGGGAGGGCCTCAGCTCCTCTGAGCGAATCTTTTTGAGTGGCTACGGAACGCGAGTGGCGGGGATGGATCATTGTGGCGTGAGCTGGTTGGGAGTTCTAGGGCACATTAGCTCCTTGGCCTTTTTAGTCTCTCTCGGAATTTGCCATGCGAAGCTGGTCGCTTACTCTTGAAATGTTGCAGGAACATCATAAGGTGGCTAAGTAGGGGTCAAAACCAAGGTGGCATGGCATGCCCATCGAGCTGGATGCGTAGTATCTGGATCGGATTTCCGGTCTTCCCGTGTCGAATCGTCCAAGATTACCATGCTCAAGAATGCTTGACCACTCAGTGTGACCATCCCTACACACCATCTGGTTTTTCCTCTCCATTCTTTTAGTGCTGCAAGAAAATGTTACCAGACGTTACATTGAGCTGGGAATGTGTTGCCGAGATATAGGACTAAATTCACATGCCACCACATGCTCTCACTTAGCTCAAACCCAATTTCGTGTACCGAAACACACCATTTCAATATGGCTGTCTGAAGTTTGGCATCTTTCGACAGAGATCAGCATCCTCACGGCCTGATCCCCAGCATTGCGATATGTAACCCTGCTTCCTCCCATTTGTTTAGACGTCTGATTTTCAACACCTAACCTTTTTGTGGCTAGCTGTGGCTTTTATACCTTGCTCTGGGGAATCCCCCAGGTCGCGCGAGTCAGCTTTGGGCTGGTTGGTACCCACAAACGCCGATCGCACTTGTGAGCCCTTGTCTAGAATGCTTCGCTTGCAGATATCACATCCTTAAACGCGCAGACACAGCCCTATAGCGGGAGATCTTTTCTGCCGTCATTAGCTGGATGAAGATCTCGTTGGGGACCGTGCGATGCGGCGGTGGACGAGAGGAGGGCGAGTAAATATTACCCCACGTGAGGATTGCACCTTCGTTCAGTTTAATCTTCCATCACTTTTTTAATTTTTTTCCTAAAGGTTTCGAACCTTATCGGGGCTTTCGCACCCATTTTTTCGTCGTTCTGTCGCGAAATACGCCATGAAAGAAGTCAGCTTCGGGTCGGGTACAACCGGGTACTCTCAGCTGGCCCTTTACATCATCGTTGTATTTCTGTCGGTTGCGACTTATAATTTCATCGAGCTAATTTTCATCATCTGGGGCACCTTCAAGAGGCACTCGGGCCTTTACTTTTGGTCCTTCTTGGTTGCTTCTTGGGGCATTCCCTTTTACGTTGCGGGATTCCTCCTCAAGTATTTCGCCTCACCATCAGTGGGTTATCTCGCTGCGACCTTGATCTTGGTTGGCTGGATTGCCCTGGTGACTGGTCAATCGGTGGTATTGTGGTCGCGTCTTCATATTGTACTCCGCAACCGGAGGCAGCTCCAGCTAATACTATGGATGATTATTGTCAATGGCGTCATTTGTCATGGCAGCATTATTCCTATATTGTATGGCTCATTTTCCAACAACCCTGACATCTGGAAAAAGCCATATGTCATCATCGAAAAGCTAGAAGTTACTGTTTTCTTCATCCAAGAGCTCATTATTTCCGGTGTTTACATTTATGCGACTGTCAACCTGATGAAGACTGAGAGAACCGTTGGCAACGGCCAAGCGAGTCGCCGCCTGATGAATCATCTCATTCTTGTCAACATTCTTATCATCATCCTCGATATCACTATTCTGGGGCTAGAGTACGCCGACCAGTATCAATATCAGACATCTTATAAAGCCTTTGTCTACAGCACCAAGCTAAAGTTGGAATTCACGATCCTAAACCGCCTGGTGGAGATGACAACCGGGAACAGAGACGCTAGTTCAGGACAGCAAAGTCGAACTCACCCGACTGCAAACAAGACAGCAATTGATCTCGAAAATTTTCCACACGACCCAAGGGTGAAGGCCACCGATAACGTTACATATCAGGCCTATGCTACAGGCGGCGAAGAAGGACACTCCTCTCGCAACCACTGCCCGAGAGTACCACATGATGCAGGAGTTATGATGACAACGGAAGTTTATGTTCAGCGAGAGGACCTGGAAGATTCGAGTGACGGCAGCGAAGGGAGGAGGTCGATGACTGCGTCGAGTGTTGGACATGCGATTGATGGAGAAACCACATCCAAGGCGTCGTCAGAAATGCATCTTGCAGTTCGTAGCTTTTAAGGAGTTACTTTTAACCATCATATTTATTCTCTCCCTCCGATACATGATCGCAAATAACCCCATTCTTAGTGTCGTGTGCGGTGGTAACTCATAAGACAATGCGGTGGGTCAATAACGGTCTCATAAAAGATAGAAAGCTACAAGATTCTATCGCGCACGCATGTTTAAATAGCGATTTTTAAATCCAAGAAAGCTGCCAAACATATATTTCTCATCCAATGGCTATAAATCCTGTCAAACTATGGTCTAGGCTAGCCCATAACATCAGGTTTGTCACAAACCGCCCCCTCCAAAACCAGGGCTTCCCTCAATCTCGTATGTGTCCTCGCCCGACTAAACGTCGACCTCATTGTAGCCGGACCTTCCGTCAGTTTCGTATTCGCCGCCGTCCCGCTTAGTATCGACCTTGTTATATCCAGATCTTCCATCTGTTTCGTAGGTATCATCGTCCCGCTTCACGTTAACCTCGTTATAGCCAGATCTTCCATCTGTCTCATAGACATCGTCTCGCTTGGCGTTCACTTGGTTATAGCCAGATCGTCCATCGGTTTCATATTTATCGTCGTCTCGCTTGACATCGACCTCGTTGTAGCCGGACCTCCCATCAGTTCCGTATTCATCGTTATCCGGCTTGGTATCAACTTTGTTATAGCCAGATCTCCCATCTGTTCCGTAGGTATCATCGTCCCGCTTCGTGTTGACCTCGTTATAGCCAGACCTTCCGTCTGTCTCATAAGAACCGTCGTCTCTCTTGTAGTCTTTGAGTTGCTGAGAGACGCCAGCTGTTTGCATGGTGGTGGGAAGTGCCATGGCCGTGACGGCAAAGGCGATGATAGCATAGGAATAACGCATTGCGAGGTTGTTTCAAGGTGAACTGAAGAGGTAGTGTTGAGACAATAAATCAAGTTCTGGTGAACAGAGAGGTATTTGCGTTGTTTGTTTAAGACTTTTTTGAATTGAACAGGGTGAGGAATCAGAAAAATTCCCCTTCATTGAGTGTTGTTGGTTCTTAAGTAGTTGATTTGCCATGTTGCCATGTTGGCCACGTGATGCGAACCAACAACCTAAGCGCTTCATGAAACTTTGTTGGTCGTTGCACATTCAATTTGCTTCGCCTCACGCGTTATTTTCGCAATCAAAATCCCATGCAATTCTTTCTCAAATAGGTAATTCGCTTCGCGCGTCGCATGATTCATCCTAAAATCCAGACCAACTGCATATTTCAGAGGGGCACAAGCTCAGCTTGGGATCCTACACTCCCCATTTTAGTTAGTTTCAAGATATGATCTACTCTTGGCTACCTATTGAGTCAAAGGATTCCCATAGGGTTGGTGGAAATCAATCCGACAAGATATTAGGATTGTTGGATGGTGTCGTGCACAGCCCAGTGGCGCAAATGATTGTGTCCGAGCCTCTTTTCCATCTGACAAGATTTCGTAGTATCTCATCCAAAGTTCCATTTAGAGTCCTTGATAAGCTTATCAGTGCCCAATTAGTATAAATCTGCTAAGTTCATTTGAGACACAATTTTCGTCACTTCCAGCTTCAAGCAAGGCAAACTGCCAAGCCAGGCTCTGCTTCCTAGCGTCCAGCGATTTTACTGGCCAGCGGAGAAAGTACTTTCGGGGAAAAAAGAAACCCTGAAAATTTAGGTGGTGCGGAGAAATTTATAAACCGAATTACGAGACAGCCCTTTGGTGTTTCTTGCTTCATTTGGCTGCACAGAAGGATTCTTGGAGAATATGATTCGCTGGTTGAGTTCTACGGAATCTGTGAATTCGGGCCTACTCTCTTTCCTCCGCTTGCACCCTCGCTTTGGTTTCATTACGGCCTCATCTTCCATCTTCGTCTACATTCACTGAAATTTATCAGTACATAGTAGCATTAAGGGAATACACTTTCTGTTACAAAAGAATAAAAAATCCGACCCACATTGTTGAAGTTATTTCGCCTGTCCAGAAGCAGCTCGTTGGCTTGTGACTTATAGCATTCTGCTGCGACTCCATATCAAAACCAATACCGAGTTACTGATAATTCCTCGGAAAATTGAATCTAACCACTGACTCTGGATGTCTATGTGTAATGGATGAGGGTTGGAATGATGAGATCAATGTAGGCTACCCTGTAACTAATTGCTTTCTGGATGAGACAAGGACTAGCCTACTCAAGCTCACCCATGAGAAGCGCATTAGACCGGTTTGACCAATGAATATCAGAATAGCTAGGACAAGGCATAATAGAAAAGAGGCAGATGAAACCCATAGCGATGTTGCGTTACGTATTGCCGCGGCACAGGCTGTCAAATGTCGGCCGACAGGCGAACCTTCAACCGGGGTCGTAGCCTACGGCCCCCCGAAATGGTTAGTTCGGATAACAAACTAACATTTAATTGGAGGACTTTAATGGAGTGTCTATCATTTATCCGGTCGAGGTCCACTTGAACCTGGACGCTAAGTTGGTGGAGTAAACGGCTCTGGGGCACTGGAGTCGGTGCGTTGACCACTGTAATTTGCGCTGGCGACTGCTAATGGAAAAAATTGGTATTCGTATCGTGATCGACCCATTCAAATCAGATCGTTTACATGAAATATTTGGCTGGGAGGGCGAGCTATCTAGGAGCCATGGTGCTAATGCAGAGGTATCTCACCAGAGTATTAGCGCCTGTGGCTACATAATAAATTCTTTGCCGTCCCTCGATTCGCAGAATTCCAATACGCCACGTTTGTAAATTCTTGAATGAATACTCTTGTAAAAAGTACTGTCTATCGCGCTAGAGTGCTCTGTACCATTTCATCTTTTGCAAATCGACGCAGAGACACGAGTATCAAGGGTTGAGGCTTTCAAGGGAGAAAAAGAGAGCCTTCCATTTCAGATTCACCATGGCGCCTCGCATTACTATTCTGGGGTCTCTCAATGTCGACCTCGTGTCCTATGTTACTCATCATCCGTTAGCCGGAGAAACAATGACGTCAAATCATTTTGAAACGTCGCCGGGCGGAAAGGGCGCCAACCAAGCTGTCGCTTGCGGCAAACTATCTCGATCTTCAGACCTCTCCTCAGCCTCGGTTCATGTCTCCATGATTGGGGCCGTTGGCGCCGACTCCAATGGCACTCTCCTCCTCGACAGCCTCGCCTCTTTCGGTGTAGACACACAAGGCATCGCTGTCCGCAGGAACGAAAAGACCGGAATCGCCATTATTGTTGTCGACGAGCCTTCTGGCCAGAACCGAATAATTTTATCGCCTGAAGCCAATTACTCACTCAAACCTTCGGACTTTTCATCTTTACCGGGCCCCAAGCCTGACTTGTTGATCATGCAACTTGAGGTCCCATTCGAGACCGTGATGCAAGCCCTAAAGGCAGCAAAAGAGAGCAAGATCTCGGTGCTCTTGAATCCTGCGCCCGCGCAGGTCCTGCCTGATGAAGCCTACAGTGGCCTGGACCATCTTGTAGTCAACGAAACCGAGGCTGCTTTACTTTCTGGGGATGCCGAGATGAACATGGATGAAATATCTACTGTTAAACGTGTTGGAGATTTGTTCATTGGGAAAGGTGTACAGAACGTCATCATTACTTTGGGTGGAAGTGGCGTCTACTTTGTCAACCAAGCTGGCAAGAGTGGACACCTGCCAGCTATCAAGACAAATGTTGTAGATACCACAGCTGCGGGAGATACGTTTATTGGATCTTATGCATTGGCTGTGGTGGGAGCGCACGAGGGGTCATTTGACATTGAGGCGGCTATTTCCGCTGCCAACAGAGCTGCTGCGAAGACGGTGGCAAAGAAAGGAGCTCAAGTGTCGATTCCATGGAGGGATGAGCTATAAATAACGCGAAAAAAAGAATAATAGCTTTTCATTAAAATTATTATAATAAACGGAAGATCTCACCCGATTGGTATCCCCATTCTGCCTCCAAATCTTCCAGCCTCCACAGAGCTCCCCATCCAGTAGAGCGCTCAATCAGAGCCAGTAGTCTCCCAACAACTAAATGCTGACTAAAATGTGTAAGGTGTCTGCTGGCTATGTAAAGTGGTTGAATAGAGTTGATTAAATTCCCACGATGCGGGTTTGTCCATGATATGCCGCAGACCCGCTGGGCATGCCATACAATTGACTCTGATCGTCTTTGTAGCTGTTGTGATGACGGACGGATTTCTAGCATCAGAATGCATGCAGTATGATATAGTTGGTTTCCAGAAATAGCTGCCCAATGACCGAACAATATTGTGGGAAAGGGCCGATCGTCTCCAGCTTCTACCACCTGAACAGGGTGTGCGGCCGGAGGACGTGATTCGACCCAGAACTGCAGTTGTCCCCAGAGGTGGTTCCACTCATTTTCAAAGGCTATTTCAAGCGCATGATTAATAGTTTCCAAATCAAGCGATCTGGTTCGTCGAAATATCAGGTCGCAGACCTTGGCACAGAGATATACGGCCCAGTTGCCATGCATATCAGCGTCCTTTCGAGTTTTCTGATAGAAGAGGCTCTTGATGAAATCATCTGCTGATTGGCCTGGAGGGCTCATTTCTTCAGGAATCTGGGGAACCCAGCTTTCAAGCTTGAGGACGGTGCTCTGGGCTCCACCGGATATGATGGCACTGCACAACTCCATGCGTGCATAGCACCAGAAGACAGCTCCCACAAGGCCACCAGAGAACCCATGGACATCAAAGAATTCGAACAGAGAAGCGCAGCCCTCTAGATGTCGCTTCCAGTCCCTGGAACTTCCGGACATCAGCTCCATGACTGCAAGGATGCATGCTGCCACCAGCATATTTGGATCTCTGGCTTGCAAGCCCGGAGCAAGCAAGTGTATGCTCTCTTGATACAGCTCGAGACTATCACGGCTCTGCCTGTCGCAAGCTTTCCGTTCAATCTGCCTTGCTGAAAATGCCAGCATCGTGTACAACAGAGCCGGCGATTGTTGCGCAACGAGTGGTACCTGGATGCCAAAATGCCGAGCCTCGTCGAACTTGTCGAGATAGGGGGCGCATTCAAGAATCCAGTTTTGGAGATAGGCGACCATTTTCATTTTGGGGATTGAAACCCTCGAGAAGTCGTAGTCTGCTTGGTGGCTTTGCTGCGTGTCTGGACTTGATGGTTCAGGTGTCGGTTGTTTGCTTGGTGCTCGACTCGCTGCGCCCGCGATCAAAACACATCGTAGCTGCTCTTGCAGTTCGATGAATTTTGGATTCGAAGCCAACCCATCAGACTCGGACGGCAAAGACACGTCAAAAACATTGGTGCCATTGTTTGCCCCAATGAGGTCAACCATTTGGCTCAGCCCGGGGAGCACATTGATGGACTGAAACAGGGCCCCCGATGAAGCCATGAACTCGACGAGATGGATGCGCACACAAGCACCCTAGCGTCGGCGGATCCGTCACGTGAGGCTCTTTCCACCATCTGAGCGCATAGAATCCACTCTCGATGGTTGTTGGCCGTTTGGTAACCCAGGCGAACTGAAAGATTGCCTCCTGGACGAATTCTCTGTGTCAACGGAACATAGCCGACGTTCGGCGAGGTCCGCAAAAGGTCTCCGCCGTATTTGGCGTAGGCTAATACGTAAAACGGGGACCGTAGGCTATGATCCCTGCGCTACGAGCCGGAGCGCTGGTCACGAGTCATTGCCCAACACCAAAAAATTTTCGCGACCGGTTCATGACCCACTCAGATGGACAGACAACCGCCAGGGGTCGTAGCCTACACCCACGACTCATTAGTTAAACGAAGCATTCCAAAACGTAAAACCTCTCCCCGGGTTATGGTGCTAGTTTGTGCTTGGGGCCCCGGGTTTTCCCCACCGGAGCACCGCGTGTCCGGGTGAAATTTTACAACCCGATTTTGTTGCCTACTTATATGTCCAGTGGCCCACAGGTTCGTCATGTAGTCAGCCTCCTTGAAGTTGTCGCACTCGAGTAGTGACTGGCTCTCGTTGAAAGCGCTTCAAAGTTGACGAAGAGGACCGGATTTTAATCTGAACTCATCATCATTTGTCATTCAACATGTCTTCCGGTGTTGAAACCGGAACTGGCCGTCCTGGGCTGTGGTCGTCCGTTCGACACAACCCCAAGGTCATTGTTATTGCCTTTTTCGCATCGTATGTTTCTGGTCGTCTCAAAGACAATGGCACACCTCAACTAACTCAGCTTTTAGATTGGGAGGTTTCGAGTATGGCTTCCAGCAAGGTATTCTTGGACAGTCTCTTGTCATGCACCGGTTTATGGAGAACTTCCCCTCCATTGTCAACTCATCCTCCGCAACTGGTTGGCTCACTTCCATTCTTCAACTCGGAGGCATCCTCGGATCTCTATCAGCCGGTGTGCTTGGAGAGCTCATCTCAAGAAAACGCACAATGTTCATCGCCTGTTGCTGGGTGATTCTCGGTAGTTACCTCTATGTTGGCGCTCAAAAGAACCAGTCGGCTCTTTTGTATGCTGGACGGTTCTGCACGGGTGTTGGCGTAGGACTGTTCAGTGGTGTTGGACCTCTATACAATGCTGAATTGTCCGCGACCGAGATGCGAGGTCTTCTCGTTTCCTTCTACCAGTTTGCCACCATCATCGGAATCATGCTTTCTTTCTGGGTGGGATACTGCAGCAACTACATCGGCGGAACTGGCGAAGGCCAGCTCGATCTCGCTTGGCGACTTCCATCCATCATCCAAGGCATCCCGGCTGCCTTCCTGGCCGTCGGAATTTGGTTCATGCCTTACTCGCCGCGTTGGCTTGTCAAGGTCGGCAGAGACGAGGAGGCCAAGACCACATTGGCGTGGATGAGGAAACTTTCAACTGAGGATGAGCGACTCATGGCAGAATACTTGGAAATCAAGGCTGAGGCAGTCTTTGAGCAGAAGGCCTTTGCTCGCGACTTCCCCCACTTGGCCGAAGGAAACACCAGCCTGATCAAAGGTCAAATCGCCCAATACGCCAACTGCTTCAGGTCACGTGATAACCTCAAGAGGGTAAGTATTGCATGGCTAGTCATGTTTTGGCAACAGTGGTCTGGGATCGATGCCAGTGAGTTTAACGTATTTACGGGCTTAAACGCGATCTAATTGAGTCTAGTTATCTACTATGCTTCAAATGTGTTCGTCAGCCTTGGTTTGACAAGCGGAACTGTTGCGCTGCTGGCTACCGGAGTCACTGGCGTGGTTTTTTTCATCAGCACCATTCCTGCCATGGTAAGTACCCAATCGTGTAATATATAATTGTTGCCTGCTAACCAATTAAAAGTTGATCATCGATAGAGTTGGACGCAAGCCTCTTCTCCTGGTCGGCTCAGTTGTCATGGGCCTAAGCATGGTGATTGTCAGTGTAATTGTGGCCAAGTTCCGCCACGACTGGCCCTCACACGAGGCAGCTGGCTGGGCAGCTGTAGCCCTAATTTGGGTCTACATTGCCGGTTTCGGCGCTACATGGGGACCGGTTTCTTGGACTCTCATCTCTGAGATTTTCCCCCTGTCTATTCGTGCCAAGGGAGCTTCAATTGGTGCCTCCAGCAACTGGCTGAACAACTTTGCGATTGCATTCTTTGTTCCTCCCATGCTTGAAGCCTGGGCCTGGGGCACATATCTGTTCTTTGCCGTGTTCCTGGGTGCCGGCATCGTCTGGACATGGTTTTGCCTTCCCGAAACCAAGGGCGTCTCTCTCGAAGAGATGGATCGCATCTTCGGGAGCCATACCGGAGAGAGGGATATGGCACTTCTGAGAGAAGCGCAGGAGGAGGTCGGCTTGACCCGTTTGGGACTTGGCGCAGAGACCAAGTCCAACTCGGAGGAAAGCCACCACGAAAAGGTGTAATACAAAAGGGTTCTGAGACATTTAATAGTAGCTAAAGCATTGTTGAGACCTTCGTAACAGTATAAATTGAGTATTATTCATCTCATCGAGTTTCTCATATTGGTTGAATTGAAAAGCACCCTCGTATGTACAAAAACAGGCTCGCTGTTATATAATAGCAGTGTCAAGAATGAGATGACACAAACCCTTCACTAAACCACCTGCTCTGGTATATCCCACATCGACCGTATGGAACCAAGCTCCTGGTCTAGTCTGAACCCAGTCTTCTCCTTGATACTTTCGAAACACTCCATCAATGCTGACTGTTGTGATGGGTGTGTCATGTCCTTGGATATCCATAATAGCCCAGCAACCAGAATTGGATCCCATTGTTGAGGAAATTCGTTTCGTGACGCGATACCAGCGAGCTTTTGTGCGTGCCAGTTCCGTGATAAGTGTGACCGGTTGAATGTGGGGGGTTTTAGAAGTCTTGGTTTGTGTGGCAACAGCAGCAATGATGCAATATGATACATGGCGTTCGCTTGCAGAGCGGCTGCGCTCGTGTATACCTCCAGTGGGAAGCACGATGCGCCCTCGGTGTCGATTTTTCCAGTTTCCACTGAACTCATGCTAAGAACTGGCTGGATTTGCAGTGGTCTTTTGGAGTACCATTGGTCCAGATCTGACCATAATGACATCCATCTCGAACCGAAATTTTCTTGCGAGGATATATGAGTTGTGACAGTAAAACTGCTCGTAGATAGAGGCGTCGATGTGCAATCGGCATGCAGCAGACCAAGGCAATTGGCGAGAATCAGAAACATAGAATCGAACACTGCTTTCTCTGGCGTATACGCAGTGTCGATGGAGATGCTGTCGCCAAAAAGCGCTGCATAATTCATCATTGGATGTTTTTGGCCGACGATGGACGCAGCAAGATCTGTCGTAAAAGTTTCAGTAACGCAGGACTTGATAATTCGATAGGATAAAAGTATATTACCAAATCGTGCGTGGAATCGGACAAGAGTTTGCAATGGCTCTTCAATCAGACTCAAGGGCCTGTTGTCATAGTCTAACGGAAATTGAAAGAGAGGAGAGTCTCTCCATTGACAAGGCGATCGCTCAAAAAGTGATTTGAGAAGGAGCAATAATCGACAAATAGTTTGAACCGCGGGTCGTTCAACTGTCAGAGATGTTTCTATGTCCTCGAGAACCTTCAAATTGTCTGGTAAATTAGTCAAACTCTCCATGAGGCTCAAATGATTCGTCGCGACAAATTCAATAGTTCGTAGAACATTCTTGTTACTCCGCGCAAGTAACATTATTTCTGTGCCAAATGACGAATTTTGGATAGCCGCGTCCATCCAAGGAATGATCTTGTATTGGAAATGAAGCAAAGCGACTGTTTCCTTCCTGACGGATGAGGTCTGTTTGATTGAGAAATAGTGTCCCCACGTTATTCTTGAGTCGAGCGAGGTTTGGAAGGCTTCAACGCCGTCCGTCGTCGCTGACCTCTTAATGATATTTCGAGCCACTTCGACCTCAGCGTTGACCCCTTCGGTGTTTGGATAAGCTGGCTCTGGAAATTCTTCATGTCCTTCGCCATTTGGGGCTGTGTTTGAGATATGAGATATTCCATGTAGAGGTTCTGCAGATGGCTGGTGTCTGACTTTTAGCAAATTCCACAGGACTTGTTCTCATTTTCATCAAGGACCCAAGCACAAACTTACCCGAATGACTGTAAATCGTACGGATCGATTATCGGACGAATCATTCGCATTGGAACCAGATATTGCTGATGGAAATGGCTCTGAATATCTGCATGTAACACCTCTATTTTCGCAATTTTGACACCGGGGCTTTCTCTCGTCGCCTTCACCATCAGCAGTCAACAAACTGGTTCGTGCTGGAATTGCGTCTCCAAAAGTGGCGAGGCTTACATTTTCTCCGTCGTTTTCTGCAATTAAGGCAGCCTGTGCGTACGCGACGCTTATTCTCTGGAGTATTTCTTACTACAGGCATTTGGTTTCGATCGAGCTCGTGGATGGTCAGAGTGGAATTGGGATTGAGAACTGGACCAAGGTAGGTTAGCTTGACTATCATGATGAGGCGGTCAAAGCTGGCAGAATTTATGAGGCGATTCATGGATTGATTTACCAAGGGGACTGCGTATGTTCCCAATAAACAAGAAGTTGTGAAAGGATAAATACATTATCTCTAGGATAAATAGATCGATGAGTGACTTCTGACCTGAAGATTTATTCCCCTCCTCTAAAACGCTTCAACAATAGATGATGCGCTTCCATTGAGGCGAATAGCTGAAGGGTCAGCAACATCTGCCAATGTCTTCTCGCCGTTGTAAGTTCGTCGAGGTGGGTTTTATCCACAATCCAAGCTTTTTCCATAGGGCTGCACCTTCACTTCCCGGGAACTAATCCGGTAGCCGCTGAAATGGATCCTGCATTTGGAGACGCCCACGGAGCCGATTGGCGGGCCGGGAAGGTTTTTGAGAAGGAACAGTGGTGGGGAATTAGAACATCAAGCGGAGTATTACTGATCCGCAGAGTCTGCTGTGTTGCAGACGAAACAAAGTCTGTTGAACGAACGCCGAACAAAGACACCAGATTTGGCGATAGAAGCCGGGTGCCCCCAGCATTAAGATTTAGATCGTAGTTTCGTCTCAATTCATGGTTTCTGATCCATTTTAAAGGATTCTCCTTTGAGAGACTGTCTTACTGAACCATTCTATGACTATGTGTTGATTTGCACAGTTGCAGGCGCTGTAGACGTTGTTTTATTATTTTGGAACTCCATTCCATCCTTGGCTTACCCTGAACCTCACGCTCACTCGTATCGGCTTGGTATGTGGTTTTTCCTGTGTTTCACATCACCAATACACTATTCATCCAATGGTACGGTTCGAATGCCTCGGTCTATACAAACTTTTCAACCTCCTTGTCATGGTTTGCATCATGCTTCGCAATTGGTTCCGATTGCCGGCTCATGATTAATGGTGAAAGCCGCGCGTGTTAGCTCGTCTTCGCAAATAACAGCCTCGGTTGTCCGGATATAAGTCAATTGAGGGATGCTATTGGCTACGGCCCACTAATTCAATGCCGCCGACCGTATTTCGGGACAGATCCGGTACTCCCCGAACGCGAAAGCGAGAAGACGACCGCTTTGGCGTTTAGACTCAGTTTTCCCCAGAGCTTAAGACTGGCCTGGTGCCCGCTTCTCCCCGTGGCCAAGCGAAGGCATCCTCATTGCATTGCGCCATGTCGCTCTTCGTCGAAGTCTCCCCAGTTCCCCCAGCTTCAAGCCCCGCCAGCGCCGTGGATCAATCTGGGGGAGAAGCTGCATGTTTCGGGCCTTCTCCTGGTGCCAAGGCATCAGCTGCATCCGGAGAAGCAGCAACGCAGGCTTCCAGTGTGAGTGTGGGTGTGGGGGAGGACCCAGAGCCGGCCGAGACACAGTCTCCGGACGCCCAGTCTGCCGCCGCCCGTAAACGACGGCGAACGGAGCCGACTCGCACCGCACTCGCCTACCCACGAAAGAGGGCCGTGGCCGCGTGCCGCCAATGTCGCGCTCGAAAGGTCAAGTGCAACAATGCACGCCCTTCGTGCGGCAGCTGCGAAGCCTCCAAGTCTCAGTGCCACTATGAGGACTCGCAGGATCACTCAGCGTCAGTCAGCTCCCCAAGCCCCCCAAAACCATTCTGACCACATCAGTGCTAAACCTCGGGTTGTGTAAGCCAGATTTGACCCAGCAAGCTTGCTCATCTTGGAACGGCTGGACCAGGTTCTCACGCGACTGAACCAATTCCCTCAGCAAAGCCAGGACACACCGACAACAACAGCACTCACCATCGCATCCACTAGTTCCATCAACCAACCCCCCAGCGTGCGTCCCAGCGTGGATCGCGGGGAGTCAGACTACCATCACCTGCGAATACCGTCATCCAAAACAACCCCAGACGCCATACTCCAATGGCCGATATTTAACCATCGGTACCCCCCCAATTACATCATCGATGCCACCTTCATGGCGGAGGTGCCCGATAGGGACCTGGACACCGGGGACGGGAGTTCCCACAATGATGGCAAGGGCGGAAGGTATAACGCGCCAAGGTTGAAAGGTGCCAGGATCTGCGAGGAGGAGATTCCCGATTTAGTGCAACGCTTCTTGGACCTGGTCCACATCAAGAACCCCATCCTCGACCCGGACATGATTTGGTCGTACGTCCGCAGGGTGGGGGAGGAGGGCCTTGAGTGGGACTCCGCCTCATGTCTCGTGGTAAGTGGAAACCCGTTTGATAGTCGTCGCTACTGCAAGCTTAATGAGTCTAACTGTGGCAGCTCCTTGCCTGCGCGCTAGGATGTGTAGCTGAGCCCTTCCAGCCAATCACTGACAGGAAGTGCAGCTCGCTCGAATGGCAGTGCGAGGACCTTCAGAAGGGGGAGCGATACTACAACCTCGCCCGGAGGCGGCTGGGCCTTCTCGAACGGGACATTTTGGCTCCCCAGTGCCAGTTTCTAGCCGGTGTTTACCTCATGTACACGCTGCGGCCGCTGAGCGCCTGGTCAGAGTTCCACTCGGCCTCCAGATCGTACCACGTTTACCTCCAGTGCCAGGCGAGACAGGCACCTCGATACGGAGACCCCGAAAAGGCATCCCGCCGCCGGAGACTGGAGCAGCGGCTGTACTGGAGCTGCTACAAGTCAGAGTGCGAGCTGCGCACCGAGATGGACCTCCCGAACAGCTCCCTGGCCGACTTTCAGTACCCAGACATGCACCCATCGCCCCCGGATGTGCCGAGCCCGGTATGCGATGACGACAAGACACCCCACGACGGCGGATTCAGACCCCGCAGGCCCATGGGATCACTCCGCCAGCACGAGCAGAGCTGGTTTTATTACCTCACGGAAATAACGCTGCGCCGCATCGCAAATCGAGTCCTTAATCTGTTTTACAGCGATACCCACCTGTCGTGGACGGATGAGGCCATCCCCGCCATGATTAAGGCTGTCTGCGAGTTTGAGCAGCAGCTGCAGGAATGGTAAGGCGACAAATCCCCTAGTCTATTCCGACTAGCTGGCTGACAAGTAGCGCACAGGTGCGAGGGGCTACCGGCCCCCATCCAGTACGAAGAAGGTGTCATGCCGACCGAAGAACTGCCGTACATGGTGTACACGCGCCAGCTAGACATCAAGGCGTGGATGTACCGCCCGTTCTTGTACTACGCAGTCCACAACCCGCCGAACGCGCGCTACCAGACAGCGGTGATGCCGTATGTGGAAAAGGCCCTCCGGCACAGCTTGCAGGTTGTTCAATATGAACCCGTGAGGCATCGCCACCACGGCAGCTGGTACGCCACGCGCGCGGGCACAAACGGGGCGCTGACGCTGCTGGCCGCGGTGCGAGCCGGCAACATTAATGTTCCGCACGGGTGGGCGAGCGGAATCCAATGCGGGCTTGCGAGGCTGCGGTACTGGGAGCAGGAGGCGCCGGGCGTAACGCGGGCGATTGAAGCCATCGAGGACATCATGTCGACACTGGCCCACCCATTGTAATAATATGAAAATAAAAAGAAAGAAGCGTTTGTTTACCATTGTAGTTTACGAGCTGACTGGTCAATTGAGACGAACTTCTGGGGGAAGTTGTGGAGCCCCCGTCAACTGTCACTCACAAGCGCGCGTTGGTCGTAGCTCAAGTCATGTCCGGAACTCCGCGAGAACGTAGGATTGGGAATGACGGGCCGCAATACCGTTAGCCTCTACCCCAGCTTTCTCCACCTCATCCGAAGTGGAGGCGAGGTTTCTCCGATTCTCCACTGCTTGTGTCTGTTGGTTACCCCAGGCGAGCCCCCTAATCAGGAGTCATGCCCCAACTAGACCATGCGGGCATGACGACTACTCATGAGTCGCGCCCGGTTAACCCCAAGTCCGCCCGCCAAGCCTAGGCGCCTCACTGGCCACTTGCACGGCCCCAACCGGCCATCGTGACCACAGTTTGTTGGAGAAAGAGGGGAATGTGCCCTGCAAACACCATGTCCGCAACTCCCCGAGGTGCGGACATGGACCACGAACCTCCTCACCCCGCCCCAGAGGACACGAGTTTGTGGGGTCCCCGCATCCTTTATTCCCCTTGGATATGGGGTTGACGGGTTGCTAGTCATGTCTGTGTGTAAGTTCTGTCAATGTATAAAGTCTGATCATCGCCGCGCATGAACCATGGGGTTTCTCAAGCCCATTCCCGTTCATCGCTCCGACTCGATTGCACAGCACCATGGGAAAAAGCGCCAAAGCCGAGCTCAAGCAGTCCCGCGCCGTCGGCGAGGGACTTGCTCAAGTTCTCCCCACCGATGGGCTCCCCTGGTATCGCCAGCGCCATCTCTGCCTGCTCAACATTTACGTGATGTTCCTCGCCCTCCTGGCGGCTGCGAACGGGTATGTCATGATCCCAAAGAAACACGCGCATCAACAATTGACTTACAGAAATAAAACCGCAGATACGATGGTAGTTTGATGAACTCTTTGATGACGCTGTCGCAATGGCAGGACTTCATGGACCATCCCACTGGCGCGTGGTTGGGCTTCATCAACGCGATCCAGTCGCTGTCCTCGACCATGGCGTACCCGGTGGTCGCGTACTTTGCCAACCGATGGGGCCGAAAGAAGGGTCTCCTCGTGGGCTACTTTTTCCTCTTCCTTGGCGCCTTCCTGCAGGCTTTCACTCCGAACGCGGCCGGCTTCATTATTGCGCGATTCTTCCTTGGACAGCCAAGCGCCTGGTGGGGCGGCTTGGCGCCGCTCCTCATTACCGAACTCGCATACCCGACACACCGCGGCATCTTGACTGCCATGTACAACTCCGGCTGGTACGTCGGATCGCTCATTGCCGCCTGGGCCACTTTTGGCACTCGAGATTACAGCGATTCTTGGGCTTGGCGCGTTCCGTCTCTGCTCCAAATTGCTGTGCCTGTTTTCGTTCTCCCCGCCGCCCTGCTGGTCCCTGAGTCGCCACGATTCTGCATCTCCAAGGGACGCCGAGAAGAAGCGCGCAGCTTTTTCAAAAAATATCATGCTGGAGGTGCCGAGGAGTCTGCTTTGGTGGATTTTGAGTTGGAAGAAATTGAGAAGGCTCTCGAGGAGGAGAGCGAAATCGCTTCCAGCACGTCCTGGATGGACATGTTCAACTCCCCCGGAAACCGTCATCGCGCCGCCATCTCGATTTCCCTTGGTCTTTTCGCTCAATGGTGTGGCGTCGGTCTAGTATCTTACTATTTGACACTTGTTTTGAACTCGGCCGGCGTGACATCCGTGACGGACCAGACACTCATCAACGGGTGTATGCAAGTGTGGAACCTCATAATTGCAATCGGAGCTGCTCTTTGTGTGGACCGTCTTGGCCGTCGCTTTCTGTTCCTTACAAGCTCTGTGGGAATGCTAGTCTGCTATATCCTCATAACGGGCTTATCTGGGTCATTCTCAATGACCGGCAATAGCTCCACGGGCCTAGCTGTTATTCCATTCCTCTTTCTTTACTACGGATTCTATGACATCGCATTGTAAGTTTATGAAACAGATGACAGAGATGGTTTTAAAGGCTAATGTTTGTAATCACAGCACTCCTCTCGTGGTATCATATCCAGCCGAGATCTGGCCTTACTCGCTCCGCGCCCGGGGTATCGCTCTTACTCAACTTTCAACTTATGCTGGTATCTTCTTTAACACATTTGTAAACCCTATTGGGATGGAAAGGATTGGATGGAAATACTATATTGTATTTGCTGTTATCCTTGTTTTTATTACCATCACGATATACTTTCTGTATCCGGAAACCCGTGGACACAGTCTTGAGGAGATGGCAAGTATCTTTGACAAGCATCCGATTGGCTTGGAGCCAGAGGAAAAGCTCAAGGCCGAAGGAAAGTCTTTGCATGAAGAGGTAGTCTAGAATTCTCATAGCCTCTGAAGAGTATGAATGTTTAAACCGAATTATTATTATTATTAATAACCTTGAGGTCCAAGATGGCCCAAGCCAACACAATAAGCTCTACACAGTAACTCAAACAGCTAGACAACAATACCCTATAGCCTTTTAAACACTAGGTATCTCCAATAGCCTCACACAATGCAACAAAGAAAACCTTCTAGAAAAACCTTAAATATGACCACCAATATAAAATGCCTACCAAGACCAGCCTAGCCTCTTTCCCCCGCCATCACCCTTAAACAAGCTGCCCAAACCGATCATCAATAATCACAGCAGCCATTCCGTCTCACGTCCCTATTCAAGCCTCCTAGTCCATCACACACCCACTACGCACCTCCAGCTACAACTCCAACACAATGATCGCTACCAGTCCCTTCCATTTCAAGCGGGCAAGCATACAGGGGCTCAATACCCCCGCAGCCCACAACTATACCACCGAATTCAAAGTAGTTGGCCGCCTAATCCAACCCACAAGAGGGCTCTACAACTTTGTCCGAGAAAGCCTGGGTCACTTGCCCCAGCACACAACACCGGGGTCGCGCAACCTCCAGGACAAGGACCTTGTGGCCCTTGCTATCCTTGGGTGCAGGTCCTTACTCCAGATCAGGGATCAGCTCGGCCTGCCCAACAACATGGAGCAGTTCATCCGAGCGGAGTTTAAACCGAATACCTAAGAGATGCTCTTGGGAGCAGAGTGACTGTCCATGAATGTGAATTTATCCGCTCTAATTGCTTTCATAACACATGCCAAATTTGACCAGCCTTTCATTGACCGAGGATTCGTTGGATCAGACTGCAATAAAGAGTAAACGCCGCAGGACCCAACCAAATAAGCCAGGCAAAGGAGAACATGCAACTATATCAAATCAATAAAAGAAGGTTGCCTGTATTACAAATATGATATGTTGTGCCTCTTGGACAAGAGGTTCTCTTGCGTTGCCACTGAAAATCCGGGCTTTTAATTGGATAAGAGATTTAATCCTCCCCTTTCCTGTATTGTTTGTGTTGTCCAAAGAAGAGGCTTTCTATCTGAAGGGTTACATATACAATATCTATCCCTTGAGTGTTTCTAATCATATTAGCCTCTGATGCGTGTATCTGTGCTATATAGACCCAATATCCTGTGTTACCCTTAACCGAGACACAGGTAGACCTTTTGGTGTAGCGGCTAGGGCCTACCTCCGCCATTTTCTATATCAGCCTCACTCGGTGCATTTGAGACAATTCGAACAAAGATAAGCTTCAAACTCTTAGGTACGTTGAATTCCTCAGAAACTGATGTGCAGTTTTAAAATGGTAATCCATATCTGGTTCATCATCACCCACTGGCCTACCGTCGTGGTGGCTGGAGGGCTCCAGCAGTTTAAGGCTTAGTGGGCTAGATAGCCTTGCCATTAGTTCACTGGCAAATTAGCATATAAAATCTGATTGCTAGGTCCTTGTTACAAAAATCAACAACTTTTGTTCACTCACCGACTGCCAAGATTTATGAGCATAAAGCTCACATGACCTTAAGAGGCAGAGGCCTGAGACACTCATTTATTCCTTCTCATTCACTTCTCATTTGATGACTGTAGTGAGGAAGGCTCAGTTGAGGCGTCAATGAGCTAACCTTCCTACTGAACGCGTCATTTGAGGCTCAATCTCACCCAGCCTACCCTATAAGGTAACGGCTCGGACGTTGGTGCTGTTTCCCTCTGCCAAATTACTGCCCAATAATTGCGGTCGAGTAGAAGCCTCCTTCCTTTCCCCCCTAGGTCACAGAACTCCTATAACTATGGCCTATGTGCTCTAGTGGATTATGCATAGCAAAAATATTCATCACATTTGTCCAACAGCAAAGGTAGGCCAAGAAAAACAGGCGTCAGTTATTCCTATCCACATCATGAATCCCGTTTAGCATCATGATCCAGGAGCAACTTGACAACTTCACGGTCGCATTTGCCGCAGCTATGGTAGTGATCGAGGAACCAAATAATCTCCTGTCCAGTGGTAGAAGCTGCTTCAATCAACCTGGTATTGACTTTTCTGTCAGTAACTTGATGGAGGACTTGAATGATCCCACAACCTGAGTGTTTGTTTAAAGTTGTCACTTTGAGGTCCTCTTTACTGATACCGAGCTCTGTACCGCACTGGATCGAGAAGTAGGGCCATGAACTCCGTGCCAGTCCATGCCCTCGATTACTGCCAACTCATTTTCCCTCCCAAGTTTCCACAGATGCTTATTTGCTGAGAAGATACTTGGCAAATCAATGAAGAAAGACATTAAATTGATGGTTATGATAAAAGCAAAGTGACACTCGGTTAATGCGTGGTGTGCTACTTGTATCCTACTCCCCAAATTAGCGTAATGTGGTTGTGGTAATTTATTAGATCGGTTGTGTGTACCCCATTGCGGCGGAATAGTGGTGCAAGGCAGGCTTTGGCTGAAACTTCACCTTATTCCGATGAGAAGTATACTTGGTTAAACGCTAGTTTTGAGTTTGTGACTTAGAGCTAATGGGTGCAGTGCAATGGGTTTGACTGCGGTAGCAATTGGGTTTGAGTAACACAGTGATCTTACCCAAATTGGGATCATAACCGTCGAATAGTTATGATTCCAGGTGCGTGGAAAGGCCCTGGCTTACCAAAAGGAAAGTGTATCTGGGCTCCTTATAGCTGTTACGACTGGCTGTTTGAGGCTGACCGAGGGGCCAAGGTCTTAGGGTTCAATCGTTATAACGATCGTGACTTGGCCTCGATCTTCAATCGGCTGGGGCCTGCACAACTAGTAGTTCATAGATATATGAGATAGACTCTGAACTTATTTAATATGAAAAAGGACATTGCTTGGGGATAAAGTTCCGACGAAGGTTGACGTAAGTAGGGCTTTGTTAACCTCCGTGTCCGTCATTAAACAGGGAATGTCTTGCATTTGTCTGGCATCAGATGGAATACTGAGTTGATTACTTCGATTGACCCAAACAATAGATTTCCATGCAAGGAATCGATGAGAGCAATAGGCAAGTAATCCCTCGTGCCATAATGTACAGTAATTCAACGCAACTTGCGCGGTACGAATGTCGTGCGGCGAGGCGAATGTAAAATTGACATGAAATTACCAAGGGCTTAACGTGAAGCTCGCAACTCGGGTTCTGTAGCCAAAAGCCTACTCATGCAGGTACCGACCAGATTATATGACTGCAACCCGCATCCAAACAGGTTGGAAGTTTGAGCATCAATTGTGGCCACGATCCCATCAAGGTCTGAGTTCCATAATGACTACGAGTTGATGGTTCAGTGGATTTGGTAGGTTTCCAAGGAGGACGGAAGACGATACAGGCCTGCCATATTTCCAAAGAGGCTCAGAGTCTGCGGTTTCTGAGACGTTGATACCGGCGACTCGCAATCAGGGATTGGAATAGCATCAGCGGAGATGACTCGCGATGGAAGTAAAGTTTTGCCACCCCAAAGGCCTATACCAATCACCGAGGTGTTCAATTAGAGGGATAAAACAAATCGAAAATCCCAAAGGGTCAACTGTTCCACGCGGGCGAGTCAGCGAAGGTCTACTTGGTAGACTGGGCGACGATAGAGTTGAAGTGGGAGCCACCCTCGATCAGAAAACCGCCAGAAGCTCGCCAGAAAATGATGAGTAGCGGCAGCGGGCACTAAATTGTACTAACGCGACCAATATCCTGGGCAGATAAACTTTGCTGATGGGCGGGGAGCAATGGCACAGAGGAACGTGACAAGATCGGAGAAATCGAGAAGGTACAGAAGACATCCGATGCCGACGGCAAAGCGTCGAACTAAAGACAGGCAAAGCTGAGCAGCTGGATGGGTGTGGTCACTTGATCTATTCTCATGAAGCAACATGAAGTTAAATAGCGGTGACATGAGCGTTCCACTGCATCCCCATAAAGGGGATTGCGTTACTCATGTCAGGTAGGAAAAAGTCATATCGAGCCCTCAAGTTCCGAAATAAAGCCATACCGCTTTTGAACATGAATATTCGAATTGTTGTGTTGAATTTTGAATTTATTCTATTATTGCGAGGGATGTACTTTGACGTTGCCTTAAATATTCTTACGGTTTCATACGAATAGCATCAAAAACCACAATGTAACTTGAACACCAAAAAAGTATAACACTCCTTTATGGGAATAGCGTCAAAGGAAGCATAGAAAAACTTAGAACTCTAAACTTCACCAAAATACAGGCCAGGTTCTATGGAACCTTAGACACCAGTCTGACTATGTTCGGAGGTGTAACGGCCTGCGACACCGTTGTACCAGGGGGAGAAAAAGATTGGTCGATGAACACAGTGATAGCGATCATCGGTGCAGGTAACAGCTACTATAACCATGGGGGCTCAGTCGCCGGCATCTCTCTTGGCCTGGTCGTAACAGGAGGAGAGATAGGAAAACCACTTGGTATTTTTCCGCTCTCGGCTTACTATGGGGTAGGGCCTTCCAACGAGAGCCTAAATAATGGATTCTGTAAGGCAGTGGTGACTGTTTTAACAAATTGAGACAAATGAACCAATATCAGAGGCCGAACAATATCCATATTTAGCTGTTACAGCACGGTTGGCAGTCTGTAACCACTCGCCGAGCACACCCGAAATCTCAATTTCTTTTGCAAGCGAAATCACAATGAAACCTCATATAGCTATTACAATAGAAGACGTGCCACATGAAGAATGCACAAAGAAACGTGAGTGAGATGAAATTTGTTTATGATAACGTAGAGGCAAACCACACACTGAATTTGAACTTGACAAGGTGGCTATCTAAGAGAGGTGAATTTCCATTACAATATGACCGATGCCTTCCATTGGATGTTACTTCAGCCCCACGCGGTGATGATCCTGCGGCTTTTCCCTGCCCTCCCTGCCCTCCCTGCCCTCCCTGCCAGCGCAATCCTGGGTTCCTATCTTCGAGCCACTAGTGGTGATCCGTTGGGAAAGAGTTGGATTCGGTATGGTGGTGGAGTCCTTGTAGCTATTAGAGTAAGTGGTGTTTTGTGCTTCCTAAACACAAAGACTTGTACACGGAGATGATGAGTCCCTTGAAATGACAGCACCAAACACACGCTGATGTTCAGGCTTCGAGTCAGACTCGCCGATATAGTTCAATCAACATCCTCACACACTCGTACCGGACCACAAAATCTTGGAGAGGCAAGCCAACACTTGGTGCTGTACCAGAACTTGTATAATAGCAAAGGGGGAGGCTCGATCGGTCGCGCTGATCATCGGTTCTTCGGTTCGGTTCGCGGTTTGCCTAGAGCTAGACGTTAGGTTGAAAATACTAAGGAGAATCGAGACTCACGGGAAATGCTCTGCGGTGACGATGGAACTCCACCAGGCGGCCCTCAGGATTTGTTTCTGATGTAATATCATCGTAATCAAACACGGTTTCAAATATGACACTCTAATGGATGACTTGCGAGATAGCAACAGCAACGGACATGAGGCCGGATGTGAAGTCCTTTCTCGAAATGTTAGCAGCTCCTTTCTCAAGTGCCGTCACCTGCGCCTTGTTTATAGTTATCGCATAGGCGATGATGAAAGGGAACTGTTTTCGAGTACAATAGTTGCTGGCCTGGACTTATTCCCTGGTAGGGCGGAAGATGGGCACAATCTCTGCCATCTCAGTGTCATTAGCGAAATAAGGAGAGCCACGATAACTCTCGAAGCGCGCCATGAACTTTCTCTTCCTAAGAGATGTCTTTGGCGATGCCAACGGCGCGTTGGGCTATGGATGGAGGGGCAGGGCCACCCGCACAAACGATCGCGATGTCATGTGATTACCCAGTCGGACTTTTCTTAGCCCGGCAAAACACACATTCGCACCGCATACAACACCATAGATTAATCTTAGAATAGCTATCAGTGCCAATGCCAGTGTAGAATTATTCGATCTTCATAGAGTATTATTGGTTTCCTCCTCCACGGAGGAGCGGGCCTCCAGTTGGCCCTTCCCGTAAGCCTGACACCGCACGGCAACCGCCACACCCATCACTCGACCAAAAGGGCATCGACGCCGGGTGGGTACCACACGGGACCATGTCCTTCCCGAGCCCATGACATGCAATCACTTTTCTTCCCGTCAATTTCTCATTTTAGCGTAAGCTTTCGATATGCCATTTAAAGAGGCAAAGCTGGAAGCTATAGCCCACCGTCCCATTTGATCACTCTTAGTGCATAGGGAACATTAGGACGAATGAAAGGATTGCTTCAGTGCCTATCACCCCCCTGTAGTATCTCGTGAAACCCCTCGTGTCCATTCCTTCCGAATCTGTCATGTTCTGTGGCTTGATTCCTCGGGGATACCGTCCCCTGATACTAGGGCCAAGGCTGAGGTCTTTCTCTTGTTGCTATATGGGCACTTGGTAGAAGTTGGCTTCAACTAAAGCTTCAAATTATGAAAAGAGATTAGTTTTGTCCTCAAAGCCCCACACGATTATGGAAGCAACTCGCCATACCTTGCTCATCCATGCGGCTAACTTGGCGGTGAGCACCCTGCAGTGTGTTCGTTCGCGTCCGTCATTGCTGAGTAGGTCGCGCTTGATGATTGAGCGACCGTTGCATCTCCATGTCGCACAAGGTCCAATCGCAGTGGTTGACCAACTCAGTCCCGGCGTCGCTCGGCAGCTTCCGCTTCCACTTGTCAGACTCAGCGCTACGCACAGACACAATAGTCGGTAACTCCTGCTATGCCCTTCTAGCGAACCCGTTCCTCGTGGAAATCTACCGCTGTGTTGGTTTCTTTTGAGCTACCAATGTATTTGAGGATGGCCACCGCCAATAGCAGTGCGTGCGCCGTTGTCCCGATTGAGGCGCAGTGCTTCAGAAACGTAGCGAAAAGAGGCGGGCATCCCAGGTGTTGGAATGATAAGGCGCCTTGGTTTATCTTCTGCCGTTTGGGTCTTTCCGGTTGTTGCTCTTGAGCTGCTTTTTGTCGCAGGGCTAGGTGGTATGTTTCTTTATTGGTGTGTTCCTTTACAAGTAGGTACTCGTCGGTACTCGTCATAGCTAGAGCAGTAAGCCTCAGTATGGCAGGAGTTTTAGGGTAGTTGAAGTTTGGCTTAGTATCATCGTTGTCGCAGAGCTGGCACCTATAGGCGTTCTTTTTCCACTTGCCGAAAACGTCTGCGACGTAGAAAGAAGTCAGCTTTGCAACCAAACATTTGAAGGGGGCGGGGGTGACGTGCGAAGAGGGTTGCTCCCAGTATTTTCCTGACAGAATACACAAATTTACAGGGAGGAGCGGGTTCGTAGCGCGCGTGGTGGTGGCTGAAGGCAGAAGAGGGGAAAGTGCGTTGATATCAAAGCCGGGAGCGGAGGTCATGGATTCACAATGAGTGACAAAAGTAAGAATGCCGAAAGCTTCTGAGCCTTGGTGGGAAGGCTGGGAGCGGAGGTGTTGAGCGACATGTCATGTTTATGAAAAGAAAAGGAGGGGGTGTTCATTCGTCGCTGTTACTCTGCGCGCCTGTGGGCAGCTGATTGCTTGGAAGTGGTTTGTTGCTGCTGCCTCCGCCCTGTTTTTTATGGTAACCGTTGGATTAATTTAATTCTATATTCAATAGCTTCTGGGCGTGAACGGCGCGCTTAACTGTGGAGTTGATTTATGCCTCATACCTTGTTACCTCAGCGGCTGCTGAACTCTATTTGATGCATTACAGCAGTATATGCTGGATGGACTGAGATTTCAACTTGAATTTATTTATATTCAGTCCTTTCCTGCTTCAATAGAGCAAATGAAAATTAATTTGTCGCATAATAAAAAAGGATATCTCGTAGTGTTGAACTCCAAACCTGGTAATGTTCAGAGTAGAATTACCCGTTGTGTCTTCAGCTGAACACAATACCCTGCTAGAACCAAAGTACAAACACGCTTTTAATAATGTACCAAGTGACATGTAATACTTTCTCCCTTTGCAGCTGGAAGTATTGTTGCCATGCGATTGGGGAGTGGGCAGTGGCAACCTCAGGTGTCAGTCATACCTGAGGCACCACGCATCGATATTCCAAGAAAGGAAGGAAGGAGGGAGGGAAGGAGAATGGGCAGTACTGGGGGGGAAATGAAGGAAGGAGCGAGGGAATTGGCTCTTTCCATTCGCGACAGATGTCAAAAGACATGATGGCAGATGTAGTATTCTTCGTAGACTGTTCCCCGCTGAAGCCACCATCACCATCCATCATCCGTCTGTCCGCGTCGTCCCAGTGTCTTCGGAATTTTATATCATTATTTATATTATTATTATTATTATTATTATTCCATTGATTCACTGCAAAAATGGCGCCCATCCCCACAATCTCCATTACCACTCCCGATGGCGGCCAAGAGCCGGTGATGATATTCGGTTTCCCGGCGGACGAAGAAGAATTGGTGTCGCTCCCTGAGTGGTTCGAGACCGTTAGGTCGGGCGTTGCGCCCCAAACCAACGATGCGGGCTATGCCCAAACTCTTCAATGTATGTTTTAATAATCTTGGCTGAATTGTATTGCATTGTTAATTAAAACTATATCTAGCCCTACGAGAAATGTCCTTTACGGACATATGGGATGAAGTTAAGTCCCGCCAAAGGGCAAGTTCGGCCGAGGCCGCCCAAAGAAAAGAGGACGTTGTGTACGAGCAACTGTCCCATGTCGCCGCCGAGTTCAAGAAGAAGAGAGTCGCGCCGGCGGAATTTGTCGCGAACCAATGCCGCCTGTGCGGCATTGGATTTTCCAATGCCGATAACCTCAAACTGCACCTGGGGTTGAAGAAAAGGCGCGGCGCGTTCAAGTGTGCCTGCGTCGAGTACAACGTAAGCATATTTAATATACATGTAGTGCAATACTAATATGATTACAGAAACTTTTGGAAGAAGAGGAAGAAGAAGAAGAAGAAGAGGAAGAGACCCGAGAGGGTGAGCAAGCCCAGAAGAGGCGGCGAATGGACGAGGACAATTAATAAAATTTTTGGCATTGTCGGCGCCGAGTTTGATTGCGATTCTCTTGACCCTAACTAATATTTGCTATGCCCTGTGATTGTAGATTGTATCGCACATGTTTCTCCAAAGATTGGGGTCAGGGAGAATGAGGTAATGACCCTCATCCTTCAGTCAAAACTGACATACCCAATGAAATGATGTGGCCCTTACTCGAAAGAGAAACATGGTAATAATCCAATGTGCTTCTGACGTAGAAGCGCAGCAGACAATTGCAGATGAGACGTTGGCCGGTAATACCTCTCGGCATCCCAAAAAAGTCTGATGAAAGAACGGTATGATGATTACAGCGTCAAATTCTGCTATTGGAATGATATTGGTAGGTAAGGTAAGGGAAGTTTCACCTATGATTCGGAAAAATACGTTTGATGTTTCACTCCAAGCCTTGGGGGCCTTCCAGACCGTGGGCGGGTTGGACTTTCCTTCGCACAGTTGCGCTTTCCATCATCCATCCCACCTGCCACCATCCGACCCCATCCTAATCTCATATGGGAAATGACCGACCCTTTTGCGGCTGCGAGGCTGTATCAATACAGCTAACTGCTCCCCTTTCGATGTATCGAAGCACCAGGATCTAAGTCTCGTCAGCAACAACAGGTATGCGCGAGCCTCACAAGGTGACAACTAACCAGAAGCGCCAGGCTTCAACAGCACGATGTTGAAGAAATCCCTGCCCCAGCTACTGCTTTATCCAGAGCGACTTCCGCCACCGCAAGGCCCCATGGTGCTCTCGCTGACTCTTGCCTTGATTGTCGCCAGAAGGAACATTGCAATGGACGATGGCCGCCTAACAGCGGGGAAAACGACGCTCTTCGAGTCAAATCGCGCTACAATGCGTGTTGACATAAATTGCAGTGAACGAAGGTGGTGGCTGACTCTTTCCTGTTGAAGGAATGACACGAGCTCGCCCTGGTCTGTCTGGTCGGTCTCGCAACATGTCGCTACGCGCGCGCAGGTTTGATCATCTGGAGATGGCAGTTAGTGACGGTAGGCAGGAAATGACACACCGCAGATGCTCTTTGCTGAGCCGAAAACTGATAATTTAATCTTTTGGAAAAGGTAACGATATGTACTTGCGTTGACAGCGATTTTGTCAGGGATGTGAAGCCAGTTTGTCTTGTTGAAGTTCAGCAGTAACAGGTGGTGGTGGTCATGGCGGGTTTGGGCGGCATCGGCTGTGGGTCTGTTGAAACTAAATGCGGGGTAGTTGCGGAGGGCTCAAGAAAGTTGGTCGTAAGATACAGCTTTTTTTTCAGGGAAGCTGTACAAAAAGTCATTTTTTGTCAAAAAACAGCAAAAGCTCGCGTCGTACTTGCGAAGCTGAACATGCTTTATTCAGACAGGAGAAACGACATTCCGGTTGCCTTGGCGTGCGTTCGTCGAGCAGGCGCAGACCAGCAGAAATCATCTTGGCGCAGCGAGCAGGCGAACGCGGTAGCAACGTACTGGGAATGCTGCTTGCATCGAGGGGGGGGGACGTCTTGGTCAGCTTGAACGAGTCCAAAAGGCATGACATCTAAAGTGCATGTACACTTCCCAAAAAAATCTGTTCCATTAATACGGGAATGATATATTGCTAACTGGAATTTTCCCCGCCGCGCCCCCAGGAGCTGCCCCCTCGCATACTCTCTTTCGCTTGGTGCGCTGGGCTGGTACAAAGTACAGTCTCAACATGCATCCCGTCACTTCCGACGCCCAGCTGACACCTACGACGCAGCCACGTAGCCGCCCTGGATCAATTCGTTCAGCCGGCCACTGGATGGTTTCATCAAGAAGGCATTATTTAGGAGTACATGGCATTCCGCATCCTTGCATGTGGAAAGAAAGTCAGGGCAAACTGTGAAGAAATACGTAGTGGCTTGGAGTGGGCGATTATGCAAATGGAACCAGTGGCTGGATGAAGAAGCGATCGGAGATGACCGACTCAACCAAGACAGCATAAAGAGGTGGCTATCATACCTGCTGCGAGCACTGCTGGTGCCAATTAAAGTAGAATCTGGCGGTGGCAGCGGTCGGTTGTGGCACTGGCTTTCAGCACCGCCAGCATTGGCGCAACACCTGGGGTACAAAAAGAAAACACAGTGTCCAAGCAAGAAGAGGTGAAATGCAGAAGAGAAAAAAAGCAAGAACTCAATGCTGTCAAATTTCATTCCTCAAACTTATAGTAATCATCGTGTTTAGTAAGCCAACCCCTACCAAAGACCCTTTTTCTTCTCAATTCCAGCTCAGAACCACTTCGTCCACCAGCTCTCAAAATGCACTCAACAAAGAACCAACGCGACTGCCATTCCCACAACCATCAAACGGGTCCCGCCATCGATGAACGAATAGCCGACTCATTCCACCATAGCCCGGCTCCCACCCGTGTCTCGCTCAAGTCGCCCTAGTTTCCATCGTCTCCTTCGACTCCCTGCAGAACCTGAACCCCCCCATCCTGGAGAAGTTGGATCTGCTCTTTGGCCTGGTAGTAGTCCTCGAGTTTCATGGGCGGCGAGATTTTGGTGGGATTCAGCTCTCGGAGGCGGAAAGGCACGAGACCTTCGTAGCCCTTGGCGATCTCGTGGTTGTGCCGACCGTGGGTTATCATGAGCTCTCGTCGGACCCAAACACAGGGCCGGCGCCAGTATTCCCAACACAGCGCGCACGAACCTTCTCGAATCTTGTCCAGATCCTCCTCGGAGGCGTCGATTTCGAAGTTTCCCGAGCGCTTAGAACACCCCGCAGCCGGACCCATACCCATCACCTCCCTGTACATGAAACAAGGGGCGCAAGCGTATACCTGCCTGCCAGACACCCCAGCACTGACAAACCAGTCCTTCGGTGGCATGGTACCAACTTCAATGCCCGGCCAGTAGTTCCTGCCAGCCGCCTCAAGCTGCAAAAAGTTCTCCTTGAATGATTGATGCCTCGGCGGATCGACAATGGTTTGGCCAACGGACTTGAAGGAAAGGCTCTGGCCAAGGTGGTTGTAAACAACCTCCTTGATGTTTGGCCGAAAAGAAGAGGTAAAGTAGCTTGGCTGGTTGCGGTAGGTACGGTTGTGGAGAAACTGGAGAATCATGGTAGCCTTTCTCCACGCCATAGTCACGGTCTTGTCCTGCCCGGGGTAAACTTGCAACAGCTGGGCATGCTGCAGGGGTACGGTATACCATTGACTGGTATCCTCATCCATCCACTCTATCTTGATGGCGAAGCTGTGAAGCTCGTGGCAGTTGGTCCAGGCTCCGTGGTAGGGCATTCGATACCAAGGGGTCAAGTGCGGCTTCCCGTCCGTCATGAGCTCAATACAAATCACCAAGGGCGTACCCATCTTGATGCTAGGCAACGTAGACAGGTTGTGCTCCAAAACAAAGCCAGTAAAGGCCCGAATGCCCGAATCGTTCAGCTTGAAGTCCCCGACAAATGCGGTGTGAACACTGATGACGTCGTTGATCTTTGTCGGCTGAGTCTGCCAGCGGTAAACCAGCATTTCGCGGTTGTCTGCTGCGGTGACGCGATATCGAAACCACTGGCGCCGTTGCGTGCGACTTTCTTGGAGCGGGCAAGACCAGTTGCAGCCGGTTCCCCCGAAAAGAGGATAGCCGACCCTTTGAAGAGCACGGTCCGTGATCCTGCTCACCGCACCCATGAGCATGCGTTGATCGACGAGACCAGAAGTAAGCCCATCCAAAAGAGTAGGCGGCGACACCGCAATACACCTGGGGTTCCAAGTACGAAGAAGGCAGCAAACGGTCATCTCAGCCATGGAAACGACGTCATCGGGGGCGCCCTTGACTACCATGAGTGGGATCATGATGCGGTGCTTCGGAGGGTATTTTCTGGCTTCGACGTAGTGCTGGAGAGTGTTCTTTGGGTCCTTGGTAGCCAGTTCATGCTCGCTCTGACGTTGGTTCGGGAACTCTCGATGGGTGCGACCTCCGTACTTGGCAAATGGCTGGCCCTTGGTGTCCTTGGCGTAGCCATGGGTGTAGATCCGAAGGTAGATGAGCGTCTCGTCGGGCTTCAATCGTGGCCAAACAGGTGTAACCTTCGGAAGGCGAGCCAGGCCCTCGAGCGGCAGGCCGGGCATGTTCAGTGCTTCCCATGCCTTGGGGTAGAATGCTAAAACCGATGTTAGGCAAGGGAACAAGAGACAGCATGAGCAGGGGTTCACTCACCAGAAACCACGGTATTAACAGCAGCGGCAGTCTTGGAGGGATCGCTCAGAATTCCCTCGAGGAATCGGGCCTGGATTCCAAACTGTCGGAGAGTATCTGTATTTGCTCGGAGATCCTGCCAGAGAGCCATGATGGCCTTGCCGGCTGGGTTGAGGCCGCGCTGACCGGAAGCACCACCGAGGCCCTGGGCAGCATTGAGATTGGGAGCCAGGACAGTGAAGGCGGAGTTGGGCTTTCCAAAATCGAGAATGTTTCGGGGTGCTCGGCCTGTCTTGTTGTTAGCCTGGAACTGATGTGAGGTGGAAGACACTTACATTGAGCGCGAGCCCCAGATACACTCAGGAGCTGAACCAGAGCCATCGAACCCTCCTTCCGGACGAGATATCCATTAGTCCCTTTTGCAACCGTCTTGGTCATCACCGTGCCATCCTGCAGCGTCAATTGCAAATCGTATGGGGCGTTGGTCCGGACAGCAATCATCTCGCTGGGCTGAACCGACTTCCCGCCGGCGGGCATGGCGACCGGGGTAGTGAAGGGCGGTGGAGGCATCGTGGTGTTGAAGACTGGCAAGGTGAAGAAAGTCTATGGAAGGGCTACCTGAGGGTCAAAGGTTGCTTGAATGTGTGGAAACAGGTTGCTAAGGCTAGTACCGAGAGAAAGAGCCAGCGGAAGATGGCAGTTACGGCAAAGATGAAGAACAAGAAAGGGGGGGAGGCTGACATATGTAAGAGAAGGGGAGCGTAACGACATTGCAAACGGTCACAATGTTATTCACTGATCAAGGTCTCGCTTCATGTTTCCGCAGCACACCAATTTGGCAGACAGTTATTCACTTCAATTACTCCCGAACCAGCTATTCATTGTCCCGGCATCTTACCAAATAAAGTCATCGGCTCGCTTACGTTACGTTGTGATTGAATGATCACACCGTCAATATCGGGCCGGCGCGGCAACGATCCGGCCGGTGAGACACGGCAAAAGGTGGAGCCAAACAATCATGACGAGCGTGCCGTGATCGATCAGGCGTGACCAGCTACGTGTGGTGCGCACGTGGACATGGCCCGTACAGGAAGGCTGCAACCTTATTGTGACTGCATGTTTTATGAGAAGGTTTCGACTGTGATGTCATTGTTTGCTGAATCACTCAAGCGAGCCCAACACGTTTCACTGAGTGCATCATTTTTATTCCGGCTGTGAATGTTTGCGCTCAGTAACACAGTTTGGCGGTCACGAACGACCAAATCACGTGCGCACTCTTGGAAAGCGGCAAAGGCAAGCAAGATGGCAAGCAAATCACACAGAGATGCAAGGAGAGCGGCTGCGGCCAAACACGAACCTGCTGATGTGAAGCTCGTGGCAGTCATGCGCGGTATCGGAAGCCCTGCTCACGCAATCAACGACAAACGTCCGCTTCGCTTGCGCACATGCACTCCCCTTTCTCACGAGTCTTGTTCAGATCATATGCGGACACTCTTGGATTGACTAAGCCGTCTGAGCTGCAGGGTGTTTGGCGGCAGGGTGCGCCAAGCGCTTCCCCTTGCCCTGCGATTGTGCGCGTACGCGCCACTCACAAGCTCCATCACG